>JAVJGI010000050.1:100123681-100163731 GCA_035590275.1 Ibycter americanus
GTTACTCGGGAAGACAAACGCCATAATGCCAAATGTCCCCACCTTCCTTCTTCTTCCCCCAGTTTATATACTCAGCACGACGTCCCATGGTATGGAATACCCCTTTGGCTAGCTTTGGTCACCTGTCCTGGCTGTGTCCCCTCCCAATTTCCCGTGCCCCTCCAGCCCTCTTGCTGGCAGGGGCCAAGGAACCAAAAAGTCCTTGACTTAGTATAAATGTCACCCAGCAACAACTAACAACATCAGTGTCCTATCAACATTGTTCTCACATCATAGCCAAAACACAGCACTATACTACTACTAAGAAGAAAGTTAACTCCATCCCAGCTGAAACCAGGACAGATATATGAGTGTTTGATAGGAGATAAGAGTTTTGAGTTGGACACACCACTCACCAGTCTCAGTCCTCCCCAGAAATATGGATCAGTGGGCAAAGTACTGATAACAGTGCTCCAAGACACAGGGTAAACAGGGCTCCTGCTTTTTTTGGAGTGTAAATACTGCAAAATACTGCAAATACAGAGTGATCAGCCTCCCTCCTGCCCCTGCCCAAAGATGCTGACCCATGGGACTACAGACTGAGGGAAGGTCTATGGCATTGTGGTGTAGCAAAGAGGCAGCAAGGCAGGGACTATCCATCAGGGCCCAGTGTGAAAGGAACCAGCTACTTGGCTCTCTCTCCTTGCACATCTGTACTGAGCTGTCTTTTCTGTGATGCCTGGTGAGATCCACCTGCCACCATAGCACCGGCTTGCCCACATCTCGCACCATGCAGAAGATATTCAAGACATCATTATCACATTTCTCTAATGCTTGTATGCACACGCCAGTGTGTATGCATTAACTACAGTCATGTAAATACCTCTGTATGTACAGATATAAATAGCTATTTTGGGTCTGCTGTTTTCCAAAGAGATAAGGATTTGGAAAGGGCCTTTTTTTCCCAGAGGAGACAATTAGGTAGTCTACCTATTCAGATAAGGGCTGTATCCTGTTCTGCCAGCAGTCAGCGAGAACGACTGCCACAACAGCCGAGCAGTGCAGCCAGCAAGCATTTGGCTTCATCATTTTTTGACAGGACCTGGTCTCTGTGGAACACTCATGAATAATTAACCCTGCTGGGGGCTCACCGGTGCAGACCCACAACAAAACAGACAACAAAACCCCAACCAAACCCCAAATCTTTTCTAATTAGTGGTATGAAGCTTCCTACTAAACAAAGCTCAGAACAGAGCTTCTTGGTCATGCTGCTGAGGAGAGGGTATGGCATTAGCATCCCTGGGGGCTTATCAATGACAAGGAGAGGGAGGGGGATATATCTGGAGCCCCAATGAGCGTGGATGGCAGGCAGTGAGTGAATAGGCAGCTTCACTTGGAGTGTGACAGCTGCAAGGCTCCAAGTCCCCTCTGCTCCTGACAGCAGTGCCTCCTGGAGCTTTTGTTTCTCTGCAGCCAAGATGACAGCCTTGCGTGTCTTTTCACCAGGTTACGCCTTCCTTCCAGACATGGATGCTGTGCACACGGGATTGAGCATTGTCAGAGCCTGCCAGACAATAGGGCATTAAGGGAAAATAAAAGGTTGCTTTCTTCAAACCCAGACTTTCTCATTTCCAAGTGATCTGGCTTTCAATGAGAGCAGCTTACCTGACAGGACCACTCCTTGCCGTGCGAAGGGAGAAGGAAATAGTCAGGAAATATGCTATGTGTTGGCAACGATTAGAAAAAAAGAGCTGCCTTCTTAATGCAAATGGAATTGGTAACAAGGGAGCAATACACTCAGAACTTTCTGGGTCCTGCTTTTTCATCCCCATCCTGCCACTCTTGCATGCATCAGCATCCATCCTGCACACTGATCCTGCGCTGGTGCTGTCATCGCACTGCTGTGACCTCTCCGAACTCAGAGCTGCACCTCCCAACCTAGCACTGTGTCAGTGAGAGATGGAGGGGGCTGCGCTCAGCCATGCATCTTGCGACAGCGCAGCAGAGACAGGTGAGTCAGGGCTGACACGCCCGTACAGCATGGCAATGTTTGCTTTGCTGGCTGGTTTCAATTCTGAACCCCAGTCCAGCATGGCATAAAACCACCTATGGAGGACTCCAGGTGTGTATCTGAGTGAGCCAAGGTCCCAAGTTAGTGTGACATTGTACAGCCTTCATCACTTCACGGACTTCTTAAGGCTGCAAATGTTGGAATAGCTGCTTTGGCTTTGTTTGGAGCAAACAGTGAAAGCTCCAGGTTGGACTGGGATGCAGGAGGGTGGTTTGAGACCTGACTGCAGCTCTGACAATGAGAACTCCTACCGACCGCCTGCGGGCTTTCCTCTGAACCTCTGCCACTTGCATTCCCACGTCCTTTCCCTGCATTTCACACAGTTCTCTAAAAGCAACCTCCTCTTGCCTGTTCCCACCCCTGCCTCTGATCTGGAGGGGGACTGCACAAGCCATTTCAGTTCTGTAGCTCTTGGTCTTCCCACACACCAGAAGCTCTGCAGAAAGACCTAAGGGTGACGGTTCCCAATTTAACCTCCATGAACTATACCATGCTGTGGTGAAAAAAGGGAGACACTTGATTCACACAGAGGAGTGTCATACATTACACACTGTGAGCACCACAGAGCTGCTGGAGTCCTGTGTTTGGCATCTAACAGCACACCCAAAAAAGCGCAGTTGATATATTCCTGTAGTTCAGGGGAGAGCAATGAATGAGGAGGGTAGTGGTGTCTAGATAACACCGGTGAGAAAAGACTGCACAAATGCACAGTGCCTAGTGAGAAGAGAAAGGAAAACAGAAGACTGAGAAGAATGAGGACTGCAGCCTTCAAACATGCTGCTGATGTGCAGGGAACAGTCTTTCCACCACCGGCAGGATGAGAAGTGAACTTAAAATTCAGCAAGGGAGACTTAGTCCAGAAAGTTAAGTTTCCTAACTCTAGGCATTGTGAGACACTGGAGGAGATTGCCTGGGGTGCTTATTGAATCTCTGTCACTAAAGGTTTCTAAAAGCAGACTAGGAAAATGCCTGTCAAAAATGGTTTACATCTAATTGATTCTGCCTTGGAGCAGAACGGTAGACTAGATGGCTACTAAAGGCCGGAGGCAGTCCTATTTCCTGAGGTGCTTTTAGATGTGCTAATGATCTAAACAGTTCATAAGAGCTAGGTATTTGGTTTTGATACCTAGCATACCTGGCATGTTTGGCATGCTCTTAACCATGGTCTGGCTACAAAGGGAAACTTCTCTTTCAGTCAGCTAGCAATGTCCCAAGCAAATAATCTGTATTAAAAATGCCATTCATGGCACATATATTTAAGAGCAGCATATTCATCAGGTTGCCAGCCAGCCAGCTTCAGGACATGGAGCACATGAAATCCCTGGCTCACACACTTATGAAAGCTGTGCCCTCATGTCTTCCTTAAGTTAGCAAAGATGTGTGATTTATGACAATAAACAGCCTTGATTGGACTTGACCAGGGTGGGGAGTGCTCACACAAGTAGGTAAGGACAGAGGGGTCAGGAAGCCCCAGCACAGGCAGGAACAAGCACCAGGGACACTCCATTCTGGGAATTTCCAGTTACTTTCCAGCACAGCATGAGCTAGCCTGGCTTGGCCTACTGTACTCATCAGAAACACACAGATCCAGATGAGGCAACATGCTAAAATCCACCACTAACCTGACAGACATGGGAAAACAGAGAACAAAAAGATACCTGCTTTCTGAGGATGGTGTATACCACAAGCTGAGATAGTGTGCCCACCTGTGGGTGACAGGCCAGCCTCCATATAGACTGGTTTTGCAGCAGCTGTCAACCAGTTCTTGATGCAATCTGCAAAAGAAACTGTTTCCATTAACCTCTGTGGTGCTGGACTTGGGGGTCTGATTGCAGAAGAAAACCTGCTATGAAAACCTTGTCACTATGTAGGTCCTTTCCTCACACTCTCCTGTAATACCTGTAATACATCCTTCACAAATCTTAATAACACACACTTCATATTGCTTCCCCAGACTGCTTCAGTTCCAGCACCACTACAAGACATGGAGAGAAAGGTGGGAAGCTGGGATGAAGTCACACAGGGTCACAGCGCAGGCTAAGGGGCAGAGCCAGCAGGCTGTGCATTGCTCGTGGGTAAAACTCCATTTTTGTCCATCATGTTGTCTGCTCTGCTAAAAACCATCTCTAAGCATGGTCCTGCCTAGCTCCTGACCACTTGTGAACAGCCTGTGCTGCCCACATGCCTCAGTGTATCAGGTACGCCAGGGATCCCACCAGGGATCCATGCCCTTGCAGGGGAGCCAGGTCTGGAGGGTGGCCATGTGGCAAGGTGGACCTGGCCACAAAGACCAGCACTTCAGTCCACATTCCTTGTAGGCTGCTTGGCCAGCTCTGCCTACTGCCAGCTAAAGGCTAAGGTGCTTATTCAAGTCACTCCTGTGGAGAAAAGTACAGAAGGCCAAAAAGCAGGTGGTTTGCTGCAGATTACTACTTCTTGTGAAAGGATTTCAAGGGTGAACCTGTGGGTTCAGTGTACCTAAGCCAGACAGGTTATTGAGATCCGAGGAAGAGATGGCCAGGCTTTCTCCTGAGCCACAGTCACTCTAGCTGGCTGAAGCACAGTGCAGCTAGTCTATGATCCTCCTCTTCCCAGCCACAGCTCCTGGAGTCCCACCAAAGAGCTGCAAGAGAAGTACCTGCAGGGTGCTGCAAAGCCAGTCATCTGCTTGTGGGGCCAGCCTGATCCCCCACGTGTGTGGACCCTGCAGGAATGCAAGGCAGAGAAGCACACACAACTGTAAGGGAAATTATCTCCCATGCTGGTGGCACAGAATGAAGAAAACCGTATCTCCAAACCCATGTGTTGAGTAGGATGGTGCTAAGCTCTGCCCTAAGTCTCCTTTTGTCAGGAGCGCCCTGGCAGGATGGATCAGGAATTCTATTGCAACCCAGTTTAAATATGAAAACATACAGACTAAGTATGAAAATTAATACACAATTCAGAGCCCTCCGTACCGGTCTGGGGCTCACTTCTGACAAGCTTACTCTAAGAAGCAATTAACTTTGAAAATGACCCTATTGGACCAAGAAAGCAAGGCAAAATTTTCTGTCTGACAGCCATTTCTAGCAATTTCAGGATTTTTACACTATTTCAAACTGTTCCATTTTTTATCTGCTGTTATTGTGGTTTTCCTCAAAACAGTGCACAATCTTGAAATTCCCAGGCTTTGCGGATTTTGGGAGGACAGTGATGAACTCAATAGCAGGAGCAAAATGATCACAAAATGAAATAATTTGCATAGACATTTAAATGGTTGGAGAACAGTTTCCTTCTGAAGTTACTGCTTGAAACAGCCTTGCTCCGGAAAACAACTTGTTGGCAATTCGCATTGAGTTTTCTTCACACGATGATGTGTAGTTTGAAAACACCAGAGGTAGAACTTCAGCAATGCCTTGTTCTGGCTCCTGCACTTTTCTCTTCTGAAAGCTTTAGCCTCCTTAGTTTCTACATCCCAGCTTTTTAGCAAGGTACAGAGACTCTGGCAGTTGCCAGCCGAGCACAGAAATATAGAAAGTATAAGCCTTTGGTAAAGGAAAGGAGACAGATGCATTGGTTACCTGCCAGAATGGAAAATTACCAAGGGTGTGTCTGTTTGACCCAGCTCAGCACCATGCTGTTCTGCACCATGGAGGTGCAATGTCTGCACCAGCACTCAAGTCTGGTTCACCAGTTTATTGTGCAAAGGTCAGAAATAACAGCAAAGGCGACAGCAAACTTACACCCCTTCTGCTGCTGGAAGCCCTGGCTGCTACAGCATGGGATAAACTCCCCTGCCTTGATCACAGCATACTTGGATGAGCCCCTCTGCCTTGATGCCCCTCTGAGCAGCTCTGAGTTCACTAGTGCTCTTACTGGGAGGTGCTCATGATACAAATTTACCAATTGCTAGCATCAATTGGGTCCAGCATGTGGACTTAGCTTTGAGGAGTCCCTTGGACAATATGCTCCAATGCCCTTATCTCATTAATAAAATTACAGTTCCTGAATAGGTGCATGTAATGTTTCCAGTGGGTAAAACAATGCACAATACATATACTTATGTCCATTGATTACATGTACATTGAATTATGATTATGTGTACATTGGTTATACTATTGATGAAATACACCATGACTAAGTAGCAAAGGTGCAGCATCCATGATATGGAGACGTACACCTCAGTAGTCATGGTACTGCACGTTGCTGGCTGGTGAGCAGTCACAGATTGCTCAGCATACATGGGAAGGCAGCAAACATGTAGATTGCTCCTCGCACACTAATTGTACTTCTTGTACAATCATTTCTGGGTCTCCCGCAACACACAGAGAAACAGCTAAGCACATGGTCCGTTCTCCATATGAAATTGGATGAAGTCAAGGAAAAATAAAAATAAAACACCACCACCACTCGTAAAGCTCCACACACTCAAGGACACTGGGATCAAGCAGCTCTGCTGAACTGAAGGGCCCTTCATGCCACTTCATGTATATGTGTGAACCGTGCCCCTGTGAATTGCTAACTTGTCCTTTAGAAGTGAGTTAGATGAATGAGATTCTAATACCAGAGTTCATGCTCCTTTGAAGAGTTGCTTTGCTTTGTGCGCTTCTGCCTCTGCATTACCAGAATGTCTTCCATAAAGCTTTATTAACACTGGTAATGAAGAACTAAGAGGCAAAATTTTCTATTCAAGGATTGAATAGTTAAAAAAAAATACTTCCCTGGATACTGGAAAATCAAATAGAAGACTCCAAGGCACAAGGGCTAATTAAAAAAAAAAAGAAAGAAAAAGCCTGCTTTACTATGAAAACCCTTGAGGGCAGATAAAAGCTGAAGGGAGGTGCATGCGTGAATAATAAGGTTTCAACGGGTTTGGGTCCATGTCTAGTACAAAGCATTGATTTTGGCTGCTGGGTGAAGTTAGTGATTTGATTAGAAAAATCTAATTTAAAGGGACACTGCCCAATAAGATCACTGTTGGAGAAGTCTGTATTGCTGTCATAAGTAACTACTAATCGTTTTTAAAAAATAAAAGACACTAGAGTGAAAAAAAATCCTTTGGGTAATCACTTTATTTCATACAGCTGGCAGAATTACTGGAATGTCTTAGCTTCTCTCTTTGCTGTGTCCACTCCTTGAATGCTTTGTTTGGTCTCCCAGCAGCTCATCAGGAGTAGAAAGTGGCTGGAGAAGTATAATTTAAACAATAATAGGAAGACATGACTGTAAAACAGCAGCAAAAGATAGAAGCTGGCTAGATAGAAGTCAGGGACAAGAGGCATTTCCATAAGATATTTGAAACACCTCATTTGAAACTGGGCTATTTCCAGTTTGAGAGTGCCCACTGAAGTAGGTGGGAATTAGATCATTCTCAGGGCAAATGTGTTGTTTTATTTACAAGTGACAGATCAGGAGTGAGACTGAGCCACTGACACACCTCAAGATATTCAGGAGAGTGCTCTACTCATCTAACTGTAGACATTACAATATAAATGTCTTTATCTGAGCTTGAGGTTTGAACTTCCTTTGTAGTCACTGGGCATGAGTCATCTCACCCCAATGCAGACATTTAAAAGAGGGCAGATGACTCATGCCTTATAAGTACCTACTTCTCTTCAGTGATGAAAAAGGCCAGCTCAGATGGAGACATCTGATGTCAGGTGAGATGACTCCCGCCTTGACTGGCTAGACTACTGTAAGATGCAAAATATGAAGTTAGACAAAGAATAACACATGCAGGCTGCTTAGCACCTGTATGATACGTTACCCTAACTGGTGACTTGATGAGAAATCTCGTGTCTGATTGCTTTCTCACAATGATGTGCACCAGCTGGAGAAGAAAGTCACCATTCATTCAGGACTGTCCTGGTATGCTCCCACCCCACAGGAATGACAGCCCAGATCAACTTAGCAAAGGCAAGGTTGTGGGTTAAACACTCTGGCCCAGGTTATGTGGTCGTTGAGACCAGTTGGCTGTAGTGGTCCATTTTAGTCTGAGCATCTGTGAGAACCACGCCAACAGACACAGCAATACATGGTGTAGAAACTTGAATGTCAGCAAAGCAGCAGGTTTTCAGTGTTAGACAGAACCAGGCAGTCATCCCCTCTCTCAAACCCGCTGTTTTCAATCACCTTGCCTTGTCCTTCTCAGACTGTGACATGCAGTGACAGTGGCCATTGGTTCATCCACAGCTGGTGAGATCCAGCTGCAAGGGTCACTGAAGAGATCATCCAGAAACTCCTGTTTGTTGGTGACTGTAGTACCATCGCATGCTTAGGAGGCAACCTTTTGTAGCATCACCCAGGAGCTCAGCCTAACCGTTAGTACCAAAAAAGCAGGTTTCCCCCAGGCCAGTGTTACAATCTCCCTAAGAGGCCAGCTAAACAGCGGTTGCCAAGCTCAGCAGTCTTGGTACCATTCCTTCAAGTCAGCAGTAATTGCTGCATTTCAGAACCAGACCTGTCATTTAGTCATCCACAAAGTTGTCTTTGGAATGAATGAAGGACTCAGGGCTCAGCCAAAATGACTGCATGTCTGATACTTGTTATTTCTGCTCTCCTCCCCAGATGGTAATCTTGGGCTCTGTAGAGTTGCCTAACCCAGCTTCTGCAAATGCTGCCAGTACTGGATTCTGGGTATGTGATGCATGGACATGTCACTAACACTAAGACTGTCTTGCAAGAGCTCCCACAGTGTTACAACTTGACTATTAAGATCTTAACAGCACTGGGACACGCATTGGTGAGGATGGGCAGCTCTGGGTGCCTGAGCAGTACTTTCACAGCTAGGGCAAAGAACAGCTAGTGGCCAAGACAGTGCTTTCAGGATATGCTGCAATCATCCTGCAGAGCCAGTCAAAATTACTAACTGGAAGGACAGAACTTTAGACACAGACATCTAGAGACAACTCTTTGACCACAGCTTTTGAGGCCAGCCTGGAGGGCAGAAGAGAGGAGAGGGTGCTTAAAGAGAATCAATTACCCACTTTTGCAGACATCTAAAATTCACATGCCCAGCTCATAGCTGTACATGTTCCCCATAGACTGTTGTGTTTTCATTGTGACTGCACAGAGTTGGTGCATTGGCTAAAATTAGGTACAACACATCTAGGAAATGGGCAATATAACAACACCCATTAATCATAATAATACTTGTCATACTCCCCCTTGTTTCTGAAACAAAACCTGTTTAACCATTCAAATAGCATAAAGAAATTCTGCTGTTAGGTCTCTCCATCATTACAAAGCAGAACCTGGTGCTGAAGCTTGCTGCAGGTGTTGTCTTAGGTAAGCACGTTGCTCTGTGATGAGCAGAACAAACGAATATTGAATTCCTACAGATTTCTGTCCTATTTCCCCTCATTTGCCTCCAGCTATGCCCTCCACAGCACTCCCAGCTTTCACCTAGGTCATCTGATAAAGTAACAACATCTATGATGCTGTTCCTTCTGAGTCCATGCACTGAAGGAAACTAGGATTATACAGATCTGATCTCTAAATCACTGTTTATCCACATAGGTTGAAATTTCATCAGCTGTGGAAGAAGGGCAGGACAAAAGGAAGGGTCATGGCATGCAATTTTGCACTACCGCAGATCTGATATGGTAAAACATAACACTGCAGACAAAGTTTTTGCCTCAAAGACCAGAGGAGGAGGGGACTTGTATGTCAAATTCTCTTTTTGGTACTACTAACAAGTGTTTTGAAATCCTCTCATTCAAAACCACTTTGGCATACTTGTTTTCTCTCTCTCAGGCTTGTTGGTGATGTTCAGTTTAGAACCCAGTTCTTACTTTGCTCCATCTATGGCATCTACTGAGTCCCACCTGCATGCCAGCAACTGCACCTGCTATAGACAAAAGGGTTAGAGATCTAATTTGCCAAGTCCTATATTACTTCAGTTCAGAGGCTATCAATTTTTATGAGCACTCACTGATTGTTTGGATCAGTTTTCTTGACTATGCAAGTTCCCAAATAGCAATATTATTATTTATAACCATCAAGTCTCTCATTAATCCAAATCCTGCCCTCTAACAGAAAAAACACATAATGCCTCCTAAGGGAGAAGGTTGTTTCTGAGTCACTGGCAGAACAGCTTGTTCTCTGGTCTCATGGGCTCCCCATGAGTGTCTGGCCTTTATTTCTTCCTCTTTCTGGTTTTACAAGTCCTCTCTTGGATTACAGTCATCTGCCAGAGACCTGCAAGGTGGCAAGAAATGAACGGGAAAGTCTGGGCATTTCTCTTAGATCTGCCAATCAGTACCAGTGTTGAGTAAATGACCTGGTGCTCATTCACACTGCCAAGCAGCATTGAACAGGAGTTTGGGGCATATTTCAGCAAATAAACTTGAAAATTAGTGATCTGCTCTCATTTTTGTAATTTGTAATTAGGTTTCAGCAAAGAAACCTAAAAATTAGAGAACTTTTCTCTTTTCTTTTTGGTAATTTGAAGGCTATTGGTCAGAAGCAATTAAGCATTGAAGTGTGCATGTTATAACTCGGCACGATAACTTGGCTAGCCATTCAATGACCTAGCTAATGAGGAAAGATGATCTCACTCTCTATGAGAAGCAAAATGCTTCCAGCAGTGTCCAGATGGTAAAACAAGTTGGTGTGTGGTAGCATCTCACTTCCACATGGTTGGGTGAAATCCTGTGTGAGAAACTACTGTGTTGGACCTGGGTTGTGGAAGTGCTCACAGATGTGGTACGCTATCAGCACATGGGCAATGCTGTTTGAGCCAAGAGCACAACTATGGCCTCTCCTTCAAACTCAGTAGCCAGAGTTACATTCAAAAGCCTCTTGCTGCTGGAAGAGGACCACGGTGGGCCATTGCTGTTGTGATGTAGGCAGAGAGGTGTGGAAGAATTGCCATTCTCTTGTGAGAGTGATGAGTGTCTCCAATGAACATCAGAGTTGCTCACCCCCTCTTATATGAAGGCAAAGAGCATGCCTGACTATAAGTGTCAGCACCACTGCTCACTTTCTGGTGAGCAGGATATTAACTCATCGTGACACTGGGAACAGTGAGATTGAGTTTGTAGTTTTTGCTTGTTTGTTTTATTGTTTAAGTTGAGAGAACTGTAATGAGATAAAGTGCCCTCTGGAAAAAGCTAACTGGATTTAATAGCTTAATTAATGGAGATAGTCACCTACATAAAACCTTTTTTTTTCCAAATAATGGGGATGTGCATATCTACAAAGAGTCAAAATCAGCACATGCTTTATGATACAGTCCTCAGGTATTGGTTAACTGTAACTTTGTTAATGGTTGATAAGGAACTGGGCGTAGTTCTTCTGTTAAGGCTTTTATTGTCCAAGTAGGCTACATGCACATGAGCTATACTGCAAAATACTCACCGCTAAGAACAGGGGAACTTTCTAGTTTGCTTTTTTTTTCTTTCAAAAAAGAATATATATAACCCGGCTATAACAGAGAATTAAAATATGACAAAATGATGAACAGCCAATGGACATCAACTTTATGGCTGAAGTGCTGGCCTTCACCTGAAGTGAAAGCATTTCTTATTTAACCTGCAGAGATTATTCTTGCAATTACTGTTAATATTGATTAAGCTGATGAATTTACAGTTGTAGCATTCTTGGTCACAGTTTAACAACAATGAAAAGAGAACATTCATGCCACATTCCTGCTGCTTATTGGAGGAGGAAAAAGATGTAGTCTCACGGTAGTAGAGGCATAGCTGTTCTCTAAACTGTCACCTCCCATAGCCTCCAGGAATTACCTGAACCTGGTAATGCATAGCTGATAGCAAATTTCATGAAAGTCTTTCTCAGAACACCCAGGGGATTCACAGAGCAGTAGCAGAATTTCCTGTCCCTCGGACTCCACAGGGAAGAGGTATCAGAACAGAAAGACTGCTGCTTTAGGTGTGGGAGGACCGCTGGCTTGGGAGGGACTTGAGAGATGCAGAGAGAAATATCTTAAGTTGTACGTTAATGGAAGCTATAGGCTTTCCAGGATTTCCCTTCAGCCAGCTGCTTATCCTAAAGTGTGCCGTGCCAGACTGGTACTGTGAGGGACCAAGAGGCAGAGTTAAGGTTACGACACTGACATATCTGGCGCTCAGTCATGATACTCTGTACCATTTTCTTAATGTTAGGTGGGATGTTTCTACAAAACATAGCTCTTCTGTTAAGTTTCGATAGGGTCTTCCTTAAAAGAAGACCAATTTTCTTAATCTTAACAGTGCTTCAATGGACCTGGTACTTCAGTACCTTCTGAAGTCCCTGCTGATGTTAAGGGAGCTTCAAGCTGTTGAGTTAGCTGTAATGCTCACAGCTGCTGAGATATTTCTGACTATGTCTACGGTGAAGGATTACTTAGCAGAGTTGAAATGGACTCTTTGTTTTTGCACTTACGAATTGCTAATTGTGGTATTGACAGACTAGCTCTATCACAATGTTATGAAATCAGACACGATCTTCATTGTCTTGCAGGGATTAGATTTTTTAAGTGCTCAGTGCTTATACCCTCTGTGTTGGTCTCTTTGGACATCAGGTTTACCCTGAAGATCAGGATCAGGTCTCATTTCAAGGGCAAAATACAAAAACAAGCCACTGTGCAGCAGTGCAACTGGACATATCCTCCCATTATTTTCCCTTTGACTAAGAGACAAAGGAATCCATGGTTGAATTTCGGCCACTTGCCAGATGTCTTTTTGGCTACCCTGCTAAACTACACAGGACACTGTACTTTGATTTTCTTTCTCTTTTTTCCAGTCATAGTGGGCTAGTAGTGGGAGGGAATACTTGAATCTGGTTGTTCAGCAGATTTCTGGACATTGTAACAAATGCTTTCTGAAAAGTCACATTGACCTAGTGAGGTGTAATCAAGTTGTCTTAATGTCGCCCCAATATTTCAGACTTCCGCAAGTCTTGAAATTTTATCCTCCTGCAAACAAGCTCAGAATCCCTTTAACCGATGTTATAGCTTTTTGAGTCAACAAACAGAGCTTCTAACATACATGCAATCTAACCTTGTCTCTTGTCTCCCCCCCCGCCTCCCCCAATCTCCTTATTCATTTTCACCACCTCATTTAATGTGTTGATCCTGAATATCCTTAAGAGAGTAAATATGTTAAATGTGTCATGCTCTTGAAGCAATTATCACAAAGAGGTTTTCCTTGGAATATAAATGACACCTTCAGATTTGTCTTCTTTCCATAAAGAAATCTATTCTAATGAGGTCTTTTGTGCCAAAAGCATTTTCTGTTCTCCAGTGTTAATCCCCTTGCAAGTCTCTTCAGGCCTTCAGAGTAATCAGTCACATCACGTTGGTAATCAGTTACAGCTCTCCTGAACAAACATGAGCCATGGTAGCACATAGTCCCACAAACCAATGCCAGGGTAATGAGGCAGTATGAGCAGGGCTTTCTTACTTGATTGAACTTTGGGAATGTGGATAGCCTTCTCACCATTCTTAAGCAAGTTTGGTTTTGACATATATAGCAGAGAACCTCTGGCCCAGAGATACAGCTCTCTTTAAAATACTACCTGTACTTTATAATGAACATTTGCCTGCCAGAATGCCCAGGTTTTCTACTGTAATGTGGAAGCATAAAAATGGACAATCCATGCTGGGACAAGAAACGTGATTGCACTGTATATAGAAAGACACTTAAGCACACTTTTAAGTATGGCTGAAGTTGCCAAGATGTAAGACCAACCTTACTCATGTTCCAGATCAGAACAGATGTAAACTATCTGCAGGTTAGTGTGCTCTTCCTGTTAACACGTATTTTATAAAGAACAACTTTATTTCCTGCACCATTTGTAAAACAGATCCAGGTTACCACAAATAATAAATACTTCTGGCTACCTCATCCTGACCCAAACTATACAGTAAAAAGAAAAGTTACCAAGCTACCATAAGATGTGCTTGATGGATTACTTAGGTTTAGTGTTGCTGTTGCTAGAAATGCTCAACAGCAAATGAAGAGAAATAGTAAACTGCACCTGTATGAATGATGCTGCTGGCCAGAATAATTAGGACTGTGCAGAAATTTTTGTTAATGGTGAATCAAAGAAGACAATTTCACTTAACTTCTTCTAACTTGCACAGGGCTAATTAACTACAAATCCACAGCATCAAAACGCAGAATCCAGTTTTTCTTTTCTTTTTTCATTAATGCAAAGTTTTCCTGCAATGAGTGGCTGAAAACACTGTTATCATACCTGGCAATCACACTGGCAATGAGTGTAAAGGGATTTAAGACCTAAGTAAAGCCTGACATGGCCAGCCAACTGAACAGGAGTTGTACAGAGCATTCCCAGCAGATATCCACTTCCCAGAGTTAACAGAAAACCTTGGAAAGCAGAAGATAATGTAGCACAGCCTTGAAGCTACTCTGTCTTGCCTTGGAGGGCTGGAAAAATCAAAAATAGAGCTTTTCTCAGAACCCTGCTCCAAGTCCCTCACTCAGTAGGAACAGGGCCCAGTTTTTACTTAGAATAGGGTCTTATGTTATGTCCAGTCCACAAATTTATACAACTTCTTTTGCAAATTTACAGCCACAGAGATTGAATGGGTGTACTCTATGCTGGGTTAAAAGCTGACTGGCTGGTCGAGCCCAAAGAGTGGTAGGAAATGGGAGCTGTATCCAGCTGGCAGCCTGTCACAAGTGGTGTTCCCCAGGGCTCAGTGTCAGTGTTGGGGCCAGACCTGTTCAGTATCTCTATCGATGATCTGGACGAGGGGATCAAGTGCACCCTCAACAAGTTTGCAGATGACACCGAGCTGGGCAGGACTGTTGATCTGCTGGAGGGCAGGAAGGCTCTGCAGAGGGATCTGGACAGGCTGGACTGATGGGCCAAGGCCAATTGTACGAGGCTCAACAAGGAGAAGTGCCAGGCCCCATGCTTGGGTCGCAACAACCCCACACAGCGCTGCGGGCTTGGGGAACAGTGGCTGGAAAGCTGCTGGGTGGGAAAGGACCTGGGGGTACTGGTGACAGCTGGCTGAACATGAGCCAGCAGTGTGCCCAGGTGGCCAATAAGGCCAACAGCATCCTGGCTTGTATCTGAAATAGTGTGGCCAGCAGGACAAGGGCAGTGACCGTCCCCCTGTACTCGGCACTGGTGAGGCTGTACCTCAAATACTGTGTTCAGTTTTGGGCCCCTCAATACAGGAGGGACACAGAGGTGCTGGAGCGTGTCCAGAGACAGGCAACAGAGCTGGTGAAGGGTCTGGAGCACAGGTCTTATGAGAAGTGTCTGCAGGGACTGGGGTTGTTTAGTCTGGAGAGCAGGAGGCTCAGGGGGGATCTTATTGCTCCCTACAGCTGCTTGAAAGGAGGCTGTAGGAAGGTGTTATCTTCTCCCAGGTAACAAGTGACAGGACAAGAGGGAACAGCCTCAAGTTACACCAAGGGAGGTTTAGATTGGATATTAGGAAAAATTTCTTCATGGAAAGGGTTGTCAAGCATCGGACAGGCTGCCCAGGGAGGCGGTGGAGTCACCGTCCCTGGAGGTGTTTAAAACGTGTGTGCGGTGCCTAGGGGCATGGTTTAGTGATGGACTTGGCAGTCCTGGTTTAACAGTTGGACCTGATGAAAAAGGCCTTTTCCAACCTAAATGATTCTATGATTAACAAAGCCCAGAGGTGACAAAAGTATGCAAATGAAAGTCTTCCTCAGCAGCCATTAAAGCTACTACTTTTCAAACGAAAGGTGTAAGACTATATACTTGACTACATTTGAGTATGTACAAGAATAGGTGCTATGTCTGCAAAATGTGCATTTGCATAATAGCCAACTCTTTTTCTCAGAACTCTTATAACAGAAAACTATTAAAATAAAACACAAAGTGAATTAATAATTTAGAGATCTCATTTGTATGAATCCACTTCATAAAATATGCGTATGTGTGAAGGTGAAGCCAACTGACCATAAAATAAAGTTAAAAACCATGAGCTCACTGTGGAAGGAAAGCTATTTTTAATCAACTCTGAAATAAATTATTTCTATTCAAGGCTTCATATCATGCTTTATTAAAATAAAAGAGTGAAAACAGGTTCTGATTTAAGAAGAGATGGCACAGCAAGGTATGATGTGTCAGAAATGCAATTGCGTATTGTATGCTGAAGCTCTTCTTGTCTTCAGTTTGTTGGAGGCTGACCATACAGGAAAGCTGATCATAGCCAGAAGAATCTTAACCCTCAAGAGTCCAATCCTACAGCTCTTACATACAGCAGCCATGTTTCCCCTTTGTGTAATCAACAGGGCAATTTATGTTAGTTAAGAATTCACAGGAAGTAAATCCCCCAAAGTAAGAGTCAATGGGTCTGGAGGTGAGAGCTGTCTCTGAAAATCAGGCCATAAAGATCAAACCCACAAATAATATAGGCTGACATAATCTTCAAGATGGATGAAAATCATCTGTTGAGAATCCTCCCCACTATGCAGGGTCCCTCTCAATGGCAAATGAAGCCTGGGTGTCTGGCAAATGTGGCTCTGAGTGCTGGTAACACCCACTCCTGCCTTACCATGTGCCAGCAGAATTACTGACTCTGGTTCATCAAGTGTCCTCATTACCTCCACGGAGCTTGACTTGTCCCCAAGACACTCCTGACTTCTCTTGTGAGACAGCAGTCTCTTTCAGTCCCAGTCCCACCTGTTTTTTTCGCACCTTGGTTGCCAAAACCTGACATTCAGGCAGCTTGAGCAGAGGCAAAGAAATGTATATATAAATAAGAAATGAAAGCTATTTTGCAGTTTAAATGCTATCTCAGTCATAAAGTTTGACAGCCCTGGTATTTGAAGGGAAGAAAGTAAAGACAGGTTTTGACTGCTGTGATCCAGAAAGGCCAACCTTTGGTTTCTTACAGTGTCTGTGGAGAAAGGCAGTGCCCAAGAAACGGAGATTGCAACACCAAATGAGGGATTACAGCAGCCAAGCTGGGTGTAGTCTGTGGTGATCATGCCTGAAGTACTAACAAAATCTCGTTATGTAGGAGGGCATTCATTTTACCCAAATTTAATCTTTTAGATGTCAAGCATCTAAGCTAACCTTGGTACAGAGGCCGTCTCTATAGTCAGTGGAGACTGGCCACCACTGGGGGCAATTATCACATCCTAAAACAGGAGTGTAAACTTGGTGGGTTGAACAGCTTTTCGAAGGTATCTGTCATTGACCACCGACTGTAAACAGAGCCTAATTACATCAGGTAAGGTTAAGTGGAGGATGCCAACACTTACCTCCTTAGTCCCAGGACTGATCCTCATTCACAAGATTCCTCTTCTAAGATTTATAATTCCAGCGTGTACCACATGGATGAGTGCACATGTAGAGAAGAGAGAGTACATTGCAAAAGAGGCTTCCTTGCCCAGAGACTTTTAAAATCACCTGAACCACAAGAACTTCCATTTCTGCCCAAACTTTCAAGCATTGATGAGGTCCCCAGCTACCTCTGGAGTGAGGAAGGAGAGCTGAGCAGCCTGCTCAACCCTATTCTTCTTTATAGGCTCTGAAAACGGACTTCCACACTGACAGGAAAGTGGTTTCTTGAAACCCACTTGCCTTCCATCCTGCTCCTGCAGTTACTGCTGGTGCAGCAGTCACAGGTAGCTGGATGCTCAGGCTACAACTTGCCATCAGAGGGTCTTCTTCTTTGTTCTCTCAGTGGTTAAATAATGGCTTGTACGCATAAGGTGTACTGCTTTAGCCATTCCAGCATGAACACAAACTGGTATAGGCAACCTGGAGAGGACATACAGGATATACATCTATGCTGCACTAAATAGCACTGAAAAAATATCTAAATTGGCTGTAGAGGTTATCCCCATGTCTCTTTTCCCTCCCAAGCCAGAAAAAAAAGTCATTAGTGCCCTACTGACAGCAGCAAGTGACTTTTGATTAGAAAATAGATGCTCTGGTGAGCTCTGAGGGGACTGCAGGAAAATGTTGGAAAACTAACAGGTCCTTAATATTTGTGCTCTTACGGTTATAACCATGTGAGAAGGACCTGAGAGAGATCCTCACCATGCCAAAAAACTCAGCAACTGTTCACACTGTTCAGAAATTGGGACATCTTGTAAGTAGAGAGGAGTTGCATAATGGACTCGTGAAGCTTCAATTCATAATGCTTTGCTACTGAACTGCAGTGCTCAGGAATGAAACTGTTCAGGAAAAGTCACCCAGAAGAGCCAGTACATGGTTCCAAAGTACTCCTATTTACCAAGACAAGAATTAATGACTACTCTGAATAGGTAACAAATCCAAAGACAACAGGAAAAAATGGGGGAAAAAAATAAAAGAACTGAGCAATTAACTCGATAAACATCTCAGGAGGCTTGCCTGAAATTAGCTGATGAATACATGAGCTGGTTGGTGCTGTACTTACATCAGCCCCTACTTTTATTCTAGGCTCTTCCTCTTAACCCACAATATGACGGGGTCATATTTATTTGATGTTGTCTACAAGGCTGATGAGCATTTGACGATGGATAAAAAATAGAGTAAAATGCAAGAAGTGCCATTTGCAGTCTGAGGCAGCAAATAACAGTGACTCGACTCACTTTGAGAACAGCAAACTTTCTGAGCCACTACCAGACTCTCTCTATCCATTTACCTGGAGGTCTGATGTAGCTGGTCATTGCTACAAAACCTTGCCTATGGAGGATTCTGACTTGCAGAGGTCCAGCAAAATGAGTTGAAAGGAACACCAAATCAGGTGGTGCATTCTTCTCTTACATTCTATGATTCATGCTGCCAAAGGAAAAGAAGAGCCAAACATGCAAAACCTCACAAGAGCTTTCTGGTTCCCTACAAATGGCTTTGTGCTTACCACTGGTGGTGTTCTGCATGTCCGCTGTTGTATACAACTTGGTCATTTCATCACAAACATGTATTTTACATGCTATAGAATACAATTTTTAGTTCCCTCAAAATTCCCTCTTGTCGAAGACTTTGCTTTTCCTTTAAAAATGCTCACAGGATTTGAATGCACAGAGTACCCTGTGTCTCGCTTCACTACTGCATTAGACATAGTCAGGGCAGATCTAGGGATATAATGGGACAACAGATTGGCTAGTATGTGCACAGATTTGCAATTGCTTACTCCTGCATCCTCTGGAAGCAATGGAGGAGCAGAAGCAGCTGGTATGCAGAGGAGATGAAGCGTAACATCTCTCTAGGAGTGCCGACTGCCCAAGCACCTCTGGTCCTGCCAGTCCTGGGCTATATGCTTGTGAGAGCAGGCAAGTTCAGATGGCTGTTTCTGAGGCTGTAGTCTATTCTTGTCTGTACACCATTTGCTACTATTGCCCAGTATGAGCATCTTGCCTCAGTCCACAGAGTGTTGTTTGCTGTGCATTGCAGCACTTCCACATGTGTTGATTGTGAAAGTGGTAGCAATGATGCTGATTGGGTTGGGCAGTGTAAGCTGCTTGACAACCTTGTAAGCCAAATTTGGCCCTTCAGGTGTTACAAAGGGAAAACAAACAGCATAGAAAGTACCAAAGTGCAGCTTCCACAAAAAGGCTTAATAAAGAAACATCTTTCTCCATGTCCTCAGCTGGATGTCCTGGCTTCATAGACGGAGTTATTCCAGTCTACACCAGCTGAGAATACAACCCACTAGACTATGCACTGCCATGTAAAATGCCTGTGAGTGGTTTGATTTATTTTCTCATTTGTTCGTTCTGCCATCTGGCACAGCCGCCTTTTATTCTTCTCCATTCACTATCCTAAGAAAACATCTTTTGTGTCATCTATAGACGTGTCCCTTTTCCCTTGCCAAATATTAGCTTTATGACTGAACACTTCTGATTCCTTTGAAATCACTTTACAACCATACCTTTCTCCCCCTGACAACACCCTCACGTGTCTATTGTGCAATGTTGTATTGTGTTTCCAGGTGAAGTATGAGTTAAAAGAATACAGCTCCGGTTTTGCAAACATTTGTGCAGCTTCACAGTTTTAACGGATCCCAGTGACTCTAAATAATAAAGGGAAACTAAATAATACACTCCTCCTTGTGAGTTGCATGTAGGTTGGCTACATTTCTGAATTCACCTCCTGAGAGAAGAAGCTTTGCCTCCATGGTAAGATAGACATATATCATTCTGTGATGGCACTGCAGGGTCAGACTATAGCTGATGGAAAGCCATGGATGTTACATGTACCAGAATAAGATGTTTAAACTGAAAACTCGTCATTGATACAAAACACAGTCTCCCACAAAGGCCTGTGCTCATCTGCTGAGGGATGGAATTAGGAATTCTGCAAAGATTCACACATCTAATTTCCTTTGACTGGATAGCTACAGGAGGTTGTTCCTCAAGATCTAGATGGAGAAGTCCAGGAAATCTCCTGGGTTTGCTCTCCACCCTCAGTTCTGACTTCAGGGACACATGGCTGTCCACCGCTCTCGAGATTCAGTGGCTTTGGACTTTGGACTTTCAGGCTGATAAATATGCTAGATTATAGCCTTCCTCAGAATGAATGGTAACCTGCTCCACAAGTGGCCCCACTGATGTCAGTGGGAGTACCTAAGAAATAATAGCCCCTTTGCTGTGATCAAGGGCACCAGATTCTGCTGAAATAATACATCAAATTTAACTTCTTCCATTTTGAAGGGTAATACCTAGCTCCCTCCTCACTGGGGCTCTGTGGACTAGGGAAAAAGAAAAAGCTTTTGTAACTACACATAAACACCATCTCAACCAGTTAAGCATAGAGTACTCATCTCACTGAAACTACAACAGGACTTCGACCAGGACTGCACCAGCTGGCCTTCATGGCTTTATTCTCATGGCTTCTGTTTCCTCCTAGACTTAGCCATGTACTTGTCAGTCTACTTTGACTAGCTCTTACTTCATAACGTTAATCAGGAAGCAGAATTTTGGCTCATTTCAATTGTTTTTTACTGTGAGCAAATCAAGCCTAAGGATTTCTATTATTTTTTTGTTCCCTTTTGTCCAAGTGCTGAACCTTGTATTGGGTGAGATAGAAAAAAATCTCCTTTTGGGAAAAATAAGGATTGACTGGTCCTGTGCCTGATCCTGTTTCATATTTTGTCTCCATCTAAATATAGTGTCTTGTAATTGGAAGACCTATGGAACTGGCAATCAGATTATTCTAGTGTATATGCAGTTCAGATCCAAATAGCCAGATATAGGCATCCCATAAACATAAATCAAATAAATCTGTACAGCAGGAGAAATTTGTCTTATCCAGAGCTGACAAAATATGTCTGAGACCTCTACTAAAATCAAAGTATGATGCATAGCAAACAGCTTGGAGAAAGAGTAGCAATCAATACACTGAAGACAAGAAATGGAAAACAGGGCTGTAAATTTAAGCATCCCTAATGCCAGAATACTTCTGAAGTAAGTTTGACAGACCCTGGTGCTTTTATGGATACAGCAAAGTCATGCCTGAGATTTTCAAAATCCCCACTGAAGCTTTAGTTTTGTTAGTCTAAGCTGACCTTGGCTGCTGCTACCTCTTGACTACCTGCCCCTCTGTCCCACGACACTGCTGGCTGGATTTTCTGGCTGTCCCTCACACTGGCAGAAACATACCTAATCCTGCAGTGAGTTGGTTTGGAGAGCTAAATTGGAAGAAAATACTTCTTTCTGGGTCATTGTGTGTGTCGTGTCCGTCATGTGTCTCCCCCCCACCCCCAGCCCATGAAATGAGTTGCTAGTTTCTCTCCCTTAACTGGCTCACTGTAAGATCAGACAAATACCAGTGATGAGAAGAATGGAGACTGCATCTAAGGAAAGATGTAAAGATGTACAGCAATTCCACCTTATATCATACTAAACTGCTGTGGAATTACACCTTTAAGCACACAACACCGTTCCCAAACATGCATATGTGCGTATGTGTATGTTTCAAAAGACCTACACATTCACTTTACTACAGTTGCATATGTTTACTTCGATATAGGATTCTTGAAACACTGGGTCCGCTTGCTTCATGAGTTAACCACATGGATCAGCCATACTCTTTGGCATTTAAACTTCCACTAAAAAACACAAAATGCTCCTATCCATCATGGTTGTTCAGGAAATCTTCCTAGTAGGACCCAGCTGCGGTGTTTCCTTTCTTGAGTCTGAAAATAGTCTGAAACAATACTGACGAGAGAGGTAAATGCTACCCAAACTGCTTGTTTCCATTCAGGTTTTGACTTGAAACCTTACTGACACCATTATAAATGCCAACATTTGATACATAATACATGAATACGTTTTAGCAGATGGAGAGGAATGGAAATGAAGCCAAGATGCAGTTGAGGCTGGGTTTGGAATTGCTGGAAGGAGGAGGATGAAGAAAGAAGACGTGCCAAGAAGGAAGTAGAGCAGAAACAGAGAAAGGAAGATGGGAAGGAAGGGAAATCACTCCTACTGAGTTCTGCTGAATCAAGCACTATCAGAGTGACAGAATAACGAACACTGCATTACATTCTGCAGCAAAAGATGAGGCTTTGCCTTTGCTCATGCTACAAAAGTCCCTTTGAGACAAGCAGGAGTTGTGCTGTGGATGGAAGGCAATAGGTCCACCTGTATTAGTACCGTAGCCCATTCTCCATACCCAGGTGTGGAGTTTGCTCTCCTCCACAGGATGAACAGGATACCCACTCAGTCAGAGACAGCTTAACTAAAACAGTCCATTCACCACCTATTTTAGATTAACAAGAATAAACCACTGCCTAAAACCAAGAGTTGTATCAATACTACAAATTGCATTAAACTTCTAAAAGGTTTTTTTCATAACTAAAAATTATGATCATTCTAGATTAAACAGATATGGGATACTACGATTCATCACTCTGTAAGGAAATTTATACTTTTATAAAAAGCTCATGGCTGTGCAGCAGAAACACACACAATAGGGATGAACTGTCTGCAAAATAGTCCTTCTACTCTGCCAATGACAACTATATTTTAAGGGTCTAATAAAAAGATGCCATGGGACAAGATGAGAAAAAACGTGCAAGCAAAAAGTAAATGTAAGATTTTGCACTCTGGGGACCGGGTTACCAAGAACTATTATCATTACCCATGTATCAAACAGGCACAGAATGCAATTTTCAGAAATCCCTTCACATTTTCTAAGGAGGAGCTTCTATGGATCTTCTCCTTCCTTCCTCTTCCTATGTTGCTTATGTGCTGAATATTCACACTTCTTTTCTTAGTAACACAGTCGATTTGTCCCGAAGTCTCTGCATTTAAAAGATAAGCGTATTAACTCATTATATTCACTATTCTCGTGCTGTTCTTTCTCAAAATATAAAAGAACCACCACAGTTCAATACTCTGAGCAAATTTCCCTAGGAAGACAAGGGATCTTTTCTATTTCAGATCCTTGGTAGCTCCATTTTCACAGAGCGGATCAGTTTGTCTGCTTTTGGTCTCAGAATTGCTTATCTAGTCTTCAGCAAGTGCTGTGCACAAGCATAAGTCTGACAAACTTGATTTATGTTAAGAAATAATTTTTCTGTTGTCATAGAAACCACTGCAAGATGATCCAGGCATGAGTAAAAAGTAACAACGATAAGCAGGCTGCTGGTTTCACCAGTGAAATTCCCCTCGTGGTTGACATCCCACCAGTAATTTGCTTGCCCCCTAGGGCAAAAAGATGGTATCTGGAAGGATGGCTGAGAGGAAGAATTTGCCTAGAGGGTGGCTTCAGTGTCATAAGGCAGGCACATTTCCCAGTCCAGAAGAGGGTGTGCAGCCAGCACAACTTCTGCAAGGCTGCAGCAGGGGGAACAAAATTAATGTTTCTTTCTAATAGGGAGCAAAACCAGACTAGAAATTCCCCAAACCTGTTATAGGCACCTCCATGCCATGCTGAAGAGATGGAATAATTTGCCTCTCTTATGCCAGAGGTTTGCTTCCATCAGCAGGAATGAATCATATCCACATTTTAATGTTTGTACAGCTCTTGCCACTGCGCTATGCATAAACAATTTCTGCTTCAGTAAGAGGAAGCATCCACCTGGACAGTAACAAATACAAGGGAGCAAAAGAATCGATGAACGCTGATCTTCATGACATGTTGATGTAGAAGCGCCTTCACCCACCCTGGTGCTGCCTGCCCACAAGCTCCGTGCCACAGTATAGGCAATTACACCCTGCCTGATATAAATGATCATTCATTGCCATTTTTATGCAATGAGAGCACAGGAATGTATACTGTGTACTACAACACTTACACTCTACTCAAATCTCCACTACCAGTCATTGACGTTTTAGGGATGTTTATCCCCCAGATTTTCAAGGGCAATGAACATTGCTAGTACTTGCCACTACAGCTGTCAGACTGACTTGACGTTCTTTCCCCAGGGAAATCTGTTCCTGCATCTGCTACTGTTGGTTCAGCTTACAACAGGCTTTCAGCTAAAGGGTTGTTGCTGTGGATCCATGGCCTTGCAAAAAGGGACAAAACTATTATTGCAAAAAAGTCAGGAAACTCATAACGTTTTGTGCAGGCTTGGAGTTCCTCTAAGCAATGAGTGGAAAAGCTAGAGGATTCCAGTCTGCAACGCTCCTCTGCTGCAATTAGTACTGGGAACAGTCCAAAAAGAGGAGGACATGGATAGATTACAGCTTCTTTTTGCCTCTAAAGCTGATTAGTTGCAATATGTCAATAATTAGGGGAGAGTTTAGTGAATAAGTATTGCTTTTTTTCAGCTGGTGCACTGTCCAGGCAGTTTTATTTCCCTCCTATTATTTATCATTTGAGAATATTTGCTAGACAATCTCTCCAAGTCCTTTGTGATCTGAAGCTTACTGATATTAATTTTACAAGTGTAAAAAACAGAGGCAGGTGTGGCATTGCTTCTGATTCCTGATAAGGTGAAAGCAGCTTTTAGCACTGGGTGTGCCATGGATTGTGGAAAGTGAACTCTGAACTGCTATTTTCCAATATTGTCTGTAAAATGCATTCTTGTAGGCTTTCCATGCAGCTTTCTCCTTGTTAATAAAGAAAAAAATGCAGAATACAAGGGGCAGGAACACAGCTGAGGTAAACTTGCCCGATGATTGAAGTGGACACTAGTGGACATTTTTGACAGCATTTACTGGAGTCTAGTTACAAAAATCTGAATAGAAAGCCTTGTTATTTGCTTCTTTTCTCCAGATACAGAAAGGTGCACGGAGGATGGAAAATGAAAACAGAACTTAATTATTGTCATGACTATTGTTGCTGGATTATAAGAAAGTGACTATCTGCCACTTCTTCCCTATGTGCACATGTACACGTCTCTTTTTATGTTCACTGCCTGTCCACAGCCTGTCTTATACATGCATCTCTCGTTATGTCTCATTATCACATTTCTTTCCCATGCTCTTTATAGTGCAAAACAAGGTGTGTATTTGGTTATGAAAATGCTGGAGGGGGTTGAAAGCATTTTTGCATGGGAGATGCTGTATTACCATGTCAATCATTGCTCCTCCTCTTTCTCAGTCTTTGCAGATTAATCCTCGATGAGCCTCAACTGGGATGCTTCTGGCACTGGGAAAGCTGAGATTTAGATAGCAAATTCTCAGCACAGGTCCACTGGCATGTGATTCACAGTGTTATCAAACTTGCACTGAGGGGCCTGAAGCCTTGCTCCCACCATGCTGAAAAGCTGGTTTAGAGCTAAGCATAATTTATGGTTTTCTGGGGAAAAACTGTCTTTCCCAGTTGAACCCTTTCACTCTGGGCCTACATATAATCCCCTTTATTTTTCCAGAAGAAGGGCTGTTTATTAACCAGCCTAGCTACCAAAAAAGGAGTAGAGGAGGAAGACCGCAGGCTGCTTCTCCAGCATTACAGTACCCATTGATGCTGGCTGGGCATGCCTGTTCTACATGTCATTCAGGCTCCCGCTGCAGTTTATCCCCTGTGAGTGAGTACTTAAGAACTTTCTGCTGCTGTAACCTGCTGCTGAGAGGCTTCTTGCTTTCTCTTTTGAGGCAAGCTGTGAGTTTTGACCTTTGTTCAGCAGGAGATACCACTAAACACTGGGACCTGAAGTCTGCCACGGTCTCTTGGAGGAAGCTTTCTTTTCTTGGTGGTAGTGAGGCATGCAGAGGGACTACAGTGGGAAAGACCTAGGTGCCTTCCCCATGAGAGAGGAGTAAGAATGGGTGGAAGCAGAAGAACTGCAAAAGCAGCATGGCAGCATGTCTGCTCAGAAACAGTAAAACAAAACCCATTCAACTGGAATAGCGATGCCTGCTGAGCAATGGTGGTTGCTGTGACCTGAGGTGTAGGCATCATGTTCAACTGCATAACCTACACGTCCAAAAAGGCAGTGATCCCTGAAAACAAGCCATTATGTCACCTACATGCTCAAATAGCACTGCCTTGACTGCTGCATCCTGGGGCAACTGCAGATTCAGCACGTTCATCAGCTGTTGGTAGAGGCTCTGTTACGAAGAGGGGGAACAGGAGAATGGTTGTAGCATTATGAGAAGAGTGGCAGCAGCAGGCAGCTCTGTGGGGAAAGAAGGGGTGTTGCATTTGCTGGCATATGAATATAAACCGTGCTGCTGCCAAATCAAAGAATCCCCCTTGTTTGTTTCCTTTTTTATTTTACAAATAACCAGTGACTTAAAGACAGAAAAAGATAATAGTATGCACTCCTTTATATTCCAGAGCATCACCCTTCTCCCTGCTGTTTGGCATCTCGCCCATTTCCAACAGGCACTTTCACATGCAGATTTCTCCCTGAATAGGTATGGAGGGGCTCTTTGTCCTCATCTTCCCCTACCTTCATTAGCCGCCCTGCTCTTGGGGGCCTTGCTCAGATATCAGAGGGAACAGGGCTGGGTAAGAAGCAGAGCAGAAAAGGCCCCCTGAATACCGATTCATTACCATACTAATGGAGGAACACCCTAGCTATGCAGAGGGTGGTATCTTTATAAAGCATGTGTAAATACCACACAAAACAATGATTACATTTTGCTTATGCACCAGTTAAAATTCATCCTGGACAGGCTGGATAACACATATCCATATACAGTAAAATGGATTCGCTTAGGATCTGCAAACACTTTATAGATGTCTCCTGAGATACGGGCATTGCCTGGGGCGTGGTGGACATATCTGCGCAGTAATGTATCAGCAAGACAGCAAGCTGTGACAAGAAGACAGATGAGGGCAGACAACTCAAGATGATCCCCCATTTATCTCTGCAAGTATGGCTCAAGTCACCCCTGAGGATTCATTCGGGGTCCTAGCTGGGTGCTATGCTCAAATCCTTGATGTGTCCACAAATATGGACCAGCTCATTTGAGCATTTCTTTTGCACTGCACTAGGCTGCGTTATAACCCTAAATCCCTGTGCTGTCAACAGTCACACTGGCAACCTGGGGAGGGACATTTTGCAAGAAAACCATTTCAAATAAGGCCTTTCTAGTTATGGCCCATGGTCCTTGGAAACGAATGACAGAGCATTCTTGGGCTCGTATAATGCAGAGAGTTGTGGGATATACCCACAGCAGCTCCAACACCAAGCACAAATGACAACCAAAGTGCTCGTACAGTTCTTCCACCTCCATTCGCCCACCCTCCTCTCTCACAGGAAGAGGGACTAGGGTGGAGATGGGTGATGGCACTTGCATGCAGCCTGCAATACAGCTGCACTTGCTCTGGCTGGGTCTGCTGCTTGCTTGAGTTAACCCTACAGCTGAGACAGATCCTGAGGGGCTAAACCCGAACAATTTGGCCTAGGAAAACTTGGTTCATCAATTCCAACTTCTTTCTTGCCACCATGGAAACGTTTTCCGGAAGCATTATATAATGTCTTCCTAAACAAATAGCCACACAACATGCCGGATTTGCAACCATATAATTACACCTTCTAAAATAATATATTGGAGCCCTCTGAAGACCTGAACAGGTAGGTAACAAATACTTTGATGACAAGCACTCTGGAAGGACTCCAAAAGCACTACCTGCTGTGGAGAAGAAGAGGAACTAATCACCCTTTCTAGAACTGCTTTGATTTGTGGAAAAAAAAAAAAAAATCTCCATGTTTCTTTGAAAATCAGCATAAAAGAATACTACCTATAGAAATCTGCTTTCTGTCCTCTCAGGTTCTCACTTTTCAGACATATCCATTTGCTGTTATGTAAAACACATGTAAGCCTCCCAGTAACAACTATGCTTTCAGACCTTTATTAACCAGTAGAACTAGGAGACTGGCATATCCCAGATCTGGAAAAGGAGGACAGAGAAAAGATCTTATGAGCTCCATGAGAACAAAAATTTGGAGTATAATTCAGGATTTATTGCAAATGTTGACCAATTGACCTGCCCATTGGATGTGTGCCAGGCTGTAGCCTCATTAAGAGATTCCAGATTAATCATATGTCTCTTAGAAAGGCATCTTAGCAAGCTTTTTCTGCAAAGACTATTGACGTGGTTCCACTTCTGTTCGACTGGTAAATACAATGGCAGATTTTTAGCATGTGTGTTACAGAAAGAGGTGAAGAGGTATGTCAGGCTGGTTTAATCACAATTTTGGCACCAGTCTGGCTAAATCTGTTTCTGAATAATCTAGTTCTGCTACTTCTGTGACCAAACCACACACAGAAAAGCCTTAAGAACTGAAATGATAAAACCCCAAGGAACAGCAATTTATAAGGAAAACAACAGGGCTGATAATTAAACTTCTACCAATGGTCTGAGCTGGCAGTCAGCTCAGTTAGCAAACAGTAATAGAGAGAGACAGACCAAATTCTACTGTCTGTGGGACTGATGAGCCTTGACAATGTTTCACCCTACCTCTCTAAAATGGGGTGAAAGGCTCTATTCAGGCAACAGGCAAAGCTGTTTCCATCTGGTATACTCCATCTTTCTCATGAGTTTCCTCCCTACTGATTATTAAGGAGCTGTTTTATATAAACCCCCTCAACCCATTTGCCTCTGGACTCCCAGCTCATTCTTGTCTCATTACTTTGGTTCTCATGCCCACAAGACATTTTAATAAGAATTAATTTCCTACCTGAGAAAAGCCTAATATGTACCACACAGCGATGTTAATGAAAAACCATAGGTGATGTAGCATTCGATTCCTGGGATTTTGTGATTAATTGTGACAACAGCATTAACAGTAAATACCTTTATGTCAGCTGCTGATTGACAAATATTTATCTATATTCTTCCAGTATAGGTCATATGTATAAATCCCCAGGTGAAGTCAAGAGTGGCTTCTCTAGCCACATCTATCTCTACATGATAAAGTATTCCTGTGACTCATTTTTTAAGATATATCCTGCTCTATGTGAACTTACAGGGTATTTTTGCAGGAGTATGTATTGCATGTCCTGTTCTTCACAGGTCTGCTTAGCAGGCTAGCATTAGAGGCATGTTTTTTTGTGACTGGCATTTGCATAACTTCGATACCATCACTTCCGTAAAGTTCTGTATTTCCAACGCTGCTCTTATCATAGGGATCTAGTATAAAATGTATTGACCTTCTGTGCTTATTAATGTCCTTTTACTTACTGTTTGAGCTTCTTGCAATTGTAATGTGTTTTATCCTGACAAAATGATAAAGAGGTAGAGTAGAAAGGGAGGAACTAAATCAACAGGAGACAAAGTGACTTATAAGTTACCCAAATAACCAAGACAGAGAGCTAAAAAACAAGGACAAGTTTCCTTCTGACCTACACTGCTGCTCTCCAAGCATTGTACTCTCTTTTCAGTTTCTTCCACTGGGAAAGAATTCCTCCTGTAAATAATTTTGGATTTAATAAGATGTTTTTAATAGTTTTTAGCACCCTTATTCAGTTTTACTTTCTCTCTTCCCTTTGAAAAATGCCCTTCATAAAAATGGAAGTGCATTAAGATTTCTTCTTTAGTCTCCACTGCAAATAGGGACCTGAATCAAAGACATGGTTTGAGCGCTGTTAGTAGAGACACATCAGATTAGGTGAGTTACAGCTGATGAAAACTGCATTGCAATTTTGTCAGACGGAGCAAACTATCAGATCATCAAATATGATTTTAAATGAAGTATTAAGTCTGAAAGGATTATGGAAAGAACCATTTTCAGATAAAGGCAAGGAGAATTACTTAAAATATAAGGAGGGTGCTGCAAAAAAAGGCTCTTCAGTTTCTTCAGTTCAAGGGATTTTATGTATTTGTGAACCTTCTAAAGCATTATTTTCCTCCACTGTCATTGTCTAAACCACTGCAGTCCATAACTGTTGTCATGCATTTACAATTTTCTTTGTCGCTGAGGCCAGCCAGCTTGAATTAGAAGCTGTTCATAGCCACATTCTGAAGTATCAGGATATTAGCTGGGATGTGGCAATGGATTAAGCAGGGCTGCTCCACCCCTTCTCCTAGCCTCACAGGGGAGGGGGCTGAAGGGCTACCCAGCAGCTCCGGAACTGCCACTGTTCCCAGCTGATGGTTTTTTTGCTTTACTCTAATACATCAAGCTGTCTGTATCCTTCTGTCAGCTCCAGGCAAGGATGCCAGACTCTAAGATAAGGGCAGCATGATCAGGAAAGGTTGATAGTTGTGTCAGCCACCCCAGCTTAATCTGCTGCTGCATGGGTCTGTACACTGCCAAAACTGTCATTTCTGTCTCATGGGGCAGCAATTGTTTGTAAAATCAGCCTACTGCTTTACAGAAGTTACTCCTTCACCCCAGCTTGGGGATTTGCCAAAGTCCTGAGTCACTGAGTCACTAAAAGGCCCCATAGAGGCTCTCTGACTTGGGTTGTGGTCCTGCAACCCTTGCTGACAAATAGCCCTGAGTCATGCTGTTTGTACGAACAGGAGTTAACTTCACTGAACCGTGCTCCTAAACACACGGCAAAGGATCAGGTGGGGAATCTAATAATAAGCGCAGAACACTAAATTATTACCATTCAGCCTAACTCACTGCTCCCCAAAATATATTTGCAATTTTATTAAAACAGATCGTGTTCTGCACAAAGCACGTCAGTGCTCTTAGTTGGGATTATATCCATTATTGCCTAGCACTGCACTGAAAAAAACACTGATTTTAATACACTCTGCCATGTTCCTAAAGGCTTAGGAACTAATGTCAGCTGAATATATTCATACTGGATGTTCAATCACCACACCAAATATGCTCTGCAAACTAGTCACCTTTAAAACATTAGTGGGACCTTCTTGAACAATTCACTACCACCAGATTGCATGTCCCTTGGGTCCTCTTGAAAGCTGAAAAGGAAAGGATGGGCAGGAACATGATATGATGACACCAGTGCTGAAGTGGTTTAATTCAATGTTATTACTATACATTTGGATTTTTTTCTCCATATTTTTAAATTTCATCAGGGAAATTTCCTAAATTCCTGCATTCTTTTCTTGGCATTTCTTTCAGTCTTTCATTTTCTTTCCCTTTACCTTTTCTCTTTCCTTTGTCCCCTTCCTGCCCTTTTCCTCTTTCCTTTTCCCACTCTTTTCCTTCTCCTTTTCCTTTTCCCTGTTCTTCTATTCTACTCTAGCCTATTCTATGTTTTTGGTTTTACTACTCTATTACATTTTATTTCAAGAAAATTCTAGACATATGATACAGTTTTGCAAGCTTTTGCTCCTAATAATAATTATGGGTCAAATTTTGCACCCTATAAATTTGGGTGGATAAATTTGGTATAATTCCACTGATATTAATGGAATTTAAACTGACATCAGACTCTAACCCTACATTTTAATGATTGATTTTCATGGTCTCAGCTGTGAGACAATTTGTCTTAAGCCCCCATTAAATCAGAAAATGAGTGTTTCTGACTGAATATGCCAATCATTCTAGCTTATCTAGTGAGAGATGCCACATGCTTTCTCCTGCTCTAGCCTTATTTTTTGACAGCTACTTATGCTACTTATTGTCTAATTGGGCCTGCCAATCCTCCCTGTCTGTACATCCCAATCTGTCCAGTCCAGACACAAGAGTCTGAAATATTTTTAAAATCTGCATATGGTTGTTGATTACAAGAGATGGCAGGGGGGGAACACAGCCTAGATGTGACAATATGCTTACTTCTCTATGTTTATTGTTCATAAAAATAAAGAATTGCAAAAGTTAAAAGGACAAATTATATCTGAGTACTTGGGCTTTCTGACTATAAGGGGAGGAAGGGTACTATGGACAGGACGAAAGCCACATTTTCTTCTGAGGCTTTCACACTTGCAAGGCTGTAAGGGCTAAATTTGTTGCTTGCTCTGCTGTGAAAGAGGAGGAGGTAAGAGCTATTTCCAGCTAGTACCAAGTGGTAGAAGATACAGCTTGCTGATGTGCCCCAATGCACAGCATAGGGTTTCTGGCAGAAGAGGATGTCCTCACACATTGCAATGGCTGATAGGTTAGGACCTGCTTTGCCTCCATGCAGAAAAACAAGAAGTCCCCCATGCTGGGTCCTGCTGTGAAATCCTGCTCGCTGACACCAGGATTCCCTCCATGGAGGATACATCTGACAACCTCTGCTTAACCGGTTGTGACTTGCCAAACAGCACGCCAGCATTTGGACTAGAGTTTCTCAGTGGGGCTGGCAGAGCTCTGACATCCACTGGGACCTGATCCAAAGCTCCTGGGATCTGACGGGAAAAAAAGTCCATTGATCTTGGTGGCTTTGGATCTGTCCCTTTGCTCATCTCCTTTGATGATTTATACAACACTGACATGCATATCTCACTTCTGAAGCACACAGAGCACATGGTTTAAATCTCACCATTTCCCTGGTGACAGGGAAGGAAGTGCGCTGGCAGCTAAGACACTGAAAAACGCTCATTATTCTGTACATTATTATTACTTTTTAACTCCCCATGGAAGGTAGAAATTACAGTGAAAAATCACAAATATTTTGTTTTACAGTCTTTGCTTGCCTGTAAAGGCACAGTAAAATATTACAAAGTGCAAATTTTTGTATATGTAGAAAAATGATGAGAATGTTTTTTACGGAAATGGGAGGTAAGAGAACATTAACAACTAAAAGCCACTGCTAAACAAATGACCCTTTTTCCTAGGAAAAGCTTAGAGAGGGAATCTTTCCAGTGTACCAGGGAAATCTCTTCTCAGATTGGAAGGGAGAACATTTCATCCTTGTGAAGTCTTTGTTTGTAAAATCAAGTAAAATCAAGATTACCAGGCTATTGGCAGCCGTGTTCTACTAGTTATGCTGCTCCAGACCAAGTCCTACAGTAATGGTGGTTACAAAACAAAATAAGTCACAACTCAAAATTCCTTGTGCCCTGAAGAGCAGTTTTCAGGGGCAGCCAGGGCTTGCTCTGGCGAGTGTCTGGCTGTCAGATCCAGTAGCCCATGCAGTTCTCCAAGGGATGCCCCCACAGCACCCAAGTTCATGGAGCCAGAGCACCTCCTGCCCACTGGAGAGATCTGCAAACTCCCAGTCACTTTCATAAAGCTGGAGGGATGCTTTGCCATATTTTTAGATCTTTCATTCCAGTCCAACACCTTTTTCCTTTGTTTCCTCACTGGCTAGTGCAATTTTTTCAGCACTAGATGTCAGTGTGGACTTGCAATACCAGATTGCTCTGTATTTTTCCTTTAACAAGAGAGGAAGAATTGCCATCCAGAATGAATCCAAGTCTCTCCAGCCTCATGATGTGCTTCCTACAAAACACATCTTGTCTTTACTGTTTGAACTCCACGTGGAAAGTGCAGAACTGCATTCTGTCCTTGATTTGGATTAATATGGCCGTAAAAGGGTCCTATCCATTTTGTGATCATATCGCATCTGAGTTGAAGAGGAGCTACCAAGACTCTGGAGAAAAAGCATTGTTTAGAAAATAACAGAGAAAAAGAAATGGTTCTGAATTATCTTGGTAAGTTGTGACCTTGCTAAGGTAGCATTGCACAGGTGCTCCACAGGGATGGTTAATCCTGTAAACTAACAATACGCATCTGAACAAGAATTTACTGACAATACTGAGTCCTTGCATTCCTACTGTCTAGAAAGACATTGCATCATCTAGAAATGTTTTGCTACACCAGACTGTTTCAAGGACCGTTCTAATTTGAACCTTTTTTCCCTAGCATTTTCTGAAAACTGAACTGAAACCAGCTTGGGGCAGAGCAACCAGCCAGGAAGCATATGTCTGGCTTCTATCACTCTCTGGAAAACATTTTGTTTCTTTCAGAAATTTTAGTCCCTCAGTCTAAATTATGAGTGGTCCCTGAGCTGTTATGGGAGGGCTGAGGAAGATGCATGGAGCGCCCTGATCCCCCTCATTTTGCAAGCAGCAATCTAGAACAAAACACTGCTCCTCTTGCTACTGGAGAAGTACAAACCAGGGAAGGGCAGAGTGGGGAGAGGAGGAAGCGGGTTCAGAATTCTGATTTCTCATTTTTTACTTTCATGGGTTCCAGCTTCTGTGAAGTGGATCTGAGCCAACACGACAGATGGAGCCTTTTACACCACCCTCGTGCTTGGTTTACACCAGGCGTGATGCACAGAAGCTGAGGCAGAAAACGCTTCTGGCAGAGAATGTGAAGCAGAGCTCTCCGACATTCCTCCTGACTCAGTGTAGTTGCAGCTGCAATCTAGGCCTACAGAAAAATTCATTTACATGCTTTTGTATTCTTCACTATGCATTAGTTAATAAAGCATTACCCTGATACATACACTAGTATGCCTCGCTTTTATTATACTTGAAGGTTGTTACTGTCCCTTTTGACTCCATTGCAACATGTGCGACTGCCCAAGCAGCTGTGCTTAAAAACCCTCTGAGTAACTACCTTGTGTTTTTGTTTCTCATTATTAGACTTATCAGGAGCAGACTGTAAATAGGAGGCTATAGAGTATTAGAAGAACAGTGCTTAAAACTATCAATTGAAAATATTAGCAAATACTGTGCAAAAGTAAGGACAAAAGTATTTTTTTCTCCTGGATTCTGAGAAGTTAAGGTAATATTTGGCAGATAACACAGAACCTGAGAGAATACAAGTTATACTTGGCAAATTTAATGTCACATGGCTCTACCACCTGCTGTCATTCCCACATATTTCACTTTGTATTGTTTCTGTAATACTGTTTTCCATTTATTCACCTCTTTCTATAGATGTCTGGCATTCAAGCAATTAGTACTGCTAATGAAAGGTGTATCCTGTAAAAGAACGTGTCTGCAATCAGCTTCTGAAGACTGATTTACCTGTGTAATATTCACTGTGTCAAGACTTGCAGTGCCTTCTTTATTAACTATCATAAACTGTTTGGATAAGGTGCTCTGTCAAGCCAGCTGCCTCTCTAGGTGCAGAAGGGTTTCGTGGCCTTGCACCCTACATTGCAAGGCAAAACAGTGTAGTTCAGGAATATACCTTGAAAGACTATCCTGATTTCCCTCGGCAGAAGTAAAGGGAGCTGAGGTGATCAACAGTCCTCCTGCAACTCCTGAACCCACATTCAGTTGGCATTGTTGGGTGCTGATCTGAAAATAAGAGAGAGTAAACATACTTCCCATCTGTTGGTTTGTCTTCCACCCCCTCTTCTTAGAAATCACAGAAACAGAAAAATTAGCTGGATGGGACCTTTATATGTCACTCATCCACCCCAAACTCCCATATCCATGGATCCATGTATCACACCTTGCCCAGATAAACATGTACTGATGTCACTTCATTTATGAATTGGTGCAAATGCCTTTAATGCAGATATGGGCATAGTCTGAGCAACTATTTGTCCTCTTTTATTCCTTGAGTATACAATAAAAACAGCCTGCACAGTAGCTTCTGAAGAAAGACAGCACTGGGGGGGCTATAGCTGCGTGAAAGGTCAGGAAGCTACACAATGGGATAATGCATGCAAAGCTGATAACAAAAAAGCCACCAAGTATAGCTAACACAGTTTATGGAAGAAGCACCAACAACATTGGCCTGATTATGCACTAAAATGGCAAATTCATGTGAATGGCATTTGGTACTGCACCTGGTTACCTACAAAGGTACTCAGTGGCTATGATAATACAACTGTGAATGTAGAACAGCTTAGAAATTATTATGGTGAATGCTCATTCCTATTAAAATTGTTCAAGTATGTTCCTTATAGTACCACTTTACAGCATGTGGTAGTGGACAGTACAGCACAAATTGCCATTTCTTCAAGCAAGTTATTTCCAGGTATTTCTTCCTATACAAAATGGTCAATCAGCAAGTCCAGTCAAAATTTCAGTTTATTTTTAAGACTATGTTATCTTTTCTGTGAACATCAGTTTTCTCCACAGGTAACTCCACTGTAGAAAATACAGCATACTGTTTACAGTGTGATAGAAACTTCAGAAAAGCATAAACCTCAAACAAAAGATAGATGGTTTTAAACAGAATTTTTATAAAGCAAGGATAAACTTTCTTATCCTTGTGAGCATCACCACACCATGCCAGAATAATTTTAGGACCCAAATCTTGAGATTTACGAGCTGCTTATTTTTTCTATTCAATGAAGACTGACTACAGCATGTTGCAGGACTGTCTTTCATATATCAGTGTAAGCATATGTGTAAATCTTCATAGGATTAAAGTCAATACGTACAAAAAGTTACTCGTTGCAAATAAAATTCTAAGATAGTGGGCAACAGGGCCTCCTACATCCCTTGAAACACCAGCTACCAGCTGGAGATACACTGATACCAAAATACATTTAAAAAGATGCCTACAATAGGTTTATGTATAATTTGTAGTCATACTGACAGGCATAATATGGGACCTATTTCCCTTAGCTTACCGATGTGAACATATTAACAGTCTCATCTGCTGGGTGGCTTACTCTAGCTGCAGACATAAGCCATGCGTCTTTTACACATCTTATTTTAGAGGGATAAAACAGTTCTGGTTTGCTTTCTCTACAAGCAACTGAAGACTTCAGAAGTCTCAATTTTCGGTGTCTGTGAAGGAGTGGTGTGCAGCACTGTTTATTTTAAACAGCTGAAATACACAGTAATGTAAAAACTGTAAAAATTGATCTTTTCCAACCAAAACGTGCACCTCTACTTTGGTATCTGCTCAGAAAATCTAGGTGCCCAAACCCTCTGAGGAGCCCACACTAGCTATTATAAAATCAAGCCATATGAGTGTGTGCCCTTACTTTTTAAACCTTTCTCCTTTAGAAAGAAGTGCCTGATCAGTTCTGAACAGAATGTAAACCTCTGGCTGGCTTCATCAGTTCAGGGTCAGATGCTTTTGTCAGAAATGAAACCTCACTTGAAATCTTGTTTCAGCTTCCCTGTAAAAGCCACCACAGAAGGGGGCAGGATGGAAGAGGGAGGACGACCTGTCTGCACAGCTCACTGTTGAGCAAAATTCAGACTCCTGTTCCATTTATCAGCACACATTTTCCAAAACGTGCAATATTATGAATTTACAGCTAATTCTGTATGCTTAGGACACACCTGTAACCTGGTGTTTTCAAGGAAACTGGTCAAGAAACAGGTTCATTATTTTCACTTGCTGATAGACAAGGTAGGGTAAGCAGAACTGAAGTGGACGTCTGCAGCTTATAACAGCGAGTATATCTGCCTGTCCAAAGTAGGGTTTTTTCCCCCCCTATCCTGGACAAGGAACAAGGTTAGTTCCTATTTTGTGTTTATTTAAGTATAAGTAAGATGCCCTAGATACATTTCTACAGGAATAATAACAGCATTCACCCATATAGCCCTATAGAAGTCACTTTTTATACAACTATTTACTTTCCACTGAGTCCTTGAGATCTGCAGAAATATGGTCAGCAGCAAGATGTTCTACTTTCTCTCTGCACTGTTTCCTCTTGTCACTGGTTGTTTTCTATGCTGGGTAGGAAATTGAAATTTTAATGCAAACTACTTCTGGAGCGTATTAAAGAACAAATGGGTGGAGGTTACAGTACCAGGTACTTGCCTCTACAAGACTTAACAGCTAGTAGACTGTAATTTGTTAGAAGAAACGAAAACCTAACTGTACTCTTGGCTATATAAAGCAAATTTCTGTATGTAGAAAAAAATTCTATTCAACCATTTTTAAGAGAGACTGGGAAGGATGGAGGGGAGAAAGTATGACACATCACTTTTCTGAAGATGTAGGTATTCTCTGAGGTATTTGTCCTGTTTAGACTCATACTGGATAGTGAGAGAGCTGCAAATATATGCCCCAGATGCAAAAGAAAAACTGAAGCCCCCTCTCAAAAAAAGAAAATCACATTGCACTGCGAACAGCCACACTCTCTGAGAAAGGAACACAGGCTGTCCTTTTGTTGTGACTTCCTTTCTGTGAAATACTCTATGCTGTTAGGGGTGATTTTCTGATTGTAAGACTGAGTAACTGTTTGGATGCCTTGACGGTGTGTGTGTGTCCCCCGCCCCCGACTTTGTCATTTAGTCCTAAACTGAATAAAAGGTTATTCACAGTCAGATATAAACTATATTTAATATCTGCTCAACTCTTAGATCCACTGTAAAGAAATTACATAAAGTACTGTGGTACTATGTAGCAATGTACTATTTTCAAAATGCTGTTTATTCATGTTGTTTATTCTAGCAGCTGACCAGCTCCACTACTACTCAGCAGTGGAAATTTAAAAAACTCCATAAAACTCTGAGCATGCTGCCCTCTAAACCTGTCCCGATAGGGCTGATCATGCCACAGGCATTCTATGCCGAGCAGAAATTACAAGTCATGTTTGCAACATCCTCTGCCCACGTGGATTCTTGGAATCTAGCAAGATGGTAATTTCTATGGTAGTTTTCCCTTCTGTGGAAACATTAATAGGATCTCTGTCTTCTACATAACCGCTTATTTTCTATACTGTTAGTGTCTCTGAGAGATTTGACAGAAGCTGGCCATGGGTTTCAAAAGTAACCAGTGGTAAAGCAGACAGCATATTCACACTTTCTGTAGCAAACTGAACTAGAAAGCACTCATGAACTAGAAAGCACAAAGCTGCCTTGGGGTATCTACCATCGATAGCAGAGACTGCAACTTATAATTCACAAGTGGGGATGGCATAGCTTGGGACGACAGATTATCGACCCCAGCTGTCTGCCCATCACCCAGCACACAAAAGACCAAGCTGTTCATAAGACAGCTGTGGAATCACTGCCTCTTAGTGAAACCGGCAACAGTTTACAGCAGCATTCTCTAAACGGGGTTCAGATTATTCATAGTGTCTCAGCTATCCAGAAAAGCAGTGTCTGAATGAAGAGTTAGGGCTGGTAATCTCCTCCACCATCCCCAGCTATGGTACCTCTTCTTGCAAACTGAACTGTGAACTGCAATGATGCCAGAAAGTGACCACATACGGTTGTAATGGAGTTGGGGAAAGGCAGGGGAAAAAGGGAGGCCTTTGGACCTCCTTTGTGTCTGCGGGCGAGTATCAAAGATACCATGCATGTACATGAAATAATTACATGTACATGTAATATATATATAGTACAAATGTTACATAATACTTTGTATATTATTTAAGGGTTTGATCTGTTTTATTGTGTGAATTGTAAAATAGCTCGGGTGTTACGCCATTGCGACACAGGCACGAGTGCAGTTGGAATCACTGCCTAGGCCGTTTGACAGAGTCCCAAGATGGTGTATAGCACTCCTTCACGGTGACGTATCTTATTTTGCAGCAGACAATAGTTCCTAAAAACAAGCAGTGTACCTTGGATGACCGATTGTAGGAATCACGTTCATATAAATTCCATGTACATGACACCCAGTATCACATACATTTAAAGAACAAAATAATTTTATGTTCCTGGTAGTGTTGTCATGAGCAAACCCTGCCCGTGATCCACATCGGTATAATTCACAGGGCCAAAATTTTCAGCTGTCGGTCAGTCCTTGTGTAAGCCTCTCACCAACAATAACAGGAGTGTTTCCTCTGAGTGAGAGACTGAGGTCTACAGGATCTTCCTGCATCGCCTGTGGACCAAACATACATGTAATTTTCATCTTCCTTGTCCAGCTTCTCCCCCGCATATACCCGGAGAGCCGAGGCCCACAGCAAACCGCCCGGGTTGGCAGTCCCCTACCCGGGAAAGCTCCCGACGGGGCTAGGCGGCCCGCAGGCCGGCCTCCGCGCCGAACCCCGGCC
>JAVJGI010000050.1:100166301-100227102 GCA_035590275.1 Ibycter americanus
CCCCCCCCCCCCCCCCTCCCCCGACCCTCCTGCGATACAGCGATGCATCGGGCTGGTATAGGACTTGGGTTTTACTGCCTGTGTTCTTTACCTTAAAGTTAAAAATCTGCCTGTAAGTTGCCAGCTCCTTTCAAAGTTGCTGACTGCTTTCGATACTGCTTATTCTAAAGGAATAACCTTTAGGTCGTTGTTTGTCTGAGTCAAACATGAAGGCGCAAGGTGACTTTTTAAATGGATTCGTTCTCTTGATAATTCTAATACATGTATTATAACCTGTCTAAATACCAACCAGCTTCCCCAAAAGCTTTCTTTTGGGAGAGAGGGGGCTAATGTAAAATTCTTACCTTTCTGTATACTGGTTAATCCATTTGTGAATACTATTTGTAGCAGGCTGGGCTTTCTTTTCCAAAATGCAACCTGTTTTTAGCCAAAGCAGAGTTCTCTTCAGTGCAACCCTCACAGGGTGCTCAAGGTTTCTGTCCCGTGGCCAGCCACCTATATGTTGTTGGTGCGTTGACCTGAAGACAGCATTGCTGTTACTTCCTAGATCTAAAACTGCCTCCTCCCAGCGCAGTGGTTGAACATTAACAGAAAGCTGTCAAACCCTATTGTAATAAAGGAAGAAAATAAGAAAACTTAACTATTCTCATAGTGGCAAGCTGCTCAACGGGAGTGCTTTGTTGCAAGGATGCTCACTGTACCAACAAGGTAGTTTGTGGGGGAAGAAGGTGCGTGCGTTTCTCTTAGTGATGAAAGGATGCCCTGTCGTGGAGTATTGTGCAGTTTGTGCTAAGCACAAGGGAATCATTAAAACATGTAGCCAGTTGTTGCTCAAAGGTAAAACTTGGGGTTTTTTTTCTCCTTGCTTAAACATGGTCTTGCAACCTGTCTTGCTGCCAGGAGGGAATGGATTAAATGTAAATGTGGTGATGAGGATCAGTAACCTAGGAAACTGTTCATTCAGATGCAGAAAGGTCTCTTCAGAATAACTCTGAATTTGATCATACTTTTCTATGGCGTGTGATAATCTGTTAATTGCTGTGCTACACCATCTTTTGTCTTTTGCAAGTCTCTGAAACTGGCATATTAAAGAGGATAGAGGCTGAAATGATGCAAAGCTTGTTGGGTTTTCCTATGCAAGAAGAGCGCCAGGAGGGGTACACTCTCTTCCATCTACTGACTAATAAATAAGGAATGCCATATGTTAGGAGTTTGAGTAGCAAGTTTTAAAATACACTGTTCTTAATGTGGTCACAAGATGGTCATGAATCTTCTTGCTGCTTCTCTTCTAAAAATCTTAGTATTTCTGATTGGGATGAGTAACTTTAATCAAACACTGCAACACCTGTGAAGAAGGCCTCACTTGAAACATTATTCTTTTTCTCAATTTAAATATTCTGTGATATCAGTGATACATTCCTCCGTATCGTATTGAATGTCGGCATCCTTCTTTAGTTGTATGCTGTGTGTTTTCTTGATTCTTTGTAATAACTAGATGCTTGGAACACGTAGCCCCACTGGAGATCATAGATTAGCAGTATCAGCATGGTGAAAAATAACTTGAAGTATTGTTTTTGTCCTGATGGTAACGAGCTCAAGCTTGTCTAGGTGTGGTATCTCGCATTTATCTTGTGTATCATAAGCATGCTAGAAGTCCCCTCCCTTGTTTTGTAACTTGCAAATTAGCCGAATTGTTTCTTTTTTATCTTGAAAACTACTGAAATTGATTTTGAGGATTAGCATAGCAATTCTATGAAAATTAAAATAAAAAAGAACAAGAATAACTGCCATAAGTTCAACTGAATCTCCAGCTGTTTATGTTTTAGGCATACTGCTTTGGCTTCATCAACCAGTGACATGTGGATGTTGCATTTGTTAAATTACTGTAATTAATTTGCTATTAGTGAATTATACTCTATTGTCACTTTTACTGAGCAGCTTTGCATGCTAAAGTAGTGTATAAATATTAACTCTCTAATGTAACATACTTAAATCCACACTGTGCTTGTTAATATGCCATTTGAATGAGAATATGAAAAGTATTATGTTATTGTATGCTAATGTATCGGAAAGTATGATCAGTTATTTTCTATGTTCCTTTAATAGGAACTGTAGTAACAATAGCCTTTTCTGACTGTGAGGGTCTGATGTTCCTGTCTAACCTCAGGCTAGTGCACTGTTATGATCGACATATAATGGAGTAGATAATGCTATGTAACCTCATGTCTCATCTCAGGGAGAGTTCAATTCACTGAATAACTGGGCCCTTGGGCTCACAGGAGAGGAAAAAAAATATGTGTGTTTAACTTTGTGCTGCAAGTGTGTCTGGAGTAGGCTTAGAGTACTAAGCAGAGCGAGACCCAGATTCCGTAAGATCCTGCAGCACTCCCAGATGCAGAGGCCAAACCTGCGCATGATGTTCAAGCACTTTCTTGCAACACAACACTAAGTATCACCTCAAAGGAAGCTGGAAATGCTGTTATGGGGAATTTTGACCTGTTGTTTCCCACTCTGTTCGTCACCGAATGAGAATTCCCCTCTCTCCCAGCCCCAAAGTAAATGTTCTTACCTTCTGTTAAGAACAGTGTGTAGAAGAGTTGGCACTGAGATCCACAGTTAGTTTTTCCACTCTGTTTTTAGGTGGTAAGTATCCTTGCGTAGACTGTCAGCATTGCAGCAAAGCGAGGGCTGTAGTTACACTGTAGTTTGTTTTTGTCAATGATGCTTGCAGCCTTGGTTGAGCTAAAAATGGAAGGTCTTGTGGAATTTTCTTTGCTTTGGGTAACTACTGATGTGCTACTTCCCTCACTGAAAATGTTGACAGCTCCTCAGAACCCACTTCATGTTTGTGATCCTGTTTCTGGGTGATCACAACAGGGAGAATTTTCAGTGAAAGTACCTAGTATAAGTATCCTTCTGGTGTTCAAATTTAAATCTCTTCTTGGGGATGTTGTTATAGGACAAGAATAAAGCCTTTAAATATTTTTTTGTCTTTAAAAGTCTCTTAGGGAAAAGTATGTAAAAATTCAACTGAAGACAGCAGAAATGTTACGTATTGAGTCTTATAAATTTCCACATCAGTTCTTCGTTCACAGACTCAGAGAATGGTCAGGGTTGGAAGGGACCTCTGGAGATTATCTAGTCCAACCCTCTGCTAAAGCCGGTTTACCTACAGCAGGTTGCACAGAGTCATGTGCAGGTGGGTTTTGAACGTTTCCACAGAAGGAGACTCCACAGCCTCTCCGGGCAGCCTGTGCCAGGGCTCTGTCACTCTCAGTAAAGAAGTTTTGCCTCATATTCAGAAGGAACTTCCCATGTTGCAGTTTGTGCCCGTTGCCCCTTGTCCTGTTGCTCGGCACCACTGAAAAGAGCGTGGCCCCATCCCATTCAAGTTGATTGAGCAGAGACCATACAAATATTATACAAAATCTCAGATGGTGTTATATACAGTCATATACAATTTCATATGATGTATTTCTAGACAGATTTTAAAATATATAGTGTTGTCAGATACAATTGTTGACAGCTTTCAGGCCTATGTCAAGACTTGGGGTAATAATTTGGAGATTAAGTTGTGTCTGTTCAACTTGATTAGGAGAAGCAAGTTTATTACATTCTTCTGGCACCAAATAATGATCAGGCTTTTTTATGAAGTACTTTACAGTGCAGGTTTTATCACCAGCTACTGAATATACATAACACAATATGGGTAGAACCTTCTAGGTATGTTATAGTAGCATTTGGTTGTAATAATAGCTGGTAGCAGTAATGAATGAACTCTTCATTCTATGGAAGAAAGGTCACAAAAGCCTCAGGTTATAACCTGACTTACTTGTAGGATTGTGGGAAGCTGATATCAGTACAAGAATGATGTGAAGTCTCAGAAAAGAAACTTTTTAGACACCTCTCAGACTGCCTAGAAAGCCACATCTTGTTTTATTTTCCATCTGATCTGTTTAGTTATATGGTTCATTTGAGTATGTTCTTGAGTTTCTCTTCATCTTTCTCACACCTTTTTTGGAGGGGGTATGACTGTCTTTCGGTCACTTTCTTGCCCTTCTCTCCCAGTATCACACAAGTACTATTGCTTTAAGAAATTGTGAAACTCTTAAACACTTCAGACTTCAATGCTGCTCCTGTTTTGCTTAAGCCAAAGTTGTAGCTCTGAGGTCTTTGCCCCCTGACTTGGGAGAAGTGTTGGGAAACGTGCTTTGCAGTGAGACTGTTGGGATACCCTCTGTGTGTGAATCGTGTTAAAAGCAGTTAAACTTGCTATTGCAATTTCGGCCTGTATGCCTTGATATACTGCTTGACATGCTTTCTCTTCCTGGCAGTCTGGAATTTTTTTTGGTGTTTGAGGAAGGCCAGTGAATCTTTGATACAATATATGTTTTTCTAAATTACTTCCTAACCATTCAGAATGAGGAAAGAGTATAAGGATTTAGACCAATAAAAGCTGTAACTTTTCCATACAAATTCTGCCTTGTTGTAAAGGTATGATAACACTGCTATTTGCTGTTATGAACACAAAAATTCCCATGTGCATTTTCAGATAGTTTTGCATTTGCAGTTCATAGGTCTTACAAGGTGCGGAGCAGTGAAAGCTAAGAGGCTGTCTCTGCTTTGGTGTTTTGATTTATCTCTATTCACTTGGCTGCACCAGTGAAACACAATCATATCCATGTTTGTCCACTTCGGAAAAACAAAGACAGTAACAATGAGAGGCTGGCTGAGGTCTGCTGATTGTGGAATAAGGTTAAAAAGGAGACCAGTCTGAAAGCTGAGAGAAATATAAATGTGTCTGTACACATAAACGTAACTTCACAACAGCCACAGATATGGGGAGGAGATAGACGCGTGCCTCACTTTCTTTTCAGTGATACCAATGAGCTGACTCCAAAGTGAGAGAGAAGAGTAATTTCTGCAATCTCTGAAGGTGCAGGAGGTTTTGGAAATGTATTACCATTCCATTAACCAAAATTGGTTGAAAAATCCAGTGTGCTAGGAATGCAGTCCAAGGATAAATCTATTGATAAGGAGTTTCAGAAGAGCTGTTCTGACAGATGGGTTTGAGGAACCTGGTCCCTTTTCAGGGTCTCACTCTTGCTGTGTTTAGTGGGCTCTTCTGTTGTTCCCATATATATACAGCGAGCAGCATACTGGTCCTGGCTGGCAGCAGAGATGTGAGCTCCCCTAAGAAGGGGACAGGAAAAAGTATCAAAAAGTCCAGCACCACCACCCGCTTGCTCCAGCTCAGTCAAGAGAGTGCTTTTAGTCTCAAATGTTAAGTGTTTCGGCAAATGAGCTAAAAGAACTGTTTGGATCTTCTGGTAGTGCTAGTGAAGCCCCTGGGAGCTGTGTTTCATTTCCTTCTGTTGGAGACAGGTCTCTGTGATAATGAGAGTATTGAAGCACTGGAGTAAAGACTAAAGTGAGTGGTAGAGGATCTTTGAAGGGCTTCTTTTTCTTCTCTTCTTGCCTGGTAAACAAAAGGGGTTAGGAGAAGTGAAGTAATAAAAATGGCAGCACTGTATTTAGGGGAGAAATGTAAACAGTTAACGGTCTGAAGAAAAGAAAACAGCCTAATTGTAATGGCATATATAAATATTTCTTTTGGCTATCAAGACAGCGATAGTACTTGATTGAGCCTTTGCAGTGCCAGTTCAAACAAAGGCCTTCCCCTTTAATGTCTTCTGAATACGTATGCAACCCTGATAACCTGACAGTGCCTCTCCTCGTGTTCTCTCACATGATTGCAGACTAGTCTTCAACAACCTCCCAAGTAATTTCTTTGTCTTACAAAGAAAGCCTTTTGTTGCTGCTAGAAATTCAAAATTATTTTTAAAACACTTTGTCTACCCATCTGTTTGGGTAAGTTCTCCTGTCCTGTTCTTGCCAGCTGCTCATGGAAAACTTCATTGTGTAAATGTTCTTGATTTGCTGTCTTAGCCTTACATGAAACTTAAGTTTTGAATAATGTTATGAAGATTTTTGAGTAGGTTTTCTCTTCTATTTGCAGATGCGTGAACCAAATTTATATTGTTTTCAAGATTTTTCTGCTGTGTCTGCTGCTCATTAATGGTTTAATTAGTTTCAGAAGAGACGTATGGTCACTTCTACAGATTGCGTTCATTTACTGTGGTAATGGAACATGCTGTTCTTGCAGATGTTTAATGCATGAAAAGAAACAGTAAGAAACCTCTGAGTGCTCTGCATTTCTATTTTGGAATATCTTTAAGACCTGCATCTTATCAATCAAATGAAAACAATTTGTATAAAAAACACAGTTACCTGAGTAAAACCAGAACAGCACTTCTTAAGCATTCAGAAAAGTGGTTTTGCTGTCTACTCTCTGGTTAGATATTTCCTAAGCAAGTGCCTGTGTTCCCAATGCCACCTTTCCTTGGTAAATGATCATTGTGATGTTCATAAGGATGTCTCAGTGTGCATCCAGAGCTCTTTGATGTCTGTTGTTTGGTAGGCTGCAAGTTCCTGACACTTGAAAAATGTGAGGGTAAGCCATAGAAAAAATGAGGCTGGTTCTCACTTTCACTCAGGACATGCTTCTGTTTTCTGCATGGAAATTGCATACTGTGATCCAGAGACATCAGGAAGCATGCAGGAAAATCTTCTAGGGCTCAGGATGCCTGCCTGCCAAACAGAATATGAAGTGTTGTGTGGGATTTGACTCCATTACTCTTAGTCGTCTTTAGGAACTGACCTACCTGGGTGTTGTTTTCTTCCTTGTCTGCTCTGTCTAAAAATCAGACCACCACAGACTGTGAATAGTCCCCAAAGGGTGGGTGTGCTGCATACCATTGTGGATATTTTTAGTAGATTCTGTTTGCTGACTGACTTGGTGTGCTATAAATACAGAGTTCTCATCTGGCATGCACTTTGCATGTCTTCTAGTAACTTACAATAAATTAACCTAAGAATATTGGCAAGAAATAAACTGTTGCAATTTATTTGGCTTTCCATATGAAGTGTCATTTATATAAAGCAATTATTTAGCAATATTTGAACCGTAAATGGCTTTTAAAACTAGTGGTGTTCCAAAACACTTCCTAGTCGGGCTACCATAATTAGTCCCCATGTCAGATTGATTTATGCTGCAATTTCATTACGGTTTTAAAAATTGAAGGTGGAGTGTTTAGATATGAGAGGTTAGTTGAGCATCTGGAGTAGTATCAATACTAGTAAATTATATTATTTGTTATGTCAGTACTAGCACGTTGCCTGAACATGCGTAAAGGCTATTCTGTGGGGAAAAACTGAACTTTAATTATGATTCTCCTGGAAATTTTTTCATAAAGCATAGGTGTGTATACATTTGCTTGAGTTGAAATATGGTTAAAGCACATACCACATTTTTTAAATCATGAGGACTCAATGCAAAACGGGGAGGGACCCATGTCTTATTAAAATACAGATGCATCTGTCTTTGAGTGTTGAATTTGATAGAAAATTGAAGGATGGGTTCTTGCTGAGTTGTGCTGAGCGTAACCTAAATGCAGTTCTTCTGTACTGCTAAAATAAAAACTGTCATAGTGTACACCAGCAGACGTGGCCTTCATGAAAGAAATTTAAAACTGGTGAAGTTCTCCATGTGCAGTAAAAGGTCTGCCTGGAAGTGCTTTCTACATATTGCCTGAACACATGACAGTATTTTGAGAATCTTAAAAAAATTCTGTCATAATGAAATCTGGAACAATCTGGTGATAGTCTTTCAAAAAACTTACAAAATAAACTGTCTCCCTGCCAAGAATCCTAGATAGTTCACTGAAAATCATGTTGCTTTTGAATCCTGACTTCCTGCAGCTATCAGGAGTTTTACTTCTTGTGGACTGAAGACCATCGCTCTTCCTTGATTCTTGAGCATGAATATGGATTGAAGTTCCAGTATGGGGAAAAATTTAGCCTATCTTGAGAAGATGCTGTGGCCCTACCAAATAGAGCAGAGCATCATCAGCTAAGCAAATTTTGGAGAGATAATGGTGGACAATCTCCAGAATATAAAGAACAGTGACAATAGTAAAGTGCAGTTATCTATGGTCATTTAACTGCTTTCACCATGAGGCAGTCCTTTTTCTTCTCATTGTCTTTAGTCATCCATACTGCTGCAGCAGAGTAGCCTAAGATGCCAGACTTGAGGACTTGCTGTCCATTTTCGTGGGTGTTTTGCTGTCCTTTGGGAAGAATTAGTTTAAAATCTCACACCTGCGTTCTGAATATTGGAAGGGATGCTATACTTGTACAGCAAGTGGCTCAGGGCTCCTGTAGTCTCTTAAACCAGGTAAGTGTGATTCATCTTCATAGGTAATTTTGATCAAGTGTCCTGAAGGTACTATTACTGAGTTCAGGTGTGAAGTGCCCAAATACAGGGTTACATGTGCAGCTCTTTTCTAGAGCTTTTTAATTTTTCAGTGTTGTGATTTTGCAACCTTAATGATCAAGTAGGGTTGGTTTGAGTGTTCCGGTTTGGTTTTTCATCCCCTTATCCATGTGGCTATAGTTGTTAGAGGTAGTCAGATCTGTGTGGATACATACTTGTGGGATTTCTGTGTTGGGAGTGCTAGTAAATATATGACAAGTACATTGTTGGAGTTCAAAACAAAAAAAGACCCCACTTTGTTATAGCTGTATCAATCTATTAACAAATTACAATTCCAAAATAGTAAAACACAATTGTAAGACTAATTCTATATTTTTAAACTGCTGTGTAAAAAAATAATTACCTGCTCCACCTGTGCAATAGAGCCATAAGACTGTTGCTGGCTGAAGAGAAATGATCTGCCAGAATAGCATGGGAATGAAAACAGCATGAAATTCGTGTGTGTAAAAGGGCAGCATACTATCAAAGAAACACCCTTTGAATATAGAATTCAGCTGTCCTAACATTTGGATACTAGACTACTAACATTTAGAAACTAGATGTCAAGTGTACCGGCTTTGCCTCACTTCTTAAGAACTGAGTTCTGTTACTCTTCAGTTAGCTTTACCTGTGTGTTTTCTACAGTTCAGCCTTGGATTAGTTTATATCAGAATGTTTCATATCTGTGAATTTGTGTGTTTTGTAAGTGATAACATTTTCAAAGACAGATGATATTGGGCTTCTTCATAAGCATGGATGTGAAAAACCAAAGTGTTTAAAATGCTTTTGAAGTAAAATACAATACTGAAACAGCTTCCAATTTGGAGGAAATACAGATTCTATTGCTAGCATAATAAACCACGTGCTAAAACAAACCTTGGTTTTCACACCCTTGATAAAACCAAGATCCATTTACAGCATGCAGCTAGGGAGTGGAGGAAGTGTTCCTTGGACATCTGGGACTAGCTCTGCTGTAAACAAAGAAATGCAAATAGTGTGTTTTATGTCGTGCAAGTGTGGGGGATGATGTGTTCAACCCAGGTTATCCTCCTTTGTGTCTCCACTGTGCCTCTCCAGTTGTAAAGCACACAGTTGTGTTCAGCTGATGGTCAAAAGGAAATGATGAACACATTTAGAGCTGGAGGGCAAGAGTTCCTTCTAGCGGGCTGGGTGGGTATATGTGAATTCCCTCTACAGGTGTACAGGCAACTAACCTTTTAAATGTATTTAATGATTGCATATTTGGCTTTAAAGCTTTATTCAGAAGAAATGTTCAAAAGAGTTTTAAGCTCAGATGATGTAATTCCTTCACCGTAAACAGTTTAATATGTTGGGGAAATCTGTTACTTTGTGAGAAGCGGGCTTCTCACATATTAATTAAACTTTCAAAGACCATCTGAGCCAAGAGCAGTGTTGAGATTGTTGGTTCCTCTCCACACAGATAGGGCAAGTTTATGCTGTCATGGAACCTGAGGTCATGGAGTGGTTGTCAAAAGCATTCCAGTTTTTAAATTCTGACCAGTATTGATGCTCTTTTAGGGATTGGCTAGCTGTAATCTTGGATCAAGGTAATTTTGACTACTGGCTAAATATTTGTTTTAAAAAAACTTTTAAATATTTGACCTCTGGTTTTTTTTTATTTATTATTAAGTGACAGAACAAAAAAATTCCAGGACCTCTGCTGCAGCCCTTGTTTTTAATAATACTAGAAAAGTCAGTAGGAATTAATTTCTCTATCTTCTTTCAACTCATGGGAAAAAATAATACTCTTTAACAGTCTTTTATCAATGCTTACTATGACTTGCCTTATATTTGTTGTAACACATGGCAGTCTTTCTCTGCAAAATACTTGCTTTTGTATGGCTGTTGCCTGATTTTTAGTAGTGGGTTAATGATACTGACCTCCATTTTAGCTGAATTTTAATTTACTGATGAAAATACTGGCATACAGATTTTGTATTTTATCTTGGTATTTTATTGATGAAAAACACGTACTCAGCAGCAAAGCTGGAAGTAGCCAAAAACATCCAAAAATGAAGTGGATCCCTGTTGAAGTGTACTGGAGAAGTGGTTCTTGTATTTTGCTGTCCACAGGTTGTTCCTTCCATCTCTGCCATTCTACCAGTTGTTCTTTAGTTAACTAATGAAAATGGCAGGGTAGTGTGTAGGTGTAGTGTGGTATTGAATGAGGGTGTAGCATGGTATTGAATGGTGTTGGCTTTTCAAGTCTGAGAAGCTATACAGCCAAGTTGTTGATTTGGTGTTATGTCTGGATTGCTAATTATGCTGAGAAACAGGGTGCTGGGCTAGTGTAGCTATACAGCCTTTTAATAATGGAACTTAATCTAGCTACAGCTCTGATATAATGAGCTGAATATGGGAGACCTGAAGATATTCTGGTCTAGATGAGATGGTATCAGCTTGGGGATTATTCTGATTTTTCCCCTTGTTTTGCTCAACAAATAGCTTGTAGGTTAAGTATGCAGAGGGGATGCATAATTTGCATAATTCCTTGAGGAAGGCTCTTAAATACTTGCAAGCAGTTAAACATCTCTACTTCTGTTTAGCTATAATATTTGTAAAATGTTCTGCATTTTACGAAATGCTGCAAAATACCAATTATAAGATGCATCTCTAGGGACTCTTTTTTTTTTCCCTCCCTCTTTTTCTTCCTTTTCCCGTAATCGATTTGGACTAGTTCTGGACTGTTCAACAGCTGTGTCCCATGGCAGCCTATTCCTAATTGTAAAACTTTGTTAGCTGTAGCATGCAAGCATTCTTTGGAATGTTTAAAAACAAATGTTTGTATTCAACATGTGGCAGGCCTGACACTATCCACAAAGATGCAAAATTAAAATGAGTGAAAAACATAAGCAACGCAGGAAACTTTAACCTCAAAGGAAATCCTCTGAGGAGGATGCCAAATTTGTGAGCAAGGGAGAGGAGGTGGAAAAGTCCTTGTGGAATGGTGGTGTTTGGTGTATTGCTCTTCCTTAGAGGGAATCCGGATGCTCAGATATATGTGCAGGTACAATTGTTTTCCCATCTCTTGAACTGTGATCCTGTGACACACTAAAGCTGTGTGTGCCTACCTTATTGAGAGCCTCTCATTTTTTCTTCCTTTTCTCTGCCCTCTTGCTGTTTACTGTGTGGGTAAGTCACCTTACTCACAACACCTGTATTAGTAACTGAAGTGCTATTAGAAACAAAAATAAATATGCAGAAATACTGATATAGCTGTTTCTTAAAAATATTCCCTTTTAAAAATGAATAAATCAGTGTCTTAGTTTAGGACTCTTTTCTTTTTTTCCTAGAAAGACTTTATTTTGGGTATTATATTTATTTTGGATTTTAAGTTATTTATCCTAGTTTTATCTAGCAATAGTTATATCTGTAGTGATAACAGAGGGGTAACACTGAAGAGAAACACACTGAAATAGATAATTAGTTCTATACGAAAGAGAAGAGAGGCCATTTTGATGAAATTCTTTATTTTAGGCTATTTATTTCTAGGTACTTTCTTGTCTTCAGTTTTTCAAACTCGCTCTTCCCCAAATTTGGAAATTGTGATGTAAATTTTTCTTTTTGTTAGTATTTTGAAGCGTGCAGAAGTTACAACTGATTAAGCTTGCTTCCTCAAAGATCTAACCAGGTAAATGCTGTGCATATAGCACAAGGCATTAAAGCCTGGAAGTTAAATGTCAACATATTAAACTCTAATCCTTTCGGGTTTCTGTTTATGCCTTACAGATTTGTAAATTTACAAAATTGTGTGCTTGTAATTCAATTTCAGGCATGTGGAATTTCATATAGAAGTAGGAGTCTAAGAAAAGCTTCAAGTCAGTACCTTGTTTTTCTTGCATTTTCCCTGCTGTAGTTTCTCTGACATATTTAGCCTTGTGCTCCTTCAGGCAGCGATGACAAATGTACTAGGTACAATGTTTTTAAGCTACTGGTACAGCTAAAACACTAGGACGACAGCTTTACTGAAGTCGGTGAGCCTTGCAAGTTCAGAACTCTTGTTATACTCACACATCTGCCTTGAAGAACGTAATTGCATTTGTCAGGAATTGTCATATATAACTGACAGGGACTTCTTCCTCTGCTGAAGGAGCGGAGCTCTTTCTGTAATCTCAGTATTCGCATCTTTAAATTGTTAGATTTATAGCCCTCTGGAGAAACTCCTAAAGTGCAAACTAATTTTAATGGTGCTTTCTTAACTGTGAAAGTCAGTGAATGGTATGACAATTGAACCCTATAATTGAGGATTAAGAATATCACCATAAGTACTTGTCCATAGAGGGGCAGGTATAGAGGAAAGATACTTTGTCAGTTATTGCTGTGTGCAATACTTCAGCATTGCATTCTGCTTTCTCACACTGTGTTGGAAAACGACAGGCCTTGCTCTCGACATTATAAATGAATTTTCATGATTATTTTTAGGTTAGTAGGCACACAATGTCTTTTTTCCCCAAAGCTTTACACAAAAGTGGTTACAGGAAGAACACATTTATTTCTGATGCGTGATGCGTGGGTGAAAATCTCTTTGCTGATGATCATAGCACTTGAAGGGACCTTGAGGTTAACAGTTCCTTCCCGGCACTGGAATGTGGGGTCAGCTGGGTTTAGCCCGTTCCAAGCAGATGATGTTTATCTATTCTTAATTTCTTAATGGAAAATCATCTATTTCCTTGGGTATTTTATTTTGACAACTAATTTTGCCATTGGAAATGTTCCTAGTAAGCAAATTACTTGTACTATTTCACATCTGATTTCCAAATTTGAATGCAGAAATTTGTGATTGATGCATTTTTCCTAACAGTGGTTCGTTCTTCATTACAAATGTGAAGGGCTCTTTTTTTCCTTTTTAATTGTACTTGACTCTTTCTAGCTCTTAGATACAATTTCAACATTGTATATAGCCTTGAAATGTAACTGAAAGGGCATTTATTGCACTATTACATTTAGTATATCTCAATTTTTATATTCACTTACTTTGAATTAGGCTTGTAGGAGGCTCTGATTCACTAGATGTGTCTGACAAAAAAGGACTAGAGTGGTAATGAAGCAGACAACATTTAATGATAAAGTAACTGTTTTAAGTGTAAGTTGCTGTTCCTCTCAGTGGCTGTCTGCCTAGCCAGATTCAAGAGGAGAGATTGATAAGACAATTCATTAAAAGCAGACTTATGTAGAGAGTTCTCTGGTATTATGATTTGTGTTAGCTAGTAAACTTGAAGCTGCTTCTTCCTTTATAAACAAGCAAGCCAGCTGCAATTATTCTTTAAAACTCAAAGCACCTGATTGGGCTGTGAACAACCTTTCTGTAACACAGACAGAAGTACAGTTGTGACTGTGTATACAAATAGACACTAGTGCTGTATAAATAGAGGGGGTTTTCAGTTTTGTGTGGTTTTTGGTTGTGGTGTTTGGGGGGGGTGTGTGTGTTATATTTGCATATTCCTCATCATCCTTCACACAAACTGAAATTAGTATCTTTGTGTCTTTAAGCTGTGAATCTTGCCTAAAGACTGTTAAAAATCATTAAAAGGGCTTGATTCTGGCCTGGCTGCAGAAGACAGACCTCATTTATTAATAGATCTGCTTGTGTCGTTGTGGTATTTGGCCAACTGCACTTAATAGCAGGATTAACAAAAGACGAATAATCAAGGACAAGTTGTGCAGGGTTTAATGCACGCTCAGTAGAAGCCAAACAGAGGAAAACCCGAACCCGCAGGCCAGCCCCTCCCAGGCCAGGGAGCTGTTCAGCACCCGCGCCCTGGACAGCTCAGGCGAAGCCTCCTGCCGGCCGCCGCTCCCCCCCGCTCCCCCCGCTGCTCCCGCTGCCCACCGCCTGCGCCGCGTTCTTGAGCCGGCAGATGAAGCAAGGTACCTTTCAAGAATAGTGCCTTACGTGCTGGCCCGAAGCTTTCTGGCTAGGCTGCTGAATTGCATTTAAAAGATCAAGCGTTTGTGAGGGACTCTCGTTTGTCCTAGATCCCTGTGGTACAGAAAGCAGCTTGACAGCCTTGAGAATTGACCAGATGGATTTCCCCTGGAAGGCTTTTTGTAACTTTTTCTACATCTGACTCATATACCTACAATTCCTATGTGTTCCTGTTGGGTTTTTTTTTGTTTGGTTATCTGGGTTTTTTTTTTTGTTTGGGTGTCCCCGTTGTCATCCTGTTCCCTTGCCCCCCCAAATCTTACTTGGGTTTCAGAAGCTCAATCTTCATCTATTTGTTCACTTTTATCCACGAAATAGATTTCTTGTCACAGCTTTCCCAAACACTGGTAAGCTAGCTTCCTTGTTCTTAGTTTCATCTGTGGTGTTTGTTTTTTCATGTTGTTTAAGGACTTTCTGGAGCTAGTTCTCATTTTCTGCTAAAAGTTTTGTTAGTCTTGTAGTTTCAACTGAACTTCCCTGCTTGGTTCCTTCCAGTAAGTGGAAGTAGAAAAAGAGAAAGGAGGTTATACAGATCCATTCTGTTGTCACACTGTCTGTTCAGTTTTCTTTGACGCTATGTGACACCACTTATTAAAATGAAATTATTAAAATATTTGACCTTAAGTGTTTAAAAACCTGGAGAAACTTCTGATGTGTTTTGAATTAGTATTAAAGATGCCTTGAGCAGTAGGAGGCTCACTGAAAGATTAGCTTTTTGAAATAACATTAGTTTTTCTTGACAAAAGGTTAAAATCTAGAAGGCAGTATTCTCAAATATTTACTTTTGGAAAGGGATAGTTTTGCATCTAGTAATGCTGAGGTAACAAGATAAGATCCATCTTTTGTGTGGAGGAAAAAGAACAAAACATGTAAATAATTAATTTCACTTAATGGCTTTCAAAGCCAAGATGGAAAACACAGTAATACTTTGATTCGTGTGTGAAAACAGGGTTTGTAAATACTTCAGTGACCTTTTTCCTTTCTTTTTATGACCCTGCTGCAGAGAGCTATGTGGTTTGAATATTTTTTTCCTATCATTAAGTGCAGTTTATTTAAGATAGTATGTGCTTTTTTTCCTACTTACTGTTATCTTTTTACAAATGTCTTGCAGGATTTTCCTTAGGGGTGGGAATCTTAAGTAAATATTATTTCCTTTTTATACTGAAGACCTTTCAGTATACTACCATGCCATTACGCTAGCTTCTGTAAGAACATCGGCAGCTTTATTCAGTTTGCTACTAAGCAAATATAAAAGGAAGCCACATGCATATCTTACAGTCCCTCCCTACTGGAAGAAAAAAAGTGAATTTCAAGAGGGAAACAAAATAAACAATTTCTAAATGAAAAATGAAAATACCATCATTAAACAAAATTAGCATTAGAGTTTCCTTAATGTCCTGGAAAAGCTGTGTTTCCAAATTGGTTGTCCCTAACTTACGGGTAACTTTGCTTTGTGTGGGTTGGACCTCTGCCATATATCTGGGAACTGTGGCAAGCTGTTGGGTAATTTCCAGGGTTGCATTGCGCTTTTCAATATATTTTTTTCTCCCCTTAAACTTGTTTCATTGGAGAGATGATATATAACATGATTTTATTTATAAGTCAAAGGTTTTTATTGAAGTCACATTCTAGAAGTTATTTCCCTGGCATTCTGATTTCATAGGTTTGCTATAAGAACTGTTTGTTCCCTGAGTACAGAAACATAATGGAGATAGGATAGTGAACGAAACATTATTCATATTTGCTTGGATGGGGGGACACATGGTTGGGGGTGGAACCCATCATATACATTTACATTTAAATAAATCTAAAACCTACTTTAACACATTAGCCAGTGCAAGACAAAAGCTGGTAGTTTTATAAGAGGTGGGTGGTTTTTTTTCCCCTTGCATCACTTTCAATTTCTTTCTGTCCCAGAGGGAATAGGAGTTGATAATAAAAGTTGTCATAACTGGTGCTGTAGGAGATGTCCCTGTATCTGTTATAAATTGCTTGTGTACAAGTCATTTGTCTGTTAATATGGACAGCTACAAAGCTTTTCTTTTTTTAGTACATTTGAGATCAGAATTTTTGTCTAAATTGGTTTTAAAGACTCAGATTTGTGTATACATGTTCTTGCCAGGATATTGATAGATTAGAAGACTGTATTGTCCTTTTAGTACTTTGAATTTATTCCAGAAGGCTTGCTGTTTTATTTTGCTGAATGGTACTACCCTCAACTTTGTGAGACACCAGGCTGGGTCAAGAGCAAAAATAACATACTGCAGGATTTATAATTCCACCTATGTTGTAGCTCGAATAACATGCTGAATTGATGTAAATGCATATGAAACATTGATTTTTTTTTTTTTTTTTTTTTTTAGAGTCTAAATGAACTTTTTTCCCCTTGAAGCTGTCACTGTATGGTTCTAGAGTAGCTAGGTGATAGTGTAACAGGATTAGCCTGTCTCAAGATTTGATGCAGTTTGTGTGAATTTTGTTTCAGGTAGAAACCTGGTGAGTGAGTCAAAGTGTTTTTTATTTTTCTTTCTGGAAGTCATTGCATAGCTGTTAAGTGCTGTGAACTCCCTTCCTTAACTAAGAGCTTAATTGTCAATGTTGTTTTGAATGTCTGTCAATAAAAGTTGTGCTACCTACACAATAGTGAAGAAGGGCAGTTTTTGTGTTTAGGTTGACTTCTACCCAAAAACATATTCTCACCTGTAAAATATTTATATTTCCATGTGTGTGACTTCCAGTGGCATTGTTCTTTTCCTTTTAGGCCAGCTTCTTGGACAGTTTTGATACAGTTTTAGCGAAGGACTGTTTTTATACCAAGAGCAGAATTTCAGTCTGGCCTACTGTGTTCTGTGGAAAGTACCAGACAGACAGGGTGTCAGGCTAAAGTCTTCTGTTTACAGAACAAGTTCAGTGTTCACTCATTTTTCAACCTACAGCTGGAGGATCTCCCTGAAAGATTAGGCAGCTGTTAGTCTTCTGTAGTCTGCCTGTTGCCCTGCAGAGAGGTCTTCCAAACCAGAAACTGCTGTTGTAGATTATAGGATTAATAGAATGAGTGGTACAATGTCTACACAGTTCTGGAAAGCAAAGACATAAGTTTAGATGCTTGAAAGGCATTCTGGCTGTACAGAGCCAGGAATGGTATTGAGTATTGCTTCTTCTCAAGGGAGAACCAGTAAAAGTAGGTTTCTCTTATTGGCACATCTCCCAGTTTATGATTTCTGATTTGGTACAACTGCTGTAAAGGACAAGTGTGGCAAGACCTCTGCTGGAAAGAGGAAGAGTGTGCTTTTGTGATGACTGACAGAAATGTCAGGCTTCCTTTGGGAGCTTTTATAAGGTGTTCCCAAGTATGGTAGTTAAAGGCAAATTTTAAAAAAAGTTGCTTGATGAGACAACAAAGCTTGGAGGCAGAGGCTGTCCTTTACATGCCTGTGGCTTACTTCTCAGTAGTCTTTTAATACAGGTAGAGTTCACTGTGGAAGAACTGGAGCACATCTGTCTTTTCATCAGAGCTGATGATTTATGTCTGGCTTAATCTCAGTAATTTGTTGGTGGCCATACTGTGAAATTTATCACAGCTGCTGTTCCTACACTCGTGTGCGATGGACTTGTCTTCTGAGGGCTTCTGCTACAATGAAAGGAGTGAATTTAAGCTGGTGCCCATGCGAGAAACAGCTACTTTGACCTTTTCTGAAGTCCAGAATAAGAAAGCCACCTAGAAAACTGGTAACAAGGTTTGAGTATGAGTTATCCTTCAAGAGCATTGTGGGGATTTTTGTTTTGTAAGGCTTTGAAAGTACATCTGTCTACTGAAACAGAAGTCTTTTTGAGAGACTAACACTCCTCATAGATAAAGGAGGAGATGTAATTTGAAACAAAACCGACTATAAATGATGATAATTCTTTGCAGTTCTTAAAACTTGGTCTGTGAAAAGTAACAGTATGACAATTAAATACACAAATAGTTAGCAGTATAAAATCTTTTTTGCTTGGAGAATAGTTTAACTGAAAATGCCTTTCAAGAACTATTGTTTCTTTCACAGAAGGTTTTGGGAAGTGAATTTCTTTCAACTTAGAATGAAAGGCTACAATGGGAAAATAGATATAAATCTAGTCTCTAATCATTTTGGCATTCAAGTAGTAGTAGTCCTGAGTAGTCTTACCTCAGGACTTTAGATGTCTAAGTGATGTGAGATTCATAAATTAATTTTTAGTGAGTGCCTTACTCTTTAAGAAAGTGGGAACTGGGAGAGAATTGAATCCTAGCTGTTTGAGAAGGGCTAGGTGTTAGTTTATTTAATGTGCATCATGGAAGTGTTTTTTCTTTAAATAAATTGTTTGCTGCTGAAGTATGTATATAGTACACATTTGGGGTGCATCCTTCATTAGCTTGTCTCTTGTTATAGAAGGCCTCAGTTTTTTGGTTTGGGGTTTTTTTGTTTGTTTATATCATGGAAAGGTTTACTTAATTGCACCTTACTGGTCTTTGCCCTCTAGCTGCGGGTTTGATCCTACCGGTCTCCGAATTGTTTTATATGCTGCTGGCAGGCTGGCTAATACAGCAAGATGCAACAGGCGGCTGCGGTGCACCACGGGGAAAGCTCAGCATCCCGCAGGCTTGGGCTGGTCCCCACCAGCTGACACCACAGGCAGGAAGGGACAGCCGGAACAAAGGGACTAGTGCAGCAAGAGACAGGAGGAAGGTGAAGGGATGAGTGAGCCGAGGAGTGCAGGCTCAAACTCCGGCATTCTTTACGCAGCCCTTAAGAACTGTTCTGAAGAGCTTTTTTCTTCTTTCAAAACCAGATTATTACTTTTTTTTATGTTTGAGCACTTTATTGTTTATATTTTTAACTGCTTAGTCACTAGTTTTAGGGATCTGTGGTAATGCTTTGGTTAAGAAGGCAGTGCTACATGAAAAGGTGGAGCAAATCTGTCATGATTTCCTTTTTCTGTGACCCTTGCCTCAATATTGTGGGCAAATAGGCATCTTTATATAAGGTGACACCTAGAGACTAGAGACTTAGGAGGGTTGTTTGACTTTCTGTGTAAACTAGGGCAAGTTTCCTAGTGCCTTTCTAAAGTACATAATGGAGACATTGTTCCCGTTGTAGCCATTGCTTTTTCTTGTCTATTTTAGAGTGTAAGCCCTTCAGAGGAGGGACTGATACATATATATGAACAAACAATGGCAGCACTTGGCATGCTATGATCCTGATCTTAGCATTCCCGAAATAGGAGTACTAACCATGATTGCTCTTTAGTCAATTGTTTAAAAAAACAATACCCAACACCCCTTTCTTATTAAAATATGATTTATTAGCTTATTGCACTGTCATGCTAAAAACCCCCACCATCATCCCTTTTTTATTAAAATATAACTTAACAGCATATTGCAGTTTCATGTTATCTCAGTATTCAAACAAACTCAAGACAGTGTCTGCTTTTTTAATTTGTAATGCTTATATGTATATATCTCAAATGACAGGTCATGATTTTGTTTGAACATGAAGAACAAAACATACTTCTTAAATAGTTGCAGGTTCTCTTACCTTCAGTAGCATTATGGATGAGTAAAGCAATGAAAGCATATACTTCTTTACGTAAAAGCTGTAATTGGATAAGTAAAAGCATTTGAGTTACCATGTTATTTTTTAAACTGCTGAAAAATCAAAATATTTAAACTAATTTGTTCCACCTGCACATCCCTGTTATAACTTATATACAGTCTATGCTCTGTGTGTGCATGCATGCATATGTACGTCTTATAGCATGATCTGGTTAATGTAAACAAGATTCTAAGTGTACATGTTTAAAATATGTAACTAACCAAATTTATCAACAATTTGATAGACCAGTGCAGCAGTTGTAAACAGTGAAAAATGGAAAATGCTCAGTAGCATTCTCTACAAAGGTCATTTAAAATGCAATACACAAACTATTTCTTAACAATTTGTTCAAACAGTGGCATCTTAACCGTGAAAAAGCAAGAATTATGTTGACTTAGTTGCTGTGGTAGAAATGATGTGGCGTGGCGTGAAAGTTTGGTGGGCTTGTGATTTATGAATGTTCTGTAATATTTTGCAGAATGTGGTATGGGTGCTAGGTACTCTGAATAGAGGTAAAAGGCTGTAAATATAGACAAATCTGTCATGACTGATACACTTAAAGCATGTAAGTCAATAGGTTGATTTTCTTCAGCTTTTTACTGGCAATAGTTAAGAAAACTTGGTTGGGGGTTTTTTCTTTATGGGTTCAGTTCTGTCTTTTTCTGAACCAATTATGCATCTTCTTTACTGTTCCTCTTATTAGGCATTTTGCATGCTTTCTTGACTGTGATACATCCCCAAATGTTATTAAAAGGTTCTGTCTTAGAAACAGGAGATTTTGCAAAACTAGTCATATAACACGTAAATGTGCCTCATTCAAACTTAAAATACTGCTCTCACATTTTATCAAAATTTGTACGTAATTAATTTTAAACACATTCCGTTAATACTGAAGGGTTTAGTTGTCTAATTCCAGTGTACACCTTTCTGACATTATGCAGTTTGTAACCCTTGGTCTTTTCTCCATTTTGTAAGATTCTCTTTAATTATTCTGTTAAAAGTCTGGCTTCTTATGAACCTACATCCCAATTGCTGCAGTAGTCCATACACTCAGGTAAATATTTTCCACATTGGAAGAATGGAGTGGTCAATGCAGTGTGAACTTCTCCAAGTTGAATTTTCCATTTAAAAACAAAAGGCCGCTTTATGAGAAACAGAGATACCAGTACTTTTAAAAAGTTACTCCTTTGCGCTGAGGGTGAATGCTATTTTTCAGCCCAGACTTTTCTACTAAGCTCAGTCCTTATTCATAAGTCATACCTTTACTCTGGCAAAGAAAATAAAACCAAACCCAATCAACCATACTTACTCTAGTCTCACCAGCTTCAAGTGAATGAAAGTAGATTAGTCCATAGGTTAGATGTTTCCCTGCAGAATTAATGAATGGGTACCTTCTGTGGAGGACTGCTATATTGAGAGCTAAAGAGGGAAAACACAGAGTATAATAATTCAGGAAAGTCTGCTGTTGTGCTTAGGTAATAAAAATTCTTGTATGTGTGATTTAAAAATGAGATGAAAAGCACAAGAAAACAAGTATGCTTTGAAATATTTGTCCTTTCTTGAAACTGTACTTTTACTAGGTATAACTTTTCTGTTGTACTGAATGATAAAAGTAATTACAGCTACGTTTGATATATAATTTCATGTTGCTGTCAAAAAATGGAACATTGTTATGTTTAGAATGAATATTTAAACTCCTGGGAATATCCCACATAATTTAACTTTTTATTTACATATATTCTTCCCAGTTGTAATCTTTAGTAATTTTGCATTCTGACTTTTTTGTCATTGATTGGTTTTCCCCTTTTTTCTTTGTCATTGCTACCTCTATTTCTGCAGGAACAAGTAGGTTATTGGTAAGTATTTCAACTAAATCAGACTTTACAAAGTTTTGCCTTAGTGAGGACTTCTTTTTTTTACCCTCACTTCTTTGGTAAAAACTTTGTAGATGACAGACCAATTGTCTGTAAATGCTGTGCTTTCTCAGGTCTCCATTATCGCCTTGTTTGTGTAGTAGAGTAATAGTTTTCAGATTCTCTGAGAGACTTTGTCTTCTGCATGCTTTCAAGCAGCATCATTATCTGTGCTGTCTTCTAAGATGCTGCCTTCTCCTGGGGCTTGCTCCTTTGTTCCTGTCTGCTGCGTTTCAAGTGCAGTGTTTACTTTGTCTCTCCCATTCCTTTTTTTCGTAAGACCTCGTATGCATTTTGGCCAGTTTTCTCAGAAGACTTCTCTGCGTCCAACGAGATGCTCTGTTTCACGTGTTCAGTTTAGTCATCCTTGTCAATCATTATTCAGCCATTTTCACATCATACCTCTTCCCTTTTAGCTATCATTAAATATACTCTCAGCATGGTGTAGCCACCCTCTCGTCTCTTAGTATCATGCTTCATGTAGTTTTAATCAGATTTATGGCATTGTACAGTACAAGTTTTCAAGATATTTATGTCTCTGCATTTTCAAAAAGTAGGACTTTGTTCTTTCTTCTGATCTTGGAGCAGCTCTTCTTATACTTCCTTTTAAATGATGTGATTTCTAATGGAAACTTTTTCTGTAACCCTAGTATATTTTTAGTAGTGACTTTACTGACAGCACGAAGAAGGGGAGGGGCGTGTAGACGGGCTTGTTCCCTGTACTTAAAAATTTGTAGTTGTCTTGCCAAATTACTCAGTTACTCCAGAAGAGCCTACTTCTGGCAGTAGAACACTGTTATCCTGTCTCTTTCCCAGCTTCCATTGTGCAATAATGAGTGGAAAGACCTTTTGCAGGTGTTGGAGGAAAATATTGCTTCAGGCAATAAGAGAAAACTGAAGGAGCAGAAAAATTAAGGAAGAAAGAAAAAAAAAAGTATAGGTTCAGGGGAGACTAGGAATGAGAGAGAAGAATCCTTCCTCCTTGAACTGTGATAGGTGAGTAAGAAGAAAAAAGCAATGGGAATATGTAATATCTCTAAAGTAAGAGGTTTAAGACATTTCATTTGCATAAAGTTTTCAGACCTCCAAGCTGACCTGCAGTGAGTTATTTGTCATCATCTGATAATACAAGAACTGAACTTGTTTGACAGGTTAATCTTGCCTGCTGTGTGTAAATAAAATACGTTTGTGCCCCAAACTGTTGACCATGCTTTCTGGCTACTTGCTTTATGAATAAGGTAGTTGATTGGGCTCCAAAGTGTGTCCAGTCTGGCTTAACTGCATATTCAGACAACTTTGTTGTCCTCCATACAGCTCCACAAGGTTTCTCCAAAATGGCAAGAGCCCCGCTTGTGCACAGAAGCTTCAGAAATGACGATAGGGCTAGTTTCTTCCCGTGCTACTGGTGTTACCCTGTCAGTGCAGCTAGAATGGGACATTGCTCTTATCTCTGCTTGCCAGAGATCTGAGGATGGATAGACATAAGAGAGAGGGAAAGTTTCTTTGTTGCCCTTGATTCACATCTTGGAAGGGAGTCATCGCACCTATATGAAAGAGAGAGAGAAAGTGTGTTCCCTTGGGTTGTCTCCCCTGTCCCCCTCCTTTGTGAAAGATGCTATGGAAATTAGTGGTGGTATTCTGGGGAAGGTCTTGTTGATAAGTGGAGGTTTTGGTCACTAATTGAAAATATACTTCTTAAATGCAGTAAGCAAAAATTTAAAATCATCTGGACTTAGGGTGTGGGTGGAGCCTTTTTCACATGAAAAGAGGCTTGCCTTTAAATCTACAAAATGCAACTCCCAATATAGGTTTATATTCACAGTTGCCTGTCTTCGGCTGCTTCTGTTCTATTGAGAAACTTGTGGTATGGATCTGTGCTGGGGGGTTGGGGTGGTCACATGTGCAATGCAGTTACTAAAGTAGTAAGTTAAAGAGTGAATTCATAACTTACAAATCACTTTACAAACTGTTCTTGTTTGTGTGCTTGTCAATTTGAAAGTGCAAAGACTCCAGGTGTCTGGATGAAGAAGTCTTCAGCAGTCTCTCATCTGCCTTGGCTGCAGGTCCCTACAGATGATGGGATGGGGGAGTAACATCCACCCGCAAACACAGGAGGAGCTAAGAAGGTCTTTCCTCCTCCCTTTGTTGGGTGCTTGCATTAGTCTAAAACATCCCTCTTAAAAAGCTGTTCTTCTAATAAGAGCTGTTCTTATTTTTCTATTAAGAGGTAAAATCAATCTTTCTCCAGGTCTTTCCTACCTGTAATTTCATCTTCTGTTTTGCAAGATATTTTAGCATGGGGCTCTTTTTCTGTCTTTTAATGGTTATATTTATGCTTCAGTTTCTAAAAATGTGCAACTGTCATTTACAATCATCATCGCGTTACTTTTACATTAGTATTAGACACCTGAAGTTGTGCAGTTGATAAAGGCTTTGTGTATGAATGAGAAAATGTCTTGTTCAATTTCTCTTCTTCATGCTGTACTGCGTTACTTTTCAGTGATTGCTACTGAAGATCTCGATTTCCCAATTACCAAAATGAAGGGAGCTAAAAAGAAGTTATGTAGTAAGATTCTGTCTTAACTTTTTGCTTAGGAGATTAAATACTATCCACACATATATTCTCTAATTATTCCATGAGTTCCTTAACTAAAACAGGTTTCAGGTTTGTTTTTATTCCTCATATTTATATATCCCCCTGTTCCCACTGAGTGCTGTGGGAGCTTTAAGTCAGAAAGTACAAGAGAAAAATCCCTTGTTTTCCTCAAGGAATTCACAAGTGTATTTACTTGAGTTTTATGGCACAAAAGTGGGGGAAAAAATCCCTCTAGATTATGAGCACAAACTCAGTAACCGCTGAGAAGAAATTATTTGTACTTATCTTGGTCCAGTTTTGTAGAAAAGACAGTTTGGAACGTTTGTGTTGGTTTGAGGGAGTATTTCTTTATTTCTTTTCATCTCCAGAAGTCTTTCCAGATGATGCTGTGTTCTCCCAGCTTAGGCCAATGTCAGCATAAGAAAGAACTGGAAATTAGAGACCTAGATGTATCTTTTCACCAAGACACTTTCTCCCTTAATAAAAAAAAATCTGTACATAAAATAGAGAACTTACTCTGAGTCTCCACTTGTATTGGGAGCTACAGCACCTAGAAATTCTTCTGTAGAGAGTTCCCTAGGAATTGGTAATGCTCTCTTTTCTTTTACCTTCTAATGTAAAGACATTTTTAAAATGTCTGTTCTCTGTTCTTGAGTTAGGTGTGAAATAATCGTCATATTCTCTTTGATGGTAAGGATAAAGTTGCCAGGTAAGATGTTAGCTGTGGTAAAGCAGTACACTTTCATGTACAAAGCTTCGTGGTTTTGAGCTTAAGGAATTACTCATTCTGTCTTTCCATTTCAGCTGTCTGAGGAGAAGAGGAGAATTCTGTGGCCACATAACTTTGATAGACCATGTAGTCTTTACTGGAGTTTTTTTTTCTCTTGTTTAAGTTTTACAAAGTACAGAAGGAGGGAGTAACAGAAGTTTGACTTGACCAGGACTGTTCTTACTTCACCAAGAATCTGAATTATTTCCACCTATTTTTCTGCTGTTCTTACAATCTCACTTCATGGTCCTCTACACAGTTGAATACAAAAGGAAGAAGTTTAAGAAGTAGAGGCATTATACTTTGACTTTAATAAAATATTTATGCTATTCTGCTTTATATTCTCATTAGCAAACTTAGTATGGTCTAGGTGAAAAAGTAGGTGGATGCTGAAATGGTTGGAAAAAAATACTGTAGCTGCTGTAGAAGAGCAGTATCAAGTATCAGTGGTCTACTTTGGGTCCATTTTCAATCATCTTTTTCTGGAGGGTGGGCACTTTAATAAAGGAAATATAATGCCAAGCTCATGAGATCTGAAAGCATCATGGAGGGCAAAATTGGAGTTCATAATTGTTTTTAGCATGTTAGGAAAGTGTTCATAATTGATTAAAAAAGACAAATGAGAATTATTAAATGTGAGGAGAAGTGAAACATACCACTAAAAATGGGACCTGGCTAGTAACAGTTCTGCTGAAGATTTAGGGATTGTTATAGGCCGTGAGAGGAATAAGCCAATAATCTGTTGGTTTGTTTTAAATGTACATACCTATATACACACACGCAAAGGAGATATCTCTATATATACATAGATCTATATAGAGATCTTTGACACCTAGTGTAACAGAATGATGTGATAGGTAACTATTAATTTCTGCTTAGGACTTGTGAAGTCTTAACCTGAAAGCTCTGCCCAGTGCCTGGCAATGCTGTATGTTATGGCTGGAGAGAGTCCAGAGGACAGCAATAGGAATAAAGGTTTAGGCATCAGGGCCTGTGAGGAAAGATTAGAGTAACTGATTTTTTTTTTCAGGCTAGGGGAAAAAGATGAAGGGCACACATTTTCGAGTATGAACAGGTTTTTTTATACTGAGGACTGTTAGCGACTGTTTTCCATGTCTACTGAACACATAAGAAGTAATCAATTGTTTCTCTAAGTGAAGGCTGCCAGATTAGAGATAGGGGAAGATTTTTCTAACTCCCTAGGAGTAGCTGATCAGTGTTGTAGGTTGTCTAGGATGACTTACTAAAAGTCCTTCACTAGTTGGTTTTTAAGGGCAAATTAAATCCTCTAAGTATGTTTAGCCCAGTTTCCCAGTATGGGATATACTCGGTGACCTCTTGAGGTGCTTTCTAACATGTTTCTCTGGTTATGTGAGGTCTTTTCTGTTTTCTGTGGGGAGGGGATTGTTTTGTTTTAGCATCATTATACAGGCTTTATTTGTGTGACAGTAATCTTGCATACCACCGTCATACCATCATATTTACTGGATGCTGTGCTTCCAGATTATCTATACTTAGTTTTCTAAGTACTGAAGAACAAGTGCCAAGTATGTAAGTAACGTTTGTCAGGCTTCTTTTTGTCAAACACATTTTAGAAAATATGTGTATGCAAGGATTTCTCTTTTCTTATGACTTCTTTAAGTATGAACGATTATCCATCTTATTTGAAAACACAAGGATACAAACCCGTAAAATACTACTATGTTGCATACTTCTTTTAAAAGAACAGCTGGTCTCATTATACTTTCAGTTTGGTTTCAGCAGTGTTCCAGTTGAGATGTTTTCTGCTGAAAGGTTACTCTGATCAGGCTGATGCAGTCTTTTACATTGGTGCAGGTTTTATTTGTGGTTACTTGCTACAACTGTTTAATATTGACCAAAAGGATCACCCATTCTTCTGTGCAAGTCTAATACCACTTTTAACGTGTTTCCTTTATGTGCAGTTCTGTGACACTCTGCACTGTATTGTCTGAAAGCTCTTAGCTCTTTTTTTCCCACCACAAAGTAGATACTCCAGAATGAGTGCCAACATGATTTTGCAAAAAAAAAAAAAAGAGGCCCAGGAGTTTGTTATTTGTTGGATGGTTTTTGTTTGCTTCACTATGCACTGAACTGCAAGTTAAACAGTCTGATGTTTGCAAAGGAAGGCAAACACTCTAAGATACTAGTAAGAAGTTGAAATTGGTACGAATAGAGGGAGTGGCCACCCACTGACCTGTCCCTGTGGATAGTTTCCAAGTCTTCCAGAGATGAAAGTTATGAGTTCAGTAGATGGATGTGAGAGATGGGATTTCTTGGAGAACTGGAGGTTTATTTGCAAAAGATGGAGGAGTCTTAGGAAAGTGATACATTCAAGAGAGAATGAGAGAGAGAGAGTTCACATCTGAAGATTTAAGTTGTGCCACTTAAACAGGTTTAATTATTTCAAACTTTCTGTGCCTCCTTGGGATTTTCTAGTAGCTGTACTGCAACTGTCTGCTCTCTCTCTTTTGTTGTAATTGTACTTTTTCCCAGAATTATGGTTTTAAGTAATGTGTTACTTTCAGTATTGTGGTCAGAGTTGTGAAAGTAGATGATGGGAGCTTGTAAGAATTTGTCTTCCTGCCTCTTAAGCATGCAGTTGTAAAAGTCAGCTAGAGGCATGTGGTTGCTCAGTTTTGGTACTCAACTCTTTCCTTCTGTACAGAAAGAGAGTGGGGTGAGAGGTGGTTCTTCCCCTGACTTAGGCTGTATCACAGACAATGTCCTCTCTACTGTGGGAGAAGGAAGGACAGCTTTGCAGTGATATCCTGACAACAGTGACAACCCTAATACAAAGGTGACAGTTCTTCATCTTGGATGAGGATAAGGGATGCTGTGAAACCAACACCTTCGTAAGAGCTGGATTTTTACCTAGAATTATACATTATGTCTCTCTTTGTAAAGAATGAGAGGTTTTAAGAGGACACCTTTTTTTTTTTTTTTTTAGAGGACACTTCACATGATGCCACCTAATCTGATGACTCCTCCAGCTTTGTTGTCCAGATGTGTGTGAATGCATTGTTTATCTGCAAAAACTCAGTAAAACAAGTCATGTAGAGCACAAGTTATTTTTGACCTGTTGCTGGTTGTTAAAGTCATGTGACACTTTCTTCAAGTTATCAGAATTGTTCCTTGAGACTGATGGTAAAAACAAACATAGGCTATAAATGTTGTTAGCCTGCTGGGCAGTGGTACAATAGAGTCTTTGTTCTTACAGAGTACTTAATTGTAAACTGGGTCATGAAACTATTGGCTTCTGATTTGAGGAAAGGTGGGAAAATACCAGCTTTTCTTTAAGGACCTTTAACTGACTTGTGGGCAGTGTTGATTGTTGACTTATTTATATTTTTCAAATACAGTTAAAATTAAATATTGTGTCTACAGTCAAAATATTTTGTTCTTTGGGGTTACTAAAGGAGTTGGAAATTGCCATTTCCTTCACACGAAACATACACTGTGCATCTCTTGGGGAAGATGGCTAAATCCAGGAGCTGGTTGTTACAGCAGAACGTTGTGAAGGAATGGAAAATTGGATTTCACTTGCATTTGAAACATGTTTCACCAAGTGTTGTGAGTTCAAGGCTCTTTTTCTGCTGTTACACTAATCTCTGGCATGCAGCTGATGCTGGTCACTGGAAAAACATCTTTTCCACAAATTTACCTTTACCACTGGCAGCTAAGTTGGTCCGTAAGGCTTAGTTGAGTGTGATGTCCTCTACTTTTTGGGTTCTTCAGTGTGCTGTTTTGCACACTGAGTAGAGCTACAGCAGTCAGATGTCCCAGACGTGCTGTGTCAGGAGGGTATTTGTAGTTGTTTAACTGTTACCTTCAGATCCCCCTTGACATTAGACAAGCCACAAGATATTGTATTGTTAAAATACTGTATTGCTAGAATGCAGACTGTTTACTAGGTTTAGGGGCAGGTACATGGTAGTATAAGCACATTCAGTTGAATACTCTACGTAGATAACCAGAAAGATTTTTCACAGTTGTCTCTATTTAAGTATGGTTTTAAGTAAAAGCATTATTATTATTATTATTATTATTATCATCATCATCATCATTACCATCATCATTATTTACCCAAACTCTCCCTACTGTTTTATTTGGATTTAAGTATTCCCTCCAAGCATTCCTTCGGTATGTACCTTCTTAATAACACTGTTAACTTTAGTAATGGTTCTAAACACCTATTGATGGTTTTCCCTGCCCCCTGTCACTCCCAATTAGACGTGCTGATGACCCTAGGGAATAAGCTAGAAGGGTTCTGTCCAGAAAGCAGAGAGAACCTGTTAATGACTGTCCTGGTGCTTAACTAGCCATGAACATAAATGTTAACTTGCTGTAATGCAAACAGTCCCTTCTGGCACCGCAGGACTCAGTCTGCAGTGTATAAGGAAGTTATGTGCTTTTTCACATCAAAATATGTTGCCAATTGTGCCTTATAGAAGCATGTAAATGAGAATACTGCCATGGGTCTTAGTAGCTTTTGACTAGGCTTAAGAGTAATCAGCTGCATTAGGCTGATAAAGGTTGAGAGAAAATTTACCCCAGGTCAGTTTCTGAAGAAAACTGTAACAAAACAGTTATGGGTGGTTTTGAGCGTTTGGAGAACTGAGATACTAATTTCGATTTCAGTCATGCAGCCTGGGGGAAGGAGGCTGCACAGTGGCTGAAGGGTCATTGACAAAGCTTTCTACAAGTAAATTAATCCTTTCAGCTTGCTTTTTCCAAAAGATGTGTTTGGCTGTTGTGTGCTTATTAACCTGTGGCTGTAACTGTTGTTTGTAAAGATGTGGGTTGGAGGAGGAGGATAAAAATAATAACAAAAGAGCAATATTTAAACTGAAATGTAAGATTGACACAAAAAGAAACAGATATGAATTGCTTATGACTAAAATGTGAAGAATCAGGACTGTACTTTATCTCAGGAAGTGGTTTCCAGTGCGTGTTCAGCTGCTGCTCAAAGTTCCTCATGGGTCTTACCAGTTGTCTGCTTTGACTTGTGTCCTATTAGCTACACTAAAGAAATAAAAAACATTGCCTTGATAAATGCATTACTTCTATCAAGTGCTGATGCTTCAGGTTAGTTGCTTGATCTACATCTGGATAATAATTAACAGTAAAGATCAAAATTCTCAGGCATCAGTAACTTGAAAGTGCAGCATCAAGTTGCTTGTCATCCTTGACTGAGTCGGTTTATTGTGGACTCCCAAGGTTAGAAGTATAAAGTAAGGGGCAACAAACTAAAATGTGTGGGAGCAGGCCCAGATGTGGATGTTGGTGGAAAGTGCAATGGCCTTTTATATATGCCTGCATCGTTACTTTTCGACAGCATCAAAGAAAAAGTTGTTTCTTTGCACTGAGCATGGATTTAGATATTTTTGCTGTAGATTGTCCTGTAGGTATACTCCTTAACAGCTGTTATGCATCAAGATCCCTGTTGGTGGCTTTTTGTCTCTCTTGTGTGTTAATTATTCAGCAGATCAGAATTAGTCAGAGTTTTCTCAGACTTCTGTGGACCGTAAAACTTGCCCAACCAATCTTGTCCTTTAACTGGAAGACTGCTGTCTTTGGTAATGACATAAATTAAAGTGTTAAGCAGTTTTGTCATGGACTATTATGTAGTTGCATCACAATCCAGACGGTCTTAATTATTCTTTACCCCATACTGCCTCAGGCTGTGACCTCAAAAGCTAAACAAGGTCATGCTTGGCTAGGATGAGAGAAGTCAAACAAATTCAGTGCTACAGGAAATATTAGTGATTCAGTAGGTGAGGCAACACCCCTGAGTTAATGTTTTCCCTGTGCCCCAGACTGGTAAAAGATGCTGCAGCTTGCATGATAAGATGTAAAACTGAGATCCTTCGTTAAAGTTTCAGTGCTATTCCTGGTAAAAATGAAGATGTTAATTCAGGATTCCTGCCCCAGTTCAGATTTTAATAGCTATGTTCTCTACACATTGCTAATTTCTGCTTTAATAGAGTCATATTATCCTCTTGCTCCTGTCTTAAACTGTTCTTAGAGTTGTTGGGAAAGTTTGTGTTCCAGAGGTGCTGACATGTTTCCAGTTGGCAACAAATGTATTTGCAGAAAAAATGGTCCGTTTTGAGGTCTTTTGAAATCAAGGGAATTATATTCATGTAAGAAATGTCAGGTCAAAACTAGAAAGCTGCCAGATAATTTTATTTTCTTTCTTTTAATGTGTGCAGAATAGTTTTTTGGGTTGAATATACATATTTGCAACATGATAAAGTGTACTCACACTTAACATATTTTTATTTTCCTTAGGATTCAAGTGCCCTGTATGTTCAAAATTTGTATCTTCTGACGAAATGGATTTACATCTTGTGATGTGTTTGACAAAACCAAGGATAACCTACAATGGTAAGAAAGAAGTAAGCTGATAATTATTTATTGATTTTAAACATGAGAGTGATAATGATTCTTTATTTAAGATGATACTCTGGTAACTAGTTTAGTGGACTCAGAAATTATGTACGTTTTTTGCTTGTATTTATTTTCTCATGTTAATTCCTAAGAACTTGATCTTTTTTATATTGCATGCCAGTATAATTTACACTGCCGACTTGATCTGCAAGTGTAAAATTATACTTACTTGAGTGTGTTTTTTCCAGAAAAAATTTTTGACCACAAGATCAGACATTGGTCAGTGTGTATTTAGTGTCCACTTGAGATATGTGTAGCTTAAATGTCCTCTCATCTAAGGACATCAAGTAGTGGGGCAGGTCAATCAGGTCTCCTTCAGGAGGCATTGTTAAGGACTGTTACTTGATGTATTATGCATGTACACATTATTCAAGAAAATGACCCTTTTTTGAAAGTGCTAAAGAACTTTCTCCTTCTGTAGCTGATTGTGTATGGGATACTTCATAAGGACTGGTAGTTATATATGGTTTTGCTATTTCAGTGAAACTTGCCAATTTCAAAAGAATTGCTGTGGCAGCTCTGTTTTTTCCCCTACTATTAAGCTCTCCTAGGCAACCTTTGATGCAAGGTAAATGGGACTTTTGCCACTGTTGGGATCAAGCTTTTGTATCACTGTGGCTTAGGTTGATGCTCAGTTTTATGGCAAGCACACAAAAAGGTTTCAGAAAATTAGGAAGTAGAAAATCTTACTGAAATCTTAGTGCCTACTTTGGCAGAGCTGCCCTACCATCAGGAAATTTTACAGTGCCTCCTGAACTAGCTTATTGTTCACCAGTCATCAGATGTGAAATATGTGATAACAGAATGCAATTAGGAAGAAATTGTAGAGGAGAGAGTGTTGGACTCTTTTTGGAGGTGCACAGCAACAAGTTGAGAGTCAGTGGTCACAAGCTGCATCAGGGAAAAATCTGATCCAATGTAAGGTAGAAATGCTGCATAATGAAGGTTCTCAAACACAGTAGCAGGCACCTGAAGAGGTTGTGCAGCCTCCGTTCTTGGAGTTAATCAGAAATTGACTGAACAAGGCCCCAGGCAACTTAGTCTGACTTAGTCCTGCTTTGAGTGAAGGGCTGGACCAGAAGACCTCCAGAGGTCCCTTCCAGCATAAGTTATTTATTGCATAAATAACCTGCAGTGTTATGGGGTCTTTGACCCTCCTGGCACCTTGCTGTTATGGTACCCTGCACTGGGGGGTTTTGGGTTGGTTTTTTTTTTTTTTTTTCAGTTGGAACAAGACTTGAAGGGTGGTTAAGCCCACCCACCTTATTCTTTGTAATAATAACTCTGAATAATAATAATGCTGGCCCTTAATTGCAAAAATAATTCAGAATCATAGAGTTGTGAAATCCATTTCAAAGCACAGCACTTGGGGAAAACTATACTTTTTTCCTCCTGGTGTTACCACATATGTATTTGAGAAGATTGACTTAATCTAACAGAGTGGGCTTTGTTTCTCTTTGTTTTGCCTTTTGTAATTCAGGACTGAGCATTTTTCCAAGATAAGTTGATAGAAATCTGTACTGAGGGGTGCTCAACATTAGGGAGAAGCAAGCTAGCTGCGCCAGTCAGAGAGGGATAATGCACTTGGGATCAGTTAGAGTGGAGCAGGAGGCGGCAAGCTGGCAGAGCACAGCCTCTGGCCATAATCTAACTGATGGGCTGTGCACTAAGTATGAGCTGACTGACTGAAATCCTTTGCCCCTGTTGCTTCCTACATGTACATACGAGCACACTCAGCTGACTAACTTTTTTTCAGAGATGCAGCAATTACATAATGTAACCCCTCAGTAGCGTTTGTGATGTTCATTTGTATCACAACAGTGCCATATTAAGACTTTTTTTTATTTCCTCTGCACTCTTTCTCTCAGCTGGCACACTGCTGGTTGGAGCTCCTTTGGGCCATATTGTTACCTTTGCACCATCTGTTAAGTCAGCAAATTTCCAGATAAGTGAGTTGAAGTAAAACCTGTGAGTGGCACCTGAAGCTGCTATCAGGATAATCTGCAACACAACAAAAGCAGTTGTGGACAATGCAATAAGAGTTACTACCAGCAGTGTGTCATTTCTCAGTTTAGAAGTGTGTCTGCTGTATAGAGAGCCTCAGAAACTCATTTTAGGAAACTGTTATATAAGTTTGAAAGGAGAAAACTACTAAATTACATAGACTGGCTTGAAAGACACACTTATTTAGAAGTATGATCTCATTCTCATAAACTTAATAGAAGTGTGCATTGATCCTTTTAACTCCAGTTGGTTAGCTCCTGGAGTCGTGGACTATTATAGCCTATAGCTGGTTATTTAAATCACTGCAGCACAAAGAAATTGAGTATATAGCTTCAGAGTTGTGCAGCGCTCAGTTGTTACTTTGTGGTAAGATTGTGATCCCTTTAATGAACCTAATGAAAGAGAATTTAATAGTAGATTGGTAACTTAATGCTGCCATGATTGCAGGCCCAGAATTGCATATGAATGCCTATATGCATGCTTTTTTTTCTTGAATACTTTGCTGTTTGCCATGAAGAAAAAAGAGGTCAGTGATGGATCTGCCTTTTTGTCATAAGCTGTAATGAGGACATCTCAAGTTTTGCTTGAGAGAAGAAAAGATGCTGCTATCAACTTTTGATACCTAAGTCTGCCAAAATGGAAGGCATCTCTTTATGCTTTACTTTCTCATTGCTATCTTGGCCTTATGCCATACATACTCAAATAGAGCCAATTAGGCATCATGTGCTTGTGTTGGTCACTGGTGGTCCCCAGTTCTATTACCACTAGCAGGAAAAATATCTTTTCCCCTCCCTCCTTCTTTTCTTTCTAAATTTTGTGTTGCTAGTAGTTGAAGGGAGCCTTAGACTTTGCAGGTTCTGAGGTGTTTAAAAACTGAGCAGTTGGATTGCACTGTGCTTGTGTCTAGTTCTGTTCTAGATGTTTCCTCATGATACTGTAAATGTATTAGTTATTCTTTCTAAGAAACAGCAGGCAGCAAATTGTATGTATTTTGTCATTCTGAGAAGACAGACCTTCTTTCTTCTTAAATGTGAGTCTGAGGCATACCGTCTTCCCCAGAAAAATGTTATAAGACTTTTTAGTTGTGCTTTGAAGTTTAAAAAAATTAATGAGTCCTCCCAGGCGATCTCTAATTGCTTTCTGAGCTACCTTTGTGCATTGCATTTGGCAGTAGGAAGGGTCAGTGAACTGCAGACTCTGGCAGCTGTCTGATTTACATGTGTTTGCTGAAAGAGAGTGGTCACAAATTTGTCCCAGCTCTATGCTGGAAGTTGTGCTGATTTTCATATAAATAAATCAGTACATTTTATTAGCCTTATTCTTTCAAAATCATGTGACTTGCCTGCAACAGAGATCTCATTGCTGACTCAATTTGGCATTTAAAAAGAGCTCTTTCTTTTTTCTGTGGAACTTTGTTCCACATCTCTTAAACTACTTGGTAGTGCTCACACATGAACCAATATCTAGGCATTTTGATACAAAAGCTGGTTAAATGAGTGGAATTGTGCAAAAACATCATGGTGTTTGGTGTTACTGTCTTAAAGAGCCTTGTTTTTCTTAGCAATTAAAAACTCTCTTCATACTGTTACTTGTTGAGTTCCTGAGAAGCCGGAGTAGGTCCTGGCACTGGTTAGCCACAGGTTGCCAAAAGCCAGTTTTATGAAGAAAGTGGGTTACTTGCTAGTTGACAGATTTTTTTGAAAACCACTTTTAAAATATTATATAGCCATACCTGTTCCTTTGAGCTTTCCCAAAGTGTTAAATGAGGCCCTTTGCACCATGTCGTTCAAGTTGCCATGGTGAGTTATGCAGGCAGCCCACTTAGTGACTACTCTGCCAAAGATGTTGCTTACAAGGTAGCGCTGTGTTCTGGTCAGGCAGGGGCATTTACTTGAATTTACTCAGTACTTTGGAAGCAACTCGCCTTTAGCTCCTTGCTGATGATTAGACGTATCTGGTGAAGTTCAGATTTTGAACATAATTATTGTTCATTTTTTGTTGTTACAGTGTTGATGCTTTTTTTTTTTTTCACTGGAAGGTGTTTTATAAAAATTGAGAATCCACAGGAGAGACTTGTGACTTTAGCTTTAGGGGCCCAAGTTTTAGATGCTTTGCAACAAATGCAACCAATTCCTCTTGAAGAAACCTTGCAGTGGTTCTGAAGTAATTCTGTTTTTCATTTTAAAATTCCTTTGTTTCTGAGAACACTTTATAAGACTTTATTATTATTATTATTCATTTTTATTATTATCATTATTATTAAAGGGCCCCTGTAAGAGCAGGGACTGGCAGCCTGGCACCTGGCCAGATGGGGAAGCCAGTGACCCTGGAGAGCTGGGGAGAGCCAGTCAGCTCACTAGACTGGTTGGCTGGCTTGGCAAGTGGCCTGTCCTCTTTCAAAAGTTTTGATTGAATTAGCACATTCCTGTGGAATATTTTGGGTTTCATCAAGTCAGCACTTTGTGCTGGAACGCTGGTCTACTGGAAACTTTCTAAGCAGGTCTCCTCAAAGCCGCTTGCTCAGGGGCGGTGCTGCTTTGACATCAGTGTTGCTTTCACTCAGACTACTCTACATTTCATTCCAATACGACAGTGGGTCTGATTATTGGCCAACGTTTTTGCTGAGGTTCATTTTAAGGGGAAAAGCTTTTGCTAGTGTAATTTCAGAGAGGGAGAATGTTGAGACATCCAGTGGGTGAGCTGCTAGAAGCTTTTTCCTTACTCAAGGTAACAACTTTGCAATTATTCTTTTTAATTTACAATAAGTGAATTTTTTAGCCCTGTCATACCAAAAAAAGAGCAGAGGATCCATCAAAGATAGTAGAGATTACATTTCTGATTTTGTATTCAAAGTTTATCCAGCTCTGTTTTGGATGGAGGATTAGTATGTGGAAAGACTATTATGGACAGGATATTGAAAAATTAAGGTAGGTGTACAGAAAGGAAAACACGAGTAAAACTCCATGTGCTCTTCTTGTCCAGCAACGTACTTTGTCTTCTGGGGTGTTCGAATCTAATACCAGGCACAGCTAACCAAATGTTCCCATGTTGCCTAACCGAATTCAAAGTGACTCAGGCCACAACAGTGCAACTGATGTAGGTTAGCAAGGATGGAAAGCAAGGTTTTGTTGTGAGGGTTTAAATACATTGTTTATTCTAAATCAGTCTGGGGTATTGGATTTGGTCTTGTGAGGAAAGAGACATGCTGGTACTGCCACATGCTGAGACGGACCTGCATGTGAGTGAGTTTCAGAATCCTGAGCTGGAAATCTCTATGAGTAATGATCTTGCCAGAGGAGATGTCGACATCTAAATGGCAGCTGTAACATAAGATTTTTGATGAAAAATAGAGACTTGAAGATTGGCATGAGCCACTTAAAGGATTAAATAAAAATATTTTGGAAACATTCTTTGTGAATGGGACTGGCCTAATTTTTTCTAATGCAGGTTATAAGCTTTGTTGATTGGTGGCTGTTTCAACATCTTTGGGGCAAGCTACTTGTGCTGGAACTTACTCAGTTTATATTGCTTAGTAGAAGGGAAGAAAAATAGTGCACCTTAACCTAACATTTGAACCACCAAAATACATGATTCTGGTAGTTCTGCACACTGCAGTGACTTGATTTCCTTGGTCACTTCTGTGCACAAAAAAAGGGACACTATTTTACTCAGCAGGGCTGATGCTGTCAACTCTTTTGACTGATGCACACAAAACTTCAGTCTTGAATGAAGAGAATTGCTAACTTAAAGTTCACTTCTCTGCCAGGGTTCCTGAGATCATGCCCTAAAAGACCTTGCAAAAGGGCATCTTGCCAGTCTGTCTGGAAAAGCTTAAGCCTTCCTCCTTGTTCTCATCCTTTAATAGGACTAGACTTCCAGCAAAGCAGTACAAAATAATACTAAGGCAAATCAGTTCTTTCATTCCACTTTATCTGAGGTATAAAATTTTCCATGAGATTTCTCAATTCTTCCATTTTTGGAGTTTAACAAGATTCTTGGCTAAAAGTTTCTAGCTTCTTGCTCTGCCCTAGATGGTGTGCATGCTGTGTAAGGTATTTTAACAGGACACGTAAACAGACACTCATCCTGTGCTTGCAGTTAAAATACCGACATTTACTCTTGTTTTGATCTTGTGTACTCATGAACATCCTCCAGAGTATGTAGGAGGTTCATTCAGTTTCCCTGATGCTTTAAAATCGTTCAGTAGTTCTCGAGTAACAGCTGTTATTCTGTGAATTTGTATAATATCAGCTCAGACTTTTCATAGCTTGTCTTGCAAATCATTGTTACAATTTTAAGGTGGGAAATTGTTTAAAGAACACAATTAAATATATTAAAATATATTGATTAGTTTCGACTTCCTCCCTTTGGGGATTGTTGGTAATGTTTGAACAAAGAGGAAACTTCCACTGGTGTTCACCAGTGCAGGCTGTGGATAGCTGCGTGTCCAAACCAGACTGCCGGAAGGAACAGTGGCAAACTAGCTCTTCCTCCCTTTTGTTCAGTAAAGCTGTGTTTGCTTCCAGCCGTCCCAAATCTCTCCTTTGGCAGTTTTTGTTACCTCACAGAAGAGCATCGCTGCAAAAGCAGCCTCCTGTTCCAGTTTTTTGGGAGGGAGATTGTTCATTTTAAAGAGTAATGCTGACAAATGTCACTAAATAAAACCACACTCAAGTTCAACGTGTATCTACCTCCTAAAAGGGGTAGGACCGGCTTCAGTGGCCCCATTTCAGCCTCACTGGATGAATTGGGTCAGCCTGTGATAGCATGGAGTTGCAAAACTTTGAGAGGCTGCAGTCTCTTATCTTCCCTCCAAACTGTCAGCCCTTTGCTACGGAGTTGAAAAAGCAAGCTGTGTATTTCTAATGGTGTGGCTGTGAAGAAAGGCCCTGAAATGGGAATATGGTGTCACTGAGAGGGAAGTACTTTGAATGCCTGAAACAGCAGTTCCCAAAACTGCAGACTGCCCCATTTATGTTGGTAAGATAGAATCTTGGAGGTTTAGTGGTGGTGGTTGAGGTGAATATTGCTTATTTTACTTTTCATGTAAGGGAAGGGGAGGCATAGATTTGTAAAGAAGCTTTGACTTCTCACTCTCATAGTTCAGGTTGGGGATGCTCAATAGATCATGCTGAATGTTCTTGCTGTAATGAAGTAAAGTTGACATGCTTGGATCCTGCTGAGGAGGGCACACTACAGGGTTCACATCCATCCATATCTCAAACTTTTCTCTGTTTTGTTGTGAATGTGACTTACTCTTTTAATGAACCTTTAGGGAGAAGGATGTTTGGTGGGTGATTCTCTGTGTACTTTCCCTTGAGCCAGGCCTAAATCTGCTGGACTGAGCTTCCTGCATCGGAGCCATCGCAAATCACTCCGGGCCAAAACTGTTGCTATGTCACCTCATACTTAATTCAGTTCTTGAGAGCAGGGCAACAATTTTTTTCTCAACACATTGGAATTGCCTCTATATAAATGCATACATGTGCCACAGGAATATTTTATATGCAGCACTGGGTAAATACAGTAAAGCTTTTGACAACTATAGAACAAGCCTGCTTGTTTCTGAAAAAAAAATAGAGAAAATAGGATCATTCATGTGCTGAATAGCTCGAGTTGTTTCTTTTCCTTATAAGCCATGCCTAACCTCAGATGCTGTCGTTGTCTGGTTTTGGTGCTGACAGTGCTGCTAAAGTCAAACGACAATTCTTGTCCTAGAAAATGACAGATACACCTGTGAACCAGTGCTGCAAAGAACATCTGCGCGTGACACGAGGAGTGATTCAGATCAGGTTGGAAGAGGACCCAATATATTGTGCTATATGTCATTGTGTTTCTCTTACATAATGGCAGCGCAGTGCTGCATGCAGTAGAAAGCTAAGGGACAGTTTTGTTTGCTGGTAGCAAGCGATTACTGTGCTGTGACTCTGCATCATGTGATGTGGGCAGACAGGAGCTACCTTCCATGTCTTACACTTAATCAGTCTTTAGCTCTGAGAGGTCATTCGGAGGATGTCATAAATCGTGTCTGCAACTGCTGCAGTCTTGTGACTGCTGGGAATTTAGCTTTGGGGGAAATAATGTTCCTGGTTTTGTATGGTAATTCTGCAGTCTTTAAAGCTGATACCTCTAAAACCTTGAGATTTTACTCGTTCATTAGTGGCAAACTGACTTATTTTTTGTAGTTGCTCTGTGGAAACAAAACCCATGAAAATATACACCATTTCCTAATCTCGGAGAATAAGTTTCAAAGGCTGGATTTTGAAATAAAACTACTTGAAATCTTTAGGTTTTTAAAAATAAATGTCAAACTACGTCTTGCTGAGATTGAATGATCTGTGTAGGAATTTCATGGTATTTCCTTTCCTGAATTCCTCACTGTTTTGCAGGAACTAAACCAGATTATTCACAGATCAGGGTTTTTTTCTAAAGAAATACAAAAGAGTAAGAGGCACTTCTTGCTCAGAAACTGTCCCAAGGGCAGATCAATTGAATGTTTTGCCTGAAATGTCATTCATAATTTATTTTTTTCCTTCAGATTAAAATGTTGCTTTAAAACCTGCTACCCTTTGATTACTTAAATAGTCTTGTGCTTCTGAGTTGCAGTCTCAACTCTTCAATGACAGAAGAAGTCAGCCCAGCTTTTGCAGGGGGTTTCAGTCATAGAACAAGCCTAACTTCAGAAACAAGCTAGTTGAAAACACTGTTAATGTGATAGAGTACTCTCACTTTTAAACTGGGGATTATTTTCACTGCTTACACAGGAGAAAAGATTACCAGGTTTTAGTATTTTTAACAAAATCCAGTGATTCTCCAACAAGCTGTAAACTGCCTATTGACAGGAATTAGATTGATGGTATACTGTCTATTGTACCATCCCTGGAGGAACCTTCTTGCTCCCTGAAATTTGCGTAACTGTCTCACGTGGCTACAGATTTGTTCAGCTGCAAAAATAACCCAAAGTTCTAACACACAGCTGAAACAGGAAGAACTCCACTATTGCTAGATTTAGTGCTGGACTGTATTAACCCTTATGAAACCTTGTTAAAGTTTGCTGATAAAAACCCCAGGCAACTTCCATTTTAACCCTGCACTAAGAGCTATCCATAATTTAAAGCCATATAAAATTTTCTTCATTTTGACCATGTTCCTCATCCTCTCCTTTCTTGTGCAAAGTTTCATTAGGTAGTCTTCACGTATAACATTTAGGTATTGGATAGCCTTTGTGTAACTAAGCAATAATGTAGTATTCATTGATACTTTTTAGCCCATAAATAACGTTTGTTTGTTTGTTTGGAATGAAGAGATAGGGGGAAGATTTGTTTGATTAACACTTTGATTTTTTTTCTCTCCCCAGTTCCAAGTAAGTCTGTTTCAATCTATGGCTTTATTAGTTGAAACGCCCTGTTGTCTTAATGGTGTCCAATATTTTTGCTAGCCTGTATATTTCGAAAATGAGGAGAAAAGTAATACTTAATATAGCTGTAGAAATATACTGCCAGATTATGTGCATAAACTTTGAACAGATAGTGGAGAACTGTCTTTGGGGACTTTTGGGTGTTTTTTTTAAGCACATCTCCTGTGTTAATCTTTTTGTATTATTATTTGTGAATTATCATAATTGCTGAATGCTGTTGAAATTGTGTGTGTCTTTTCTTGAACTTAATTGCTAGGATCTAGAAATTGATGCTATTTGCTTTAAAATACAAAGGAAGATTTATTGGCACTTTGTTGAGGCTTTTTCCTTCTTGAAATTAAAGACCCATATACTTGCTATCTTACTAGGATAGTAAAAACCTGTAGGTACCTGTTAGCACCAGAAGTACTGTATCTCTGTGCTTGCTGGAATAAATTATAATACTGAATTACGGGTTAGTGTAGAGCAGAAAAATGGAGATAACTTTGAGAACTCCAACTCAATATTTGATGTTATCAGAACTTTTTGCATTCGGACATGTTTTGCATTCTATCTATATCGCCAGGATAATTGCATTTAAAATAGGAATAGCTTGTAAAAAACAGTCTGTCTGCTGTGAGTTGAAAAGACAGACAAGTAAAAATTATGATTTATACCCCTGTCCTGTGTATGCATGTTGACACCAGACATTCAGCTCTAACTTTGAGAAGGCTGATCTCAAGCCTGCTGGGAAAAGCACCCTGTAGGCCTAGCACCTGGCACTGGGGTTAATAAGCCAGACTTTAGGTACACTGAATTTTGGCACCAGTGTTTTCATTGTGTGTTGCTCAGTAATGCATCATATCTTCCCTAAGAATAGTGTCTTAGTCAGACACACCTGTTTTTCTCCCCTCCTCCTGTTTCAAGCTTAGGCTTATAGGTCCGTCTTTCATGCCATCTTCCTTAGTGCGCCCTATGCATTCATTTTGCATCGGATCAAACCAAAGTCCTCTACAGGCTTGCAAAGAAATGAGTCAGTTATTTGGCCAATGTTAAAAGAATGGAAAAAAGACTTGGCAAGACTCGCTGTGCTCAGAGCACCTGTAGGAAGCCTGGAATAGGAATGTGAAAAAGGACAAAGTGAACAACACACTGAATCAAATCCTACATCCAACTTCAAAACAAGTCACCATTGAAGTAACCAAAGGTGCCCAGAGTAATAGGATAGCTAACTGCAGCTGAGCTTTTTCTCTTCATTCCCCCTCTGCCTTTGCTCTTCAGGGACGCTATTGCCCTACCCTTCCTTCCATGAAGGTTTCTAATGTGTCCACTTCACCTACGTTTTGTTACATGAGAGTTCTCACAGATTTCAAGGCCAGCACGTCCCCATCACACTGTTTATTGCAGATTGTTACTGGCATGAAAATTCTTAACTGAAAACCATTACAAAGCAATTTGTCTGGCTTCTGACCATGGTTTCAGTGATGGTGGATGGTTGAAGCCTTGCCATTTGGAAAAAATGTGTTCTGCAACCTTTTTGTTCTTCCGTGTTGGGGATAAAATAAGCTTAGTAGCTTTAAAAGCTGACAAAGCAAGAGGGATTTCCTAACCTCGGTGGGGATCCTTTTGTACAGTCACATCAATACCCTGCACTTGCAAGATCTTTTCCAATTTAAAACTGTTTCAGCTTGATCAAACAACCATCTTCTGTTGTACCTACTCTGCCACATCCATGCTCTGCTTTACTTTCCCAGTCTTTGTGAACACTTGGTGATAGTGTCCACTCTTGATCTGGAAAAGCTGCTCGTTGTAACAGACTTACAGCATCATAGTTAAGTCTTTCTTCTGACCATAAAGCTATTTGAAGAGAACTGTCTCTGCACAGTATACGAAAGGAATTCTTCACCCTCCTCCTGACCACAGTGGTGTCTTTTCTTCATTAAATTATTAACTCATTCCCAAGTGATTTACTTCCAGAACGAAGCTTCTGTAGATAAATACTCATGGGGTTTTATGCCTGGTTGGTTGTGGTGGGTTTTTTTGGGGTTTGGTTTTTTTGCTTGTTTGTTTTGGGCTTTTTACCTTTGGTAAAGAAGTAATCTGCTATGCAAGGCAAGCTGGACTTCAGGCCTCTCTCGTTTTTCTTGAGTGTGCCCCCCTTAGTGACAAGACTTAAATTCTGCCTATTGCTCAGGGGCAAACTGTATGGTTAAGCCACATTTGGACTGGACCTCTGGATTGCAGTCCCAAGTTCTCAACAGGCTTAAACTGATTTTCATCTATCATAGCAATTTCTTAGTGCTGGTACAGATTGGCAGGTATGTATAAGTAGCCCTTAAATATTTTGCTTTGTTCTACTCCTCAAAGATAAGAAGCATTGTTTAGCAAAGAATGGAAATGATTACTTTCTGCATGTGTGGATCCTGCACTGATATTCTTCTTTCTTGCCTGCTTCTGTGAGTTTCCTTTATCCTAGCTATCTCCAGCTGCCTGTAAGAAACAGTCCTCTAACTGCAGCAGACTCTTTGTCAGCAATACATGCTGCTTGCCCCTGGCCGTTTACTCAACCACTCCTCCTTTTGTAGCATATTTGTGGTATAAGATCCTCTTTGATGGTAAACTCAGCCTTGAGAAGTATAAATCATTCTTACCCAATGGAGCCAAGGAGGAGATATTCCCAAAGTGATCATTCCTTACACTGTTTCCTAAGGAGTCTTATTTTGCAGTTGTTTCTTGTGGGTTTGCCCCTTTACATGCCACTTTTGATTTAACTTCTGACATTCACGATTAATACCTGATAACCTGAGAGGTCATACAATATTGATTAAAACCCAAGAAAACAGCCTAAAGGCAGCTTCCTTGTTCCATGCACTGCAATAAACAGCTTTTGTTTCATACAGTATGTGCTGGGGTGCACCATTCACGATGGGGTTTCAGAGCGGGGCACTAGTTTGGTACTGTTGCATTCAAGGCTTTTTCACTCAGTCGCCTCTGGATGAGACAATATTTACAAGTATTTTCATCTGCCAGGAATAGTGTTTCTGAAGGGAAGCAGGGGAAGCCTTGGGAGAAACACAGCATGCCAAGGAAGACTACTGAAGAACAAGTTACCCTGTGGGTCATTCAAAACACGAAACATCAGTTCAGTTGGAAATGGGGACTTAGTACAGGGTGGGTAAGGCTGGCACAAAGTCTCTGCATCGTGTTCTGGAGGACAAGACTCTTTATTTGTGGTTTGTTTGTGAACAAGTGCAGCTCTGGTGCTTTCTAGACTAAAACTTGATAGTTTAAGGACATGGTACTTACAAATGTGGTGAGCGGAACTTGTGTTTAGAAGTCAGTGCAACAGGAGAAAGGTGTTTAGCTATCTTGAGGTGATTTAGTGTTCAAGGGTGTCTCAAACTGCAAGCAGACTGATAAACGGAAGTTGGAAAGACTGTAGCTTAAGCAGAAGTTTCAGAGTCAATCAGATAATTGTCTCTTTATCGAGAGCAAATCTTTAATCACCGTGGAAACGCGTAGTCACTCTGGCAATAAATCTCAAGATAGGAGCACAAGACTTCTAATGTCCAATTGGGTTGATAAATTTTATCTTGTATAGGTATCTATTTCACCCCAGCACCTTCTACCAGAAGTATAAATATGGACTGAGAAAATTGGTACACTGATCACATTAGCACAGGAATGGCTGTGGATGTTGTCGCTCGGAAGCGAGGAGCTTTATTTTGCAGACTACTTGACCTTTTTTCAAAGCCTAGCTCTTCACCGGGAATCCTGGAGTGCGAACTTGACTTTGTCTATGAGCAAGGTATCTGAATTGGACATTGTGTGAAAGCTGTGTTATTTAAACCTGGGATTTAAAATCTTTTTGCAGAACTGTAGCTTGTATTGACACCATGTATCTTAAAAGTTGCAGATAATTTCCATTGTGGCCACTGAAGCAAACACCTTTACAAAAGAACTGTTTCCCTTGGTGCGCAAATCCCTCTCCCCTCTGTTATTTAGGTCACCTAATTAGAATTCATCCAGGTAGCTAGGACTATACAGGCTTTTATACTCATCCTGCTCCCTAAAATGTATTTCTATTGCTACTATTTCAGTTTCTGTCTTTATTCAACAGAAAGTCAGTATTTTTTTCTCTACTGTTCACCTGATCTTTATCTGTCTGAACAGGAAGCATCTAGCTGTTTCTCAGAACTAGCTGCTGAAAGCTGAGGATGTCCCACAAAAATCTAAATCCAGTTCTTCAAATGTTGGGTTAGCTGAGAAATAATGAAACTTCTGCAGCCACCTCCCTCTAGCTCAGTGTGTGTTGTGGTACAAGTATTGCCACTTAGGCCTTACTCTGCCAGTATTTTTCTTGTGTGACTTTCACTTTGTTTTGTGTGTTCCTTCCCCTTTACCTTTGTGTCTTAAGAGGAGGGAGCACCGAAGATTATAGGCAATGTTTGTGCAGGAAGTCTCTGTTCGTATATAGATGTCTCAGTGTTGGACCAACACTGAGCAAGACGAGAAGGAAGGGAAAAACTAGGATAATGTTTGGACTTTGAACAGGGAATTCAGCCCAGTAATGGGCTGCTGTATTGCAAGAGATAAAGAATGAAATGCCAAACAACCCCACTCCCCAAATTCATCAAACTCTTTGTCAGTATATGAGGAAGCTCACATGTGTTGTAGCTGGTTAGTTTGTATAGAGAGGTTATGGTTTTGTGTATCGTGGTGGGGAAGATGTTTTTACATTGCTTAAGTTCCAGGTATTACCACGCAAGTTGTGTTTGGGGTTATTGTGCCTGTCAGAAGTGCGCAAAAAGTTCAACATGTGCTTGTTTGATTAGCATATTAGTTTTTTCAGCAGTATAAAATGGAATTTCTATTGAAGTCAGGAGAGCAGAATTCTGAACTTCCATGTGCTCAACTTTCTGGTGTTGTTAATCCTGAAAAGCACTTAGCCACGGTTCAAGTAAAAACACTAGATGTTAAAAATCTTCCCTTTTGCATCTGATCTAGAGGAGGTTGCTTGTATTAGAGCAATAAGAACTGTTTCTGATCAGGAACCCACTGCTTTTTCAGAAGGTATGTCCCTCACTGAGGGCAGTGCAAGTTTAGCTTCTGGCTATGAAGGTATAGTCTTCATAGGTGAACCAAGCTAATGGCTTTAGCTCTGCCTTGCTCAAGAGCTTGGAAAGCTCCGAATGGCAAAATAAACATCTTCTGCAGTGACGACTGAATGATTTTCCTCCTGCTATTGAGGGCCCTGAGCACTAAAGAATCAGCTCTTCAGAGTGTCTTTCTGCCTCAGTTTTTGAGCAGCAGCAGAGGAGGGCTGACCTGGTGATCCCTAGCTGGAGCATGCTGAATCAAGGATGTTTCTCTTGTGGCAGCCAGAATACTGAAAAACAGGCAGAATGCCAAAGAAACTGCTTGCTCTTCTAGAGCTTAGGATGAACTGGGAGAGAAAGCTTTTGCTTGCAGCCGGTACCAGGCTGCAAAGACAGTTACTGAGCTACATGAGAGAAGTACACCCTGCATAATGGTCCGTTTTCCTTCCATCCCAGTGTCTACTTCTCCCAAGGATATTAACTCCAAATAAGAAGGCTGTCCATATTATTGGTATCAGACAGTGGATAATAATGTTAATCTCTTCCTCTTTTCTCCAATGCCAGCATTGCAATAGTAAATGAAATGAGATGATGTGGGGTAGGAGGAATGGCAGAAAAAGTAGGTCTACAGAGAGTGATATTTTGGGGGATATGGGTGTGAAGAGGAGGACAGCACAGTAGGAAATAGCTGGAAAGGAATGGAGAGGGAGAAAAACAGATGCGGCAGAAGCTGGACAGATTGAGTAAATCACAGGTCAGTAACATTCATTAAGAGTAAGTTAATCACATACACATGTACTTGCTGGCCACCACATAGTTAATTACCTGTGGAAACTGGAGGCCCTTGTTTACTTGTTTTTCTAATAGTGTAAGGAAAAACTTTGGATCATCCCAGAAGGTGATACCAGTAAAAGTGTATAACAAATTCTGCAGTGTGGATGAATTAATGCTACCCGTGTGAAGAAATATGTTGGCTTCTAGATGTTTAGAGCTTGATGTACTCTATTTAAAAACAAGCAAAGACAGTCTCTAGTGCTTAACTGGGGGAGGTTTTTAGTGATCAGCCACAAATATTAATGAATGTGTAACAGATACATGGTAATACGTACTATTTAAAGAAAGTTTCATCAGTATTTTTTCTAACCTCTTACAGCTCTTGCTTTACCAGTTATAGTGCTGATAAGATACTGTTCAGAAGTATATTCCAGTTAAGTTTCAGTTGTGTTCCTGAAAGGATGCGCTTTTGTGGTGGCCTTCACTGTTAAGCTAGCTGTGGTGGCAGCTTCCACAGACATCTAAGCTGCTAAGTTTTAGAAAAAATACAGGTATTTTGAAAAATTGTCATACTGGATTAGATCAAAGGACTTTCTGACTTGGCGTTCTGTTCCCAGTGAATGCCTAGAGAGAAATAAAATACTGCAGCTACAAGGTGATATTTACCCAAATATTATTGCCATCTCTGTGATTTGTGACTTGGTGTTTCCTGAGTCTAGGGCCATATCTGTCTGTTTTTAAAAAGAAAAGACAAAAAGTAGTTTTTTTAATGATTTTAGATTTTAATGACTTAATCCATAAGATACATATTGCATGTGCTTTTGCAGTCCTTGGTTTAAAGACAGAGTATTTTATCACAGGCATTGCCTATAATTTTAATCATGGCTGCAGCTGGTGGCTTTGATAGTTATTGGATATATTTTTCAAAAGTTCCAGAAAAAGTTTTTAATTGGTAAAGTATGTGCAAAATTGCCAGGTTGATTGTATTTTAATTTAGTACTACCTATTGTGCTATAAACGTAGGAGTGGAATAGAATGTATTTTTTGGTAAAGATGAAAGTAGAGTTTTAAGAAGAAAAATTACTGATGACCAGAAGTTAAAACTGTAGTAGTATTAACCAGGGACAGAGGAGAGGAGGAAGAAGTACTTGAGCAGACACAGGAGGGAAATACTATGCTCTTTTGCCAGATTTCATCTTTGACACCAGCCTTTGGCTAGTGAGTACTTGTTCAAATAGCTGGGAAGGCGGAGGAGTGTTTACCTCCCATTTGGTGCAAGGCAGATGGATGTGGGGGTGCGGTGAGTGTTTGTGTATGTACCCACGTGTGGGCGAAATGGAAAAATGTGGCCTCTGCATATTTCCTCTTCCCAGTTCCATTTAGGTAATACTCATACAAATGTTTTAATCATAACATTGATGAAATCTCAAACTGTTCTTTTTTTTTTTTTCTCCTTTTTTTTTTTTTCCCCCTAAGAGAAAAAGAAAAAGAAAAAGAATTCTGTGTATCTGCTGAATCACTGCTGCAGGAAAATATGAAAACAAAAAAACAGTTCAGGTTGCAGTGGTTCTGTGCAAAATGATTTGCACATTTTTCTGTAACAGATATGTTTAAAAGGTGGTGTTAAATGGCTCTTAAACTGACTTCCATCTGGTATAAGCCAGTGTTGGTACAGGAGAGTGCTGTATGAAACAAGTACAGAACAAATTCTAACTGGATCCAGGTCTAATTTTTTTTTCTTTATCTGGGATTGGTGATCCAAATCACCTAAAATGGTCAAAAGGGAGTCAGTCCCAAAATGTCATAGGTCCATGACGGATTTGGTTTTGCTGTCACCACTCTACATGTGTTATCAATTATGAGCATAATTACATGGAGTCCGTTAATGTGCAGTGCCAAGTTGCGTGTGGGCATTTATAGCAGTTGGGTATTTTATATTAATTTCTTCAGTATTAATGCTTTTCTGTTGCACGTGAGCCTGGTAGCATTTGTAAGGTTAACAGAAGAGGCAGGGAATGCTGACTCCTTGTTATTTCAGAGGAAGAAAGGCACTGAAACCTGTTAACAAAGTCTCTTCTGCAGGGGTGACAGAACTCAGAACTGTGTCTCTGAGGCCCCATCCATGCCAGCTATCGTCAGCGTTCACACCAGTTCTTTCTGACATGACTAGACAAAGCCCAGTGTGTGCCCAGCAGCTCATCCCAGTGGGAAAGCCTGGGGTGAAGCCAGGGAGAGTGGCAAGCTGTTTGCCTGGGACTTGGGCAGTAGGGCCAGTATTGGCAAGAGGAAGGCCAGTGGCCATTGGGGAGAGTACCGGAGGGAAGTGAAGGAGTCTCAGACACTTAAGCCAGGGCTGGTGGGCAATACAAATGTTTGAATTGGCACCTTGCCCTAATGTTAGCCAAAAGGTGCAGAACCTTGTTAAATTGCTCAGCGGGAGTTCAGACCCAAGCGTTGTTCGGTCTGGGGAGCACACAATAAGCAAGACTTGTACAATAGAGAATGATGGGAAAGCAGTTCACAGGAATGTTTTCTTCGATAAGTTGTATTTTTATTGGACAGCTTTTTAATGTTTGTCATCAAAGCTTGACTAAATGCTTCTCTCTTGAGAGCGCTGAGGGAGGGAGGCTGGGGTTTAATTTGCTGGAGGTATCTTAGTGCCATTTTGTTTTGGGTACCACCTGCTGATCTGATAAAGTGACTCCTGGAAAAATGACTTTTAACAAGTGTGTTCTGTGTATATGATATGTTTGAATTATTAAAGGCGCTTCTTCCTGCAACCTAGCTGTGGGAAGAGAGTAGGTCTGCTCACTGGACTTTTGTCAAAGTAGTTGTGCAAAGAGGCAGTCTAGGAGCGTAGTGTCTGAGAGCCTCAGGCAAAGATTAATATCTCTGTAGCAGGACAATGCTGTCTGGAGAGTCTTTGCCTCTTGGTGTCAGATATTAAAGTATCTTTTTATATTAAAAAGCCAAAACAAAACAAAAAAGCCAGCAACCTCAAGGAAGTATTTATCCTTAGCACCCTCTTCCGGGCAAGTTCTTAGTGTCAGGATTTTGTAACAACAGATAAAAGTTCTTTAAGATCTTTTGTATTGTTATAAATTGCTTTGTCTCTTAGGTACCTCTGATGTTCTCAGAAGTCTGCAGCTTCTAATAGAACAACAAAAGCAATTTCTTAATGTGATGCCTGCTGATAAAAAGATGTATTTTACACATGGTAGTATTATTTCTTCATTGTGGTGAATATATATTGTTTATTATTTTGTTTTGAGTATTTTCAAAAGGCCACACATGTGGCATTATACAGTATTTTTAGCATAACCAATGAATATAGCAGAGACTGAAATAAACACTGTTTTAGAAACTGAAGCACATGCAAGACAGCTTGCCATCATCCTAAGGGAAACAAGGTAGACCTAATTTCATTTCACTTTTGCTGGCATGGTAACTTTTTAGTTGTCTGCTTGTCATTTTCTGTGCATTTGGAATGCCATAGTGGTGAGTATTGGAGCCACCAGAGAGAATAGTGTAGAGCTAGTGGTTTCTCAGTCATACCTGGGAACTGTACTGTCCATAAATAGTCCCTTTAGGCTCCTTTTGGTTAAGAAGGGGAATCTTTTCCCATGAAACTGTGGAAGTTTGAACACGTGGGCTTTACTTTGCCAAGTGTGCACCTCTGCCAGAAATTGCCAGCTTGGTTGCTACGCGGTCCCTTGTTGGGAATGCTCTGTGTACTGTATGAGGTCACATCTAACTGGGACTTCTAACCTGCTCGTGGCAAATGTGATCTCCTGTTTTGTTTTGTGCTAAGACCAAATTCTGTATCCCACATTCTGGCTAAGAGAAGTGTCCAAGAGAGAAGGGTTTTATTAAAAAATAATATATTTTCCCAGAAGCTTCTCTGTGAAAGCCAGCTCTTGTGCATTCCTAGTAACATACTTTCTCCTCCTTTGTTGTGGGACCTGCTAATGCTGCAAAGAATTCAGTATCTCCAGGAATGTAGGGTCTTTGGAGCTATACAACGCTATCTTTCCCTGATAGAAAACTCCCACTCCTACTGCTAGCAGTTGCATATTTTACATTGAGGAAAAAGTGGATGGGATGTGGTAGAACATGCTGACACAGTGCAAAGAGGAGGTTAAAGATGTGAAATATGAGTTCTGGCAAGGCTGGTAAAAGAAAACAAGATGTATAGAGGAGAGATGAGTAGGGGAGTAGAAAAAGCAAATGATTGGCTAAGTGATACACTAGATAAGTGTTTAGAAGTTAAGAATATCTTTATATAATTATCTGCAGTGTCCTGTCTGGAGAAATGTTATGTTCAGGCTTGAACTTAACCTTCGCAGTAAAAATTGAGCACAGAGAAGAAGGTACAGCTAGGAAAAACCCACCCAGCATGAATCCTCAAAGCCCTGGAGGCATTACATACTATCTGTATGAAGAATCCAACTTGTCCAATGCTTACTTAGCTCTTGGGGTCAGCAGCACAGCGTGGGTCTGCTGTGGCTGCGTGGTTTGGAGTGCAGGTTTCCGAGGTCAGCTCAAAGCAGCCTGTGTGGTGGGGTATGGATCTGCTGGGAGAGTATAAACTCCAAAGGGATACTGGCTGTTGATTATGGCTACACCTCTTCTCCTTACGGGTGTCTTCCTACAGGACTTCATTTTGAGCTACAGCAGTGTTGTTCAGGCAAGAAACTGAATCATAACCATATTTTAATTTGAGCTGCTAAGTGGTCTTCCATCAGGAATCTTCAGTCAGCTGGTGTGGGACTGATCCTCACCTGGACTGGGCTTTCTGCAGGACAAAGAGTATCTTTTGTAGCTGTCCTTGATGTTCTGAATAAAGAACATTTTGCTTGTAGCAGTCTGCCTTTTAACCATTAAACTTTGTGCTCTTTCTTCAGAGGATGTGCTGAGTAAAGACGCTGGGGAGTGTGCAATATGCCTGGAAGAGCTGCAGCAAGGAGATACTATAGCACGGCTGCCTTGCCTCTGCATATATCATAAAGGGCAAGTATTCCTCAAGATGCATATAAAATTCCAGAAGGTTACATTCATTGGATACCTCCTCTAAGGGGTGCTTAAAGGAGCACTAAAACTTAGTTGCTTTTTACATTCAAAAAATGAACAAGAAAGAAACAACAGGAGCCACCCTAAAGATGTTTTTAAAATGACATCTTTCTGCATCTCCACCAATCTATTTGAAGTCATTTTTCCCTACTGTAGTCTACTTGTGCTTGCATGAAAGCCCACAGGAAAAATAAGGCAAAATCACCTGTACAGGGAGGGAGCTTAGGTTGCACGTACTTAAGTTTTGTCAGATGCTAATAGACTTGGAGGGAGAGGGTGGAACACTTTTTAAACCTGTTTCATATTTGTTTTCACTAGTGTCTGTAACTACAGGAAGTAAAATGTCAGTGAGTGATATAAGCAAGATGTTAATAGTGAAGTATAAATGTGTTAGTAGTGAAATAACCTGTGTATAAAAGCTGGATAGTAACTTGTAAAATGCTTCCTTAGAAAATGTTAACAGTTGAGAAATTTAGTTTTTCAACAGTGTTTAATATCCAAATATTTGTGTGGTTTGGGGTTATTAAATTTTCCAGTGATGTGTGTATATACATATACTTCTTCGTATAATATAGAATCCTACTAGTCTTTGAAATTATGAGAAACCAATCTATATTTGTATCTTACTGCTAAATGTTACAGAGATATTCATGTCAATTGTTTTAATTTTTGTCTTGCATCCAACAGCTGCATAGATGAATGGTTTGAAGTAAATAGATCTTGCCCTGAGCATCCATCAGATTAAGACAAGATTCATGTTTTTAGGTAATACTTATTTTTAGACTCATACATTTCAACAATAAATATCTTGATTATCTGAGATAACTCTTTATGCTATTTTTTTTTTAATTTGTGGATATTCTACTGTGTCTCAGAACTGCAATATTAATCAGTAAGTATTGATGTATATAACAATATGTAAAAAGTTTCTGCATCCTTATATGGCATGGTCTGAAATGATGTATTCCAGTTTTAGTACTGGAAAGTGGCAAGTCAGTGCCAATAAAGCTTTGGCATTAACTTTTTAAAGAGTATTTTTTCCATGGAAGTGAATCAAAATTAAAATAATACAGTTGTGTAATTTTGTATTGTTCCATGAGTACTGGCATTTATTTCTGATGGAAAGCTTTTGGAATCATATGAAAAAGTTAAAACTAGGTATTTTCAAAACCACTTTCATGTTAATGCATTCCAGAATGTTTAAAATACATAAATAAATAAAAAATGTTAGCATGTTTCTATCCATCCTATCTCACAGAGGTTCACATTTTTCCAGCTTATGTTTTTTGTTAATGATTGCAGATCTGCAATCAGTGTCAAAGGTTTAAAGGATAGGTTTATTCTTTTAGTTGACTAGCTCGAAAACTTTATCTTGCATTAAATTACTGTCTCTAAGCATTGCAAAACGCACCGACAGTCATCATAATTCTTAGAGAAATGGAGATGTCTGAAATTCTGGCTGGTAGCTGGGGGTTTGGGTTTATTGTTCTATGGAAATTAAGAAAAAAATAATCTGAAGACTTCATTGGCATTTATTTGTTCATTTGTTTCATCTTGTTTCACAAATCTGCGTTGCAGGTCACATTGCAGTGCTATGGTTGTTGAAAGAGTAGCAGAGAAAAAGTCTGAAGGAAGGTATCCTGCTACAGGGATAATTGTTTTAACCTCAGGGCAGTGTTAGTCGAAATTAATAAACAAACACATTTCCTATATTGCCTCCAACAACTGTATTGTGGAAGAAGCCTGCATGCTGTTTATGAACACATCTGTCTCTGTACATGCTCATGGGTGTCTAGCCTTATGTTAAATTCTGTCTACTTTTTTTGACAACAGAGATGGTGATAAGTGGGGACTGAAGGAAAAGGGGAAGGAAAACACGGTGATTGTGCCTATGCTGTTTGAGTGTGTTATATACTGAGATAGCTGAAGTGATGGTACTTGGTCTTCTGCTTTTTCAACAGCTGCTTCCACTGATCAGAAAACATAGGAGATGTGAGGTTCCCTTGCTGAACACAGCGTGCCTGGCTTGAGACTTACAGTTCTTTGTGGCTGAAAAAGGCAAAGGTGGACAGTGACATGGAAAAAGCACTGCAGACACCAGTTACTTGCCAGTAGTGCTCGGTATACCAAACACTCATGCAAAGGACACACAGGGATTTTGAAAATGCTGCACACTCTGTAACAATCGACTCCCCACAGACATTACTGACACTATTTTGTATCGAAGGCCAAAGTTCCTAATTTCAGCCTAACTTCTGGTTCTGTGAAGAAGCAGGTTATTGGACGTGTTTCCTACTGCCTCAAGTGGAAGCAGAGATGTTCGATACGTGCAATCTGAGACCCTTGCAGGAGGATGGCCCCGGTTTTGAGTGGGAACGTTTTCACCTTCTCATTGGCTGGAGTAAATGGCAAACTAAATATAATCTAACAGTGTGACCTTAATTTACTGAATTCACACCCTGTTTTATGTTCTTCACTTTTTTCAAGAACAGAAAGCATAAACTTCTCTGCATAGGAATACTATGTTTCAAAATTTTGTAATTAAACCTTTGTCACAATGCAGTCCAAAGAGTAAAACCAAGACAGGTAACTAATTTATATTGATCAAGCTATAGGGATTGCTGAAATCTGCACATTGTATTGCTATTTAAGTAACTAAAACTTCTCTTTTACTGCTTGTGAGTAAAAACAACAAAAAAAAAATGCAGCAAAGCAAAATCTTACAGCTATGCAACTTTTTTTTAAATAGAAAAAAAAAAAAGAATTACCAATTTTAAGTGCTGCCAGTTAAGGTAATTTGTTTAACGGGTATTTTTTTAAAAATGTTTCAGGTAATTATTTTATTGTACTTCTCTCATCTCCAGGCTGCCTCCTGAGGTGTAAATGAATAATTGCAAATGTGGGCACAGCAAGAGTTTTTTATAGGTGTGGGTGAGATAACATCGAGGTGGGATTTGTGTTTAATTTTTAAAACACATGTAAGTTTTTGTTTCTTTGTTTGAATGGTGTTTTTGATGGCAGGTCTGTAGTACTTTGCATCTAATTCTGTGGTCTCTTCATGTGGAGACCAGCATTTGACAGTGTGGTTTGGGTTGTTTTTTTTAAAATGCACCTGCATTTGTTTAATTTATTATTATTATTTTACTGTATTATATTGGTATAATCAGGGCTCCACTAAACACAGGATGTCTCTGGAGGGTACACCAAGCAAAACTGTGGATAAGTATTAGTTCCCATAAAGTATCGCAGTTCAAAAACAAAAGAGATTAAAAAAAAAATAAACTGGAACAGATATCAGGGCTTAGAAGCATACTTTTTTTTAAATCAAGAATTAAGCATAGTAGTTTCTGAATTTCACAGCACAGGGAAGAGTTTTTGAATATTTATTAGTGACAGCATTTTTAGTGGGTTTCAACAGTTAAAATAAATTGCACAACACTTCAAACGTTTTTCTTGTACATAAATAATTTTGCTCTTCTTTTTTCATTTAAGTACATATTTCTCTCTGTTGCTACTGTGATTCATATCAAAAAGGGCAAAGAATAGGAGCAACTGCTGCTATCTGGAGAACAAGTGCAGTGCATGTTACTAAACTATCTTGTTTGCAGAGCAATTCTTGCCTGGGTAATATTTCCTCCTGAATGTTGCTCTGTAAAATGCCTTTGTTATGCTGCAATCTAAAGGAGTCCAAACTAGATAACTGTCATAATCACCAGTGTGGTTTCTACATTTTTGAGCTTGTATCACTGGTTTCAGCTGAACCTGTAACTATGGGGCCCTATTGTATTCTCTTTTTCAGTGGGAGCAGAATCATTTTGTCACACTTTCAATTCTGTAGTCACATCAAATGTACAGTCGTTCCCTGTACAGTTTCCTTTTTAGCCAAGACTATTTGTGTTGCCTTGTATTATCATGGGGGCGAGGGAGGGGATGAGGAATTACAGCACTTGTAATACTCAAATAGTGGTGTTGCCTGCAGGCCCACTTTTCCAATGTTTTAAATTCCTGCTGTCTTCTGGAAGTACAGCTTTTGCATTTGCATTGATTTAATGTTTACTGTTGGCTTCATGCCTACAGAAACTCACCTGTAATAAAGTAAAGGGGGTAGGTAAGTGTTTTGGTGTCCTGTGCTCTGAGGTCATAGATAGCCTTTGGCTTGGGGTTTAAGTAGGTAAATATTATAAATGTAAATCTGTTTACAATTTAAGCTCAGTTTTGGTAGTCCATGTTTCCAGGTCATTTACTGGTTTTTTTGGTTTGGGGTTTTGTTTTTGTTTGGTTGGGTTTTTTTCCCAAAACCTTAATTTTCTGTATTGAGATGCAAGTAGCTGGTTTAAAGACCCAGCAGTTATCACTGCTGTCCTACGTTTAGGACCAGCATTTGAAAAGCATGCCACTAGCAATTGCACTGATGTGTGGGTTTGCAGGCAAGAGTCTATTGCTGCTTCCATCAGCACAGTAGAGCAGCAGTACCTTGGATTATTTGAGGAACGGATACAAGGTCAGTCTTAGATCCTAGTTTGGCATTCTTGGTATCCATAAATCTCTTCTGAAAGGCTATGGGAGGTTTTCTTGTATCAAAAATATAGACAAAGCCTAGAATGACCCTGGAAGCATGAGAGTGATGCTTGGGTTTGAAAACGCCCGTGGAAACTCACCTACATAAGCTTTCTATCACCAGCTGTGTTGGTCAGCTGGCGATGCCCATGCTGTAGATGTAGCTCTAGTCATAGGCAACACCTTCATTGTAAAAACAGCCTCACAGTGGTCCTGAGTCATCATGCTTCAGAAGGGGAAAATAAACACCAAGTAAGTCCTGTGTCTGGGTCAAGGGATACCACAGTTGTCCACAAGAAGCAATAACTTCAAATTACGGTGCGATATGCTTCTTTGCCTGTAAGTATCTTGAGATTGCCAATTCTGTGCTGTTTCAGAGTATTTTCTGTCATTTGACCTGTATCTTCCCTAAGTATGTAAGGGTGTGAAATAATTCCCATACTCAGGTCTGCCATAAACGTGCTGCTTGCCAGCAGGGGAAGAGTAGACTCCACACTGTCTTGAAATGTGAGATTTCTCTGAACTTGTAACATACCCATGTATCTTGTGTAGCAACTTGTGTTTTGAAGTTTCTAGTGGAGGTAGCTATGAGTTGGATTGTATATAACCATATCCCATACAATACCAAGAAAGCCATGCTACTGTCAGCACAGGGCACCCCTTGTCCTGTCTCTTAAAATCAGTATGTCTATAATAATACTTCCCTTTTGAAGGAGGTAGCTACTTTTCTTTCAATGTGTACATTCAGTGATGAGATCTGTGGGACATAAAAGCTAAAATACAAAGTACACTGCAGATGTGTGGTATTTTATTTTTGGGAAGAATAAAGCGTAAAACAGGTGGTCTTATTTGTAAGCAATTTAACTTTCATATTCAAGGGTAAGTTTACTGCAGTATTTTGAAATGGGAAATGTGTAGGTGATGTACAAAGACGCAGGTGGATACTTGTGACTTTTTTTTTTGTCTCCCCCCTGCTTCCCCCCCTCCCCCCCTTATGATGTAAAAGGGGGTTTATGACTGAATCTCCAGATTTATACATTTATCCTAGTTCTTAATGTTAGAAGCATTGGCTTTTTAATTAAGTCTTTGCTGAAAGGCTGGAGAGCTGGTGAAACTGACTCCCAGAAGACTAAAATCTCAACAAATGTGGGAAAGATAATTTTTATTCAGAAATTTGGGTCTTTGGTGTTTCTGGATGGAAAATGTGTAATATGTAAGATGTGCTTACAGGTGCTTTTAGTATGCCGCCTTTTCCATGTGAGGGCTTCAGAAACTTGTTCCATTTCTTCTGTGTTCCACCAAAAGCAGGGAACTTGGCACTTGAATGTTACTGCTATCTCTACGCAAACAGCAACAAAGCATACATTGGTTTTGATATAGGCCATGATCTGTCTGAATTTCGGTGAATTTTAGCTGATTTCCCATATTGAAAGGGAATATTTGTGTGCAAATTTGGTATTGCTGTTTTGTACCTACTAATTTTGCTGTACCGTTGGGAGTTTCCTGCTGAGAGACTACCGTGTACCCAGGAGTGCAGAAGTGCTACTGTGGGATCTTCCAGCTCGCCTTTGCTGGTGGAGGATTGTTTCATTTTTTGATGAGTGCTATATTTTATGATTCACTTTGCACCCTTCCAAGCTTAAAAGTCATTTTAGTATCAATTTCTTCTCTTCCTAGCTGAAGACATGATACATTTTAGGCCATATTCCCTCAATCTTTGGACAGGCTTTCCATTGGCATCAGCAAAAGTAACGTAAGCTTGTAGCTGGAAGAGGAGGACTTGTTATGGGTTTGCTACAACCCAGCCAGATGTGTTTTTTCCTACAGCAGTGTCATCAGCTCGTACCACTTAACTTCTTGTCATTCAAAAGACTCTGCGTGAGAAATTCATGACAGAACTATGTCCAGGACTTGTTTCCTGAATGTAAATCTTACGATGTTTCTCCATATAAATTAACCTGCTTCTAAAGTCAAGTTGAAGATGTTTTAGCCTGTTGGGGTAGAAAAAAACCCCAGTCCTTACTCTCAAGTTGTCTCAAGCTGCATTTGGTTATCTCACTGCACAGTTTGGCTGGCTTCCCAAGCTGCTGCATTGTGTTCTGTAAAATCATTTCTCAATTAAGTACATCAGAGCTGATGGTGGGATAAACTGTAAAATGACCTCACTGTGGGCCATTATTAGTTGCTGAAGACTTGCTCAGGTAAACCAGCATAGGAATATCCTGCACCTGAAAAAGGTTGGACTTGGTTCTGTCTTTGATCTAGTAAGCTGCCAGTGTACAAAGAAGTAGAAGGCAGCAAGCCCGCTAGCTGATCTTTCTGGCAGCTTTTAATCTATGTATGTTTGTTTGAGAGACTTTTGCCCTTGGGTGTGCTTTGGCAAAGATTTTGCAATGATAAATAGGATTTGCTTGATTCTGGCAGAGTTCCAAGTGTAAGTAACCCAACATTGCAAGAATATAATCTGTTGCTGAATCCTGTTCTTGTTTTCCCTCAAATCTGTCCTTTTTATGGCTAATTTGTTATATTTAATAGTAAACACTTCTCAACACGACTGGTCACAAGCTCTCAAGGTGTGAAATGCTAACAGGAAGAGACATCAAAGCGTGATTCTGTGCTCTTCCTGTATGTATTAAGATGAAGCTGAAGTATTTGTTATTGTACAGTCAAGAATTCCCTCCGAGCTGATGTTGCCAAAGCACTGTAACTTTCAAGGAAGAAGGGAGGTGGCTTAGCTGTAGAGGGAATGTTTTAATGAACTGCTTAATTTTAAAAGCTGCAGCATCACACTGAATGAGTGCTGATCCACATTAACCTTATCACTTGAATGAAAAATCTCATTCTGGCTCTTCCTACCCTTTGGCAGGTACCTGCTGGTAGGGAGCAGAGTACCTATTCCCGTCTTTTATATGCCTCTTCCCACAGAGCTAACCCTGCCTACAATGAGTTAGAGGGAACTCTGAGGTAGCTTCTGAAATGCCACCGGTATGCGCAGTGGTGATGGACAAGATGTCTTCCTTCATTACCCAGAGCAGAAATCGGAATGTAATTTGCCATGTCTAATGTAAAACACAGGGTTTTTGTTGTGGGGTTTTTTTTTCTTTAAATTGAACAGTATGATTGCAAGTTGATGCAAGTTGTTCTAAGGTACTCTTTTCAGTGGTTTGCCAGTACATAATCATGAATGAAAATATTTTTTTATTGATTTTTAGGTTGTATGTTTAACATTCCATTCATGTAAAATATGTACAAATATATGTAATAAATCTTTTGAAGCACAGTTTTCTTCACACTTCCAGGTGATTTTAATTTTTTTTAAAGTATTAGTGGAAGAATCATCACTGGGGCAGAGCTTCTGTATGTCTGTGCTGCAGACCAAGCTGAAGCAGAGGAAGGGAAAACAATGTATGGTGTGTAGTCACAGCTAGAAAAGCAGCTTAGAAAACTACTTTGCCTGTCTGCAGTTCTGCAGGTAGGAGTGCAGACTCTCTGGGCCAGCCGCTGGCCCCTCTTGGAGCCCCTTTCACTCTCCACGTATCCCACAAAGCGGCTCTGTGACAGGTTTTTATCCAGCTGGCAGGGGAGGGTCTCGGCAGGGCGGACCTGATGTAGCTGCTGTTTTGCCGGGGTGGCTGGAGGCGGGGTCTCTGGTTGATGTGTCCTCTGGTGATCTTCAGCAGATGTCATGGCCTTCAAGGTTAGCAAAAATGAGAGCTGCCAGGTCTGGAGGTGGGAAAATCGTGGGTGGTTTAAAAAGAAAAAAAAGGTGGAGGGGGGGGGCCAGGAAGGGATGGCAAACGGCCCTTTCTCATCACTTAGGGACTGGGAAGCTCCATCAAGCTGGCTTAATACACTGCTAGTTCCTTCACTTTCCTCTACCCAAGTACCACCCCAGCTTCCTCCCAAAACACTTCATAGTTTCCTCTTTAAAACTGACTCCCTGCCAGTGTACCTGTGGCTGCGCAGTCCATGGATTTCCTTGTCCCTGAAGGTCACCAACACTCTCCTGTCTGTCCCTACACAGCTGGGAGGAGGCTACTACAAGAGGCTCCTGCAGAGACCAGTTGCTGGAGTAGGGAGATTCTGCCCTGTGCTGGTTTAACCCCGGCCAGCAACCAAGCACCACGCAGCCACTAACTCAGTCCCCTCACCCAGAAAGATGGGGAGGAGGATCAGAAAATAATGTAAAAGTCAAGGGTTGAGATAAGAACAATTTAAT
>JAVJGI010000050.1:100227202-100260572 GCA_035590275.1 Ibycter americanus
ATCACAGCCAAAACACAGCACAGCACCAACTACTAAGAAGAAAATTAACTCCATCCCAGCTGAAACCACGACATGCCCAGAGCCACCAAGGCTGTGAAATTGTTCTCCAGTTGGGCTCCCTGGCAAGGGCAGAGCGCTGCCCTCTGACTGCCTTGAAACCCCCTCTGGGGCAGCGGCTGCAGCTAAGGAACACATGGGATTGCCTCCAGCACCGCCTGCAGCCGGTGGCTGTGGGTGCAAGAGACACTGGCCGGCTGCATTATTACTCCAGATCTTCCTGCTCACCCCAGCAGCAGCTGAGGAGCTGGCAGCCCTTGTGCTGAAAGTGAGATGAGGACGGGAGCGCAGATGCGCCATGTGCTACTGAGGACACGCTGGGTTTGGATGGTAAGCAGCGTGAGTCTGCTGGGGGCGGAGGGTGGTTTCACACCCCTTCCCCTACGCTAGTTGGGAGTGGAGCTGCGGGTGGTCTGAGCAGAACCAAAGTGCATTTCACCAAGGTTATGTGGAGTGCAGGTGGGAAAAATGAAAGGAGTTCACTCTCCAGGCAGGGGATGCTGCTTCTTATATTGGTGTGTTGCCACCCAACAGGGTGCTGCTCCCAGCTGGGGACAGGCTGGTAATAGCTGCTGGTGGAATGTGATGCAAGGATTTATGGTATAGGTTCCTCCAAGGATGTGTGTCCATCCTTGCTTGCTCCAGTTTTGAGAGAAGCCTCTCCTGGTGTGGCCAGGGGTAGCTAAACCCATTACTAAAGCACAGTGACAGTTATGATCCTCACAATTCTCTCTGTGGGAGATGATCATTTTAATGCATGAATTATTCAAGTCTGCACCAAGACACAGTTGAATGTAAATGCTAAGGAACGTGTTCATATCTCCTGCTAGCGTAACTTTTTCCCTGCCTTGATTGTCTTCTGGGAAGCCTGAATTCCTTCACTGCCAGTACTTCCTGTGTTTTTCTCCTCTGTCTTGAGCTGTATTATGGAAGCAATTGATAACTGGTTGGAGCCATGTTTGTTTCGCTTTGCATCAGGAAAATCTGCTGGAAATCATTCCAGTTCAGTAGGTACAGGATTTCATGTGTGGAATTTAAATTAGTGGCATCTGTTGGTGTCACGTCCTGCCCTCCTTCCTGTCTACGGCTGGGATGTGGGACATGCCACCTCTGCCCCAAGTTGCTTGCCCTGGGGAGTGAACTGGGCAGCAGTGCCAGCCCTGGGCTGATTCCCGTGCACTGCCAGTGCAATATGGCGATGCTGCACATGTGTGTGCATCTGGCCCCATTACCGCACCCTGTTGCTTGGTACAGCCAGTGGTCCATGTCTGCTTCTGGATGCTGTGTTGCTTTTAGCAGGAAGGGGAGCAAAACATGCAGCCTGTGGCAAAGAGGGCAGGGAGGGAGAGGAAAGTCCCCTGCAGCAGCTGGAGCTAAATGGGGGCATTTTCTCCCCTGGCTTTTGAGTGCCCTGTGCTAGCAGGTCTCTTTCTCCTCCTGAGGGTACAAGACCTGAGCAGTGTCTGTGCCTGGGGGGGTGCAGGCTGGAGCTTGCTCATCTCTTCGAACATCCCCTGGTGAGTTTGTTTAGCTGAGGTGGTTCCCAGCTCCATCCCACCCTGCAGGAGGAGGGGTGCCTGTGTCCAAAAAGCCAAACAAAGCCATAGAGGGCACTGCTTGGAAGGTGCTGTGCAGCTCATGCCTGCTGTCTCCTTGCCAGCCGGTCACTGGACAACAAGGAGCCTTAGCAAAAGCCAAGTGAGAGGGAGTTTTCCAGCCCTTGTTTAATAAAGCATCTATTTTCTGAGGGGGATGAGATCAGGGATGCGCAGGGACAGGGAGGAGGGTTTGACATAAATAAATAATTGCATAAAGCCCATCCTCTGTTGACGCAAGATGACTCACTCCTCATAAAGGCAAGAGCATAGAGGAGGCAGATATTAAAAGCATGGGGATGGGTCCTCAGCTGAGCTCTATGGAAACTGCAGGTGTTTGGTGCCTCTCCAGATCTGACCCATTATCTTTTGAGTCATGTTCTGTGTTGAGTTCCTGCCCTGCTTTTCATTTTCATCCTAGTTACAGATTTCTTTGTTCAAACATGTATTTAAATTTTAACAAAGCCTTTTTCCCACCCACCCCCTTCACCTCCTAGCTGCTGCTTTAAGCCAGCTTCAAACAGAAGGAAAACATCAAGCCTGTGTCCGAGCCTGGTCAGCTTTGTCACTGAGGATAATGACCACCGTGGGGCTGTCCTCCCTGCCTCAGTGGACCTGGGTGACTTCTAAACGGAGCAGCTTTCCTCTTCACAAGTCATCCAAGCCAGGATTAACATCTGCTAAACTCAGGATTAGAGCCTGACAGGTAATGGGAGCATGAAAACTTGACAGCTTCATTTCCTCCCATCCGTGAGGTCTAAGTCTCATGAGGCTTTAGCAGCTTTAGCAGCTAATTAAGTTGCTGCCTTCAGTGTATAGGATGAATCTCCTGGACACAAGTGGCTGGGCATAATTTAGCTCTTTGCAAAGGGTTTGCTAGAGCTGGAGCTTGGGCTCTCTTCCCTGTGGGAGCAAAGGGGACGCTTTCGCACTGGGGCCGGTTTGCTCTTGGGCCCAGCCGCTTGCTGCAGCAGGGAAGTGGCCCATTGGCCGTGCCACCAGCGGCCAGCCACCCATGTCGGGGGCTGCGATGAGGAAACTGCAGCACCTTCCTAAGTGAAGGTGCTCAAATCTGGGCTCACCTGCACTGCACAGTGTGGTCACTGGCTGAGGGTGTGAAGCTTGGGGAAAGCGTCTGTCTGTTCCTCTTTGGTCCCACTGGGCTGCGGAAAAGGGCTGTGTGTGAGCAGGTCATGATGATTTAATTGCACCCCCGTTAAGCATGTGCCACTCTGTCTTGCTGATGCCTCCAAAGTGGCATGATGCTCCAGAGGGGCAGCAGCGGCCGCTGGTCTATGGGGTGGCTGCTGTCCGAGCGGTGTTGCAGTGGCCAGGGCTGTGAAAGTTGGCAGCGCCGAGGCAAGGAACGAGAGGAGCCACCGAAGCAGGAAAATTGCATCCGGTAAAATGACAGAGCTGCTTTCATGTAAATGACCCCACATGTGGGGCTGGGGCAGGGGCCAGGCCTGGGGAGGGCTGGGATTTGGGCTGCTGGCCCTGCCGTAGCAGCTCTGCTGGGCAGAGAAAATGTGGTGGCAGCTGCCAGCAGGACAGCCAGAGCAATGGAAGTGTCTGGTTCCTCCTCTCCTATACCTGGTGTCCACCTCTGCATCTTCAATTTCCACATTGCTCTGGAGGGTCCTGGCCTCCTGGGGCTGTTGGGAAGCCCCCCTGTTCAGCAGCCGTGGTGTCAGCGGTGGCTGCAGGCCCCCTGTGCAAAAGGGGTTGGGTTCATGTATTACCACCGTAACATGTGGCTTGACTCCTGAAGGTGCTGAGCTTGGATGGGTGAGGCTGCACCAGCCCTGCCAGGTATCTGCTGCTTTCTGGTGAGTGACCTGGGAAGTCCCCATCAGTGTGGATGTATGGGGGCACAGGGCACCCCCCTCTTTCCCAGTATAAAGTGATGGCTGTAGTTTTTGCCCCTTGCTGACTACAAGGCCAGTTTTTATTCCCTAACTTGCCTGCTGTGACCTCTCATGCCTTGATGCTCCTAAAGCCAAAGCTGCTGTTTTCTCTGAAACACATCCCTTCTTTCGAGTCCTTCCGTGTACCTGAACCAAGTTATTTTGAACCTTTGCAGTTCATACCCTCAGCTCTCATTTACCTCTGGGAGCGCAGGATGAACACCGGCTAACCTTGGCCCTGTCAAGGTTCACGGGGGATTTGAACATGAAAAGAGGGGACACCCTGGCACCCTTTCACCATTTGTCCCCACCCGGGGAAGGACTTGCCACTGTTACATTGTCATGTTTTTGGAAGCCTCACCCATCCCACATGGCAACCAAAAGCCCCCAGCAAGCGAACAGAAACCATCGCCTGTGAGTAAATCCGGAGTCCTCTAGCACAGCAGACAGCTCCTGACCTGGCCTCCATTTTCATCTGGAAGGATCCTGCTATTTTGTTTCAATCTGCTGAAGCTGTAGCTTTTTGCTCCTATGGTTATTTCTTCCATCAGTTGAAAACAGAGAGGCCTCTGCAGTGACTTCTTCCTGATGGCGCACCCGTCCCTCACTGCCTTTGGCCTGGCTCTCACGCCTTTGTTCCCGACTGCAGCTCTGGATACAGCTTTGCAATAGGCTCCTGTTTTCCACTTCCGAACTGAGGTAAGGGAATGGGCTGAAGCTACAGGAAAGCAGGCATGGGTCTCTCGCCTCTTGGCATCAGTGCTGCTCCCATGGCATGGGATGCAGGGATTGGGACCCTGTGCTGGCTGTGCTTGAAAAGCAAAGGCTGTGTGGCCTGACGCCACGCTGCAAGTCTTAAACTGGGATCCAACAGCTGGAGATGCAGGTCTGACACCCGGTTTGCAGCACTAAACCAGGGTAGGGAAAGCATCCTTTCCCGAAGACATGGTAGCATGTGACGAGAGCAGGACAGCAGAGTGTTGCAACAGGGCTCTCTCAAGGGCCACTGTTATCTGGCACCAGTAAGCACACACAGCTCACACCAGCCAAATGCAAGTGCTTTGCCCCCAGCAATAGGAAACGCAAAGAGCTCCTGCAGTCAGTGCGGCAGGAGGACTACAGGGGCACAGCAGCAGTATGTCCCTGAGCCACCGTCACGGTCACCCTCACTGCCCCTAACTGGGTTGGCACCTGCTGCTGGAAAGGTCCCTTGTGGACAGTGGCAGCTGTGAGCACCCTTCTCCAGCTGCCACAGCTCTTGCTCATCTGCAGCCAGAATTAGTTAGGCTGTCACAGTCCTGTCTCGATCTAGCCAAGTGTCTGCTTGACAAGGCTTCAGCAAAACCAAAGCACTTGCAGACAGCCTGTTCAAGTTTTTTAAAAAGCTGTTTAATATCACAGTGGACAAGTGAAAAAAACATAACCCCCCATACAGAGAAGGTCTTAGCAAATTACAAATGAGTCTTAAAAAAGTTGTCTCTGAATTCGAGTAAAAAAGGCTCTTGCTGCAAGCTAAAAATGCATTGCCCTGATGCGCTCTACAAATAGTCCAGTAAGACTATGAAGAAAGAACTGCAGCCTGAAACACTATGCCAACAAACGAGGAAACTCCAGCTTCTCACAGAGCAGCAACCAGTTTCCCCAGCACAATTCCTGAAGCTGTGATGTGCTGTGTGAAGCAAACCCTCTGCCCTGGGTGAATTGGGAGTAGGACACTGTGAAACCCCTCAATTTTGCCAAAGCCAAACTGAACTGTACTCAGACCTTCAGCCCAGCCCAAATGAGTGCTCCCAGCTATAAGTCACCTCTGAAATGGATGGCTACAACTAGCACAGTCACTAGCACTATAATGAGTACCAAACTCCCAACTACATGGAACTGGGCTTGATCCTGCCATCACTTACTCCGAGGCTGTTTGGCTGCTGCAGCCCTGTAGACACACCTGTCCCTGAAAACACTGCCTTGGATGCCAGGCTTCTAACAGCTGGGCATGTAACAGGATTTGCAACAGGGTTGAGGTTGTTATGCTACAAATAGCTCCAAAGGCTGCCCTAAACCAAAAAAGGGGCAGAAGCATTCGCCTTGGAAAGCTTGGAGGGAGCTGTCAGGGACACTTTGTACTGCTTTAGTCTGTCAGTGAAACGAGGACAGGAGCTGGAGTTTCAAACTGTATTTTTTTTTTGCCTGGTAAATGAGCAAATATTTCAGTGGTTAGAACAAACTGGAAGCACACTTCCCCCCAACACAGGCAAATGACACCTGTGGTGAAGGCCCTTCCTGCACCAGTATCTCCTCCCCTTCATAAGGGCTGGCTGGCAAAACAGGAACAACATCTTGACCAGGTGCATGGGTATTTTATTTGTTAAAGTTGCTGAGAAGTCTTTAAAGGCCTTGCTTTGACAGATGTTTTTACAATTGATATCCAGCTCATCTGTAACTGTGTGCCCTTTTGCTTCAGTAAACAAATGGCTCAGGTGCAGAAATCATTCAAGTTAGCTCTTTCCTCTGGCACAGTCTAAAAGCCTCATCTGTCTCCCTGTGAAAAATCAGTGCTGATACCATGGACAGGGAGGAAATAATGAACAGTAAGTTGTTTTTCTTTTTTGTTTTTTTAAACTGTGGGTTTTGCGAACAGCTTTACGAGTATTTTAAAGTGTGTTAGGGAGCTGAAGGGAGTAGACAGAATTGGGGACTGGTCTGCTACCACATAGACAATGGAGAAACTTTGACCTCCAAAGCAAGGGTTTTTTTACATTTTGCTTTATGGGGCAGATCTGGGAGATGGGAAGGTGAGGGTTCATTGGTTTGGCATTTTAACTGGAGATTCTTCTTCCAGCCTACCAAGGTTTTGTGGGTTAGTCAGCAACTGGAGAACTGTTTCTCAAAGTTTTTGGAGGGTGGTAACACAGAAGAAGGAAGGAAAATGGCTCATACTTTTCCATTTTAGGTTCCTTGTACACACTGTGGGGTAGAATTTGAGCTTATGTCTATAAAGCATGCCTAATTTGTGTACACACACACACAAATAATCAAATACCCCACTCCTTTGCAAACTGTTTTTTTTTTTAAGGGCATATAAAGTTACACTCCCTAAACACTAATTATTTGCGGGGAGATAATGCTTTCTTGCTGGTCCTTATCATTGCTACCTGCCCTTGCCTTGCTCTTTCCACAAATTCAAGCATAGAATAAAAGCTTTACAAGACAATCTCAATCCTTCTCTGTGCTTACACGTTGCTGGGAAAAGGGATCTCTACTTGACGCAATTGATTTTCAATCATCTTTCCTCCCCACTGAAGCTAGGCAACTTAATACTGGTGTATTGCCACCAGCACATTGTCTAGGCCAAGAGACAAGGCAATGAACAGTCTGCTAATTAATTTTTCACATTTATCTCCAGACCCCCTCCCCAGAACAAATACTGTGAAAACAGGAGGCAGCAGTTTCTATGTAGCCCTCAGGAAATTTTAAGCAGAAGTGTTTTACTGCCAGTTTTATGTCTTTACAGTTACAGCAGTAAGGATTTTTGGTTGTATAAAATAAAATGTATTGGCTTCAATATGGAAAAAAAGATTATTGAAAGTAATCTGAGCCTGATGTATTCATTTCTCAAAAAAAAACAAAGAAAAAAGAAAAAACCAATGTCTACAATGCTACTTGTAGTCAGTCAGTGGAGAAATAAGGGCCTAATTTCTAGGCAGAAGAAAGGTATTCATGTTGAGAACATTGGTACCATGCAATCGTTACAGATGGATTATGTTTCCAGTAAAGCTACGTATGTTCATTTTCAGTTATGAGGCAGATAATACTGTGAGGTTGTGGAGTTTGTGCATCTTGTACCCTTTCTTGCATCTATCTATACCTATATGTGTGTGTGTTCGTGTGTACATCTATGTGTATAAATAAGTTAGAGATTATTTACATCAGTGTACAAAATAAATCTAAACTCAGTTATCAAAATGCATACACCTGCCAGTGGATTTGGTCTGTTAACACTTTGCATTTCATCTTCAAAGCACCATACAAACATCAATTATTTACGCAGGCAACTTCCCACTCACCAGAAGAATTAAGAATAACAGGCAGGGTAAGGGATGGAGCTGAAGGAGCGCAGCATGTTCATAAAAAGGCAGCTAATCACGTATCTCTCTCCTGCCATGAGCACTGCAGATTTACGCCTTTATAAACTGCAGTCCAAGTGTAGCAGTAACCTTTGTAACACAAAGGTTGTCGAAACTGCAAAGTCCTCATTCAAAAGCAAATGATCCGTTCTTCATTGTCAAAAGCTTTGGCCTCTTCTTGGCTTATCAGGTTCCCGTTCAAACTGCAGACGAAAAACAAAAGGGATGTAAAAGTAAGGGAGTGACTGTTGCCCATCTTCTGTTTTTCCAGGGTTCTGGAGCAGAGAACACAGTTTCGCAATGCCGTGTGAGCTGCGTGCTTCTCAAGGGCAAACAGTTGGGAACTGGCCCCAGACATGTAGGCTACAGCACTGCTGTTCCCACTGCACATATGAGGAACAAGGCTACTTCTTCAGAAATAAAAACTGAACAAACGCCTAAACTTCATTAAACCTAAAATTGGTGCTGGATACCCAGCTGCTTGCATTTCAGCAAGCAGCACATAGCTGACAAAAGTTCTTACCATGCAGTGGACTAGTTTAAAGAAATGTAAATAGTCTCTAGATAATTTTGTGTCTCCCGTGAAAACATGGGAAGAAAACTCTGTTAAGTACTTGAGTATTATTAATGTGAAATGACTTATGGCAAAATTTTCAACTCTGGCTACAGAAAGTTAATCTACATTGATATTTATGCACCTGAAAATGAGCAACCTGGTTAAGTGCAGTTTTCAGAAATGCTGAAATCTATTAAACCATTTAGACTTATGAAATTATTTGGGTTAATGAACATCTCTGAAAATTCAGGCAAGAATCAAAAGACAGATTTCAGTCTGAAGATTCAGAATGATTCAAGTGGGAATTGATGAATTGATGCCTCTTCTGTAGACGAAAGCTGACAGTGGCCTTTGAAAAAAGCATTTCTTCCACATCTCCAGGGAACCCACTAGTCAGATAGTGAGTCATCGTCTTTCTAAGCAAGAATTCAGTGTCCTTTCACTAAAACAAATATATGTATTTAAAAATAAATTTCATGTTCAATAATAAAGCAGCAGTGCTAAAACCAGCACAGTCTATTGACTCCTGAGCTCCCTGAGGTGAAGGAAGGAATGTGGTATTTGGCTTTGTGCCTTACAACGCACATGCGTGACTATGCCCACCTAATCTAAAACAAGCAAATCTTAAAAAGTTAATCTTCTTGTAGCTTAGCACTTTCAGTGTGTTTGGAGCATCGCCCAAAGAAAATCCAAGCACAAATTCTATGAACCAAATTAGTAATGCTAATTAAATGTAACCATCTCCTGCTTGCTGGAATTTAGCTCCTGAAAAGCATGAACACGTTCAAAAGTTTACATCAGGATAAGCAAAACCTGAGCTATAAATTTAGGCCCCAATTCCACAAATACACACGTTCTGCAAATCAGTGGTACAGACAGATGTGAACTAACAAAACTGCTTGAAATTCGTAACACACAAGGAAGTGTTTCAGTGACAGAGGCTTTTTACCTCTGTCTCGCATAAACCTGCTCTGAACTTTTTAGGCTGGAAAGTAGTAATGCCAGAAGTGTCTTAAAGGGAAAGAAAATTTACAAAGTAAGCCTTTGAGGAAGGGATTTTTACCAGACTTCTTTAATAGCTGTGTTCTCCTTGAGAGCTTCGCTGAGGTACTTCACTCCTTTGGTTGTAATTTGATTCTGGATAAGCCTAAAAAAAAAGCACTTCATGTCAAACTAACAGGCAAACTCATTTACAGTGCATGCACAAACTACACTCAGCTTCATGTCAAATAGCAAAGCTGTCTGCCACAAGACAACAGTTGTGATTTCTATCTGTGAGGATGGTACACAGTACTGATCAAATGCCCCACATGCACTTTCAGAAACAGAGCCCAGAGTATTAGTCTTTTCCTTTTAATCTTGCATGCGGTTGCATTCTGGAGATACTGAGCTTAATTACATAGCTGAAAAATTTCTGCTAACAGTTCTTTACTACTGGTATGGGATTGTGATATTTGGATTCTTTGAGACAGACTAACCTCTTAGCTCTGTTTTCTTACTAAGAACACTGTGAGACATTTTTAAGTGATGTACAGAAAATTCCGAGTACAGAACCTGTGTACGCCTAGTGTTTTAGCAGTTACGATCTAGAGGTTGCCAAATCCTCCTGTGTCTTGTCTATCAGACCAGCAAGATCTTTGAAAAATAAAGCATTGAATTTGTCTCTCATATGAGCAGGTGCAAGTCCCAGTGAAGTCACCTCAGCAGCTATAAAGTATGTCTCATCTGAGCTGAGGGGAAAAATCGATACAAAAGATCCTCAAGCAGCACAACTGATGAGGCAGTAGGTAACTCTTATTAACCACTGTAGACCACCCCCCCAGTTAAAAATGAACAAAGCCCCCTCATCTGCATGGGTATATAAACACTCATTACCCTAGCCTAATTCAGTACTTGTCTTTCAGTCTACCATGGTGTGCCCCATAGCTGTACCACTCCATGTGACTGGCTGTATGAATCCCACAGGATTCAGGATGAGGCTGAAAATTGGAATGAATTGAACGATCTCTTAGGGAGGGTTGAAGGAAGGAAGCAGGGAGGCGTTCCCATTGAAGGACTTTCTGCACTTGGTAAATGAATCAAAATGCAAAGGGATCCGGTAGATTCTTTCAGCTGCTGGAAAAATACTGCAGTTCTGCCTCAAGATCAACCATCTGTATAGGTCACTGCCTTTGGAGGTATCCACTGGTATAATCAGCAAAGTAAATCTGTCTACTGGCAGAAACCCTTGAACAATACTGAGCCATGGTAAAGACACATATCTAGATTACTATGCCTGCTTTGGATGGGGGAAGTTTTATTATGAATTCAAACCAAACTGCTCAGTGAAGCATTCTGCAGCTGTGTGCAAAGATATCAAGTCCCCGCTCTGCCATTTTATTTTCAGGGTGATGGGCACCAGAGCTTCTACTGTTTTCAAAAGAGGCTACAAGTACTTGGCACCTCTGACAACCAGCACGCTTCCTAAGGGGCAGGAACAACAATTAATATGGGAAATACTAGAGTGTAGTTAGCAAAACATTTGTAAAGTTTGTAAAGAGACTCCATTTATTACGTTCTCACTTGGAATGAATGGATGGCTACTTGTTTCACAGCCCACATCTGCCCAACCCCATCCCTGACAAATTCTTGTGAACCTCTGGATTAGAACTGCCAATGCTGTGTTTTCTTAGAAGCTTAACAAGTCTCTTTGAGATTGCTAGAAATAATCCCTGGTTTCCTGGGGATTTATGTCTTATTGATGAGTGCCTTGCATGAGTGAAAGTGCTAGCCTTAGAAGAAAACTTCAGGCAAATGGGACATGTATTTACGTGTCTGTCACATAGGTTCTTGGTTGAAGAGTAAGAGTTGAGCTTGCTGCTTTCATAGTATGATGATAAATAGTAAGAATCATAATAAGGTCATTCTATTTCAGCTGTCTGCTTGTATATTTTTTTTAAACTTGTGTGTTTGAGGCCAGAACTGTTCCCCTAAGGATAGATGAAATCAATTAGTAGTTCGAAAATTACCAGGACACACAAAGAGCTTAAACTTTTCCCTGTATGAAAGCAAATTCAAAATGCTAGACAGCAGCTTTATTAACTTTCCATTAGAACTGTCTACAACCAGTCAGCTGCATCCAGACCATGCGCAGAAAGCTTACTGTGACCTACATAGACTTGGAAGGTGAAGTTTCAATGCAGTGACTGCCAAAGAGCCTGTGCCTCTGTGGAATGTAACTCACCATAAATGCACCAGTTTCTTGTTGACCTTCAGCATCTCTGCAAAACTCATTGCTGCCTCATCATCCAGCTCATTTTTAGTCAACCTAAGTGGGAGAGAAAACATACACTTAGGATGTTATCATTATTTGTCAGCCCCCTGTTTTTTCAGCTTGTCTGTGACTTAGCTTTAGACAGCCAAAGGGGGATGTGCTGTTCCTGCTCTGAGCGATTTCTAAAGGCTTGACACAAAGAGATACTGAGGAGAAGTCCTGGAGATAGAAGAGACAAGAGTATCAGATCTTTATTTCTCAGAGCAATGCTCTCAAGATACTTTCTCCTGATGTTTTAATGTCTAAAAAGTGGATGAGGTGCAGTGGAAAAAAGTGGAAAGGTAGAGACAACACTGAAGAGGTGCAAAAACTGAGGACTATGAACTTGGCTTCAGATGACGGAAGTGAGAGAAGATGGGGAAAGCAAGATGGAGGGAGCAGAGCAGAGCATGACATTGGGACATTGAAATGTGTCCTAAAGGACACTTGCTGCTGATCCATTACTCATGTCCACATTCTTCCAGAGGGGTGTATCTTATAGCTTGCTGGCAGTGAAAGCATAGGGAGTGAGAGGAGGGGAGAGTAGGAGGTGGTGATGGGATCGGAGGAAATAAAATTAGGCTGCAGCTTTCTCTGGAGAAAGAAGAGAAGAAGTAGACCACACTGTCAATTACCAGAATATTTTCACCGAGTTGTTGTGTTGCATAGCTTCAGCAATACTTTTGCCTCCTTCTGTTGTGATGCCATTGAATGCGAGACTGTGAAGTAAAGATACAACAAACATGTAAGAAACAGCCAGCATCACTTGGCCCTTCCACTGCCAAATACTAGTGAATATCCTGGATGATCTGTTTCCCAGTTGTACAGTTCAGCATTTGGGTGTTTCAAAGGCTCGCATACTTTGGAAACCAGTAAGTCCTTACGACTTTTACAAGTGAGAACAGTTCACAGGCTGCAGCGTGCATGCAGGTCTATCACACAGGTCATAAGGTTTGCTGTCAGTGAGTTGTACTCTTGAGACTGACAGCAGAGTTGCACCCAGTGATTTTGAGAGTCAAGGCTTTTAACAAGGACAAAGAGTTGTGCTTAGCAGTACACAGGTTTTTACATGCATTTGTCATCCCAAGTCCCTGTACAAACTGGGCATTTTGTCCTTTAAGTCCTTCAGATGCCTGAATACCTCATTCTTCTTCCAAACACAACACCTTCTGTTGTGTATAGAGAGATGAGCTTGTAAATGCATGCTTTCCATTACAAACCACAAACATTTCTTAGTCTGCCCTTCATTCTTTGAATAGGCATTGGCAAAATCATCCAGTTAAAGTTATGCTCCAGTCTCTGAGAGTTCAAAAAGCACTTCCCACCTCAAAAGTGAGGCCAGAGCCTGAAAATAATGTAAGTTCTCAAAAAAAGGTAGAAAGGGGGATCAAGTAGGCAATAGCACAAATATGTGTTACCAGGAGTCCCTCCTAGCTTCAGCTGAAACGAGATACTCTCAGTCCATCATGACTGGGCCTAAAAATGGCAAATATGCTGAAGTAAACTGTTGTAGTAGGGATTATCTTTCCCTAATCCTCACATAAAGCTACCACTGGTGCTAACTGTGAGGTCAAATCATGAAGCAAAATTAACCAGTGGAAAATTAGAAATGAACCCAAGTGCAAGTACACTGCAGAGCAGAAGATTCACCCTGCACAGATGCCAGCAAAACCTAGCTCTAACCAGCAGTTACTCCTCCTTATTTTTGCAAACACATTCATGAGCATATTTGTTCCCATCTGAGAATCTCTCAGCTCTGATTCAGGTTCAAAATGTTTTCTTTCAAGTATGATGCATCTGGATAGATTCTGCAATTATGGGAAGATGGCTATTTCAGATAGCTTTTAACTTTAAATATATCTAGGTCACTGCACCTGTTTAGCTTTTACTTTTTAAGCCTGGCTATCTGCTCATAGAAAGGAGGACAAAGCACCAGCTCAGAAATTCCTGGATCTGAAGTGGTAGCCATAAGCTCTCCAGAGATCCCCAAACTCCCGTGTTTCTAAAGAAACTAGTGCCATGTGCCACCTTGTGGGGAAACCAAGGAGTCTTGTCTGCTCCCACACCGTGCAGGCCAGTGGTACTGGGAAGCAAATCGAAAGGATCACCATGAACCCAGTGCTCCAGCTGTCTGGAGGGACTCCAAAACAGGAGCAGCCACCACAATATGCATCTTTAAATCCCTAGCCAGCATTTGAAAGTCTGGCAGGGGATGGGCTGTGTTACAATGCTGCCTTCTCTCTGTGCTGTGCTACCAATTTCACCCACGCTAGGGCTTCCAGTAGGCTAGTTTTGGATGAATCACTGAACTCCAGCGAGAACTACATCTCATTAGCACAATGTGTGGTGTCATAGCTCCACTGGAGTACAGGATGAACCTGAATTTAAGAATACCCCAGTCCCTACCCAAACGGCTTATGGCCTAAAAATTACTTCGGTAAAAGCTGCTGTGCCGTTGCAACAGAAACTGTTACACTGAATTCACTGGGAGCCTCATTCTGTGACAGCTGATGCATCCTGCTAATGCTCCTGGATCAAAACGGCACCACTGACCATGTGCTTTCGCAAATGCCAGTAACTCTGTGCGGCATGAGGGGAGGAGGTGCAGACAGAGGAAAGGATGCCAGCCCTGCAATATTTTTAACTTGCTTAATGGCTGCACAGGGCTTTTTGATTCAATCTGGCCTCCTGCTTGCACCAGGAGCCTGTTGGTTACACAGTGAAGGCTGCAATACCAGATGGTGTTCCAAGCTAATGCTTGGTGGGAAGAGTCATTGCTTCAAAGCACAATGAGAAAGCCAGGACTATGCCGAGCTGCCTGGTTCTGCTGGTGTTTTACCTCACATTTGTTAACGTGGGGTGGTTCCTCAGGGCCTCTGCAAATGCCTTTGCTCCTTCATCTCCAACTTGATTACCCCACATCCTGGTGAAGAGAGGAAACCAGGAGACATCAGGTGTGCTGCCCTACTGCCCCTCACCATTGCATTCTCCCTTTTTCTACACACACACACACACACACACACCGACCCCCACATTACTTCACAGTCTTTCAGGCTTGTGAGAAACCTGGCAGTACCTTCCCTGCCAAGCCAGCCATGTTCCACTCCCTGCACACCACACTGCCAGCCCGTTGACTCACCAGCACCCCAAGGCCACAGCACAAAAGCAGCTCTAGGAGACAGCCTGCTGCAGCAGGAGTGCTTTTGGGATCACCTTGCTGCACTGAGTAAACCCTCTGCAGCCGTGTATCCTTATGGGGTAGAGGAGTCTTGTGGTCCTGCACAGTGAGCTGCCCTGAGAAATACACCAAGTCCTAAATCCTATCATTTTCCTGCTCAGCATTTCCTCCCCATCCATGCCCCTGCTGCAGTTTTCCTGTTACCTGTTGGGCACAGACTGGCCTTTATACAGTGCAAAGTACAGGTCTTGAGAAAGACTCCCCAGACGCACAACTGCACAGGGATCCACAACCAAAGAGGTGACTTTCTGAAGTGAACTGCTCTACAAGCTCCCCCTCTCCTTCAGAATAGTCTGGCAAAATGGTTACAGTTCCTCCAGCATTACACCCAAGGGGAATCTCCTCTCTTGCCAGCTGCTAAGGGAAAGATCAAAATCTCACAGGGACAGTGTGACCCTGGTCTCTTTCACACATTCCTAAGTAATAGTATTTCCAATGGCAAAACAACTGTTGGTAACACAACGGGTTAAGAGAAGGTAAGAGAGTGGTAAAAGCTGCAGAGATTTTAATCAACACTTAATAGCAGTGTCTGGTCAAATCTTTTCTATGCAGACCAACCACTTCGAAAATTCACCCTATATTATGAGGTTTGAAAGAGCCTCTGCTGAGGTATAAGAGTTTTTTTAACAGGGATCGTGGCTTGATGGCTCAGAGCCACACTTGGCTTGATGGGTAATTAGTTGGCAGCTCTTTTAAAATCAATTGAGCTTTGTGGTATCTAAACACATCCACTTCCAGTAAGTTCCCCAGAACTTCCTTGTCCTTTAGACCCAGTGCAGCTTGTTATGTGAATGCTGAATATATCTGTTTAAACATTTCTGTCCAGGTTATCCTAAATACATTTGGAGTGATAATTTCCTCTGCAGGAGAAAACAAGAGACCTTGACTGAAATTACAGCAAGTACAGCACAGCAGACCCAGCTATATGACAATGGAAGTGTGCATGCTGTTAACTATACTTGTGAAATGTTGTAGAACAACAAAATCAAAGGCCAAAAATATGACTGTTTAAATCTGATTTTCATATTTCAGGGTTATTGTGAGATTCACAATGGCCAAACAGAGGTTTTAATTCCATGTATTTGAGTATTCGCTTCTGAGAAAAATGTTCTCCTATAAAGTGGAAAGAGAAACTGGGATTTGCCAAAGGGGATGAGGGAATAATCAAATGCTCAAGACTAGCACCTCTCCTGAGAAAGAGGACAGGGACTAAAGGTTTAAAGTACATTCAGACCTCTCTCCAATAATAGCAGACTCTCCAGTTAGGGACAGCCTAGAGAGAAGCATGACAGGAATTCCTTTTTATTCTCCCAGCTTGCTACTTTATCAGGACTTGATGCAGAAGGTTTGACAATTGTAACAATGACACTCAATAACTAGGTAGATTGCCAATAGTCATAAAACCATCCAGATTTAAAAATGACCAAATATCTCTAGAATAGCTGTGTTGCCATAAGGAAAGTGGCTATCTTTACATACTGTCCTCTTGCTAGTTTGTCTCTTCTTTAAGGTTCTGTCAGAACAGGGGAAAAAAAACCCAAAACATTGTGTGAACTGGAGAACAATAAAGCAGCCCTCCTTTTCCCTCTGAGCGGAAAATGTGGCTGTGATTCTGCACTGGTTTGTTCTAATGCCTCTGTTGGGGAGGGAAGGAATAGCAGAAGGAGAGAAGGTAAGAGTGAAAGCAGGAATCCCAAGGGATTTACAGATGCCTTGCCAAGATCAAGTCCTGAGCTCTGCTCCTTAGCACTGAACTTACCCAATTTCAAACATTGTCTTGCTCTTCTGGATGGCCTGGGCAAGGCACTTCCCTCCTTCGCTAGTAATTTTGTTTGCTCCTATTCTGCACAAAATACATGAATTGATGAAGTACATCACTTACAACTGTACAGCTATTAGAACACCAGCTCAGAAAGCAATACAAGTATTTAAGGCTCATCAACTCTGGAGGCTAACTACAGTTACCGAAGATTAACCTAGAGTAAAAAAAGTACTGCAGGCATTTGACCTTTGATTAAAATACATTATTTTGTATTGCCTTTTACATATTTTGCATGTCAGCCCTCCAAATCACAAGTATTACTGTAGAGTCTTGAGTTTTGTGCTCAGTATGTCAGAAATGAACTTTGGGAACTAGTCCTCAAGACAAGAACCCCTGCCTAGTTTTTAATATAGTTCATAATATCAGCAGTTGCTACAGAGTACATGAATTACATGTAGCATGTTTCATGATGCCCTTGGAACAGAGTATTTCTTAATTGTGTGTGGCTCCAGAGGAGACTGCAGCTGATGAGCACAGATTCTAATAGTTCGAGACCTTCTGTCCTGAGCATAGGCTACAGGTAGTGGCATAGGTCAGTGCAGCAGTTAGTGTCTCTGGCTGGCACCCTACAGAAGATCTTTTCTTTTTTTGATCTGTGTGTGGGTATCAAATGGCTAGAGTTCAAGGAGGAGATAAATCTCAATGGCATATACAATGATGTAAAGAACAAATCAAAATCAAAACCCCCTCAACCCACTACATTCACATAAAGTAATACTGGCTTGTTTGACTGACTTCAGGCGCATGAATATGCACTCTACCTCAAAATAATCTCTGGGATTACTATGCAGCCTGAAAATAACCATCTTCCAACAGGCTTTTTTGTGAAAGTTAGATTAAATAAGCAAAGCACTGTGACAAAGCAGTGAAAGAACCAAAGCGCTCCTGGTTTTCAAAACTCTGAAAGTATTTCAAGTGGGAGGGATGTGGCTAGTGTGAGGTTTCAGAACAAGGTAGCAGCAGAACAAGGACTAGAACCCAATAGTCCCTGGCTGCCAGTTGCTACATTCATACCAACAGATGACATTGATTTATTTACCTCTATTTTCTGCTGTGGTCACAATTAAACCATTGGTTAATGATCTGCCTTTATGTCAAACCACTGCTGTGCATGGCCAGACACTCTTATCTGGGGAAGTTCCAAGAATTAAAGGGAACAACTCACCAAGTGAATTTGGGGAATTCCAGAGATGAGGTATGACACGAGCACAGCCTGACTCCAATGGCCCGTAAAAGACAGGATATAAAGCAGCTTGGTACTGAATCCAAGTGAATTTGCCTATTGCAAGGGGCAGCAAGGTTCATGCACCACTTCAGCCTCACTCAGGTGCTCAGACTGGATTTAAGTAAAGAGCAGGTCTCACACTCTCCTTTTGCTTACTACTACGTTCCAGCAAAGACTATGGATTCAAGAGTTTTACCTGCTGCCATTCACTGCTACATACATAGACTACTGTAAAAGAATATACAACTGCAACCTAGGTTATATTTTATCTGAAACATAATTTTTGTCTTTTTTCCACTCTCCTTCCTGTTTCAAGTTGCTTTACCTTAATCAGGATACTGTAGAAAGGAAAAAAAAATAATCCAACATACTTAACATATTCAAGGCTTGAACACTCTTCAATAAGTTTTGCAACATATCTGGCTCCAACATCAGTGATTTGATTGTTGTATAAGCTTAAAGAAAAAATCACATTGGTAAAAATAGATTATTCTTGCTGTTACATTAATATTTACAACCTGAATGTTTTATAATGCACACATAACATCTATCATTTTTGTATGGCTTTGTACACATTCACTGTTCCTTGTATTTCAATTTTGATACACAATTCATATTGTGAAGGACTGGATATAAAATACAAGGAGACCAGACTGTAATCATGGGAAAATATTACTTATATAATTTTTAAATAAATGGTCTCTCCAGGCAAACAAAGCTTCCCTTTATTCCTGTGTTAGTACAGAAATAATATTGCCAGAAGAGAAGTCAGAAGAGAAAACACCAGAAGAACGTATTTTTAGTCTTTTAAAAGTCACAAAATCCCCTTGCAAATGTTACTGAAGATCAGATACCTGAGCAGATGTACTTAAGTTAGGGCACTGGAGGAAGAAGGCAATTCTTGGTATTCACATTCACTTTTCAGAAAGTCTATTTTAAGTAGCTACTTAACCAAGAGCAGGAAGTCAGAGCTAACATGCCTTTCAGCCTCAACTTGATTAAGAACTAAATAAGGTCTTACAGAAATTGGTACCATGAACATAACACTTGAAACCGTATGTTTCTGTTACTGGTCTCTACCAAGCTGTATCTGCTTTGCATAGTTGAAATAAATCATTTTACAGCAGAGAAAACAAAAGGCTCTAGCTATAAAGTGCACACTCTCTTGCTCTTGCTCTCTCTCCCCACTCCACAGCTAGCAGAAGTCTTTAGGTATAAAACTAGCATGCCCACACGGTTCAGTAACCTGACAGTGGTCTGCACTGTGTTATAGAAGGGCTTGATGTCAGTGGGAGGCCACCCTGTGACGCATTGTGATAGGGCAGGAAGCTGTGGTCCTTTTCCCAGTGAATGGTTACAGGTTACACAAAATGCTGCTTTGCTTATGTTCAGTGAGGACGTAATTGCGGTTTCCACCCTACCTTTGCTGTGTCAGTACTGTCAACATTGCAGTTTTATTTTCTAGTATCATTATCTAGCGTCTTGCTCCCAATTGGTACGTACCCCAGGAAAGTCACAATTTGGTACTTAGAGAGTTCTTCATACAAGATCCTTACTCCATGATCTGTGACCTGATTTACACTAAGCCTGAAAAGAAGGGAATGAAAAGAAAGTTTGAATCAATACAGATTACAAGTGTTCATCACCCATGAGTTAAAAAATGACAGGAGGTCTATGCATTTTCCTCTAATATTTTAACAAGTCCTTATGCCATATAGTAAAAGCTATTAAAGGGAAATGTGAGCTCAGTTTCATATGGCTCACTTCAAAAACAATAGAAAACAAAAAGCCCCAAATCTCCAAGGTAATGCTCTGGAAGCCGTCCACAGAACTGAAACCAATAAAACGTAGTAAGTCAGAAATCAGAGACAAGCATCTCATCCTCCTCCTGCGTTTACTGTGATTGCAGGAAAAAATTCTGCTTGACACTAGCAAAAGGAAGCTTTCCAAACTACTCTTCCTGCAACCTTCTCTCTGAGTACCTAGTGAAAGCCAGGCATCTTGAAAGTCACAACACATTCAGGCTTCACTGAATAAAGGCTGTGAAAAGCCCTGGCCAGGAAATAGAACTGCAGTCCCATGGGTGTGCTAGATGTTTCTAATTTTATTGTCCCAACTCAACATGAAACAAATCAACGTCTGTCATTCACAGAATAAAACTACTTCTTTTCACAGTTGTTCTGTGTTCTGGTTTTTGAGGGGGGTTTTGTTGTTTTGTTTTTTTTTTTTAACTTCTCAAGCTTTTTCACCTTGCCTAAATGCACAGGTTCCCATGAAGCATTCCAACACTGATGAATCACGTTTTCTGGGTAAAACTGTCCCCATGAAAACATTTTGACTAGTTTTAGTTTTTACACAAACTCAGAAGCTGAACATTCACTATTGAGAGTCCCTTATCACCAACAGCTTCCCCTGCTCTTGCTGGTTAGTAACTCGGTTGCTTTGAAATGCACCAGCACACAGGAGAAATCAGAGCCAATTTCTACAGATCAGAACAGTCTGCTTCTTTGGAAGGGATGGTTAAGCTGTTAGAAACAACATTTCCTGATCTTCAGAGACTGGCCATTAGAAATGAAAGCCCTAACATCAGAAGAGCCATAAAGACAACAAGGCAACCTAACAGACTGGTTTGGTGCTGAGGTTGGTGTTAAAATCACACTGTGTAAGGCATGATCATATGACAGGGGCAAAGAATGTCCTTCTCTTCTTTGCTTTGTCTTACATAATCATGCATTTACCTCCCAAGTTTCCTTATTGCTTTCTCTTGGGAGGTCAGTGGATTTGCAACTAGCTGGAAAAAACAAGTGTCATTTCCTTTGATTTAGTCCTAGAGGAAAACAAGGAAGAGCACAGCCAACCAGGAGGAATAAATTCATTTATAAAACAGGGAAACACCACATCTAAAGACTTCAACTACATCCTTTCATGGAGTACTACATGTTAGCTTTTATTCTGTGAAAGCCAGACATCTTGGCAGGATGTAAAAGCATGAAATTCAGAGCTTTTGACCAAGAGTTATTGTGAATAGTAGGTCCTCTCTTACTCCAAATGATCAAGGGCAGAGATAGGCTCAGGCAATCTTCAGATAATGGAGGAAGCATTTCTGCTTCCTTTCTTTTCCCTTAAGCGCTTTGCACCATAAAAATCCTCTTTTGAGACAAAACAACTTGAGCCAGAGCTAACTAACCTACAGGTTAAAACAGTCCTGGCTTCTAAGGACTTATCACCCCTTCCATTTAGGTTTCCAAATTCACAGCTTGTCCCTGCTCCTGTGACTAGCTGAACAAAGATTTCAGTAGATCTGCAACTTTAATTTCTAGCAGCAGTAAGAATCCTCATCTTTCTCCTCTTTCGAGACCAATTCCCCCAGCCCAGCAGTTTGTGGAATAAACCAAGGACAAGCAAGGACCTGCTTGCACAAGCTCCTACCTGATCACTGCAAGCTTGCTGAAACAAGGTAGGAGCTGTTTTACTCCATAGTCATTGATGTTGTTGTTGTCCAAATCCAGAGCCAGGTGCTTTTGAAAATGATGCACAACAAAGGAAATAGCACTGCAGTCAGCAGAGCAGGCATTGCAGTATGTGAGCTTGATGTAATTGGCATGCATGCATTTGGCAGCCAACTTTCCCACTTCTTCACTTTGAGTCTCGTAAAGGCACCTCAGCATCCAAACAAAGTTGGGCTGGACCTGGATCTGATTGTACTTCAGAAGCCTGGACCGAGTGAGGCCTTTCAGGTGGGATTTCATGCTCTCCCCAAGGTACGTGATGAGTATCTTCCTCTTCTTCTTAATGACTGCAGGCAAAACTAAAAGTCTGAAGAGCTTCTGTTTTGATCTAGAAAGCAGGCCACAAAGAAACAGGTTGGTAAAATGAAAGTGTTCATTATTTCGGAAAGGATCCTTCACTGCTAGCTGTTTCTTCAACCAAGGAATACGAAGGCAAGTAGGCTGGGCAGTCTCAGTGGAAGAGCATTCATTGAAAAACTGAAGTAACTCCTTGGCACCCACTTTCTCTTCAATAACCAGGAACAAAGCTGTGAAAAAGGACTGAAGGGTTAAGTGCAAGAACTCATAAGTGGACTGATTGTCACAGCCACTGTAACCTTTAACTGTCCTGAGAAAACCCAATTGCAAATCTCCTTCAGAGATGTTCGCTGCTGAGACCTCCTCCTGCTCAAAGATGAAGAAAGAGTTCTCCATCCCTTTGTATGCCATTTTACCCAAAGCTAGAAGAGTTTCCCTTCTTGATATGAACATCTCTGCTTGGCTCCTGGTATTGTTCTTCAGCAAACTTGTTTTCAGAGATCGGTTCAGATGGACTTCAATCATGAGCAAAAATATATCTGTCAGTGTAACAGAACAGTCTGGAAGCTCGTGGCTGTCAAACATGGAATGGAAATGTTCATAGCTTTTAAAGATAATCCAACAAAATAAAGGCACTGAACACAAACTGCAGAGATTGGGGTTAGCTTCCAACTGGTTCAATACCATTGTTCGTTGCCCCTCATCTTTGAAAAACACAGCAGTGTATTCCTTCAGGTTATTGCTGGAGAAACCACGGAGCAACACTTTCTTTCTAATGATGTTTCTTTGGATCTCAGTTCCTGTCCTTGCTGTAAGAATTTTCTTGGATCCCTTAAGAAGCTTTCCTCTGAGAAGGCTTACCAGCAGCACCAAGGGGTGGGTGGGTTCATGGGGTGAACACATCTCGGGCACACTACTGAGATCAAAACTGGAATAGATCTCATCGAAGCCATCAAATGTGAAGAGAACTGTATGCGGGAATTGCAAGATGTGATGGAACACCTCAGCAGGGTCCTGGTCTGGGTAGCAATTATATTTGAAGAGTAGGTCTTTCAAACATATGGCTTCATCTTCCTTAAAGCAACTAAACATCCTACATCGGAAACGGAAGAAAAATTTGGCTCCTACATCCAATTCTTTTCTGGCCCAAAGGCTTTGTATCTTTTGCAGCAAGATGGATTTTCCAATTCCTGCATCACCAAAGACATAAATAGTCTCTCCATCTTCATTAATTAGACCAACTGCATCATCAAAAAGGGCTTCTAATTGACACACTTTGCCTAGACTCTCATTGGTAAAACTGACCAGTTCCATAATACTGTCAGAGTAGATTTCTTCAAGCAGCATCTCTTCCCTCTGAGCATATGACATAACAAACTTCGAATCCCGTCCCAGTTCATATCTGAGCTTCTGGCAATACCTGCTAACTAAAAAGACAGTGAACTATTATTAAAAAGCCTATGTATACAATGACCCACCTGTCTGGGAACTGAAGGGCATAATAAGCAGAAGTAATTCTAATGCAAAATTGGTTCTTCGGCAGATTACTTCTATTTGTGCTGCCATCATCTCTTTCTTGTGAAATTCAGGTGCTAATGAAAGGTAATGTGCGAGCCACCATTTTCTGAAAGCCAGTACTGGCACTGCATTGGTTTAAGGGGCTGCTGTCTTTCAAGTCATTATGTTATTCAGTTATTGGGCAATGTTGGCCTGTGTTGTTATTGCAACAGAAACTTCGCTTCAGATGGGGGAAAAGTAATTCTTGTATTTACATAGTATGAAAAAACCTCCCAAGAGGAAAATGTTTACTTCTGCAATACTTTAACTTCAACTTCTGGTATAACTCATCATTTATGATCACATAATAATCAGGTTGGAAAGGACTTCAGAAGGTCTCTAGTCCTACCTCCTGCTCAGAATAGGGTCATTTATGAGATCAGATTAGGTTACTCAGGGCTTTATCTAGTTAAATCTTGAAAACCTCCAAGTATAGAGACTGCACAGCCTCTCTGGGCAACCTGCCTCATTTCTTGACTGTACTTGTCATGAAATACTGGCTATGCCATTGCCAAAACATCACAATGTTGCAAATATTGTAGCAGAGGCCTAGAAAATACTACAGCTGGCACAAGGTGGTTATGCCATTGTGCTATATGTCCACAAACGAATGCAAAAAAAGCCTGACTTAGCAAAACAGGATGCAATATATCAACATGACTGTTGTGTTATACAGCGTGCCTTTTAATTATTTGGCTACCACTGCTAGCAAGCACAGCATATGCACAATTATTTTCCATGGCTGTGCCTGCCTAGACTCTCTTACTCTCATGTCACCTGGTGAGAGCTTCCTACATAGCAGGGTGGTTCTAAAGGAATGCATGGCCTTACCTGGATCTGTATTTACCACAGGTTTACTACAAATAGTCTCTGAAGGCTTGTAACCTATTTCATCCAGCCAAGGTTGAAGTTCATAGTAAGCATCAGTGACTTTCTGCAGGACATGGATGAAATATTCTGAAACTTCTTCTCCCTTGCTTTGAACCAAGTCTAGAATTTTGCGAACCTAAAGAAACACCACATGAAAGATCATTGATACATAGCATTTTATCACAGTTAGACTTTGTAGACTGCTTCAGGATCCTTTTTGGACTGGAACAGGGGACCAAAATAAAAACTGGTGCTTCAAGAGCATGAATCAAAATCTAGCTCTGAATTTGAACCATCACAAAACTCACTTGCTGATTGTATTTGGATGTTGCAAGGGAGTTGGCTCTGCAAGTTATGGTCTGAACTTGTAGCTAAATCATATGCTAATCAGAAACAAAATGGATAAAAAAAATGGCTTCTCAAGAGGGAATCCAAAGGACTTCCTCAGCCTGGCTAGATAGTGTATTTTAAATCACCTGCTGGTTAAAATTAAAAAAAAAAAAAAAAAAAAAAAGGTGATTTCTCAGCGCCTTAAAATTCACCTTCTGGTTTGTAAATAGTCCAGTCACATTTAGATTTACTCAGGATCCAGCCAGATCCAGAGCAGGGTTGACAGAATCTCTCTCCGGATCTTAATGCAGATCCAAAAATCTACAATTCTTCAACTACAGATCCAAAACCCTACAATACAATCCAAACACAGCAACCCAATTTTGCAGGCTTTCCCTGTACAATGGACTCACTGCCTGCAACTGTTACTAAAACAAATGGCTACCAGGCAGTGGCTAGAGCAATTCAAGACCAAGTGTCACCTGTAAAGGTGAGGCAGAGTCTGATCTGTGTGCAACCAGTACAGGGCAACCCTAGTACAAAAGCCTCTGCAAGATGGAGCAGTCATCTGGGGCCCCATTTTGAATGTCTGGTTCCTCTTGCTAGAAATGAACGAAGAATTAAATTAAAAACCAGACAAAAGGTTTCTAGAGACTGTGTTCTCTTGTGAGCTTAAAGCAGGGTGAGGTACATGCAGCACAGCAAAAACATGCTTTGGGGTATTTTTTATTTGCTCTATAAAGCAATTCTATGCCTTCCTGAGAAGTGCCCACAGAATCCACTTCACTTACACTACTGTGGCCTGCTCTCTGTCTCTGCTTAGACTCCTGATGCATGGCCTCCCCCTCAGCTTTGTTACAACAATCATGTATATTATGCTGAACAATAAGAAATGGAGATGATCATACAGTGCGCATTTATTCAGCTTTGACCCTATACACAGAGTGAGCACTGTGTTACCATTTCAATTTGCCAGCAAGAATGATTATTTTATGAAAATCTGCACTGTTAGCGAAGTCCAAGGTCTCTGAATTTTGTATGGTTCGCCTGACTCTAACTATGACACTATTCTGAAGCTGCATGACTGGTTGGTCAGGGAAACAAATGAGGAATTTGTTTTAAGTCATGATGCAAAAAGCAACTGTGTACATGTGATAATTTTCTCCTGTCAAGACTAGGAAATAAATTTTTGCTACTGATGTCCAGAGATTAATCAAAACCACAAATATGCCAGGATGTATCAATTCTCCATACAAATGTTTACAATGTACGTAGATCTTTTAAAGAGAAGGGAAGGTGTGCACATGGACAACACACAAACATTAATTTCTAAAATAATATTTAATTTCTGTCTCTTCTCCTCTAAAGCAGGATGATCTGTCCCACAGCATGCTGAAGTAGATTTTCCTTGCAATACTCTGTACATTAACAAAGGCTTGAGTGTAGTAAGCTGTGCTCTAACAGCCACTGTGGTTACCTCCGTATCAGAGGACAAAGCTGCAGCTGAGGGGACAGAACAGCAATTATCACCCTGCTCATTCTTACAGCTGCCAATGGACATTACAAGGAGTGCCAGCCATGCTGGAAAGGGATGTGCTGGAGACACTTGTCCAGAAGGAATGGGTGGGGAAACTCCAAAACAACAAATTAGAAAAGACATGAGACATAAAATTGCCAGATAAGCCCATAAAACCCAGTGGTAAATTGAAAGTAACAAAAAGTTTATGCTGGGTAGTGAAATAAAAAGAATACCTTATCTGCTTGAGTTGGGAACTGGACAACAATCTCTGCATCTTCAGTGGAGAAATAGTCATTCTTAATCAAGTTGTCAATCAAACACTGTGTGTTTCGGATTCTACTGACCAGAAGTTCTCGGTATACCTTCAGCAAAGTAATGAAGGATGGAGGACTTGCTTTTGGAAGTTTTTCCACAGAAATCTCCAAGTTAGCACAAAGTTGGCCTTCCATAGTTGAGACAGGAAGAAGCTGCTCCACCTAGCCTCATCTTTGACAAACTGTCCATCTGCAGTGAGAAGTCAGCTTGGAGTTAACCTTGGGGAAACAAGTAATCTGTTCTTCACATTACCGTGCCTGTAAAAAGTAATTGTATAGAACCTCAATTTAAACCTTATCCAAAGCAGATACATCCTTCAATTAGCCATCAAAGAATACTTCCAACCCCTGCATAATACCATGGCCAACTTTTAAATAAAAGCTTTTTCCTCAGGTACTTCCATTTATTTGTTCAGGTTTCAGAAAAAAAATGCCTACAGCAGGCAGCCTCCCTTCTGTACCAGTACTTTACTCCAGCTTGCCTCAAACACCACCACTGGCATCTGCTTTATTAACTGCCTGTTCTTAGTGCATAATTTAATACTTTTTATTAGCTTTTTCATGTTTCAATAGGCAAACCAGGGCATCTGTCCAAAAATATCTAGACAAGGAAATAAATGGAATAAAATTATATTTCATAACAATAAATTTTGTAGGAGGAATTAATTTACAGCAGCAATTCACTTTGCATTTTCTTTGTTACAACAATAGATCCTGTAAAAAGTGCTGCCAGTATGGTAACTGTCCCTGCAAGCGAGGTCTTGTGAAGCCTGAGACAGTTTTAGCTAAACCAGGAAAAAGCGCTTAGCTTCAGGGCACCAGGTTTGAAAGGCAGTAGTGAGACTGGGAAAATCAATGATCAGATGTTTCTGTTAAGAAAACCAAGAGTAAAATGATGCTAACAGTGAAAATGCTGATGTAGATTTCAGAGCTAGTGTACCACTTAGGGGCACAGAGCGCTTGACACCTTCAAAAGCTGTTGGTTCAGACAGCGTGTAAAACAGGGAAAATATCATTGCATTGGCTTAGTTTGGTTAATCTTATCAAATTCAGGTGTGTAACCATAAAAGTTAAAAATACAATTCTTCAGAATCTGAAAAATAACCATGTTACAGAAAGGACTGAAATAAGTGATTGTAAATGTACAAGATCCCATCACTAGTGATTCACACAAAAAATCTGGACCTCCCTTGAGCAGGAATTGCACGGAATAACTGAATTCACAGACTCTTTCCTCATAAGATGAACTAGGCCTGGAAGATGGCGTCACAACTCATATTCATTATTGGACTGGGCATCCAACCCATCTTCATAAAGGGAAGAGATTGCACACAATACAGCTTGTAATGAAGATATCAATTTAAAGCCTGTGCAAACAGGCTTGAATGCCTGACCTCAACTCCTGTACGCACACCTAGAGACACAATGTGATCATTAAATCAGGCAGCTATGGGCTCAGGAAACCCTCTCATTGCTTGCTGTAGAGATGCTGTTAAGAAACCATACTCTTTAGCATGAATGCTCTCTCCGTACAAATATGTGTGCTGTGTGTACTCTTGTCCTCTATATCAGCTCTTGGGAGCTCTTTTTAGATGGCCATTTTTTCCCATTTTTCTTTACAAGGCATAAAGCAGTAGGAATCAGGATCAGACTGCTCTCTATTGTATTACTACATGGTTTTTTTGAATTGCAATTAATATACCATACAGCAGGCATGAAGCCATATTGTGATTACAATTCAACAATAATTTAATTTAGGTACGAATCTTGCACATACAATTTCCATGCAAAAAGCAGATTTTTTGCAAGACCACAACTGAATCACCTCTGCAGAGACAATGAGAATTTGCATGATCAACACAAATTACTGGCACCCTCTAGTAACAGGTAAAATGTACTATTGTTTCATCAGGTCAAGGAATGTTTGAAAGAATGTTCTTAGATTCTGATTACAGTCATTAATAAAAACAAAACACAAAGCCCTTCTTCAACATTTCTGTAAATGCTCTGCTGCCACAAAATTCTCACAATTTCCCAAGCTGTTTACAGTGATGGCAAACTTTCCAAATACTCCCCAGCACTCCCCTGACAAGCTATAACTGAGCCCTGCCAGCTCACAGATTCTTCTAAGTGACCTGCTACTGGAACAAACTCATTTCTACAGGTTTTCCATACCAGCAGCTGCATCAGTGTAGCTGCTTCTGCTTGATGCTGGAGAAAGACAAAGTTTATACTACAGCATTTTAGTGATACTACCTATCTACACTTACAACCACAGGGCAACTCAGCTTAGCTCCTCTGATTTCAGGAGACCGATTGGTCCTAACTTATGGTTGCTGACCTGCACAGATGCAAATAACTGCATTAAGAGTCAAGCCCTCCAAAGGCTGAGACCAGGCAAATGCCCAGCACAACTGTTTTGGATCACAGCCAACTCCAAAACTGTAAAACTCCTTTAACCGAAAGGGAATGTAACCAAATGATCTGACTTTCTTACCACATGAGTAAGTGACTGCATCTACTCAGACAAATCAACTTTTCATCACGCCATTCACATGACCCACCAGATGAGGTAGCTGATTTCTGAGTCACTCAGCTTCCCAGAAGTCACACCACCACACCTCTTTGTTCACAAAAGCTCATTCCATAAATTAACTCTATCATAAAGACCAAACAACGTTGAAAATGTAATTAACTCTAAAGCTTTTGCAAGGTTTTAGTTAAAGAGATAGTCACCCTAAAAGGCATGCAATAGAAATATTAACCCTTTTCTTTCAAGATACTGCATCTACCCAACATTCCCTGCGTGCTTTGGTTATTCTAGGATCACATTATTCTAATGCATTTTCTTTCTTCCTACTTTGTGAGAACTGAGACAAACATCCAGGAAACCATAATAATGAACCAAAGCGCTATCATGTGTACAAAACAAACAGCAGTATCTTCTTCACACTTTCAGATCCATCCACACAGATGATAAGAAAAGAAAGAAGAAATACAGCAAAAGGACAAGAACATGGAAAATACAGAAAGATGAGAAGGTCTCAAAGATGCCTGCCCTGCATCTGCCTAAGACCAAGTCAGTACAGAACCTGGTTGTTAGTGGAAGGGGTGTGCATACGCATGCTGCAGGAGGGATCATGTTCCCTTTCTGCAAGAGTGGAGGAACAAGAGGGCAATAAAAAAAGAATATAAAGTGAGGCTAAGCATCAGGGGAGAAAAGCAGAAAAAGCAAAAATGCCAAGCAGGGAAGTCAGAGCTGGAAATATGAATTCTGTGCATGATGTCATACCCAGTGATATTTTCAGTGGCAATATTAACTTTAAGGCAAAAACCCCATACCACTCAGTACTAGAGAAAACAGTAATTTTCATCAGTCTCTCTTAATAAGAAAAAGATGGAAATTTCCACCATCCACAGACTAAGCAATTGCCACATCAGATGAGCAGCTGAACACCTTAAAGGGTGCTGGAATAGAAAGACTTCCTGCCAGGTGTAGTTAAAAGCAAGGCAGGTACGTGCATGTTTGTAGCGAAGTGTAGCAGCTATATGAAGAAACTTCAGGTCCTACTCAGACTAAAGTAAACACAAAAACTTCTACAGTAGCAGTTGTAGGTGCAACAGCATCTAAAGTCCTGATTAGCATGAGAAATACGCTTGTTCTCTTAGAGAAACAACCTGCATGTAAGATTCTGGCATACACAATTCTGTTTTGCTTGGGCAGGGTTTTTGTTGGTTTGATTTTTATTTGTTTTTAAAACATGAGGCCAATGTGTTGACATCATGAGGCCTCCAACTTATCTGCAAGTCCACCACCTCTCTTTCTGGAGAGTCCCAGTTTCCGTAGTGCTTTAACATGGGTCTTTTCAGTGAGGGATTACAAGGTTACTAAGTCTCTTGTTAAAGAATCTGTTAGTTTTACAATGCTAGGTTACATATCCTGTATGTTTAAAGGTAAATGCTTACGCAGCTTATACATACACGTTGAAAGCATTTCCTTGCCGGAGTGCATATAGCGTTCTTTGCCTTATCTTGGGCACTCCAGATGCTGGATTCAATTCCAGTGCAATTCTTGTGACTGATGTGGCATCAGTTATGGGGATGCTGATAGAAAAGACTGAGACATGCATTAATGTGAGACACCTCAGTGCACTGACCAAGGTCTAAGAAATCCACTGTTGAGAACGACCACCTCATCTCTGGAACTGTTCCATTTCTGAAAGGGCTAATAAATAAAACAATTTTTCTGAAAGCTACCTTAAGGTTCTTAAAATCCTTTGTAAAGCATCAGGGAAAGATTTGCAAGCTTGATACAGTAGCTGAAACAGCTAAGGAGGAATGGAAAGACACAAGACAGATGAAAACTGGGCGAAGGAAGAGTCTAGTATGGGGAGACAACGGGAGAGATTCTTATGGGGAGAAGCTTCCTATGTGGGAACAGAATGGAATTCTTGTTCCTGAGACAAAAAATAAGAAACAATGATTTACTCAAGAGGATGACAGTGATATTGGAGAGGAAATTCAGTTAGCCATTTTGAGGACAACAGCTTCGGTGCAGTGAAGAAGACAGAAAACAGACGACCAGATATTAAAAAGGACCAGAGAGCAGTGTGCTTATCCATCAATTGTAAAGGCAAAGGAGAAGACAGGGCCTTGGCCAAATTAAGTGCCAATGGGGACTGAAGTGACATGAGAAGCAACAGCAAGTGTGGAGAGATGCATATCATAAGCCTGCATAACTGAGAACAATGAAGAGGAAGCAAGATGGGGATCAGGCCACGGATAAGGAGGGAAATGAAAAAGGGAAATGAAATTTGTCATGGTAAGAGGTATGGTAAAAGTACCAGTGCTCACAGCAAGGTTTTGTATAATCCATGTCAATAAGCTGCAGTAGCGCTGATGGCCTCTGCCTAAAGGCACTGGCACTTTTATCTAGTGGTTCTTCTGACTTCCCTCTATTCTCAGCATTGTGCAAGCATATATACATTTATATCTTTCCTGGCCCTGCCCTTCTCACATCCTCTTTTCACTAAGATCTCCTTGCTCTTCTAAAAAAACCTGCTATGCCTGCTCAACTTCTAGTGCTGCAAGTCCTCTGGCAGTGAAGAATACACTGGTTTATCACAACAAGGTCTTACCAAATGTGAATGCTGTTGAAAAAGGAGCTGAAGGATCTTAAAGAACAGCTACAAACATTGCCACTTTTGGGTGAGCGAGGGAATTCACTCCTCATCAAGCTAGCTGCTCCCAAGGAGACTACATAGGATGAAGCAGTAAAGGCAATACAAGGAGCAAATTAATTAACAACTGTCCCTTAAAGAACCTGATGTAAGATCAAACTAGGTATTTCTGAAGAGCTGAAAACTCAGTCAATACTACTTCTTCTGTAGTCTTGTTATTCTGACAAAAACTATTCCTCTAAATCAACTGTGGAAAAAATAAGTCCTATGCCACATACCTAGTTATCCACAGCCAGCAGCTGGAATACCTTCAGGATTTTCACAGCACCTAGTAGCCAGCTTTGGCAGGACAACAGCAAAGGGGACACACAAACCTCTGTGCCACCCCAGGGCTAGCAGAGTCCCTGTTGGCATAGCCTGCTGTCCATAGTATTCAAAATGCAATTGCTCTTCAAGAGGTGGCTGTATGAAAATAGTGCTCCATTTCACATGAAAATCTGTGCTCCTTGTGTCTCCAAGTCAGATTTGTTTCCTGGGAAAAGCTATTTTACAGTGCCAGCCACTCCACTGCAGGGTCATTACAGCAAGAGGAGAACTGGCAACTCTGCCATGCTTTTTCATTAATGATGGTAATCTAGACTCAGTCAAGCCAGTCTAAACTCAACTTTTTGCTATCACCCAGAGAAACAGAAAAGAGAGTGATTTTCCACATCACTTCATGCGTGCCACAGCAGCCAGTCTTTGACTATAACAAATGAGTAAGAACGGATTTCCACACAGCAGCTCTCACTTCTAAAAGAATTTGAGCTATTTTACATAGTTCAAGAACGGTAAAAAATGTGTAGAGATGAGAAGCAAATGGGCACATATACTACACAAAAAGTCTGCATGTTTTGATGAGAAGTAATGCAATATATTTCCCACAGGTACTAAAAAATAGCCTTTTATTTTTATAGCACAAATGGTGCATCTGTAGAGCTTGTACAGAGTCCCTGTAGTGATCCTAAATGATATTCTGTATCTATGAGTTAAAACACACTCATCATAGCCCAGTTTACAATCTTTATATAACTAGCACCATCGATATGAGGTACATCAATAAATGCCCTGGGAGCCATACATTAACCTCACACAAGGGTAAATCCATTACAACTCATGCGATTTTGCAATGCCCTGGGGTCACCGAGATCAGCATCTTTCGGTGATTCCCCACCCCACCCCCTCTCTCCCCCACCTTTGACCGTAGCACAAGCTTTTGTAGCCATCCTTAGTTGTTTGAAGAGCAACAGATGTAAAAGAACACAGAAGAAACTATTTCTGCCGCCACCTGGTAAACTGACAAGCTGTTGTTTAAAAGCACAGGCTTTTACAGAAACATTCATATTCCTCACAGGCTTTGCTGCTACATTTCCTAACAGCTTACTTTTAAAGAAACAGAACTTTATATACAACGTTTGGATAAATTTAACAAGCCCCTGTCAAAAAGATTCTGTGTGGCTTCCTGATAACTCCTTTCTGGTGGGAAAAGTTCAATAAACAAGAAGGAGCCACTACTAAAAAGCAATGAAATTTTCTTCAGTCAGAGAAATTTTGGGGACTTTTTTTTTTTTAAGAGGTGGAGGAGGAGGGGAACAATTTACCGGTGTATCTAAAAAAATGGAACTGCTTTTCTACTATTATTTACTATTTTCACGTTCGACTTGCAGCGAATTCTACACTTGAAGTTGCAATCGATGGAATCGCATATTCACAGCTCTGCTAACGCTACCTCCCAAGCTTTGCTATGGCCATTAGCAGCAAACCTAATTAGTTACAGCCACTCCACCTGCCGACCGACCGCCGCCGCTCGGCTGTGCCTGCGCATCCATCGATCCAGCAAAACGGGGTCCTGAGCAGGGGCTGCCCGAGGGCGGCGGTGGGACGGGGTTAGCGGCTGGTGCCGGCGGCACCGCGGCCGGCAGGGAGCCCCCCGCCGCGCCGC
>JAVJGI010000050.1:100261382-100271866 GCA_035590275.1 Ibycter americanus
CCGCCCCTGGCCCTTCCCCTACACTCACCGCGGCGGCGAAGCGACGGGGACGAGGGGAGGAGCGGAGCGACGGCCGGCCCAGGGGTGCCTCCCCCCGCCCCGCACACGGTCGCTCCGCCCCACGCCGGCACGGCCGAACGCCACCTCCCCCGAGAGGTGCCAGCGGTCCCGCCTCGGGCGAAGGAGGCTTTCCCCCGGCCCTCAGGGGCTCCCGCCATTTTTCTCACCAGGAGGCATCCGGTGCCTTCTGTCAGTTCCCTCCAAGGAGCTGTGAAGGTATTGTTTTCTTCTTGCAAAACACCCATTTCAAAGTCCAGAGAAGCAGGGTAAGGGTAGAGCAAAAGAAGTGGTGCTGATGTTGAGGCATGTGTTCGTATGCAGTTTTGCCCTCCATACCAAAATTATATTCTTTAAAAAATGCAAATAGCCCATGGATGTTCCAGTTACATTCCTATGTCACCAGCTTTTGCTTACATAAGCAACACGGATATTCTTGAAACATGCATTGAATAGACAGGGGGGAGGTTTGGTAAGTGCAGCTTTATTTACTCCAACTAGACAGTGCTTATACAGAAAGCACCACATTTTATTACTTGCAGACACCATGCCCAACTCTGGAAACAGGTATTATGACATCAGGACAGCACCTATACACCCCTGGCAGAAGTTTACAGAAAAATTTTATGCAGAGAAGACATGGTAAGTCTGTTACTTTGTCATTTGTTTATCTAAGCAGTCACACAGTGACATTGACTGTATCTTACACCCCACCCCTCCGTGTGATACACCATGCAAGGGATAAGCCAAAGTTTAGTTGTTTGAATCTTCCAGGTTGTCAGTTTCACCTTGTCCCCCACAAACTAACTACAGGAGTTGCCAAGTACAATGAAGATAAGACTCTAAACCTTACAAGAGCTTCCAGTTTTGCAGGAATTGTCAAAGTTGTGGGGAAAAAATAACTAAAAAAATAAGGAGGCCAAGTCTGTTCATCTGGGGTTTAATAGACAAACAAAACCATGAAACAAGTGCACTAGGACTCACAGGAGGCTTCCCAATTTCACTGAAGATGAAACCAAGGCCTAAATAAGCAACAAGCCAGTCGGAAAGGTCATTTAAAAACCCACAACCTTAGAATTATCTAACTAAAATGAGTTTTCAAATCTGTTCATTATACCTAACCAGTTCACCTATGACGATTACTAGACATAGAAAGGAGAAGGCCATTATACTCTGAATGACATCCTTTGCTGAATTTTGTCTTCAGGCCTGCCCGGGTTGCCTTTTGGACTAACACTTAAAAACATGGAGATAGTTCAAAAAAATACTACTTTTTCTTTTAAAGAGAAACAGGAACTCTATAGCTTCAGATAGGTTGGGCTTTAAACCATTAAGAAAAGCAGCAGAGGAAAAAGTTTAGTCTGGGTTTAGACGTTTGAGTCTACATCTAACAAATCTTTGAAATTCTTGATACTTGTGTATACAACATTTAAGAACAAAGGGCCTGATCCTGCAGCCCCTACTCCTCAGAAGGTAGCAGATGCCAATACTCATCAAGATAGCCTTTTTCTTTTAAAAGAAGGTCAGTTAACAGGACACAAAGCACAGATTTGCATGCAGCACTGCATGACAATTACAGAAAGATAATTTCTAAATCTGCAAAAACTTCAGCAGGTACTCAACTATACATACAAAGCAAAGAAGTTACCAATGTCAGTGTGTCTTCAGACTGCAAATTATGTCTAATGGCTTACTGTAGATGCACAGCAAACTCATCTTTTCTTGATAAATAAAGAAACTGCTGATCAGCACAGTGAGGAGAGGTATCTAAATAAAGGTGAATGGCCAAGCAAGTGCAGAGGTATTCTATGCAGAATTTATTTTCTTTGCTTTAATAGCAGCTTCAATCTCTTCCATGATTGGCACCGGCCCTGCATAGTTATTAGTTTCAATAGCTTCTAATTTCTTCTGATAGTCAGTTGGCAAACCATTTTGTTTTGCACCCATGCAGATAACCTACAATTAAAAGAGGGGGAGAAAAAAAAAAAAGCCTTCAATAGTGTTAGGAAGGACAGACTCCTCCAAACATTTACTTGTATGGGAAGAACCACTTCAGTAACAAGAGAATTAATCCCAAACAATGCTATTTGTACCTAAAAGATAGCCAAAGGCTTCTGGAAGACCACTGAAGACCTTAATAGTATCAACAAAATTACTCTGAAAAGGTTTGCAACTACCAAGGTATACCCTTACGATTCTGAAATGTTACTAATGTGCACAAGTCTGTACAATTAAGCTGTTACTCAGTTATTTCATTCTTTCTTCCAATGAGGATGCGAACTACTTTTTATGCCTTTATCCAGCCTCAGTATCACATCTGAGTGAGAAACAGTATATATTATTGAAACTAGTTTTAAAACTAAGCTGTTGAAATCCAATGCGCAACATTGAATAACTAGACAGGTTATAGTAGTAACAGAAACAGACTTAGTGAAAAAGCACAAATTCCTTAGAGTTTGTTACTGTAGCTTTCCTTCTGCAGTATACATAATAAACTTAAGTACTAGTGCAAGAGAAAAGAAGTGACAGAGGGAAAGAGGAAGATTTAGGAGCCAAGGCTTGAAAGACACCAGCAAGTTCCCATATAGAAATGAATAGATAAATATGCAGATTTTAAAAGCTGACACTGTTGTAAATATTGTTTCGTGCATTCAACAGCCAGGAAATTCAAGGACAGGGTGTCTAAAAAGGATGACCTTTGCCACAAAAAGTACAGAACAGTAGGTAGATGTACATCACTGCATGCCAATGCAGTCACTTGTACTAAGTTTTTAGGCTGGTTAATTTTTGCCTGGTTAACTTAAACAAGAGCTGGGGGCTGGGGGGAAGAGGAGAACTAACAACTGACCCTGACAACAGCAGGAGGGAATGTTTAGCTAAAGTTGCCAATATTGGAGGTCTGCTCTTACAGTATACTAGTGAGAGCTGACACACAGCAGCAGACTACGTATTAACTCCCTGAAAAGCCCTGAAGATTGTCTTGACAGGAAGCAGGTTGACAGGGAGGAGGTTTGTGAAGCAGCAGAGCCTGCTTTCTAAGCAAGCTTTCTCTTCACAAGTCATGCAGCAGCTGGCCTTAGCTATGCTCCTGGAAGCCGATTCATGGGAGTGAGTTCCTCAGTTCAGAGAAGGTGGTATGCTTAGGATTTAACAAGCTTAAGCCCTGTTTCTTTGCCTTTGGTAGGAAAAAGTCGACATGTTAGTGATGCTTATCTACAGTTGCTAATGGCTGCACAATTCCAGACATGCAGTCATTGCACCCAAGGTTGGGCCTGCATCAGATCTCACAAGCTAAGCAGGTCAGGCCTGCTGCGTGACTGGATCATGTGTCTCTATAGTCAGTGTGTTGCAGAACAGTGTTGAAACACTTCTGCCTCACCAGCCATCAAGTGGGAACCCTGCAGCGCCCTGTATTGTTGCTGGAAGTCCTGCAGTACACTGATGATGCACCTGGTAAAAGAAGGCAGGTGGACCCTGTATTCAGTGATAGTAAGATACTTCATAAGACAATAAGGATAATCTGTGTCCTTAAGACTACAAGCCAGGTGCTGTATTCTCCCCACAGAAGCTTCCCTCTGTCCTTTTAGTGGAGTACATTAATTTTTCAGAGAATTGCTGCATATATGTAAACATCATCCTTCAGAAATCCTTGTGTCAGTCATAACTAATTCACAAGTTAAATAAAGGCTTCATGTAAGGCATAGCTAAGGCAAAAAATAAAACTGATTTAGTAGGCATTTTAAGAGCTAGAAATCTTCTGTGAGCATCATTACAGTAGCACAAGACACATTATTATACCTTTCCACTGTAAACAAGGTATTATTAAATAGGACAGAACTACTGCATTATATATTTCTGTTCATTCTTCCCAAATTACAGCAACACACCACCTACCTTTTTATACTGAGGAGAAGGGGGACCACAGACATAGTCCTTCAACTGATAGCTTCGACAGGCTAGTACCTTTCCTGCTTGAGTATGGACATTAACTTCTATTGGGACATAAATGCCGTCTTCAACTCCCTCTTGCCTGTAAAGGACATATATTCGTTTCATGCCAAATAGCTGACACATCTTTCAGACAAACTGTGCAATTAAACATGTGCATTCATTATAACAGATTTCAAGGCAGGGCACTGGTCTGTGCTGTTAATAGGCTTAAAGAAAAGCAAATAAAGCAAAACATATTCCAGTACTTTTTGTGCAAACTTGTTTCATATCCAAAAATAAGTTTCTAAAGAAGCAGCAGCATTCACTTGTATCATTTCAGCTCTGTAAGAAAGATGACTAGCAGTTAACTTGCAATGTTAGAGAATATTTCTTGCAAATTAATTACTGTGCAAGTCTGGTAATCTGCAAGAGAAACACAACCAAGATTATCAGAATTAATGAGCAAGGCACATATTATTTGTTACCTTCCGCTCTCAGATAATGAAACTATCGTGAAGTTTTATCTTGCCCATTGTTTTATGTTTGAATAAGGGGAAACTCTGCACAACACTCGTGATGCACATTCCAATGAATAATCCAAGACACCCTTTAATTTGCACAAGAGTTGTACAGTAGCAATGAGCTAAATCAGGGCAAAGAACATTTTGTTACTTTTTTATTAGCAAAATCATGCTGTCTTAGGAAAACAAAACCAAACTCAAGAACAAGGCTACTTGTCTTTAACCACTGGCATATAGCCACCAATAAAAGTCTAAAGAAATAGTAAGAAGTAAATGAGAAGCTTAAGCAATACAAGACAGACTTTATAGCACAATCAACTTTAGATGTGCTTTAGATATGAGTGATAACATGGGTTTTAACGCTGGTCGTCAAAATACCATTTTGACAACTTAACTTTCTTTCAAAGACTTATGCCATTTCAAGTTATTTAACATACATAAGTAGGTTAAGTGCAAGTAGAGACTGGAAGCTAACTGCAGATTCAAGGCCAATAGACTGCAAAATAAGTCACATGGGTGTGTGAGAGCAAGAACAATGTTACAGTTAAGTAACAATCATTGCTAGGACATCTGAGGAAAAGTCACAATTTAGTCTAACTTAGATCTGTGAAGTACAGAGGGAAAAAAAAAAAATGTATCTGACCATTAGACAGCATCAAAATGCATTTGAAGCCAAAGAGTTCAGTCATTTAAGCAGAAGATTCCCCCTCCCATACTTGTTTTCTATATACTACATTGTTTTTCTAGTATTTTGACTAACTATATTAGATATCAATTACACATTCCCTTTTCTGCTTCTGGATAACAAAGCACAGACTTCTTTATCCAGATTGGGGGAGGGGAAAGGAGGGGGGGAATAGTGACATAGAATTTCCATGAAATAACTTGATTGAGAACTTATAAATATACCTGCTTGTGCACAGCCAAAGAATCCCAAGACCTTCAGCAGGAACACATGCAAGCTCATTTGAGTTGGTTAGGATCAATCCTTAGAACACTATCAACTATCATTATAAAAGGCAAGAACACATCGTATTTCCTTCTATTTCCAGTTCACCTTCATGGCATCAACAAGGCAGATGGGAAAGCAATCTGTAATGCTAGTGTCTGTCCTGCAGTTTTTGGTGACGTTATAGCACTCAAGTCTCTCATCTTAGCCAGCATTAAAATTTATCCCCTGCCAAACAAACGCCAGGGATCCGCAGTTCTACAGCACATCAACAACACTTCTAGAAATCAAAATACAAACCACTGTCCCCACAGGGGGGAGAAACACAGTGCTACTATCAAAGCAGAGCTGTAAGACAGGATCTTTATACTTGTGAAGTTTATGATTTAGGAAAGCATGCTAGATCAGATTTCAGTAGAAGCAGGAGGTAAGTGCTAGTGTAAGCAACAGAGGAGGAACTCAGGAGATGACAAAGCTGGGACAGGTGAAGCTCTTCTCAGCCAGAAGCATACCAACTAGATGACCCTCCTGCTTCAGGCTAACACTCTCAACCAGGACATGAAAGTGCTGAGAGTACCTATTCCCATGATGTGCTAACAGAACTTGGGCAACAGTTTCTGTTGTATTTCAAGTTCACTATAGGCAATAAAAAGCAGGCTGGAACTTCCAATTTTCAGGGCCAAGGTTAGAAGGACATGTCTACACAGCATGGTGCAGCCATAACCAAAATTGCAAGAGTACCAGAGGCAGGAGAACTGTATTAATGTAGTGCTTTCAATGGGTTTAATATGCCCTGCCACCTTAGCCTCACTAGCCCACATTTCTACTGGAATTAATTGACAGAGATGAATTGCTCTGAACAAACAATCCTTGTGTACCATGCTGTGCAAGCGCATCCCAAAAGCTGCAATAAGCACATGATACCAGCCAAAGTTTTGGAGATTAAGTTCTAAGTCCTACCTTAGACCCTTGCAAGAAGTTCTGCTATTCCTCAGTTTGTTTACCTAGGTGGTCCTGCAGACTTCAGCCTGGGAACAACTCGCTCAAACTTGCCTTAATTACCAGGCACAGGCAGAACATTCTCCACCATACATTGGAACAGTGCAGGCAGCCTCTCCCAGTCAAAGGGAGAAACACCACCACCCCAGCTCCCTGTTTGGATCTACCTCAAGTTCACAAAAGTTTGAATCCTTAGACAACATGCAAAATAACCTCCTCAAAAGGACCCTTTGCCTGTACTAAAGATCTCCTTCTCTTCTGCAAAGTCTTGTCCTCATCCCTCCCTTTTCCACTACATTTGGAGTCTACAGATGTATGGAGACAAAACCCGAGGTCAATCTCAAAGGAAACTCTCCCTAAAGCAATGGGAAAAGTGCCACAGGACAAACACAGAGTTTAGAGTCATTTAAGGGACAGGACACTGTGAGGACAGGGATTAAAAAAAAAGGAGCCTGACCAATGTATCAGCTTCAAATCAAGATCCACTCCTTATTAAAATACCCCTAAGTAGCTTTAGCTTGAAAACAAAGACATTTTAGTCACAAATGTGTTAGAAGTCAATATGCATGTGAAGTGAAATTCACATATCAAAATCCAAAGCATCTTCTTGATTCCAACACCAAAGCTTCCACAAAGCTCTCTATCAAAAAATAACTACTACTTTTTCAGTTGCTCTCTAAAGTAGTAGAAGATAGCAAAAGTTAAGTCACCTACTTATCCAGTGAACTTAAATTGCTAGCGTTCAATTTCCATACTATTCCCCATACTTCGTCTCCAGGACTCTGAACAATGGTAGCTGTACCTCCATGCCAGACAGAACTTGTCCTGCCTTGATGATGTCCAAACTTGAGCTTAAAATCCTGCAAATGAAACCAATGCAGAGAATCAATTTCCACTTAAGATAAGGGCTGTTGGCTATTCTTGACATGAAAAGGGGAGCTAAAAGAGTCTACAAGTAGTCAGTTGGAGCCACAGGAGGAAAAACAGACAGGCAGGATCTGATACAGCTCCTATCTCACAAGGGGCTGAAGTCAGCTTTTCCCACCTCCCCATGAGAAACAGCACCCTTGTGACAAAGGAAAGAGGTCCAGCAGAGAGCACTAATGATAAGAGTCTTAGTCTGCAGAGACCTGGATCAATATTAGCAGTCTTGCCCAAACACTAGCTAACAATTTCTAGTGGTGGTAGCTAGAAGAAAGTGGAGGTAGCCCTTTTTCAAGGGTAGCACCCATACCCAATTCTGCAGTAAACAATAGTGCTGAACAAATGTCAGCTTGACTTCTGTCCAGGTTGGCAGTGAAAGGATTGCTGATGTGCTTCCCATTAGACAATCTGAAAGTCACTGGGCTGAGGTGTGCCATGAAGGAGGGAACTGACTACTGCCGTCTTCTTGTTCCTTAGAAGACATGCCTACCTGGTGCCTGTTCCTTTGCAGCTCTTGGTACTGTTACAGAACTTAAATGCTACCATGCAAAGTCCAGGAAAATAGTAAGGGTAAAGAAGCCTACAAAACAGTGAACTTCGGGTCTTGTCCTCATGCACGAATAGAACTGCTCAATTATAAAATACCATCCTGTGTATTTTCCAGTGTTTTGTGCCATCTCATCACTCAACTGGAACATTCTTGGGTATTTTTAAGTCAAGGTACATGCCTCCTTGAGTGAACTTACTCAAGTGTTTGCAAGTTTAAGCGTTTGTTTAGAAATCAAGTATCCCTTTTTCTTACAATACCAAATATTACTGTATAAGCAAAAGACAATAATGGGTGTTTGCATTTTTCCAGTGTAATTTCCCATCTGACGCCATACACTTGGTTTCCTCTCCTACTTGTTAGCCAATTTGTGGATCCTTCCCTAGCAGTAGAGAAGGGAAAGAAAAATAACAAAAAACCCCAACAAACCTGAAGGAAGACTACCTGCTTAACCACAACCACAAAATCTGGCAAAGGCAAAAAGGATTAAGAACAACAAAAATAAAACCCAAACCTATACAACCCCACAGCTTTTCTCATTTCTTATGATCACCATCTTTAAGGTATAATTTTGATTTGAAATCTATATGTGTGCATACTTATTAATATTCACTTTCTGAGACACATTACCTTCTTGTAATATGTCCTAACAGATATAGGAAAAAGGTTGCAGAATTTGAGCAGTTGGAGGCTAACACACAGAACAAAAGCACTGATCAGAACACTGATCAAATATTTTTGTCTGTGTGTTAGTGATAACCAGCAGCCTGGCAAAGCTATACTGTTTACTCCATCAATAGCAATTTTCTTTTCCCATGAAGTGTCCCCCATTGAACTAATTTCACTAGAAAAATGTTTACTGAGTCACACCAGTCATCAACCATTCAACAAACTGCTGCAAAATGGCTTTGCAATATTAGAGCCACTGGATTACTGTGTGAGGACGACTCTGGACTAGACCCTGCAGACAGTCAAGCCTGAGTAACTAGCACACAAGTAAACAGACCAGTCAAGTCACAGACTGAAGTTCTAGATGTGGACAAGTGCTGGCAGAGGGGGAAAAAAAAAGCACCAATTTTTATTTTACTGCTCCAGTTACGTTTTCTTGGACCTGACTTGCACTGAATACCTGCAAGGTGGTGTATAAAACCATCAGGTACCACCCAAAAAGGGCAAGAGACAGCACAGAAATAGTGTTGTTAACTCCAGTTCTGGATGGAGGAAACCCTATGTTAGGCGATGTGAGCAACTGCAGCAGGCACTGCAGGGAAGAGGGAACAAACACACTAGATACTTTCTTGAGTCAGGAGCTTGGCCTTTGGCCCTTCTTCTAAGTACCAGCATAATACCCTTCCTATGCTTGTTACACATCCCATTTCTTACAGCTTTTGGCTAAAGATTAGCAAAACTTTAAAAAGTAAAAACAGAGGGAGGTTAACTTAACACTCTAGTTCAGCATCCAAAGTACTCTGCTTACAAGCTATTTTTCCATTTTTTAAGCCAACGTGGTACTACCATAGAGCAGTTAATAGAAAACAGCTCCAGCCTTTGTGCACTTCCTCACTCCCATGCATCAGTGATTTTCCAGCTTGAAGCAAGAGAGTGAAGCCACCCACTGCTAGTGGGGAGCACAGCACCCAGTCAAAGGCCGGCTAGAAAAGCTAGCACCTGACCGCCAGCTCTTGAACCTGCAGCATACCTAAAGATGTTTACAGTGTAACTTGAAAATCTACCTGAAGCCCAGAAGGAAAGCTGAAGCATAGGGCTTTCTTTTATGCAAAGAGAAGCACACAGTACTGCTGCTTTCCTCCTTGCCTCCAAGGTCTGATCCTGCAAGGTGCCAGGCTCTCGGCATGTTCAGCTCCTCAGTGGTATCTGTAAGTGCCTCACACTTTACAGGAGCAGGCCTCAGTTGCCAGATTGATAGTCCCAAGAGACACCAAGTATCTGGCTATAGGCAGTTTATTAATGACAAGCTTTTGGAACTTCTTCATACACTGCAAGATAAATCCTTTCCTGCCAGTTACCCCAAGAGAACCTTCACATCATCCTTAAGTGGCATCAATCAATGCTCTGCTCCTGCGAGGATCCTTCCAGTTGTACCCATCTGTATGTCCACAGCTTAATGAGCACGAGCTCATATTTCCAAGCCTGCATTAAAGACAAGTTGATGTACTAACATTTAATAACCCCAGACCAGTGAAGCACTGCCAGGGCGTAGGGAGGTGCCAGCTGCAGTTGTGCTGTGCGGGGTGAAAGCCTGCATCCCGCCTGACACACGGCACGGGGGAGGCTCCTCGCTTGCAACCAGCATGGCAGAAGGGAAGGAGTAATTTTCGTTTTTAACGAAGCACCGTGCTTTTAAAACTGCCAGAAACTCGTCCTGTAAGCCCAGGTGAGCACCCGCTCATAACTCCCCCCGTGTGGGGCGCTGGCTGGCAGCCGTACAGGCTTGGTTAAGCCCAGTAAGATAAAGCCCGCGGAGCTGGGACTAAGGCAGCCCCGCCTGCGGCGGAGGGCGGCCCAGGCGGCAGGCCCCGAGAGCCGGCAGCCCGAG
>JAVJGI010000050.1:100272454-100299985 GCA_035590275.1 Ibycter americanus
AGGGGGGAGGCGGCGCCAGCGGGCAGAGCCCGCAGCCCCCTGTGCCCGGCGGGGCGGGGGGAGGGGTGCGGGCCCCGCTGGCCTCGAGCCAGTGTACTTCGCTTCTGAGCATCCTGCCCGCCTCCGGCAGAAATGTAAACAGCGGCGAATTGTACATACACCCCGAGAGAGAGAAACAGCGCAGCTCGCCCCGGCGCGGGGCGTAGGAAACGTGAGAGGGCAGGCAGGCAGGGCGGCCGAGCCGCGCTTCCTCTGCTCCCCCGCCACGGCGCTGCTCCCGTGGGGCAGGAGGCGGCCTTGCAGCTGGCTGCCTCATGCGCTCGCTGTTGAAGCGATGTATAGATATGTATAATACAGCAAAACAGTCATGGAAGGCTGAGTTAAGAATAGTGTAACAATTGATGGCAAGGCACCGTTCATTAATGCGGTTAAAGTAGCCCTCGGCCCGCATCGGCTTCCTGAGCGGAGGCAGCCCGTACAGGATTCCGCACGGGATCCTTGGCGGCGTGGTGCTGGCCTCTCTGGGCACATCATCGCCCACGCAGTACGGAGGGCAGAGCAGCAAGCAGGTGAGCTGAAGCAGCTCCTTTCATGATGTGTACAGTGCTCCGTTTCAGTCCCTGCTGTAGTTTTCCCAGCGCAGATGTGGGCAAAGTCAGATTCATCATAAAACACATAAAGTGATACATGTGGTTCTGATCCTTCCTGTCTAGCGGTTTTCCATTTGTAGGGGGTTTCTTACATAGCAATAAATATTTTAGGGTGAGAGGGAACGATTGTGTTCACTTGTTACACAGGTCGTAGGATTATATAGCAAGACTTTCTCAGTCCTTACAGCAACTAGTAGCTGAACATAGCTTTTGAAAATCTGCTTCTGTATATGCTTTTCATCCCCTTTCCCTGAGGAAATGTGAACTCCATCAGAAGTGTCTCTCCTCTTCCAGCAGCTTCTGTACCATGGGCTAATTTCATCCAGAAAACGAGGTTTCAAAGCTAAGTTTCTGATGGTCTCAAGAAAAGAGGCAGAGGTGGCTGTGAGGCGGCAGGGATCCCACAGGAGAGGCTTCCGTAGGGCCCCCTAAAGCCCCAGGGACCAGGCCTGCCAGTGGGGAGGTTTTCCAGGTGTTGGTGCATGCTGCGCTACCCATTTGGGTTTGCTGCGAGCTACGCCTTGTGAGCAGAGGTGAATATTTCTTTCTAAACAGAAAAATCTTTTGTAGGAACTGTAGTGAATGGTAGTGAATCTGTAGCAATTGTTACTTTTTGATCTCAAAACGGCCTTCTAAAAAAACCCAACCCCAGCCTTTCATAACACTTCTAAAATCACGGAAATTTTTGACAGTCTGCACAAAAAATGCCAGTTTTTCTCAACAGAGTTTCAAGAATGGATGTGATGATTTTTTATTCAAAAAGCATGTATATGTTGAACAAAGAGAAGCAGTTTACTCCTAAGACTTGTGTCCTTTTCCATGCTATTCAAATCAAGACTTAAATATTACAAAGTCAGTTGGTTGACAAATGAGAAGACCAAGACCCTGATCTCGTGACTGGGTTTGTGCACGTGAAAGCCTTCATTAGCAAAGGTAGTCAGCAAAATTACAGTCAAATTTATGGAAGGAGAGTCAAATTAAAACACTGCCACTTGCAAGTCTAAGTATTTAATCCCTCAAAAAAGCATTTTCAAATTACAATGTGTTGACATTTCTATTTTTTATAGCCTGTACTGAATACAAAGCCTATTGTATGACCAAGGAGCAGTAGCTAGTATTTCTAGGAGTGTGGTTTTGGTGTGCGTCATGTAAGTTGGTCTTGCTTATTCTAGATTCTAGATATAGCATGATGCTAAATCACATGCTGTTGGGGTAAGACCTAGATTCATGGTGTTTAGATTAATTTTTAATTGAACTGAGTCAATCACTTTGCACTTCTGCAGCCCATTTCTTCCCCAGCACGGCCCATGGCAATTTAGAAACAGCACATTGAGCCTCTCAACTATTCGTGAGAGTGACAGACATGAGAGCTGAATTGGAAGGGCTGACACTGCTGGTATGGGTCAGTGTCACAGTAAGCTTTTGGCTTTAAACTATCTGGAAAATATATTTTATTAAGCCCTTTTTTATTAAAGTTTTTGTTAAAGCTGTCATTGATAGAGCACCCAAATGTGCACTGCGTGCTCTGAGCCAGCGAGATGGCCAATATCTTCTGGAGAGCACTGAACAGCTCATAGAGGTGAGGTCTCCTGATGCCAGAGCATGCAAGGCAAACTTTAAAGCAGGAATGTTAACTCTGAAACCTGTCAGAAGAAAAAATAGATTTTCATTGCTAAAAAGGCGCAAAGGCTGGTGTTCATGCTCATTAGAAATCAGCCTCCACATTGCCTGCAGCTTTTCACCACGGCACTGTGAGGTGGCACAGCTTAGATTGCTCTTTGTTTTCATGCTCTCAGGCCTGACATGGAAGAAAATACTTCTGCCATGAGCCAGAAAAGGGACAGAAAGCCCTGGGTAGGTCTGCTGAGGCACGCTGCAGGTATGACCCTTGGAGGGCTCCCAGCTTGGGTCTCCCTGGTGCCATTAGTGCAGTGTGGCCAGTGTGATGGTGAGGCAGCACGAAAGTGAGTTTGGTCTAGAGGGAAAGCTTTGCAAGTCTTTCTGCTGATGTATCTCCAAATCATGGCCAAATGGCTGTATGTGCATATGAAAATACTTGGGCACTATGGGCAGACCTTGCTTTGCAACCAAGTTTCCAATTGAAAAAGAGGGAGGAGAGTGGGAGGACCTTTCCTGTGGCAATTTGAGTAGAAACCTTCAGGGCTTTGGTGGTGCTGCTAGATTTCACACTTCTGCTGGTTCATGACCTTTTCAGGTGAAAATTAACCCTCCTGGAGAGGAGGGTGTTAAATGAAACCCTGTTTTGTTAAAGTTAAAACAGTTCTGGAGTCAAAAGCTATCTTCAGAGCTGCTGACATGAGACCTGTGTTAACCAGTTTGAAGCCCCAAACAATTTGGCAGCATTGTTTCCCCTTGGATGTAACTACAAAACCTGTGCAGAGTAAGCAGTCGGGAATACGCCTGCTGTTTGGGAGCTTCCCAAACATGGGGGAAAGCTCTGGATATCCACAGCTATTTGTGCATTGTCTGCGGAGGAGATCAACAGAGTTATTTATGCAAAGAAAGCAGGAATTTGTTTCCATCAGGTTTTTATCCCTACATGCAATATAGTCCTCAGCATATCCTACTTAGGTTTTTAGGGGAAAAAAGGAAATTAAGAAAAAATAAGATGTAGTGAGGGGTAAGTTAAACTTGCTGAAATGACTGCCAGTCACTCAGTGTGCCTCCCCCATCACTCCCTCTCCACCCCATGATTGTCACAGCATGAGCTTTAATTGATATTTAAGAAAAAAAAGAGAACCTGGAGGAATAATAAGGGCAACTAATGCAAATGAACCATGTGTGCAGTCCTCCCTGCAACTTTTCTCGCCTCCCCAAGGAGCCCTAGCAGTATGTGCTCGGCAATTAGTATTTCGTTGAAATGAAACCTTTTTTACTGCAAGATGGTTACAGCTGGTGGTAGCTTCTTAATACAGCATGCAAGGTCTGGGGGTCTGCAGAGATTTCATGTTCATGTAAATGAACGCAAATGATTTTACAAGGTGTCCTGATGTTGCTGTGCTTGTTCCTTCCCTACAAAACAGGGACCACGATGTCCTGCAGAAACCCAGCCTCCTTCCCTGCCCTTCCTGACAGAATAGCCACCGACCCACAGGGCTCGTAACCCTGCTGACCAGGAGGAATATCCATCGTTCATTTTGCAGTTCTGTTTTTACATGTTTCTGCAAATAGTGTGGGCGATCATTTGGGAGAGGTGAACTATTAAAGTGGCTGTGTCTATGCATGTATCCACATGCCTTTTTTTATGCCTCTGTCCAATGCCAAAGCGAGTTTTGGGCCCTTCCTGAGGCAGCCCCAAGCTCTCCCTGGCTGTTGTGCACTCAGTGTGGTCCAGAGATGTCACTGCATGGTCTGTGCCATTCGGGGTGGAGGAGGAGGCAAAGGGAAGGGAAAGCCACGTGAATTCCCCTTCCAGATCAGATATTGGAAGGAGGAGAGTGTATTTATGTCTTGCTTTTGCTTGTACTTCCTGGAGCCCAGGTCTGTACAGACAGACCGTGACAAGCTTCTTGCTGCCTGAGCTCTTTCTAACTCCTGGAGGGAAAAAATATTTAGGATCTATTTTTAAAAAATGCTAAAAATTTGATGTGCATGAAATCTGGACACTTGAAAAGTGGGAGAGAGCTTTTGCAAACAGATCCTGGTGCATGCAGTCCTGGCATGCAGCTGGCTTTAGTAATTTTGGCTTGTGAGGGCATCTGCTCTGCTCACAGACCTACAAGTACTTGCAGGTGTGACTTCAGCAACTGGTTTGAAAATCTTGCCAAATATTACATCAATTTTCAAAGGAAAAATTCTGGGTTATACTGCACAGGCTGTACCTGGGGCCCAGTATTTTGTCTTGTATATGAATGTACAGTGGGAACAACTTGATGTTGAATTTCTGCTCATCTTCGTGTAAGTACGTTCAAAATCTGACTTCTTTCCTATGACCTAGTGTTTTACTTCCCTCATTGTAAAGCTCTTCTGAATTACAGGAATTCTCTAGTGATACAAAGCAAACAGTTACAGGAGATTTTGTCAAAATAGTTTACCTTGTTACTGAAACCTCTTAGTTTGCTGTGTCAAGAGGATTTCATCATTGTGACGTTTTGGTGGCCTGTTGTCTCAAGGTGCATTAGCATCTCCCACCACAGAAGCGATTGCTTCTTTCACAGGAACAGTTTGCATTGCCATCCACCTCTGGCAGGGACTTGTGACTCACCGAACACCAAGCAGGTTGTCTCTTGGGGCTGTCGAGTACTTGAGATTTTTTTTTCCCACGAAAGTTATGACTATCAAATGTAGACTGGCAGGTAAAAAGGCCGTATCTTGCTGTCTATAGGCAGCTCTGCTATGTAGTGTGCATTTTACAACCTGTTTCTGATTTTTTTGTTATATTTAATTTTTATTATTATTTACAGTGTAATGGTCCTTTACTTTCTTCCCATCCTTTCACCTTCCATATGCTGAGAGCACTCTTGTTTTCTTTCTCCTTTTATTCGCTTTCAGCACAGGAAATCTATTGAATAAATTCATTTCCACATGGTATTTTCCAGTCATCTTATTAACCATATGGCTTTACATTTGAACCCTGCAGTGTATTTCACATGAAGTAGGTTGGTACTTCTTCTGCACTGCCATGTCTGTAGCCATTTCTGTGCTGCTAACCTTCAGCCTGTGGAAGATATTGCATAGCTCCAGCTACCATGCAGGAACATTCGTCACAGCCACATGCTTTCCCAGAAGCAGCACCACTGCCCTTCTTGAGCTCTGAGGGAAGCTATGGCCTGGGAGTTGTTGGGATGGAGAAAGCCAGTAGCATTCCCCTGTTTGTATGAGCAGTGCTAGAAATGTTGCAGAAGCATGTGACATGGATGCTAAAACAGGCCCTGGTTGTACTGCTCCTCTTGGTTCTGCACAGACCTTGCAAAACACGGTATGAATCCCCACTGAGTGATTTTGGGCAGAAATGCTGTAGCAGTTACTAGTAAATTTAATTCAATCCTTCCACTAGGCTAGTGGCCTGTGTGGATGTTTTTGTTGTAGAGTAAAAATGGCACTGTTTTTTCACTTGTTTTAAACTCATTTCAGCATGACAAGCTAAACCAGAAAAATCCCTGTGTGTCAGAAAAAGAGGTTGACCCTCAGGCATTGCTTGGTGTGATAACAGCAGTTTGAGCTCACACTGTGGCTTACCATTGCTCTGCTCTTCTGTGTAAGCAGATCTTTGAACCAGCAACAAAACCTGGTCCAGCTCAGCTGCATGATGCTTGCCTGTGGTTAGGGGGTTGGCAGTGTCTTCCTTACTCTGGCCATATGACGCAAAACCAGGAAGGGAAGAGGGCAGGCTGAGGGCAAGCTCTGTATCTCCAGAGAAGACGGGACAGGAATATTTATGCTCCTCTGCCATCTACAGGCACATCTCAAGGAGAAACAAGAAAGAGTAAATCCTTTGTTCCTGAAAGCTGTTTTTCTTTCCATCTTGCACTCCTACATTGCGGTCTTTGAATGATGGTATTCTTAACACTTGTTCCCAGTGATGGAACGCGCTGCCTGCCATCTCTCTCCCCTCATTTACGTCTTTCTTCCACAGCCACTGCCATTGCATCCGGGGTGCAACGGTGCAACCCTTGGAGCACGACAGCAGAAAAAACTTGCCAGTGGGAAGGGTGCTGGCACTTCTTTGCTTTCTTCACCAGAGGAACCTTCCAGGACACATCAGAGATGCCTCATGTACTATCACATTTCTGTTACCGGGAGGGTTTCTTGGGTAAAAAAGCCAGAGAAGCTATCTTCAGGCTGTACCTGCAGATTCCACTCTTCATTAAAATTGATTGCAGTGCTCACATTAAAGTCACCCTTTCTTCAGTTGCTGCCTGTGCTGGTGCAATGCTGGACAGGGAGATACCCCTCTCTGAGGGCAGCTGTGGTGCTTGGGAGGGTGAGCCTGGCGCATAGGAAAGCCAGCCCAGGTGGCTTTTGCTTTGTGGCAGTTGCTGTATAATTGCTTCATCTTCACTCTCATAAATCTTTGCAGAACAACAGCTATGGAGACTTGGATTTTGTTTCATGCAGCCCCAGATTTTGTAGTCTGTTTTCCTAGGGAAGCGCATTTTGTGCTATCACATTGTGTGCCTACGCCACTGTGCGCATCCTTCACTGCCCATCCTAGGGACTGCTGAACATGCTGGGCAACTCCTACCAAGCCTGCAGAGGGGTACCAATCTCCGAGACCGTACGTTCCCATGAGTTTTAGAAAGGGGGCGTCTAAGCAAAAAGGGAGCAGTTTGAGTACAGCTACTTTTAGAAAAGATCCTGCCCAGGAGAAAGACAGTGGCCCAGCTGCAAAAATCTTCCATTAGGGGTTTATGTTTGTCAGATGTAAGGGGACAGACAGCCTCTCAGTCTCTAGTGAAGCGCTCACACTGCAGCCATATGGAAGTCAGCGGCAAGTCTGAATTCAATGAAAACAGGCTGTATCAGGTTCAGTGCTTTGTGTAGGCTTGTTTTTCTGTTCATGTCTCAGAAAGAGCCCTTCTGCACCAAAAATTCAGCTTGCCAGACAAGTCAGTGATGTGAGGAGCACCCCTGACAGAAGGTCTGCCTCAGATCACATCTATTATTCACAGGGTTTGCAGAGTGCAGGGAGTTACAGAAGTTGTGTCCTGCCGAGGCACAGAATGTCTCAGAGAGATAGGAGGAGAATAACAACATTTTCTTCCAAGGCACACGTGGCCCTAAGCATCTCCAGAGATGCACATTTAGTGGCTGATTGGAAATAGGCTTATTTTATTTATGCCTGCATAGGAAGCCCTGGGTTGTTTGGTTGTTTGGTTGTTTAGTTTTTTGTGGGTTTTTTTGGTTTTTTTGGGGTTTTTTGTTTGTTTTTTTTTTTTTAAAGCAGTCAGGAAAAAAAATAATACATATTTTCAGCAAGCTAGGAGAGGTCCTAATTCCTTCCTTCCCAGTCGCAGGAGCATAATGAGTGGGTAGGGAGGCTGGTGCACTACAATGCCAGATTGTGAGTTGGTGCTACTTGCATGATGAGCGCCATCGAAAAATAGTGAGTTATAGGAATAATTGCAGCTAGCAGTTGGCACTGAGCTAGTTAATCAGGACTGCTTTATGCAAAGTGTTCCCCCGTCATTTCCACTGTACCGAGCATTCAAAAAAATAGTAATAAAAAGCCAGTTTGTGGCTAGTACAAGGGGGATGTGACCACCAGGTGCCACTCTTGCTCCAGGGGGAATACGGGGCGGGTCTAAGGCCGGGCATGGTTTGCCGGAGAAGCCGAAACAGGCAGCCATCACTCATTTTGTCCATCGCTGGATTTTCCTACTGGCTTGGCTGGGAGAGCAGCCTCTCCCCACCCCCCAGTAAGAGGGACTCTGGAAAACCCCCGACGCTGGAAAATCGTGGGTGCCGCTCATCCTGGTCTAAGTTTCGGTTTGCTGGCAGTGTTTCTGTGCAGGGAGGGGGGGCTGTAGGTGGAAAGCTGCTGTTTGATAAGGCTGTGACCTCTTTCACCATCTCCTCATTCTGCTGTACGTGGGAAAAGTTGGGTACTTCCTCCAGCCCACATTCCCTTCAGGAGGGATGGACAGCCTGTGGTGTTATTTAGCACCAAACAGATTTTGTAGTTGCTTTAAGCGCGATAGTTGCCTCTTCAGTTTTGGCCATGGAATTCAAGCCTAAGGTTTTCCACAACGCAGCCTCTCTGGTTTTGCTTATCTGCTGGACACAGTTTTCTGTGTCCTAGGGAACAGAGTCCTGGCATTTCGTGGTCCTCATGTTCACTTGTGAATGAAATCAATCCCTTCTGAAGCCACAGCCAATGCCAGACTCTCTGGGGCCCCAAGTATGCTTTGGTTTTCTTGGAGAGAAGTGGGCTTTCCTAGGTGCTTACCACCACAAGAGTTGCCCTGAACGCTGACTGGTGTTACCAGTGGCCCTGGGGGACGGCTTGTGATGGGGTACCATAACCGCTCTTATTTGTCAAGATGAAGGGGGTGGGAAGGCACACTTTGCACTTCTACTCTTGCTTTTCTGATCTTGGTGATCTGGGCTGATTTTTGAGTGCAGCAGTGCTTTGAAAAGCAAAGGGTTTCTAGACCTCTTATGATCAGGTGGGCACCATGTGTACTTCTCATGTGACCCTAAATCACATCAATAAGCTCAATTTTTCCTCTGCTTCTCCTTCCCTTGCTCTCTCTTTCTGCAACACTCCATTTTGTCCTGCCCTTAAATGACTCATCAGACTTGTTTTTTGCTGTAGCCTGTAACAACCCACTTGAGTTCTCTAATCAGATTTCTTTCCATTTGAGTTCCCTGTGGACTAAACAAGCCTGACCTTGCCAGCCTCTGCTTCAGTTGAAGGCCCTTCATGTCTACTGGTTTATTCTTTATGCTGTTTACCTTTTCTTTTCCTAGATCATGAATAAAGATGTTAAATACAAGGTGACTTGGAGCTGCTGATTTCTAAGCCCTGGAGCCATTGATATTTCAAGACCAATTCCATTATGTGATTATGTTTCATTTACTGGGTTTTCTCAGGGAAACCATTTGTCACAGAACAGCAGGTTCCAGCTTCCTGTATGTCTCTTAAATCAATCCCATCATATCACAGAAGCCTCATTTTGCTATCTTCCGTTGTAATTGTTTAATTGTTTGCTTGAAGAGACCTTCCTGGTATATTTAGTAGCAATTGGGTTTTTCAACAGATTACAATTTTAAAACAAAAGAGAGGGGGGAAAAAACCTCACCAAAAACAACACAGAAACCCCCAAACAAATCCAGATTTCATGGAAAAATGATGAACTGAAAAACCTGTTGAGAAATGTCAACCTTGCATCGATGCTGGCCAGCTCTTTGGGGTTCTTCAAGTGGTGAGTGAGGAACCTCATATAGGGCTGACAGGGATTTACAACATTTGGCAGGGTGGAGAGTGGGAAATGCAACACCCTTATTTGAATGTAGGGTGGTTACCCTATGGAGACTTTTGCAAGGGTATTTTCATGTCCCTGTTTTTATGTGCTCCCTGGAGGAAACTGGATCAGCTGATCTGCAGAATGAAATTTAATCTGCTGTTTTATGTTTTCCATGTGTGTCCTGCGGAACCTATGCTTCTGTTAAGACAGGGTGATGTTTTTGTTAAGCTCAAAGTGATGTTTCCTGAGAAAAAAGAAGCATAGTCTCAAGGAGTGCAGGTTGCTGGCTTGGGATTCTGCTTCACATCTGATGTGAAGGTTTCATGTCAGCATGGGGGAAAAGCAAATGTGCTGTGGCCTTTCCAATAATGTCCAGTTGCAGCTGTTTGTACAAGGATGAGAAGTTGCTGCTATTTCTAAAATAGCTGAGTTTTGTTGGGTTTGGAGGGAGCTGTTACCAGCATTATCTGTGCCAGGGATAAGGACTCTATCCTGGCTCTGGCAGGTTTTGGTTAGCTGGAACATTTCACTCTTTTTTCCATGTCTAGTTCTACAAGCCAGCCTACTGCCACATTTCAATATAGAGACCAGTAACCTTTAGATCTGTCTGCACCTGCAGAGAGCCCTACCTGTTCTGCAGAACAAGTTCTTCCTGCAGTGATAAACACATGAGGGAGTTTAAAATGCAAAGCTATTATTAGAATAATCACAATGGCTGATCAAAATTTGCACCTTGTTTTCCCCATTTCCCTCTGTTGATAGAAGTGTGCTTGTATAAACAAGAAATAAAATATGTCTGATTGTTTTCTGCACCCCTAGTCCAGCTTGCCTCCTTGGAAAGGCTCTTTGCCCATTTCTGAATCAGGAACCAGGTGATCTACAGCATCAGCCCTGGATCTCCTGCTCCTTTGTAGGCTTCTGATCTCATCTTCCACCCCTGCTCTTATGCGCTAACAAGTTGAGTGAGCCAACCCTGGTACATGCCATCAGCTTGTTTTTTCACATGGTGTGGCCCTCAGTGTGGTGAAAGAAAGGCAGTAATGGAAAGAACTGCTAATTGCCCAACTGCCTTGGGGTGAGGGGAAATGCAGTATGCCCATTACTGGAAAGACACAGTGGGGGTGTTCTTTCTGGTTCTCGTGTTGCATGAAGATAATACAGGGTTCTCAAAAGTATCTTTTTGTCCAGGCAGAAGTCCAGCTGGGGTCACATCACTGGGGGAAAATACCTGTGACTGTAACTCCAGAAAGGACCAACAAGCACTGCCTACAAAAAAAAAAAAAAAAAAAGCCCCAAACAGATGCATTTAAATGACCAGCTGTGCATCCAATGATGCCTTGGTCTGCCTCATTGAATGCCCTTCCTAAAGCAGAGCTTTCCCTCAGACTCTTCTGAGTTAAGTGTAGTCATTGTCCTTTGCTCTTGAGGGCTGTAACTGTTCCTAGAGCTAATTTAAATTAGCTGTCCTAACTAATTAAAGCATCTTAATTAATGGAAAACTACTGAGTCTGTATCAGGCACTCCATGGCTGGAACACAGACTAAGATACCAGAGCTGAGCAGAAGAGAGATGTTTTCTTTTATGCTTTAAATAGCTTGCTAATATGAAAATGCATTTATAACCAAACTCATGAAGATGAAGTTGTTTTCCCACAGCTATAACCCAAATCTGGATTGTTACTCCATTTCCACTCAAACTCCCACTGAAGGCACAGTGGTGTTACCTGAGGAAAGGCTGGTTTTGTGTGGGATGGCTTGCAGAGGAAGTACAAGCCGAAGTATAAGCAGGGGAGCGTGTGAAAGCAGTATTACTCACTTCCCTGTGAGAGAAGTGAGAGGGTGATGCACTGGAAGTGGCTGGCATCCTCCCCCTCTGTCCTCCCATCAGTGCAGTCATCAGCTGGGTCAAAGATGGCAAGGAGGAGGTCAGGGGCAAGCCATGGTCCTCCCCTGCTTGGGCACCTGCTCTAGGCACATATGAAGGCCAGCAGTGCCACCCAAATAATCCCATGTGAGCCCTGCAGTTGCATGGGCCAGGCAGTTGAAGCCACAACCTGAGTTTACACCAGGACTTGCATACTTGCCTTCTTCTGGAGATAATATTCTTGTCTTGCTAATTCCAGATTCACCAGCTGAACAGGATAATTTTATTTAGTCACTGGCCTTCCTTCTCTTCAGGTTTCCTTGTGGTTTCTGTGTTCCTGAATGTCTGGTGCTTGTTGTTTCTGTCTTGCCCAGGAACATCTGGCTCCTGATGGAGTGGGTCTGAGCAGTGATGCATGCAAATGTTGGAGTCCCCAGGAGTTCCCTGTGACCACCACCAGCAAAAAAAAGAGAAGGATTTTATAAGCGCTCACAAGTCTGATGACTACAATGGTATAGTTTCTAGAGGGCATGTTAAAACAAGCAAAGTAATTACTATCCAGTTTAATTAGCTCAGAATTTAATCACCCTTGCAATTGAGGAAAAAAGACCAGAGTCTGTCTGTTTCTAATTTAAGCAGTACAAAATTTCTCAGTGCCTGTCCTGGAATAGCAAATAGGTGAATCTACATACCTGTTATCTCTCAGACAAGTGAGCTAACCATCATTTTAATTCCCCATTCCATCAGTGACTGTAGTGATCCAGTGGATCATTTAAAACAATCAGTACTAAACTAGAGTGATCGTGAAACCCCCTAAGTCCTAGTTTGTGTCATACTTTCTCCAGCACTCTTTTTGTTCTGCTGCCACAGAAGGTGTTCTTGACTGATCAGGACAGGAGAACCCCATTTTTGTTCCTGCAGTGTTTTCAGGAGAGTGCGCCAATCCATTCTGGTTTAGAGAGGGAGAGGGTACGAGAAATGTTCCCCTTGTGAACACTTTGCTGTGCAAACATCATTCCAGATTAATAATTTTTGATCTGTTAAATCAACAAAGCAGGTAATTTCTTGCGTTCTTCTTCAAATCATTGTGAGCTTCTTTATGCCTGACTCAGACCAGATCCCTCTATTCCAGTTTGCCTTCATTTTTCTTTCCTATATGGGCTTTTGCTAGGACTGGGAAATTATCTGATAGCCAGCTGGTGCTCCATTCAGGTGCATTAGAAAAGGAAAGTGAGGAATTTTCTGAATGGCTGAACACATAGTGTTTTGCAGTATTACAGACAAGGTCCCAGACGGTAGGAGCACAACTTCACTAAGGCTTTCTAGGTCCAGCTACTCTTACATATAGCTAGGCAACAGGCGTGCATTGAATGAAGGCCAGGGACATAAGAATATAGGTAAGTTAGAATGCACATTTGCAGAGTGTAACAGAAGTAGCTGGAGCTGCTCTGAATTGAAAAAACCCCCAGCTGATTAATGGTCATTAATGTGAAGGTCAGAAAGTTGTATGTAGAAGCAGAGTGGACTTTTAACAAAATGTTAAGAAAAATTAGTATAATGAAGAATGAAATCAAGTCAAGGATGATTTAATCCAAGAGAGCTGTGTGTGATACGCTGCTTGTTGGTATCTGCTTCTTAGTATTGGCCATCATTCAAGGTGTCTTGACTTACTGGTAAGTATGTGCCACTTCTGGGGCAGCATAGAAGAACTTTATCCACAACTGCACTCCATACCATATGGGTCTTCTAGCAAGCTGATTTCTTTCTCTCGCAGAAACCTTCATTGTGGTGAGGTAGCCATTCATATTACATTGTAAATGGCTACATATCCAAGCTATGCATAATGATACTTCTGACTCTTACCCTTTGTCCTTTTAAAGGGAGTAGACATAAAGGAGGAAGAAAGCCCTCAAGTAATACCACATTGCACAGACCGTACATGTCATTCACACTTATACCTTATTTCATAAGGTCAAGAGCTTACCTTGCCTTGGGAGGGCTCTCCAGCAGGGACATCAGGAGACATTCCTCTGAACCACAGTAACTATGGAGTGGCCATTGCTAGCAGCAGGCCACAGGCTTTCTACTAACATCACAGCTTGGGCTTCTGAGCCTGTCAGGAGTTTCATGGGTGGTTATGAACCTGTTCAGCTCTAACTGCAAAACATTGCTCAAGAATCAGGAAAGTATCAGCGTGCCATTACACCATCTTCTGCTACAGCTTAATGATGATTCTACAGTGGTATGGTTTGGCCATTTGTGATAGAAGTCTAACAAAACTAAGCAGAAGTTTGACAAAACTAAGGGGTTATTATAACTAACTTGTGCACTAGTAAGGGAAGAATGAATGACCACAAAAAACCAGAGAGCGTGTGAAAGTGATGCTAAGTAGACACCAAACCAAGGAGGTACAGATGCCCCTGCCCACCCGAACACATTGAGCAAATACCTCCCAGGAAAAAACTTGGGACACTGGTGACTCACTGTGAACCTTACCTCTTAAGACTGGCACAGTCGACCCTAGGACCCAGGAGAGCATGGAAAGAGTGAGCATTAACAACAGAGAAAAGACTGAATACCAGAAAGTCTGTGCATAATGATTTTAGCTGGAGAATTATTAGGAGTGAACAATAATTGGACAGCTTGGACTGTATGTGTTAGCATTATTGTAACTATTAATAATACGTCTAGCCAGTACAGCAAAAATTCAAGCCTATGTGCTGTGCATGGCATCCAGCACAACACTGTCTTATAAGCCCTACTCCAGAAACACAGGTGAGGAGACGCAGTACACACAGGAATATATATATATCTATATGAAGAATATACATATATGTAAAAGTGTGTATATGTATGTATGTATGCATGCACATATATATGTATCAGATATATATGAGCTTTTCTGTCATATTTCCAAGAACAGATTGCATGAAAGTCAAAGGCGCTATGGAGAATTAAAGGCAATGGAGCAATGAACTCCCTCATCCCTTCTATCCCAGACTATGTAGCATTGACACACAGGAAATACGCTGTCAAGAGTGGTTTGCCTTGCCTCTGTCCATGACACACAGGTATTGAGAGTTGCCTTGTCTCAAGATCAAGTCAAATAGGCACAGCCACCCAGACTTGGTCAATCTGAGTGAGGGAAGGAGGAATAGGTTATCTTCTCTTCCCAGGAGTAGACAATCTTCTCTTGTCTGGATGAATTGTTAGAAGCTCCTTCTACTGGGCTGGATTATTTAAAACCTGTTTTAAAAAAATGTTTTGCAGTAAGTTCCCTGGGATTAATATTTTAAGCACTCCTGTAGTGAGCATAACAAAATTTGAGAGGTCATTGCTGCCTTGTTGGATATTGATTTCTGTCTGATGAGGAAGCATTTTAACTGGGTAACAAAGTGTTCATCTCAAAGACGCTTAAAATAGGACTGAAGAATCATTATGATATAAACTAATCAGCTGGACATCAAATTCAGAGATGATCCTGAAATTGCTTAGACATCAATTCTTTGTTATCTTTTCCTGTGGAGCATATTGCTTAATGCTGTTACCATTGAACTGGTGTCAGAAGGAAATTTCAGTGAGCAGCAGCAATACAGAAAACTTAGATATTTTTTTTTTCTGCAGCAGATTTTGGTCTTTTCAGTATTTTAACAGTAGGGGTGTGTGATCAGAGAAATTGCAGCTTTTGTATATTTTTACTGCTTCTCAATCGAACAGTGTTATTACTTATGATTACTACGCCAGTTAGGCTTGAGAGAATGGATGTTGCAAGTACATCTTGATACTAATATCAAAACTGTAAAAAAAGACATCAAATTAAAAGACATCAGGTAGTTGATGACCCTCTGAAAGTCCTATTGAACCTGTCCCTGAAAAAAAGGGCACAACTAGGACCTTTCTTCCTTCTTCTAACTTCATTTGTATTTCTTTTGAGAGCCAAGTATGAGAGGAATAGTTTGCAGCATGCGCAGTGTGGGCCTCAGCCAAACTCCACAGAAATCAATTTGCAAATATCTTCCTTGAGAGGTGGACTAAGCTTGGTATTAATCAGAAGCTGCCAAACCTTAAGTAGTTGTCTCTGTGATAATGCAATGTTGTCTCCCATCACAGCCCTTGTTCTGATTTAAATCTCCTTTTGCTTCCTGGAAGGGGTAGGTTTGTTTTATATTTTGAAGTGCCACTGGCATGAGGTTAACAGAAGCTCCCAAGAGCTTCTGGAATGCTTTTTGTATCTGAATATGATCTCATGCTAAGAGGAGGTTGCAGTGCTGATATGAGTGCACAAATATAGTTGAGATATTGCAAAAACACAGAGATGACACATTGCAAAAATAAATGTAGGCAAAGAGAGCTGATCCACTGATTCACTGTGCTTTCCTAGACCTAAACATTGCTGCTGTGCTCTGACAGTTCAGCAGACAACAGGGAGCTCTCTCCCAAAGTCCAAGGAGCACACGAGTTTCTAGGTGGAACACACAACTGATGCAAAGGCAAACTGCCTCTTTCCTGGAGTGGCACATGATTTCTCAAAGTCAGTCTATGATCCATGTGGGTCAGAGCCTGTGCTGGTCTGAAGTAGCTGAGAACTCTGCTGCTTAATATCAATTGAGAATTTTGCCTAGAAGTCCAATGCAGATTTTACTTCTAGGAGGCATTGCTAGGAGCTCCATGATAGCTAACGGCTGCAATTCTCTATTAAGCCCTCTCATTGCAAGGAGAGTTATTTCTTCTTTTTGTTTGTTCTGTCTTCTAGTTGTGTTTTCTAACTTTCCCTCTTTGCCTTCTGTAGCTTTCTTTGCCCTGCTTTTCCAGCAGGGTAAAAAAAAAGGATCTTTAAATTGGATCAATTCCTCTGTTGTGCTAGTTGACCACTGCAAAGTATGATCTGCTTCCTTTTTCAAGCTTTTGCATATATTATTCCCAGTCTTCTTAGTACCTGCTGGCATCTGTCATGGGCAGTGCTCCCTCTGTTTTCCTGATGGCAGTGAGAATGAAAGTTAAATCCCCATAAGTGGACTGGCACACTGGAGGACTCCGTGCCACGGGTCAGAGAGATGAGTGTGGAGACAGAGAGATGGTGAATGGAGTCTAAAAAGCGCGGAATGAGAACTAGAGCAGGGGAAAAAACCGTGGGTGCTTCTCTTTTCCTTCTACTTTTCTCTTCTACTGAAGGTCTAGATATAAAACTAAGGCATTCACAAAAAGTCCCTGGGAATAAGTGCTTGCAAGGCAAGTATTTGTTCGGAGACAAAATCTTTTTCACTTATTTAAAAATAGGTGTTTTTTCCTCTTTGCCTAGACCATGTTATCTTGCTTATCAGGATGGGACTAGCTGGCAAAACCAGTCTAACCCAAGAGCCTAGACCACAAGCCCTGGGAAGGAAATGAGGTTTTTCCATAGCTATTTCCTTACCACCTGTATCCAGAGAGAACATACTGTGTGCCAATATTTACTGTCCTTGCTTAGTCGGTGGTTAAGGGTGCAAGTCCAGACCCAGTAGAGAATAGAGGTATCTGCCATGCATTTGTCTTCTGGTGAAGTGTGCAGCTGTCAGTTAGTCCCCATGGCTCTCTAGACTGTGCATGGAGGCAGAGAAGTGCCTCAAATGGGATTCATGAGATCCTCCTCAGAAATGTCAGCCACAGGTAACGGAGGAAAAGATACTGAGGAGTAAGTCTTCATTCCTGTTTGTGTTTGGGAGGGAATAGCCTTACCTGATGTCACAGAGAAGCACCTTGTTCCACTCAGGATGACTGGTTTGTCCTTCTTTCCTGCAAGTGGGTGTCAAGGTCCTTTTTGGGAACTGGCAGAGGAAAATCACCTTTGGAAGATAAGCAAATGGCAGGTCTTTTATTCTTTTTGCCAGTAATAAGGTCTGTTAAAAGCTCTTTTCCATGACATGAGAGACCCAGATCCAGTTCATAGTTCCTCCAGTCAGGATTCACATACACACTTTCTATTTCCCACAACCATGTTGGGACCAACAGGCAATAAACTACTGTGAGGGAAGGGCTGAGGGAATATTTTTGGTCTCTCCTGTTGAACTGAGCCCATTTTCACATTTACACCATTGTGTCTGTGGACTGATTTAATGTCATTTGGTGCTGAAATGGATATTTTTGCTTTGGAATGAAAATTTTGATCAAAAATACCCATTCCGTTGCCAAATTTTCATCTTCTAGCAGCAGACTGATTTTTAAAAACACTTCTAGTTGGGGAGGGTTTTAGAAGTCTCTGCAGAAAATGGTTTCCTAGTCAATAACGAAATTTTCAAGTTATAGAGAGTCCCAGCATGTTATTTATGTTATGAGTGATGTGAAGAATACCTGAGACTTTCCCTTGGTGTCTCGCTTGCAGCCATAGAATGAGAGAATGTATTTTGAAGTAACCTTAACTATTACTAAAGAAAAAGTTATTTGAATTTGTTGCATGAACTAATCAGTTCACATTGTTAGCTTCAATGTATGAAAAAAATCTGCAAAGAATGAGTGAATTTTAATTTTCTCTGTGAAGTTTAGCTTTGCAAAATTTATTACTGCAGAATTCAATTAAATCAGTGGAGTTGAGCCAATAGAGAATTTGACCTCAAAAGAATAAATATCTCTTGTGGCCTCAATAGACCAGTTTGTTAGGAGGCTGTCAGTTCCTAAATTCAACTTCATTTGTTCTGGAAAACAGGAATAACTGTAAAGTCTAGCAGAAGCTTTAAAAAATATTATTTTCTTTCATGCCTGAATTTTCTGTTTCATTGTGGGGCAAATGAACCCAGCTCTGAATTAGGCAACATTGCCCCTCTGACTTGGAAAGTGTATTGGGATGTCTCCAGGTAAAAGAGATGAGATGAGTATTACTTAGGAGAGAGAAGGGACGAAATAACTGAGTGCAACAAATTTGCTGTATATACTCTGTTGTTTTTATCTTAGAAATACAAAGTGCTTAATGAAAGCTGCTTCTCATAATGTTCAATTCTCACCATGGTTCAATGCCCTTGGCAGCAGTACAGAGGTCACATTCACACAGAACAATTCTTTGGTGACCTCTCTCTTGTGCTGAGCAGAAATATGCTTTTCTTTGCCCTGGGCATGCTGTACTTCTTCTATTCCCACTTGTTTCTTCAATAAACATACATATTTTGTCAGCTATAGAGAACTGTCACTGGCCTCATTTCTGAAAGCTGCCTCGGCGTCTGTCTTAATATATCTTACTGAGGAGCCTAGCAATTCAGGAGAGCACTTTTCATTTGAGTGGTTCCTTAATTCCCAGTCTGTCACCTTTGGTGATTAGCAGCAGGAACGTGGATAATTCCTGCGGGCAGACATGACAGCAGCAGGTGTAATGTTTGTTAATTTTTGACCCTTCCAAAATGACAGCAGGAAGCCCCTTTTTTGGAAGAGACCAGAATGGAATCATTGTGGTTTTGCTTGAATGTTTGAAATTTTGCTCTCTATTTTTTTTGGTTTGTGATTAGGATGAGGTGGCACTAACTAACTGGTGAGGCTGCACCTCAAATACTGTGTTCAGTTTTGGGCCCCTCACTACAAGAAAGACATTGAGGTGCTGGAGCGTGTCCAGAGATGGGCAGCGGAGCTGGTGAAGGGTCTGGAGCACAAGTCTTGTGAGGAGTGGCTGAGGGAACTGGGGTTGTATAGCCTGGAGAGGAGGAGGCTCAAGGGGGCACCTTATGGCTCTTTACAGCTACCTGAAAGGAGGGTGTAGTAACATGGGAGTCTGTCTCTTCTCCCAAGTAACAAGTGATAGGACGAGAGGAAATAGCCTCAAGTTGCACCAGGGGAGGTTTAGACAGGATATTAGGAAAAATTTCTTTACTGAAAGGTTTGTCAAGCACTGGAACAGGCTGCCCAAGGAAGTGGTTGAGTCACCATCCCTGGAAGTATTTAAAAGATGTGTAGATGTGGCACTTAGGAACATGGTTTAGTGGTGGGCTTGGCAGTGCTAGGTTAACAATTAGATTCCATGATCTTAAGATCTTTTCCTACCTAAAGGAGTCTATGATTCTTCTGCTGGATTTTTCTTGTGACTATATGCAGGAATAGGTGCAAATTCCTCATAAGGTCAGGTTATTTTAGAAGTCTATGCAGAGTCATGCAAATGTATACAAATTAATGCAAAAGTGAATCTTACATCTCTCAGAGTGTGCAGGCAGGTCTTTAACTCTTGTTACTTGTTAAATTCTGACCCTGAAAGCCCCTAATTCACATAGGTTTCTCACGTGTTTGTCAAAAAGCCTTGTAAAGTTATAGCTAGTGTGTATTAAAGGTCTGCTAGAAACATGGAGTGGCCAGAGAAGCCTGCAGGAGGTGGCCTGTGGGTTGACAGTCAGCTTGCTAAAAAGATGTGAAATTTCAAATTCACATCTGGGTCAGAAAGCTCTGCCAAGGCTTGGCTGTAAAAGTGATATGTGTAAATAAGCTGATTATGAGACAGTTTAGTAGTGATGAAATTCAGCTTGTGCAGGGAGCCAGCAAAAAGCCTTTGTACTGTCCCCATCATACTCCCATTAAGCTCTTCTTTTGACTGCTGTGTGCACCCCATGAAAAGACACTTCACCTACAGCAAAGAACACGTATACACATTGAGATTTTGTCTATGATGCTGTCAGAGTCCAATATTCTCTGACCTGGCTCCTGCAGATATTCCATGAGGAGAGTTTAATATTTAATATCTAATTGACTTCTTTGATATATTTGGCTTTACACGTGATTTTAATTTAGAAGAGTGATAGTAGCAATGTACTGAAGGCATAACACAAGCATAGTATCGCAACAGTAATATACAGTGGAAGCACAATACAAATCTGATTCCTGGTCTCTGCACGATCCACTGTCACCATGCTGCATGTCCCCCGTTGCCCAGCCTGTTCAGTGCTGCGCTTTGCTATATGCACACAACAGTTGTGTGACACAAATCCTTTGGCCACAGGATAAACTTTGCAGTTGATGTAGTGGAGGAGCCTGCAGGCAGCTCCCCCTTGGCGTGGGTGATTAGGCCTCCTGCATGTCTTTGCCATTATTTAGGTGTACAGCAGAAATTTCTCATGTGAACATCCTTTCTGTTTGGCAATGGAAATGATTAATAGAGTTGTTTCTTGCAAGAAAATCCTATAGTATCTCTTAATGGCTGAACTGGGGGAACATCTCCTCTACAGGTGTCTGCCCAACATGCTGCATGTGGGTTGGAGGCCCATTTGATACTACACCACCTGTGGTTCCCACCAGCTAATGGAACACAAGATTAATACAGGTTGGGCAGAGAATGGACTGAGAGCAGTCCTGAGGAGAAGGACGCAGGAGTGCTGGTGGATGAAAAGCTCAATATGGCCCAACAATGTGCACTTGCAGCCCAGACAGTCAACCGTACCTTGGGCTGCATCAAAAGAAGCATGGCCAGCAAGTCGAGGGAGGTGATTCTCCTCCGCTCTCATGAGACCACAGCTGGAGTACCATATTCAACTCTGGAGCCCCCAATGTAAGAAGGACATGGACCCGTTGGAGTGAGTCCAGAGGAGGGCCACAAAGATGACCAGAGGGCTGGAGCACCTCTCCTATGAAGACAGACTGAGAGACTTGGGGTTGTTCAGCCTGGAGGAGAGAAGGCTCTGGGGAGACCTTATAGTAGCCTTGCAGTACGGAAAGGGGACTTACAAGAAAGGTGCAGGGACTTGTTTCACAAGGCCATGTAGCAATAGGACAAGGGGTAATGGTTTTAAACTAAAAGAGGGTAGATTTAGATTAGATATTAGGAAGAAATTCTTTCCTGCGAGGTTGGCAGGGCACTGGAACAGGTTGGCCGGAGAAGCTGTGGATGCCTCATCCCTGGAAGTGTTCAAGGCCAGGCTGGATGGGGCTTTGAGCAACCTGGTCTAGTGGAAGGTGTCCCTGCCTGTGGCAGGGGGGTTGGAACTACATAATCTTTAAGGTCATTTCCAACCCAAACCATTCTATGATTCTATGATTATCTATACTATTCTCTCCTTACTGAGTTAGCTATAATAAATAGCATTTTAAATGACACCTTACATGTGTGCGTTTTCTACTATTACCAAAATAGATCTGCACCTCCTGGTGCAAAACAGGATGAAAGGCTGGCTGCCTACAAATTTAATAATTGTTATTATTACCATTATTACTGGCCAGGCTTTTCTAGTCCTATTTGAGCTTACACATGCAGACTTAGGAATTTGAAACAGGAACATTAGAGCATTTCATGTTTTCATTTTTCATCATTATACTAAAACTAATAACCTAATCATAAGCAGTAGGCAAGCATAAATATACCCAACCCCCCCCCCCCCCCCAAAGTTGTAACAGTGGATAAAGTTTATAAAGAATTAAGCATGTCTCAGAGAATTAAAAAAAGACATTTTTCGACAAGGTTTCTCTGTGCAAGTCTGGAACTTACTGAGAGAGCCAAGCTGATTAAACCAGACTGCTTCTGGCATTCAATCTGCTATTGAACTTACAAGAAAACAGACAGGCACTGTGTGGATTTACCTGCTGCACATGCGTGTGCTCAAAAAGCCATCAAATACATTGAGGAGCAAAGAGGTCCATCAGGAGCTGTTAGAGCAGATAGGACATCTGGCTCAAGAAGTCTCTAAAGCCTGAGATGGCAGCAGCTGAGAGGGTATTTCAGAGGAATTACCGTGTATGGCAGCTCAGTCCCGACAGCCTTCTCATAGACATCTGCTCTTACCGATGTTACGAGAGAAGATACATCCACCTTCTCTCTGATCTAGTATGTCTGTTAGTTCTTTTGTATTAGTCTTGGGAAAGCAGGGTTGAATTATTGAGATGAAGAAAGAGAAGCAAACTGAAAAGCACAATACTAAAGTATGCATAGTGATATTTCCAAAATACGGTTAACTGCTTAGCAGACAGAAATCAAAAAGAAAATGCCTGTCTGGCAGCCTCTCACATGTAAAACTTTGCATATACAGGCTTATGTAAAAAGCTGTATATATACAGCTCAAGATGAAGCTGATTTGTTCTTGGCAAATAAAATAGCTTGGAAACTGTAGAGAAGTGATTTGTTTTCCTGTGGGTAATAATTGTTTGCACTGATATGAAGTGACCCCAGGGAGGTCAGCTTTTGTGCTCATGGATCTTAATCAAAGTCAGCTGGCCTATAAGCATGTGTGGCTTCATGGAGCCTCGTTTCAGGTTTATGGTGATTAATGTCTTTTGTTACGGTTCTGTCCTGTACCCTGGCCAAATGAGGGCTCCACTGTTCTTGGCACCATGCCTCCTCAGAGATAATCCCTTCCTCAGAGAGCTCGCAGGACAGACCGTGACTGGGAGGAGATCAGAGGATAGCATCCTGTTTGTTGTTACAGGGTATTCAATGCACATATAGAGTTTTTTAAGGAGAGGATTTTTTTTTGTCCTGAATTTATTTAAGGGAATCTGCCACCACTGGTAGATGGAGACCTTTTGGAGAGAGGTCTTGTATGTGTGAGTCATTCAAGGAAGAAAACCGTTTCACAACAGCACAACCAGTGGGAAGAGCTGAAGACTGCATGAGGAGCAAAGCAAGACAGGGAAGAAGGTGCAGAATGACTGTTATGCTGAGGAGGCCAGGAAGTGGATTTGGCTTTGGAGGAGGAACAGGATACCATTAGGATACCTGACTTGGGGAGACAGAGGAAGAAACGGATACCTAGACAGCCTGACACCAGCTTTCAAAGTGTTCATATGAAATTACCACCCTTCTTATTTTGTGCTTATACCGCTGATATGGCCCAGCAGGTAACTGCAGTGTTTGAGAGACAGCACTCTGGGTGTAGCCAATCCATACATCTGCTCCTTTAACGTGTCTGGCTTTACTGTGCATGTCCAATCCTAAGGTTGACAGAGCCTGTTGCTTAGGACCAACATAACAGACTCAAGTTGCAGGCAGGATCTCTGTCACTTAGATTTTACATTGCTTCTGGCACTCACACCCAGGGCAGACTCAGGGCATTAACCTGCCTGACATAAGCCAGAGGCGCTGCCTTGAGAGGGTTCATAAACTCATCAACCAATGCTAAAACAGTGTGTGTGATGTGCCCTTGTGCAGGTCATAAATATTCAGGACACCAAAATGGAGACAAAAGGAAAGAACAAAAGGAAAAATCACAGATATGCCACAACTGGATGCATTTTTCACATCAGTGGTATTATTTACCATTACTATCCTGAACTGGAGAGAGGCATGGTGCTTGTGACTGCAAAGGTAGAATGAAGACAATGGAAGACAGTGAAGATTGTAGGAACATCTGAATCAACGCGCACCTCACCCTCCACCAGACCCAGCTTTGCACTCCAGTTAGCAAGAAGTTCTCTTTCCCCATACTGCATAAGAAAAAGCTTTTCAATCTGTTAGAATCAAAACTGTGATTTTACTAAGTGTCTCTATATTTATTCAGTTGGTGAACAAACAAGCTATTTAGTGCAGGCTGTTTCAAGCAGGAACTGCAGAAAGGTGAGTCTGTAAATTAGAAATGGTTGTTATAATTGCTGTTGCAGGGATCATGCTACTCCTTTGTGTGCTGGTTGTTTTCTCCCACAGGCTTCTTGTGCTGTGCAACTGACTTTAATGGCTATAATCACATTTCTGAGCCCATGAATGATCCCAAAGAATTACAGTTTAGTATTAGTGCATAGAAAGCAGCAAAAATAACTTGTTATATTGACTGAGAGTTAGTGAAGCAAGGCAACAGTGAATAACAACTCTGGCAGGTGGACTTGAGAAGAGTTGTAAAAGAACTTCTATCATTCACAGATCTTGTACTCAAGGAGATATCCTGACCTGCATGGAATTGCAAGGGAAAGGATTTTATCCAAGAATTTTAGAATTACTCAGCCAATCTGGTCCATTCCTGGAAGAGCACAAAAAGGTGATAGAAATGTGGCTACAAGGACTATTTCATACTTTTTTGAAAACATAGGGCATGAATCTCTTCTCCTGAGCTAGCGATTTGTCAGTAATTACTTCTGAACCATGAAAAGTGAAACACTATTCACTTAGAGTTGTCAGCCTTACAGCAATATTCCATGCTAAGCAGTTTTTCACATAGCAATTTTTAAAAGATTAAGTCCCAAGGAGTAGTTTCTGGAATTTATCCCCATTCACTGGAGATGGTAAATTTCTTTGAGTACAACAGTGAATTTCTTGTAAAAGAATGACATTTCTTTGTCACATTCCTGTGGTCAATTTTATGACAATGGAATATGTATGTCAGGACATAATATATGTTTGCAGGCATGGCTTAAAAAAAAATGGAACAAGTTTGCTGTAAAACTCTGAGTTTGGCTTGCACCTTAGGGGCAGGGAGCAAGAGACATGGGAGCAGTCACTGTTAATCCTGGAGAGCTCCTGTCCTTCCAGCAGTGTAGCATGGCTGACCCACACCCGCTCCTGCTGCAGCAGCTAGTTTGGCTTTCTAAAACTCTGGCATAGCAAAATAGACAAAGGACTGCCTTTTTCTGCTGTCCCAGCAATCTGCTGCCCTAATTACGTGCTTATTGTGCCCATGCTACAACTTGTGCTGGCTCATAACCATGTGATCAAGGCTGTCCCTGAGGGTTTTAAATTGATTAAAGCAGCTCTTGATTCTTTGGACAAGATATGCAAGTTATAAAGCTTTAAGTCACAGGGAGGGAAATAAATAGATTAGGAAGTATTTTGGTTCAGCTTCAGAATTATTTTCTTATTTGTTTCAAGGCCTCACCAGAAGATGTGGACCAGAAAACTCTTATTACCACAGAGTCATATGTATGAGGCAGAAGATTCAGAAACTGAATCTAAGACACATCATTAGATTTAGTGCTGCAGTAAAGGATTAAAAACATAAACCAACAAGCAGCTGTCTAAGGTATTTTGAAGAAGCCATCAGTGAAACTCTGAAGGAGAAAAGGCAATGTCTATAGCCAGATGTTACTCAAAACAAAGAGGGACATCTGGATTTCTCATGCCATAGCTGTGAATTTGCTTTATGGGGTTTTTTTGTCAGCGATGATAAAAAACTATAGACCAGCAGATGCTTTTAAAGATTATTAAAAATGAATTTTGCAACTGTGTAAAAGAAACAAAAACTTGCATTCTTGATCTCTGAGAAGAATCACATCTGCCATTCTTCTCAATGTAGTTTCAGATGTAGTTTGTGACTTCCTTGCTTGAAAACCTAGGGAACCATCTTCCTAAATTTGGCAATTAACAAGGTATGCTGCAATAATCACAGACTCATAGAATCATACAAGCATTTAGGTTGGAAAAGACCCTTAAGATCATTGAGTCCAAAATACCTCAAGGGATGGTGACTCAACCACTTCCCTGGGCAGCCTGTTCCAATGCTTAACAACCCTTTTGGTGAAGAAATATTTCCTCATATCCAATTTAAGCCTCCCCTGGCGCAACTTGAGGTCGTTTCCTCTTGTCATATTGCTTGTTACTTGGGAGAAGAGACCAACTCCCACATTGCTACAACCTCCTTGCAGGTAGCTGTTGAGAGCCATAAGGTCTCCCCTCAGCCTCCAGGCTAAACAACCCCAGTTCCCTCAGCCACGCCTTGTAAGACTTGTTCTCTAGACACTTCACCAGCTTCGTTGCTCTTCTTTGGACACATAGTATGTAGAAGGTTTGTCTGAAACAAATAGAAAAAGTGCTGCTTTTTGATTTGGAATAAAATGTTGCTCACAAAAATGGCCTAGAAACTCAACTTAAATGTCCTGGCTCCTGCTGGCCCAGAGGGTCCCAAATTCTTTAGACAGTTCTGCCTGCATTGGCAGTTCTCACTGTTGATCCCAGGGTGAACATGAAGACAGGAGGTCTTTGGGAGCAGAAACCTAGCGAGTGAAGGGTCTTTGTTAACACTGATGAAAAGTCCCAGGAAGAAAGTGTTCAGGAAGATTGATGGAAATGATGACCTGAGAAGGACATCACACCCATCTGCTGACATGAGTGAAAAAGGCAGTGAAAACGTAGGAGCAATAGGAGAAGCCCTCTGTTTACTGCACTTTGCAAAGAATGCACAGAAATGGGGGACGGGTCTTGCTCCTGTGAGATGGCAAAGTACCATGCAAGAAAACAGACTCATTGCAGCCACCAGTGTCTTCTTACCTTCGTTTTTATTTTAACATGCCTCTCCATTTCACCGTATTGCTGTCTCTTCAGAGGACATTTTGAGGCTTTTTAATATTCCAGCATCAAGTGCTGTATGGGCATTACACAAGAAGCATATGCAGTTCTGTCGTCTCTTGAGATGTATCCATCCCCTCTCCTGATGTTGCTGCTGTCAGTCTATAGGGAAGTGGAGCAGTAGCTGCTGTGTGTCCTGTGTAGATGTGATACCATAAATGCATTGCAGTGGTAATACATTTATGTTACAATGTGCCTGTAACAAACACTTTATTCATGTCTGTAATATTTTAGTTTCTAGAGATTTGCTAATTGATCATAGCAACTGGTATTCATGTACGAACCTGCCAGTATCAATCGTTGTCTTTTAACTCCACATACTCATGCTCAACGATGGCAGCAAAAGCAATACTTCTTTTTCTTGGATCTGTCAGCAGTCCAGCTCATTTGTCATTTTTAAATGGACACCTGGGGCAGATTCTGAGCAAAACGAATCAATAGCTAGCTACACTGAACGCATTCAAACAAGGATGCTTGAAGGGGAGAAGAAACAGGTGGCGCAGCAAAGGAAACTATGGGGAGGAGAGGTATGCGTGCTACAGGCTTGGCGAAGGCTGGGAAAATGACAGCAAAACTCCAGAACAAGTGGTGCCAGTACGCCTGAACCTGAATGGAAAGGTAGCCCTGAGACCGGGGGCTCGTGATTTCCGAGGGCTCAGGAAAGCCCTCCTGGGAAAGCACTTGATGCTTTCAGAAGAGGCAGTGACTTACCATTCTGCCACCCACAGTGTCATCTCTAGACAAAAGCCTCTTTGTGTCTTTGCTTTGGGAGGGGAGTGAGGAATGTGCGTTAGGGACATCAGCTGCCGCCAGCGCCAGGGCTGCGTTGCCGCAAAGAGGAGCAGCTGGGGCAGGGGTCGGCACGGCCGCGCTGCGGAGCTCCGGGGTGGGG
>JAVJGI010000050.1:100300627-100328082 GCA_035590275.1 Ibycter americanus
TGAGGGGCAGTTTCCCGCCCAGCGGCCGCCCCGCTGAGGTGAGGCGGCAGGCGGCGGGGGGAAGCATCTCTCTGACGCTCCGCGGTTTTTTCAGGAGGGAGAACTTTGTGCTTTCTCGCAAGTCACAATCGTTGTGGGAAGCTTTCTCACCCGGGACGACGGTGGGCAGAGGGAAAGCTCTGAAGTTCAGCCGCTAATGTTGGGTCAACGTGCTTGTTTTTACTTGATTTCTCGTCCAAAGGAAGGGCTGTGAAACCTCCTCGCAGGTTTTCACTGTGAGTTTTAAAATGCTGTGGGTGTTGGGGTTTTGGCGTTTTGAATTTTTGTTTTCGGCTGTTGAAAAACATTTACCTGTAGACCACGCCTAAACTAAATGTTACTGTTTTTGTATCTCTCTGGTTGTAGTGTGAAGAAAGATATTTATGGTGCTTGCTTACCCACTCTATGAACAAACAGGTCAGTACCTCAAAAAAGTGGGGTTTGATGTTTCAAGTAACTTGGAAAAGGATTTCCAACATATAATATGCACTGTCATTTATACAGATATGTATTTAACCTAGTTAAAATGTTGGTGACATGAAGAAGTTTAGTCCATTTACCTTTGCAGGCAGCAATTCCTTTTGCCTGAAGAAAGATGTAGAAAGTGCTCCTTCCAGTATGCTCCTGTGTGGCCCAGTGTACTTAGTTGGGTGTGGAAAATATGTATTTATGCTGTATCTCGCTTCAGGTTGACATTTTAATAATGGAATACAACTGCTTTTTGATAATTCATTAAAATCTTTTATTTGGCTTTTTGCCAACAAGTGTGCAATGCTAACAAGAGTTACTTGCATTACAATTCTGTTTGAACTGTGGAGTGAATGAACTCTTCTCTGGTATCTCTACAGACTTCAGTGAACAGGCAAGTATGATTGTATTGCCTGGTATGTCAGTGAGACTTCGATGTGTGTAGCTAAAAGCAAATACAGCCCTGTGCTTCTGATCCAGTTATATGAAATCCTGCAGCGTCTTGCACAATTTGGATAGCAGAGATGTCAACTGTGTGACTTCAAGTGGGCATGTAGTGTAAGGTGTCCTTCTCACACAGAGGCTGTTGCTTAAATCAGGATTTACAGATCATTCTCTGATGAAATTGTTCTGATTGCCAGTAGGATAAGATTATATAAGGAGTATTCATCTTAAGAGGTGTTCCCTCACCTAATACGCTCCCTTTCAAAAAAGATTTTGAGAAGAGAAATAATCTCTGATGAAGACAAATCCCAGTACCCAGGAAGCACGTGAGAAATTCAACAAACCAAGATTTCAATTTCCCCTTTACAAATGGATGCAGCAGAAAATATTTCAGCAGTCATCATGGGTGTTCTTAAGTGTTAATGGTATAATAGTGGTCATTGCTTTGCTCTCTAGTAGTGCTTTATTTTTTCAAAGAGTCATTTGCCCTGAGTTTTTTCCTTTGATAATGACGTATTTTTTCCAGTGCTGAACATCAGTGCTTTGATCCAGGAGTGACTGGTATATATTAGTTTGCAAGAAGATAGTTTTCCTTCAGTCACTTTACAGTTATAGATAACTCCATGGATGGTTGAAAGCTAAAGAAAAAGATCTTTTCTCCCTCTGAAGAAGAGTATTTTATCCAGATGGTTATTCATAAATGTATAGTTAAAATCTGCTGTGTCTTCAAAAATGATCTGTTTAAATGCTTCTAATTAGTATGCCCTGACATCATCTGCAGGTTACAGTGAGAATTCATCTTAAGTGTTACTGTGTTTTCTAAGAGTAAAAATAAGATTTTATTCTGTCATTTATGCAATGTGTACATGATGTTTGAATGCCTCAGGATAGTAAAGCAATGGACAGCAGTAAATAAATTATCAATGTGGCTGGTTAATTTTCTGTTAAAACTGGCTGATGATTAACATAATAAAGCTATTACCAAGCCAAGAAAAGAAAGTATTGGAAGAGTAGATTGGCAGTAAACCTTGTTTTTCAACCATATGTTTTAAAACCATACGAGCCTATATGGATTTAGAGAAGGGGGTTAATGAGTGTAAAAAATGACATTCCGGAAGTGAGGTATGTCAGGCTGAAATGAAGAGTTTCCGAAAGCCAATCTGAGATTTCACAGCAGAAATCAGAAGACAAGGAAGGAAAGCAGCAGCAGTGGGCAGCACTCAGTGAAGCTGGTCCCAGAGCAAAACGACTTGCTTCTCTTTTGAATATGAATGCAGATGTTGGACCACAAGTAAGCAGGCTGAAGAACCCATGGGGTTTAGCATATGGAAATTGTGTGAAGCATTTATTCTGCCTTCTCCCTCGGCCCTCTGGCTCTGGTTGGAGCTAAGGAGAAGACCATGAGTTAGTTGCAGGTACAATGGGGCTGAGCCAGTGCACTGTGGCTGTGGACTGTACACCACCTTTTAACTCCTGTCCTCAGTACCGATTGGCACTGGCAATTGCTGAAACAGCAGGGCAGCCCTGAAGAGCCACTGGTATACTCCGCCATCAGTATGGAAGAATTAGGAGATGGGAGTCAGGATAGAACATGCCAGGCTAACTTGATATTCCTCTGCCAACATAACTGGTTTCTGAAAACGGAAAGGCAGGAAAGTTCTCCTTTTGTGTTCCTCTGACGTTTCTAAGCTTGCCATCTCCCACCAGCCATCTCTTTTGTCCTCAAGCCCTGTGGAGCATAAGAATTTTTAACATGGGGGTTGTCAGTACTTGGAGGTACTGAAAGGCCTTTTGGGGTGAAGAGCTGTCTGGCCAGGGACATGCAAAAATAAAGGATGAACAGAAATTGCAGGAAACCTAAACCACTTTTGAATCCTAGAAAGCCTTTCTAGAGGTTATGAACATAGAAACAGCCTTATAGTCAGTATGCATGTTTTGTGTCACCTTTGGGTTTGTTTAACGTAACTACATGTTGATTTACTTAATTGAGTAACTTTTCATCACAAAATCTGTGAGTTAAACTGTGTATTTTATATTTTATGTGTAGTGCAGAGTAATAGGCTCTGTGTTAATATACACACACACACACGCACACAAACATACCTCATGAGCACGTCAGCAGCTAGAAGAAGGATGCCTACTTTAACGTTCTTGAAACCTCCTTTGTTTGTTACTGAAGCAGCCTGTATCTATTATAGACACCGACCTTGTGTCTCTGGCAGAAATATCCAACTCTGCTTTGCAGCTGCCAGCATTGTGTGTACATGGCTGTGGTTGTGTCTGTGTTGTAGGCGTACATGGGATCATTGAGTGTGCACTAGCCTCAGCCTGCCCAGTACTCCCATTTCCTGAGGCAGTGGGAGATGGTGAGCATGCGTCTACATGTAGGCACTGGGGGAAATGAGCAGACTAGCACCTGAGGGTGAAATCTGGCATTATTAGCATGACAATATAGACACACCCCTTCTAGACAATAAAAAGTTAGTGCTAACAAAAGACCAGGAAGTTCTTGACAAGAACACAGAATTTTCATGTAGTGTAATCTGGTTGACAAAATCAGATTTTATGAGGATTCTCAACTGATTCAGGGCTTCAGACCCTGAATCACTGAATCCTTTAACATTCTTTAAGTGTCTCCCTTCTTGTTGTTTCAGGATGCTGACCAGAACCCAAAGTGTTGTTGCCCAAGTGTTCCTTCTTCTAAGCATAGTTCTTGTCATTGCTATTGCAGTGATTCAGATAAATCAGCAACAGATCCTCTCCCCAGGGCTTAAGGTAAGTCTTAGAATACCTATGGAAGGAGAACAATGTTTTGAACTGATATTTAATAATGTTCCTTTCTAAACTAATTTTTATGGGGTGATTCAAATGATCTTAGAGCCATAAATTAAAGTTTAGTCACATCTTCATCATGGGAAAACTGAAGCTGAGAGAAAAGAGAATTGGTCTAGATGACAGAGTCACTGGCAAAGCAGGAAAAGCACTCGATTCCCTGTCCGATGCTGTTACACAATGTCTTCTTCGAGACTGAAAGGCCAAACAAGGAGAATATGCCACTGCTTTTTTATTTTTTCTAGATATTGGAAGTAATTTTAAAATAATTTTGAAGTGGGAAATAGCCAGAGTTTAAATTCTGCCCCCAAGCACAGCTAGGAAGTTTATGCTGAAATCTTTGCAGACTGCCTCTGTGTATCAAAAGCATTTGGGCTGTAAGAGTGCACTTCATGATTTACCACACATTGGTACTTGCTGGATATTAACAGAAGCAAAGTAGCTTCATGAGGAGGGGCACAGCAAACTGGGAAAGACAAACTGAAATACTCTGGAGTTCAGGCTTTGCCTTGTGCTGCTGGAATATGTGTGCAGATTCTTCAATGAGAGATGTACACAGCTGAGGGCAAAGCTGTAGAAATTAGCCTTCTAGAGAAGCTGTGCAGTCTGGCATTTTGAGTTCTCTGTTTTTCCCCCCAATAACTACAAGCATATAAACCTCATCAGATCCTTCTTTGAAGTCCTTTCTACCTTTCCCTCTGCATATGTGTTTAACTGGCTAGTTCACATACTGATAGCGATAGGCTAATGTCTCATTACACTTCATGGGATTATAAACACCTTTGGCTTTGTCTGAATTATTTGGTGGTGTATGAGTCAGACAATAGGATAAAACTGTATTCTTATACCAGTTTATGTGTGTTTGTGGTATGGCACGGTATGTGTGCTGGGATCTCTTACGGGGACATAGTGCCTCAAGTTTACTCCCTGTTGTGCCCCAAATCTCTGCTTGCAACAGCCTTACTTCCTGCAAGGCAAGACTAGGCTGATGTGTAAGGCTGAAGCCACTCTCTGAAAGACAGCCTACATATCACTTGTGTTTGTCATTAATTCATTTTCACATTCAGAATGATAAAATTGTCTACCTTACTCTTTGAGCAAACTTCAGACCCACCTTGACTATCTGAACCTAGTTTAGGTGGGAAAATATGCTTTCCTGAATCACAATGGCTTCATGGCTTATTCTGGAGGAAGACTGGCGGTTCCTTTGCTAGGTGCCTTGGCTTTGGATTTCTTTTTGGGCTGTAAGCCTGCCAATGCAGAAAATTCCAGCTGATATGGAGGACCCTATGTTTGATTCCTGAGATGCTGAGTCATCAGTGAATGATTAGCACTCATAAGAAGTAATTATTCAGGAGCAGAGGGAGGACCTTGGTATGCCAGTGTGAAACTCTCCAGTACTTAGTTGATATGATGGAGCCTGGAAATGGCAGTGTCCTGAAGTTAGCGGTTGATTAAAATTAAATATGGCAATAACATGATGAAAACAGACTTACTCTTTGTAAATGGCCTTGTTCTTCTTCTTCTGGCTCTTCTCCATGAAACCAAAACAGCTACTGAAGGACAACTAGAGTTTGTGTTATCTGTGGCGTAATAGCTGTTTCACAGGATGCATGTTGAGAGTGTCCAGGTTCATTCCTTTGTGGCACAAGAGATAAATTATCTGCTACACCACTGATGTTTTAAAATGTTGCTGCAAAATTAAGTATTTTAGTTCCTTGGTGGTTGGATTATCTGAAGATTCAGCCAGTGATTTGTGAAGGAAGGACCTGCCCACGTGCATGAGGCTGAGTCACTGAAAGAACTGGACTCATTGGCACACACTGTGAAGTCGGAAGAGTGATGAAGAGAGTGCAAACATCCTTAGTGACATAGTTTGTGAAGAAGTCCAGAATTGTAAACAATGCTAGTCAAAGAAATTTGTGTTTGTCTGCTGATACTTTGTGAGCCCTAAAGAGAAAAACCCCTCCCTTCATTATTGTGTTTCTTTAATTTGTCTCTCCAGGTGCTAGTTTTCTACACCTAAATTTTGCATGTCTCTTTTGGCTCTTAGGAAGTGTTTTGCTTTGTTTGTGGATGTTATACTTCATGAGAAGTAGTTCAAACCTATGTAGCTGAACTGAAGTGTGCTTCTAGCATGGATCCCACTTTCGTGGCCTTGATCTTCCCTGTAACTGGTTTAGCTTATTAGCTTCTTGTGGCAGTTTTCCAAAGTGATTGGAAGGCAGGTTGAGCCGTCATAACAGTGCCTGCTTTAAGGGTTTGTGCATCTGTACGTCCTCCTATGGGAATCGTATTCAGTCTGAAAAGGTGATTAATCCTGGGGCTTGTTCTTACTTCCCTGTTGGGATTACTACTCTTCAGGATGTACTTGCAAAGCCGTTCATATGAATATTCCTTAGCTGTTTGGGCCACAACCAGATTGGTTGAGTGAATAGCATGAAACTGTCTCTGAAATAGTATAGGTAGTTGTCACTCACACAGGTAGCTGCGTGAGCAAGGGGTACCCTCTTGCAAGGGAAGGACAAACAGTTGATAGGGGAACGGGTAGTTGTCTCTTTAGTCAGCCCAACTGCAGCCAAAAAAAAAGATAGGTGAGTGTGCCTTTAGAGACACAAAGTGGTTTATTGTTACCTTGATTTTTATTTAGCTTCTGGTAAGTGTGTACAGTAGTCATTCTGCCAGACCTAAGAAGCGAAGTGGCACATTTATTTCATGCTGTAGACAGCATGGTCACCTCTGTGTTGGAGATACATTGGGCAAGAGTAAGCCCAAAAATAAGCATTTTCCTTTAAGTCATTTTGTTCTTCCTCCCTGTTCCCTGTTCCCTTTTCCCTTAGAAACCAGAACTGTGAAGCTTTTCTGGGTTAATGTTGTCTCCCTGTCTTGTCTGACTAATATAGTCCATTGACTAGATGGTGCAGTTCTTGGGTATTGGGGAATTACCAGGCCTTTATCTTTTTCCACTAGTGTTTGAGTAGAGATGATAGAAATCTTCAGTGGGAAAGTTGAAGTAGAGGCGAAAGGAAGCAGAAAAAGTTGTTCTGTTCTTTAATAGCTGTAGCCCAGGATAAGGGGTTGCCTGTGCTCGCAGTCCCATGCAGTGCATTTCAAAGCAGGGAGGCACTGCTTGTCCTTAAAAGGCAGCCAAAGGTGATCTGACTTGCAACTTCCACAGAAATGTAATGTCACCAGAGAATTTTAATTCAACCAGTTTGTCTTAGGCAGCAGGCTGAGACAAGGCATGTAGAATTCTCTTACCCTCTTAAAATGCTACATCCTCCCTCATTTCTGTTTTTTTAACTAAAGATTAATCTTAGTCTTAACATCTGGTATACTTCTCACTGATCACCACCACTTCATGAGGCTGCATGGGCCAGTTACACAGTGTGAACTCACCCAAGTTCTGAGTAGCTTCAAGAGTCACCCTGAAGTGGGCTCAAGAGTCCTTTTCAAAAACAAACATCTCTTTGAAAGGAAACAAGAGGCTGTGTAGGAGAAATAGGAGAAGGAGGAAGAAAAGAAAATTGTCGGTCACACATTGGTTCAGATAAGTGTATCACTACTCTTTGGGATGGAAATCTGTTACTTTCAGGAAGGAGGCTGGGAAATTCAGAGGGGGATGGAAGTAGGTCAAAAAGCCCCACAGTTAGCTGAGGTAACAATACTTACTTTATCTTTCAGGTCTACTCGGGCATGATAGTTAGCTCAAAAACTAGCTATGTTAAAAGCTTATAGTTGGCACTTCAGGCTGACCGAGACTAGATTTGAGCTAGATTGAACTAGAGTTGAGCAGATTAACCGTTACTGCATTATGTGTTACCAGAGTGCTCATCTCTCTTTCAAGGAGGGGGAAATACACTCAAAGTATCTTTGCTCAAGTGGTTACTTGAACGGAGCCTGATGGCATACTAGTTTGATAGTATCTGTGAAGCCTTTCACCTTTTAGTTATCAGAGTAAATATCATCTGGAAAAGTATAAATGAATTTTTCATTGTCTAGCAGTCCTCTAGGAAACAGACTAGACTGGTATTGCTGGTAGTTCTTTGGGGGCCAGGAGTCTGTAGAATTACAGTGGAAGCTGGGAGCTAATGAGATGTGGAAGCTGAATGGTTTGCCACCTGAAGCAGTGATCTTTGTTGGTCAGCCTTGAGACTCCCCAGGGAGGCAGTGGGATGAAATTTATTGGCCTGCTGCAGGGGCCCTTACTGCTTTGCAGCCAGATGGAGGCTCTCATTTTTCAGTATTGCCAGGCTTCTGGGCATCTGTCTTTTTTAAAAGAAAAAAGGTTGACAGAGAAATGAACCCTACACTGTGTGATTCCTACCAATTAGATGACTTTGGAAGAGGGGGGCAGCTAAACATACGTTCAGGGATCATAAAGCGGGTAAGCAGAATTGTAGTTTTCTTCCCTTTGTGCAGTTTGCCTTCAGTTGCTACAGTTGTCTGCTGCCATAAAAGATGGGAAAGGGGGAAAGACTGATTTGGTGAGCAGTAGAATGGGATGGATAAACCTGTGCTTTAATCCCACAGACAAAGTGACCCGGGGCAAGTCACTTAGATGTTTCTTTTACTTCATAAATAAGCATGTAGTAATATTGATTCCCTTTCCCTCTTTGTTGCCTCACACGCTGGCACAGCCTGTTTTCAGTGGCAAACTCTCAGGTGGACTGCCTAAACCACTGAAAGGGAGAGGTTTATGGGGCAATTATAAAAGAACCAGACTTGTCACATCATTCTCACTGTGGACTATTATGTACTTTACCTCTTCGCTCATAGCTTTATGGATCCCTTGTGCATCCTTGAATCTAAAGCCTGTGCTTAGGCATCAAACCCTTCAGTGTCCAGGGAGTGTAGCTGGGATAATGGGAAATGAACTTGCTGCAAAATCAGGTCCTAACACAGTGTTATCTGGGTGTCAGTGTGGATTTTGAACCTGATGCTGAAAGATAAGCATTTTCCATCCCCACTGAATTAATTATTGAAGATATGTCGTATGTTCTTTGTTTTGCAGCCAGATTCATTCTGTGCTTGGCTGTTGGATTCATGCCTAAGTGCCTAACACTAGAATTAATCTTTCTTGTTAATATGCTGTGCATAGATTTTCTAAAGTGTTTGATGGTGCAAAGAAGTACAGCTGTATATGGGCCTTTAAGCTGTCACTGTTTGTTTCTTGATCTAATGTGTTATTTTTTTCTCCCCAGTATGGAATAGTCCTTGATGCTGGATCCTCTCGGACTACAGTCTATGTCTATGAATGGCCAGCAGAAAAAGAAAATGACACGGGAGTTGTAAGCCAAACCTTCAAGTGCAATGTGAAAGGTAAGCTCAGATGGATGTTTCTTCTTTCTAGCCTCCAAGAAGAGGTTATCTGGAAACTTATACTGCTTTTTTCAGCTGTGTTCCCTTTTCAGTGCTGGGGAGCAAGAACTGTTAAGACTATGTCTGTATCTGTTAGTGTCAGTCTTTCTACTGATACAGCAGGGTGCTCAAATCTGCAATGGAGAGAGGAAATTGTAGCTAAACTTGATTTTCTCCATTGCAGTGTATGATTGGTGCAGACAGAATTCAATCTACAGAAAATCAGGCCCTGTAAATGTTTAGTCCTTGTGCATTGAAATAATTTCTTTTAAAAGGAAACTATAAAATATATTTTAAAATAGCTTGAAATAAAAGATCTTTTAGAAGAGTGAGGACTGAGCCCTTGTTAGGTGTTAGCTATTAATTTTGATGGAGGCAAAAATGGGTGTCAGCTATGCTATAGGAGTTTGACAAATTAGTTCATATTTTCCAGAAATCTTAGTGATGTTTAAAAAAACCCCACTCTGCTGTTTGAGTCAGGTTTCCTAGAGAAACAAGGCTTATGCAGTTCATCTGGAATTGTTCTGTAATTACTTGGAAGGAGGCAGACAAGGGGAAATTATTAAAGGCATGCAGAAAGTGAACAGGAAGAGCTTCTCCATGCTGCAGAAATAGGAAGCATCTAATAAAACTATCAAGTAAAATACCTAAATAGCAGAACTGTTTCTGGCAGGATGTCATAGTTGTATCAAATATGCAGGTCTGGCCTTTGGCTCAGGAAGACCTGCAGTTGCGCACTGCTAGAAGGTGTCCCACAACAAGTACCACTGGCTGCCTGCCTTGTTTTTGTCTGAGGTTTTGCATTGCTTCCTCCCAGAGGGAGGATGCTAGACTAGACTGACTTTTGTTCACACTTTGGTATGGTTAAGTATATGTTCTAATAGCTTGTTTTGTTCCTTCATAACAGCTTTTGAATCTCTTAGTCAACTTCAGTGACATTTGACTAAGCTTTCAAAGATACCAAAATTCCACACATTTTATGAAGACAGGTGGCCAGGCAGGGGAGAGAAATCCACATTATTAAACAGTAGCTAATCCATAAGGGATTTCTGCAGGAGCCAAACTTCATAAATTCCGCTACACTGAGTTAAATGAGCTTTAGATTATCCTCTAAAATACTGACATCAGCAGTACTGCTTTGTTTAGTGTGCTGGTTTGGGTATGCAAGTTAGATAAGAGGAGAAGGTGGGGCAACTCAGGAAGTCTCAGTGCAAATTTTGTTGATCTCTGGTAATAACTGTGGCATTCAAAGTGAATTTTTCCCTTTCCTTTTCCTTTAGTCATGATCATGCAAAATCCTGCATTGCTCTTTGTGTCTGGACATAGATGCTGGAGATGTAGCCATAGAGGTCCATGAGTAACTAGGAGATGAGTAAAAGGCAATGGTTTCTTAACAGCACCAACATTTCTATCTTCAGCATTAAATATATGTGTGGACATTCTTAGCTGTTCTAGAACAGGGAAAGGAAAGCAAGTGTAACGTGCACAGAAGTAATGCACTGTCATGTGCCTGATAGTATGTCCTTGAAGACTGCAGGAATGGCAGCCAGCCTGCCGAGGTGGGGGATATGCTGTGCTAGCTCATGTCTTGACTCGTTAGGAATGTTGCCTTTAAGAATTCTGGTGTGAGAAAAATGCACAGAGAAACTGCGTTATTCTCCTCAAAAAATGACAGAGAAGTACTTTGTGAATTTGTTTTAATTGGTGTAGATTTTGTTTTGCCTCCGGAGAATACAAAAAACTGCAAAACAGAGGAGTCCAAATTGCTGTGAAGTGTTCAGGTCCAGAGGGGCCTTAACCATGGTCAACCAAAGTACTCCTCATCCTCCAGCATCCAAAATTGCCAGGGTTCACTGCTCCAGTCTCGGGTGACTCTGCGCTGGAGGAGATGGAGAGCTCATGGGAGAGGTCCCCAACTAAGCTATGGGGGGCAGTGGTGAACACATCTGTCAGTGTTTCTTTAGGGACCTTCTAACCATAGCCTTAAGCACTTGAATTGGATGGTTGTGGGCATACTGAGAGGCAGACTTTCACATACTTACTAAACTTGAAAGTCAAATGATCAATTATTCTGTAAGTTCCATGGTGGTTTTATGATTTCGTTTCTGCCTTTATTAGGTACCTCTGCCCCTGTGTGTGGAAGCCAGCCCCAGTTCAAAATCCTTTCTGTATATTGCAGTTAATCTGTCCTGGTCAGGCTCTAAGCATTGGCAAAGCAGGCAGTTGTCCAGGACAAAATGGTCACTGCCTTGTGACCTGCTCTTCGTGAACACTGGGAGATGGAGGTTGCTGCCACCAAGGGAGTGTGAGGCAACAGAAGCTGCTGGGGATGTAAAACAGCAGTTGCTGCCGTTTTCCTCTGGTGACAGCTTTCCTTTCTGCTCCAGGCCTGCCTGTGCTAGATTTAAGACTTCCAGAAAGTCTTAGTCCAAACCAGGGCTGTGAACATCTAATGATGACATGGTAATGTTTATGTTTTAAGTTCATACTGTGAAAAAGGGAGTGGTGGAGTGTAGAGTCTGTAAAGTCTTAAACATTTTTTCTTCTGCTTTTATCAGTGCAATGTGGCTGAACATAAATGGTTCACCTTTTGCTTAGCTTGGGATCGGGTTGTGAGAGAGATGGCTGTTATAGGAGAACTAGATGGAGTTCTGGCAGAGTTCTCTGTGGGACAGTGGCTTCATAGGAATGCCTGGATCCCTGTGCAACTTCCTTAGCTAGGGAATTTAGTAAGGAATGTTTTTATTCACACCCAAGTTGAGCCTGAACAAGTTTGAGGTCCTGCTGGTCCTTGGAGCGTTGAGCAAGGGAGGAAAGGATTCGATGTTAATTGTTCAAATAGTTATGCCTTATGCAGCATGGTGTAACTTTCATTCCTGTTATTTGGAGGCTTTGGAAATTTGGAAAGCTGTGAAATACTTAGTAGTTCATGTACCAGCCTAGACTTGGACCTCTATGTCTCTATGTCTTCAAGAACTGTTTATGTGCATCTTGAAATTTCACCAGCAATGCCTTGCAGAGCTTCTTTATTTTATTTTCAGTCAAGAGCAGTGAGCTGAAGAGGTGCTATGCTGTCAATGACAGTTGCGGCAAACCAGATTAGGAAATCTTTGTCATAGGTTGTGGAAGGAGGCATTTTCTATACTTGAGCAGATCAGAGAAATTTTGCATCCATTAGACGTACTATTTCCTACAGCATCCGCTATGAGTAAACCTATTTTCCTCATCAATATAGCACTGCTGTCATTGTGTTGTTATATGATTACACTGCATATCTGCGCTAGGTATGGTACTATGGGTGTATATGTATACACACAGAAACACAGGCGAGCAGTTTGCAAGTATCTTCTCTGTCTCACATAGCTGAGAGTCACTACATTGTTTATTCCTTAAGCACTCAGTTTTCAACCGTGCTATCCTTCTTTGCCATTACAGGAGGGAAGGGGGAAATCTGTTTCTCTTAACACCTGTTTGCTAATTGGGCTAATTTGTAGTTGGCAAAGCAGAATGAAATCAATTTACTTGTTTTCTTTTAGGTCCTGGTATATCCAGCTATGAGAGTAACCCTGGAGCTCTTGCCAAACCCTTTGATGACTGTCTGAATAAAGTCAAGGAGAGAATACCAATTCATCTGCATAAAAATACTTCTGTTTATCTGGGGGCTACAGCTGGCATGAGACTACTGAGGTATGGCAGAAACTTGAGCTTCTCTGTATGCGTACTAACATAAAAGTCTGTGAAAACAGAATTTGAAAAATGTACTGGATGCATTTTTATCCATTGGAAACTGGCCATCTCAAAAGGAAATGGAGCCCAGCCAATTTAATTTAATTAACTTTATTGATAGGAAAAGCAGGGCTGTATAAAAATCCTCTGTTGTGCCATATTGAAAAAAAATGCTTGCTTTATTCTGGAGAAGGCAAGAGTTTAATTTTCCTTTCCATATTTGTCTTAAAATTCAGTGTTACGTAAACAGATAATGTTTGTGCATATCCGTGGGCAGCAAAGGCAGATTAAAGCTAGACACTGCAAAGTTTTCTGAGTGTGAATGTGGTGTAATGTGGCTTTTGGGGTCTGTCTGTGGCTTTAGCCCTGGCTTTTTATATTTGTTCTGTGGCTAAACTGAGTGGGAAAAAAGGCTCCAGGACTGTTTTAACCAGAAGCTGTCATATAGCACTCAGTTCACTAAAAAGAATTTATATAAGAAACAAAACACCCATGGACTTGTACGATAAAGAATGAAACTTGTACGTAGTGGGGGAGTTGCTTGCTGAAATGATGCTGGATACTTGGCTGTTCCCTATCATAAGCTTCCCCTTTAGGGAAACAATGTCTATTTTTTCTTATTAGGTGATTGTAGGAGTTTTCTTGAATTGCTAGTCAGTGAACAATAAACATGAAATTGCCTTTCCAGATGCTCAGTGTCTCATGTTTTGTGAATTGCTTAGGTTGCAAAATGAAACGGCAGCCAATGAAGTCCTTGCAAGCATTCAAAACTACTTCAGAGCACAACCTTTTGAATTTAGGGGTGCACAAATCATAACTGGGCCAGAGGAAGGGGTGTATGGATGGATAACAGCCAACTATTTAATGGGCAATTTCTTAGAGGTGTGTGGAAAAACTGCATGCTTTTTTTCTTGCTGTTTCTCTCTTATAAATGAGAAGTTTGAGAGGACATGCCTGTTAAAAACATCATAGCTGTAACTTCCATTTTGCACTGAAATATATAACAGGGTCTTTCTGTGGCAGTAATAGAACAAAGCAAACACAAATCAAAGAATATGATGTTACAGGAATGTGATATGGCAAAGGTAAAATTGTTGACCCACAGAACAGACTCTTCCCTAAATGAAATCAGATGCCTTACCTAGAAGCAGAAGCTGCATTGCTCTTAAATGCATTGGTATGTGAAGTGTGAGAGGTGTTGATTATCTTGACAGTGGTGCCAACTAAGATGTTCTGCTTTTCTGTGCATTCCTCAGGTGGCTGCTGTCCCTGCAGCTCTACTGGTGAAGGATCTGCATAGCTTAGGTGTCTCCAAATTGTTTGGCAGTGTTGGCTCACTTGTCTTAAGCAGACAAGACTGTTTGAAGCCGTGAAGGTGGTTAAGTTGATGTGTATATACCTCAGCTGAACCAGAAATCACTCACATACAGTTCATTCCAATACTGCTGAGAAGCTGCAGGCTATGAGCAGTGGGCTGTGATACCGACTGTCTTGTGCAGACAAAGTGATAGCAATATAAAGATACTTATGCTGTCCTTGAACTCAGAATAGGGTCAGGCATGAGCCTTGTTGCAGAGAGGGAATCAAATGTGTTGGAAGGTCCCTTTTTATATAAAGATATTCAGTATAATTTCATTCCCAGTAAAAGCTGTACAAGACGATCAGCAAGTGCTCATCTGCATTCATGGCAGCAGTGTACTGCCCTTAGCATTACCTGCACTTCTTCCAGATAGTCTTGCTTTCAGCCAGACCCCTGAATATTGTAAGCTGTCCTGGTTGAATGGTTCCTGTTAGATCAAGGCAATTAATAAGCAGGAATTAGTTGGTGGTGGTCTGACTGATAACTCACAGTGAATATGTTGACTCTTGCAGAGTTAAGAAAAATGGTATTGGAATCATGCATTCTGGAAAAGTTTTTCTCGTTGTGTGCATTTCATGCAACAAAAATGACATCATGAACTTCAGGGTGCTGTCAGTCTTCTACCATGTGAATTTTAATAATCCAAATATCAAATTGCATATGGCAGATTCATAAGGACTACTGAAGGGACTGCAAGATGTTGTGAAGCCAGTTTAGTATAGAGAGTTTTGTGAAGACCTATGTGTGGAATATCACTAGTAGAAGAGAGAAATTTTCACCATTCTTGTGACAATGGGCTAAGAGTCAAGTTCTGCTAGGGGCTGTTAATGGGAATCTTTCACTGTAGAATTTTCTTGTGAGTGTATTTGCTGGCGCGTAAAGTTTGTTCCCTTCTTATTTATACATTCATACCATGCTCAGTAAATAATACTAAGTAAATATTGAGATAGATAATCATACAAAATCTATATTCTGCACTGTTACTGTGTAGATGAAATATGGAATTTAGGGGATGTTTTCCGTAATAGGGAGAAATGCCAGCTGAATGGATCAGATTTATTGTCCCTGCAGCTTCAGTGAAGGAAATGTGCAGATTAGAGGTCCTTGTTCTTTTGACTTTGATGAGTTTTCATTTGACTTTTCTGTGGTTTTCTATTTTTACTCTCTTTTCCTGTGTGATCTCTTAATGTTCTATTCCTTCAATAATTCTTCTTGCCTTGAAACAAGCAAATCATACTGTTTCCATCCGGATTTGTTCAAGACCTCATGGGTATCTGGACTTGATTCCCTGTATTCCAGTACAGATATCGATCTGGCTAGTCCTGTGCTTTGATCGTTGTGCTGTCCTCTGAGTTGAAAGCTATGCTGCATTCCTTTTTCCATCTTTCAAGACCATTTCACTCTGTGAAAGTATATCCCTCTTATGTAAAAAAGTATGGTGCATGTTTTCCTCAGAGCTAAGATTTTTATGTAAAGTGTGGAGGTCAAAGAAGGGGGGAAATCTCAAAAAGTTAAGTAAAGAGTAGAAAACCTTGAAGGGAGAACAAGCAGATGGTATTTCTAATTAGCCTTGCTTTTATTTTTACATGTAGAGAAACCTTTGGAGAACATGGGTCCATCCTTACAGAAAAGAGACTATGGGTGCACTGGATCTTGGAGGAGCTTCCACTCAAATTTCATTTATCCCAGAGGGGAGACAGAAGAATTTCAACAGCACCTTGCAAGTGAAGTTGTATGGTTACAACTATGATGTCTACACTCACAGCTTCCAATGCTATGGGAGAGATGAAGCTGAGAAAAGACTTTTAGTGTTGCTGTTCCAGGTCTGTTTAAAATTCTTTGCTATGTTGCTCTTGCAGGTGTTCGGTAATTGTCTGAGCAGGTTCTCAGGCTTGTGTTTGTTTCCCTTTGGTGGAGTTTGGAGACTCCAGTAAGAGCTCTGTTGTGCTTAGTTGTGGACAAATGCGCTTAGGTTTCATACAAAGATCTTCATATTTGTTAAAAATTGTGAGAGTTTAGTACCATTTGACAAAAAGGCCCAACTAGTCCTGTGTTTTGCTGATCTTGCCAATGAATTTTTTAGGAAGGAGTTTCTATGAGTTACAATGATCAGCAATGTTGTATTGATCATGATAGAGAAGAGAACGAAAATACATGCATATGTGGTTTAAAAAGATTCTCATAGTTAATGTCAAATTAGGTCTTTCTTGCTTTTGAGTAGCCTTCATTGATTGGGTTTTTTATTTGTTTGTTTGCTTTTCCAGAAATCGAACAACAGTTCCAATGTGGATAATCCATGTTACCCTCTGAATTATAATACTACATTAACGATGAAGTACTTCTCCGGCAGCCTTTGTACACAGTCTCTGAGACCAGCAAATTATTACCCAAACCAGCTTGTGAACTTTCGTGGAACAGGAGATCCAGGTCTGTGCCAGGAGATGGTTTCTTTATTGTTTAACTTCACTGCATGCAGAGACAGAGAAGATTGTCCCTTTGATGGAATGCATCAGCCAAAAGTTAAAGGGAATTTTATGGTAGGTTTACAAACAGCATTTCTTTTTGAGCTTGTTTACTTTTGATTTCTGTAGTTTTGAAAGTAACAGGCTTGTCATCTACTCCTTTTCTATAGGCTTTCTCAGGATTCTACTATACAGTTAAGGCTTTGAATTTATCTGGGCATTTTTCCCTAGCTGACTTCAATTCAAGTATGTGGTTTTTCTGTTCACAGAGCTGGGCACAGGTAAGTGGAGTTTTTGTTTGCTTTGGTTTGGTGTTTTGTTTTTTTTTTTTTGGGGGGGGGGGGGGGGAGGGGTGGGGGGAAAGGGGGGGGGGGTTCCCGTTTTTTATGTGTAAAAGGGAGATATGAAAAGAATATGAACTGGACAAGTATCCAGAACTTTTCAGAAGGTCTCTATCAACCTCAACATTTATTTTCCCACTGTACTTCAAACCATGTAGTATTTCCAGCATGCTTGAAACTTGGACTAGGTTTTGAAATTTCATTTCATGGTTTTAACCACGCTGTAAAGATGACATGGAAAATTTAGGAACCATAACATCTCTGTCTTCTATGTGCAGTTTTATGTTTACTTTCAGTTTTTCCACGTAAGCTATATCACTGTCAGGGTCCTTCTTTTTCTAAATCTCTGTATCTAGTTGTCCACAACTTTACTTTGTGTTTCTGAAAAATGCTAATAAATTCTAATTAGAATCCGAAGTTTTCTCTAGTTATGAAAAACAAATGCTTTTGGGTTTTATAATATACGTGTTTTAAAAAAATCTTTTGCTTTCAGCTCCAGTTTATGTTGCCTAAATTTGAAGAAGTATATGCTAGATCCTACTGTTTTTCAGCCCATTTCATTTATTACTTGCTTGTACACGGTTACAACTTTGATGCAGAAACTTGGCCACGTATACATTTTCACAAGGAGGTAAGTAATAATCATTTTTTCTTACTGTTATTTTAATCCAAAGAAGTTTAGGAGACAGAAGATGCAGCAGCCTACAAAAATACAGTGGTTATAAACAGCTTTTGTAAATGATTGTCAAATGCTTGGTGTAAGTCAAAGCGACTTTTCAAGCCTCAGTAGCAATTTCAGCCTGTTTCCAGGGGTTGCAGCATTACTTGGAGATGCTGTCTAGATTCTTTTAAAGAGCTTTAAGAAAGGATCAATTAATAGTGTTTTAAAACTTGCCCCAGTTTGTTGAACTAGTGGCTTGCTCTAGGCAGTGATCTGCCTGAACCCTGCTGAGCTGAACAGGAGAACTGCTGCTTTTCTGTCTGCTGGCAGACCCTTGGTGGAACTAGGAGAGTTGGTTTGTAGTGAGCGAGTGGTGGTGAAGCAACTAGGACAGTTTTCATCCTCAGTTAGCATATCTGTCTATGCCATAATCTGGTTCTCTGGAATAAGAATCTATACTGATGGGATATTGGCTTTCAGCTGGCAGAGAGAGGCGGCTTACAATGTTTAATAGCTGCATTTCTCTCCCCTGACCTCAATTTTTCTCATAAAAAACAGAGTACTTGAAACAAACTTGTATATATCCATTGTAAAGCTACTGCTAAGAAATCTTTGCTTCCAAATCAGAAGGCATGGCCACTATAGAAGCTTAGCTGTTGCATGAAGAAGTGTGGTCCCCACAGCGCGCTCTGACTCCATCCTTTCCTCTTTGCTACTGTATAGAGCCTTATTCCAAAACCTTGTTCCAGAGCGTCTCTTAATCACTGTACAGTTTGGAAGTGCTTCAGCACTTGCATGCAAAACCAACAAGAGAATAGGTTACAGATCTTTATGGAGTATTCTTAAATGCAGGGTATGCTGGCAAGCTGTGAATAAGAAATTACGAGCAATGTTTTCTGAGCAGTCATATCTATTACTGGTGCAGTAAGGAATCAAGTAGGATTTTTTTGCTTTATTTTGTTCTCTGGTGGACAACCATTAGCAGCTCTGGAGGAGTGGCCAGAATTTAGTCCTTCTACCACGAAATCAGTGTAGATCTTACTTTGGGATCTTAATCTGGACCTGGTGGGGGTGGATTTGTCTTGATATTTAAATATCTTGTATTGTCCCCAGCAGATGAGAGCAGCCAAACACAGCAACATTTTTCCCTATTTAGCCAAAACTATAAAAATACTGAGCAAAATAAAAACGCGAAAGAGTTACTTGAACTTAACACCTTTGTTACCTAGATTTTGTACTAGGGCAATCATGAAACTCCAAAAGGAAAAACTACATGCTTTTAATTAGATCTGCCCCTAATCTAATGCTAACTGATCAGGTAAGCTACCCCAGAGATAACAGCACAGTTTTTCCCAGAGTGGATGGTGGGGGTTTTTGCCTGTGCAAAGATATAGAGTTTTTTACTATATGTCCTTTTAATTAGTGAACACAATCAATGAAAAAAACCTTAACCCAATGCTAAGATCTGGGCGAGATCTAGAGCTAGATGATTTGTAAATGTTCTAAACCTCATAATGAGAGTTTTTGCCTTTGCTTAGCAATGAAAAAGCACCTTGATCCATCTTACCTCTTTGTTCATCTGTCACATTCCAGTTCCTGTTGCTGTAGCTTGCTTTTTATCAGTTAAACCAAAGGTGTTAGGATATATGCAACTACGAAAAGGACCAAATATTATAGGCTCTTATGATCTCCTACAACCAGTAGCTGACTGCTTAAAACTGTTCATTAAAGACATTAAATAATTTATTAAAGTTCATCCCTCAACTTCATCACGATGCTTTTTATACAAGAATAACCAAAGAGGTTGGTTTCCAAAATTTGCTGTTGCAAATTTAAACAAACCACTTAGAAGCAGCCATTCAGGCAAACTCATCTCTGTTGTTGCCGAGTGAGGTGACCTGTAATAAAGATAGAAAGCCAAATGAGTTTGGGAGGGCTGGTTGGTTGTAGGATAATGCAACTTCAGCTTTATTTGTCCTGTTGTATACCCTAGACCTACCTGGAGTGATTTGAAGGTGGTGTGGGCCCTTTGAAAAAGAAAGCAACCTATGCTAGAGTGTAAACCAAATACGTATCTTGTAGCTAGCCCTCTAGGCTAGGCCTTGTTTAATGACTTCCACCGATTTTTCTTGAAATGCTCACCTCCCTTGTTTTTTCATGCTGTTTAACAATAGATTTATTTTTTAAGTTGTCATTTGATTTGTAGGAGGCAGTGATGTGTACTTATGTTTTATATAAATGGGCAAACCAGTATTGGAGCCTGGGCATATGGGAGGAGGACAAGGGACACTCTATCTTCACCCTTTGATCCTGTACTTATCAAGTGGCAGGATGATGGTTTAATGAAAAAGACAGTGGAAAACTGATAAACTCTGTTGCTCATCTTAGAAGTGGGGAAAGACAGTAAAGCAGGAGGACCATGGAGCAAACACAAACCTACCCCCTTTGCTTTTGTTTCACCTGTTCCTAAGTAGTTTTCCACTTATGTTTATGTTTTAAACAGAGGAGCCTAGTGCTGGTTCGTTTGCAGGCACAAAATGAACCATGAAACAAAAATGATAAGAGTTCCTGCTCTGGGGACTTTACCCTGGCCTCCTTTGTCCATGTCAGTGGGACTCTGTGGGTTTTTTGGTTTGCTTGAACTAAATAACATCCTAGAATTTGCTAAGATGAGGGGCTAATTCCAGGAATCAGGACAGTAGTGCTGATTTTTTTCCTTTTTCTTAAATGTGTTTTTTGCACAGAAAATCCCCTAATTGGGTGTCTGCATGTATACGACACATCCTTGTACCCATCCAATACCTGTGCCTCACTTCTTTAGCCCAGTGACCAATTCTATTAGCATCCTCTGCAACTACAAAAAAAGGGTAATCTCAAATGGTTCTGTATCTTCTTTGTATACTCCACAAAAGTGTTCTCCTTGCTAACTTAAAAGGACAGTTGCCAGCATCAGCAGTTGAGCTTTTGGAACCTCTTTTCTTTGAAAAGTCCACAGGAATAGGACTCTTCTGTCTTTATTTCAGGTTGGTAACAGCAGTATAGCGTGGTCACTCGGTTACATGTTAAGCCTCACGAACATGATTCCAGCAGAAGGCAAGCTGATCCAATTACCCCTGAAACCTTCTTTGTTTGCTGGGCTCCTCGTCTTCCTCACAGCTACAGCACTGTTGTGTCTTCTCTTCCTTGTTTACTTGTGTATTGTGTCACGTAATCGGAAGAATATCAGTCACATTGAACATGTATTTATTCCACAATGAATGAACTTTACTGAAGGCTAACCAAGAATTTTATAGTGCTGTTAAGTAGGACTTTATTTTTGAAAAATGGAGGGCGAAATAAAGACAGGCAAAAAGACTTCAGGACCGGAAGCATAAACAGAGAAGAGACACAAAGGAATCTGTGATATGGTGGAGTGCTTTTGAAATATTTTGGCAGTCGTTGCTGTAAAACTAGTTTGTCCAGTGTGTGGCAGAGAAAGCATGGGCAGATACGTCACTTTGCTTGATAAGGGATTAATAGCCTTTTCATGTCAGGTATGTGTTCTTTTTTGTTCATTAACTCTGCACTAACTGATAAACTTAAGTGGTGATGAATTTGATCACAGTGGTGGTTGTTTAAGATAAAATCAAATAAGTCAGTAGGAACTGTGGGAGGCAGGAACATGGTAACTGTTCTTGTGTGTAGTGCTGACACTAAAAGCCCTCAAATAATCTAATTACTGAACTGGAACAAGCAATGGCTAATGACAGGAACTGAAAGGAACAGCTGGGATAGAACTGGTTTTACGGCTGTTCCAAACTGTTTGATCCCCACTACATAAAGGTGTAATAAACTGCCAGCACCTTTCAGGACTTTCAAGATTGTCTTAAAACTGAACTGTATTTTCCGATATCATGGAGATCTCAGAATGCCTCTGCTATGGTACATAACATTTGCTTTGAAGATGGAACAAAATACTTTCATGCTTAAGTAACTGAACCTAAATCATGGTTACCTCCAGGAGCCACTGGAGTTTTTTCAGTGTCCTTTTCTCTAACTTCCACATAAATAATTTTTGTAGGTTCTCAAACACTGACCTGTGTTGCCCACACACTGTTGATCTCAGGTGGTTGCAGTCAGTACTGACTTGTTATGTACATACATTATTTTGACTGTCTGGATAAAGTCTCAGACCTAGGACTTTTTGAAGCATTAACTTATTAAGCCCTTCATTCAAGGCCAAGAGGAATAGGAGCCAGGCTGCAGGCCAGCAGAACACCTGTTCTATAGGGGTTTTGGGAACACATTGCTGGAGCTGCAATCATGGCTGTGGTGCCTTGATCAGCCTTTCCACTGTCCTGACCTCAGCCTTCCTTCAACAGCACTGGGATCTACCTAGCAGATGCTTCTGTTAAACACATTAACTCCAGAGCTTTCCTGGAAGTGCTGCTGCCTTCATGCTCCAAAGAGATTACAGCCTTGAAAGCCCAGGCATTCTTCACCAAACCTCTCATTCCCTTAAACCATAAGAGTACAATTTTACCCACTGCTCAGAGTTCTTCATAGTCAGTGCCCCTTTACCTGCCTGTCTTTTGTATGGTTTTGGTGGTCTTCACCTGGCTTCTGAAATAACCTTTGAAAAAGCCTCCTGCCACATCATCTGCCATCTCTTCCCTTCGTACACTGTTTCTGTTAATTCCTCTTAATGCTGCCATAACATGATCTGTGAAGCTGCAAGGGGATATATCTGAAGGGCCTTAGAGTTAGCAAAAAGAAGGGATTGCTGTACTCTTCAGGGCTGCAAGAGGAGAACAGAGCATCTCTGCTTCACTTCTCCCCTTCTACCATCTCCTCTCGCCCAGATTAAGTACCTACATGGAGCTCCATATGTCCCCAAACATCCTACAAATAGCTGCCACTGACCACTTTTCATACATTCCTCCCTCTACATCTTCTCAGGATTCCTTCCCTCTGTATCTCTTGCTTGCATCTTTCCTCTTGGAAGGGATGGTTATCAATTTCATGCATGGAGCTTTTCAGTGTGAGAAAGTAAAAACGAAAAGGGAGATCACCATATTCAATACCTACTGCTAACAAGCTAAAGCCTGTGAGGCCATGTGAGTAGTGGTTTCTGCACGTGTTGCATCTGAGAGATCTACTTGTTGATGCATGCACTGAGAAGTCAAGCTAACATTGGGTTATGAATCGAAATGGCACATAATGTGTTTTTTTATCCCAACTTCATCTATTCCATGTATTGATTAGGTTGTGAGGTAGAAGAACAATGGCCAGTATTTTTATCAGTGAATAACATTTTCAATTTCTGTCTTTTGTTTCTATGTCACCTTCTTACTTTCAGGTTTGATTGTGGGGTTGAAGTTTTATTTTCTTTTGCTTTTCACAGGCTGATAGATGATTTGAAGGGAACTAAATATCTTTTTAAATGGGGGAAAAAAAAGTTAGTGATTTTTCAAGAGGATCATCAGTGAGGGCCTTGTTCCTTCTCTGTTGGTATACTACTATGTCCCGTCAGTCTTACTGCAGTAGCATTATCAAGGCAGAAGGTATTAAAAGATGATGAAGTGCTGTGTAGCACCCAAGTTACATCTGATAAAACAAAATTTACTTCGGAATGCATGGACATTACAGAGGTTGGCATGAGATAAAGCTTCTATCTTTTGTGTGATGTATCTGGAACTGCATTAAGGGTAAGACAAAAAAAGGCAGTTAGATGACAGCATTAAAATGTTCTCTTCAGTTGCCAAATTTATGTGGAAAATGGTATTCCGGAATATTCACTTGCCCCACAAAACCCTTGCTTTCCTTTGTGAATGGCAGGGCCATTCAGATGTGGGTTTGCACAAATGGAACATGCTTGGAAGCTAGTCTCCTTAGAGTTGGCAGCTAAAGAACAAGTAAATTTGTTCAAAAATCATTTGGACTTCCAGATGGACTTGGATAGAGCCAGTATCGGTTCAAAGAATGCCTTCCCTCCATGAATCACCTCCTGTTTTCCTTTTTCAGTAGTTCCCTCTTCTCCCTATGCATGTAATCTCCCTCCTGTATCACCAGGATACCCACCTGCTTGGTCTTATCTCTCCTGTCAGCTTCAGCTGAGAAAGCTGAAAGCCATTGAACTTTCAGCCAGGCAGCTGCACTGCCATAGCATACAGCTTCTTCCAAGCTAGCGCCATGGCTGCAATTCAGTGTTACAGTAAACAAACATGGCTTGGACACACAGCCATCTTGGCTACCCTTGGCTGTAGTGGGTGCTTCTGGAGGGGAGGTGAGGCAATGGTGATGGTTATGGCTTCAGTAACCACAGCTAAATCCTCCAAGTTCCACTCAGAACCAGATCAATGGGTTTAATGTTAAGATCTCTGGAGAGCCAGTGAAGTTAACAGCGTTTGGGAATGTGTGCAAACTATAGGTTATTTATTTTTTTTATACTCTTTACTGCCTGCTCATGAAGATTAATAAAATTGTGAAAAGCTAAGCAAGTGTACTTTTTACTTTGTATTATTTTTTTCTCTAAATCACTATTTTCATCCTGATAGAGATCTGCTATCCCTCTAATAAGAGTAACTTGTCTGAAATGCTTTGGACGACAGAAATTTGCAAGCTGCAAAACTGAGATTCTGGAGTGAACAGTGCTCATTATCTCCAGAATCCATATTCTCAGCAAGGTAACCCTTGTCGTTAAAACCAAGTCACTCTTCTGATTTTTTTTTTTTTTTTTTTTGTAAATGTGTGAGATACATACATACAAACAACTTCTACTTGTAAACACTGTTAACATTTCATTCAGGGACACTTGCTAGGGCTTCTCTCAGGTTCACCGCCATAATGTAGATCTGAAAGCTCAGCTGCCAAAGAGCAGCAGCAATTCCCAGTTAGAAGAAACCCCACCTTGCAAAGAGAAGCAGCAAGAAATTAATCCCCCAGAAGAAAGAGAAATGAAATGCATACGGATATTTCGGGGGCGGGGGCAGGCAAAAGTCACAAACTTCTTATAAACCATATGCAAACCTGGCCGAAGAAAGCAGTAAGTTGTACTGTGTGGCATAATTCAGCATTGATAAGATCAGTCAAGAGGACAGAAAAGTAAACAACAGTGAGCATGATAGTCAGTCATACCCCAATAAGGGGAGTTTTTGTTCAGTTTTTAAATTCAATTACTGTTTCAGGAGCAATGTATGTTCACTTGGATGGCAATGAAGACTGTGTATTGCAAAAAGTGCTCACCTATACTTAATTTATGAGTGTTTCTGTGTAGTAAGAGGAAGGTAGTATCTAGTTTCCTGCTCAGCAACATTTCTGCAGGCCTAGTGTATGTTTTCAGAAGTGTATTCGTGGGAGAAAATGTTTTTAAGCTTTAATTCCTGAATTGCTTTCAGTGTTTGATGTTAAGACACAGTGCAAGTTTGATGTTTTTTTATGATGCCTCTTCCAGTTGTTTATGATCTTAACAGATGCAGAAATGCATGCATGCAAATTATGGTTATGGAGAACACACGCAACCCTCCCATACTCAGTAAGTCATCAGTTTAGTTGCTAGTGACATTTGAGTACATCTGTCATACAACATGCAAAGGTCATTAAAAAGACCAAGATTTTGGGTAACCTCCCTTCCTTCCTTTTAAGTAGTAGTGGAGAGTAACGTTACATCAAATGAGGAAAATGAAAAATACTGTTTTTCCAAATCACTGCAAAATGACAAAATGAAAGAATCCAAAAGCCATCACCTTCTACTGACTTGACCTAGAATGTTGTTTAAAAATAACTGGCTTAATACATGTATTACTATATTACTCTTGTGAACACAGTAAAATAATATTGCTATAATGGTATTCTGGATGTTTCAAAGATACCTGATGCAGTGCTCATTAACATTTTAATGATCCATCCCCATGGCACTTGCATAAAATATCTACACTATTTAAAATTGCTTAAGTGCATTTTTTCCTTGCTCTCTTTTATTAGAAAAGCAAAACTGTACAAACAATAAACACTATGCTTTAGACAGCTAAATTGGGATGTTTCATTGCACTGTTGAGAGAAGAGCCAGAAGAATGAAGGCCAGAGCTGTGTACTGGCAGTGCTCCGCTGTACATTTTGCTTACACTTTGCTACCCTCAAAGCTCCTCTTCTCATTGCAAGTGTTTTGGCTGACGTTTATGCGAGTGAAAATCCTGCAAAATGTGATCCGCACATGTGTCAGTATCTTGATGCATGTATATTAAAGCCAGCCCAGTGAGCTGACATTCACCCATGGAGCTTTTCTGCCATGCCCTGATGGTCCACAGGGCCCTAACCGCCTGCCTTCCCTCAGCAGCAGTACTGCTTGGCAGAGTGGCAAGAACAGTGAGAGCTGCGGGGAGCTCTGGGTAAAATGTCTTGGCTGGGATCCTGCACCACTGTGAGGGTGCTCTTTGGTGAGTCATCCCATGGAACGTCTCTCCATGCTGCACGCCACCTATGCAGCTCTGCTCTAGGTCGGAAAGGTCTGTTCCACATGCACTGCAGAGTGCTCACACTGCAGCTTCACTCTAGGAAATCCCATTCATGTGGCGATTAGGACCAAGCAATAGAGTGTTGTCTCTGGAGCCTGGAGGCAACACAGAGAACAGAACAAACACGCTCTTCTGGCAGCGTGCGTGTGCATCTGTGACACCAGTGCTAGTGCGATACCTTCTGCTGCATGCAGCAGGTGGTGACTTGCCATCAGCAGCATGGGCCAGATGCCTGACTGCTGCACAGAGTGCTGCCTGGCCCTCTGCACTGCGGTGCGTGTAATGCTGAGTCCATTCCATGTTCCTTTTGTTTGTGTGGTTTTAAACCAACTTTTTACCATCAGATGGTGATGGTGAAACCTACTATGCTGAATTATAATACTGATCTTACCCTCTCTAGAAGTTTGTTCTGAACGCGTACTACTCCTGTCTGCTTCCCATGCCCATTTTGTATTTGTTTTGTTGTCTCCAGAGTACTGCTATAAGGTTCAACAAGGAGGAGTGCCAGGCCCTGCACTTGGGTCACAACAACCCCACGCAACGCTACAGGTTTGGGCAAGAGTGACTGGAAAGCTGCCCAGTGGAAAAGGACCTGGGGGTGCTGGTTGACAGCTGGCTGAACATGAGCCAGCAGTGTGCCCAGGTGGCCAAAACGGCCAACAGCATCCTGGCTTGTACCAGAAACAGTGCGGGCAGCAGGGCGAGGGCAGTGATCGTCCCCCTGTACTCAGCACTGGTGAGGCCGCATTTTGAATATTGAGTTTTGGGCCCCTCACTACAAGAAGGATACTGAGGTGCTGAAGTGTGTCCAGAGACGGGCAACAGAGCTGGTGAAGGGTCTAGAGAACAAATCTGATGGGGAGCAGCTGAGGGAGCTGGGTGTGTTTAGGCTGGAGGGGAGGAGGCTGAGGGGGGCCCCGGTTGCTTTCCACAACTGCCTGAAAGGAGGCTGTAGGCAGGTGGGTGTGTTGGTCTCTTCTCCCAAGTAACAAGCAACAGGATGAGAGGAAACGTCCTCAAACTGCACCAGTGGAGGTTTAGACTGGGTATTAGGAAAAAATTCTTCACAGAAAGGGTGGCCGAGCACTGGAACAGGCTGCCCAGGCAGGTGGTAGAATCACCGTCCCTGGAGGTGTTTAGAAAACATGTACATGTGGTGCTTGGGGACACGACTTAGTGATGGACTCGGCAGTCCTGGGTTCTCCTGGGTTCACAGCTGGACACGACGGTCTCGGAGGTCTTTTCCAACCCAGACACCTCCGTGGTGCT
>JAVJGI010000050.1:100328182-100347056 GCA_035590275.1 Ibycter americanus
CCGGCGCCTCCGCCGCCGCCTGCGGCCTCCGCGCGGGGCCGGCGCCGGCAGACAGGCGTTGGGGGCGTTACGGTGGGGCCTCGGCGCCCGCGGAGGGATTTTGAGCAGCTGGAAAGCTTGGGAAGCAGTTTTAAAGGCTGTGAGACGGCCTTGAGTCTAGCGGTGGCCTTAGGTACCTTGTCGCCTAACTCCTGTCAATTCTTGCCGCTCCCAGGTGTTCAAACGCTTCGTCGAGATCGGCAGAGTTGCCTTCATTTCCTTTGGGCCACATGCTGGGAAGCTGGTGGCCATTGTGGATGTTATTGACCAAAATAGGGTAAGCTACGAGTGCCGTTTGCCATGTTCTGCCTTAACGGAAGCTTGTACACTAAGACAAGAGTGTATCGATTTTGAAGGAAATATCCTGTGAGTAGATCTTTCAGAGAAATAAGCAGTTGGCAGAAAGGTGGGATTTAACAGCTGTTGTTGTATTTGAAACTTTGAGTAGCAAGCTTTTTTTCACTGGCAAATGATACATTCCCCTCTCTGCTATGTTTCCTAGGAGTAGAAGTGGACAAGTGATGTCAGTTGGAGTCTAAAACTTATGAATGGAATGGCATTAATGTATGTTCAAAACAAATGTTTGGGCTAGGAGACTCTTTTTGCTTAATGTTCCTGAAAAAGCTGGGGAAAAAAAGATACGTACGTCATCTTAGTTCTGAGTGCTTTTTTTAAAGTTCAGTTTGGGTTTCTTTTTCCAAAGACGAAGATGGGCTTTTAAAATTCTTCCTGTAGAGCTTGGGTTGTGTGTGCAAGGCTTAACACTCGGGTTTTGTCTGTATAATGCTTATTTCAATTTTGGACTGTTGTTGTCAAGCCACTGTTCATATGTTATTAGGAAGCTGTTGTCTAAATTAAGTATGATGGGAGAACTGTTAGGAAACCCCCACATTTGTTTTCCTTTTTCAGGCACTAGTTGATGGCCCCTGCAGTGGTGTCAGAAGGCAGGCTATGCCCTTCAAATGCATGCAGCTGACAGACTTTGTTCTCAAATTCCCACACAGGTGAATCATTGGCATTTTTTTTTGACCAGTGTAAAAAAATGTGCTGTCACTTGATGACTGAATTATGTGATCTGATGCTTGCTAAATCTAGAAAATTCATACAACATTTAAGTCAATGGATTAACATGTGTGCACAGTAAAAATGTGGCGGACTGTGTTACCATAGTTGCATATGTTTTCATTACCAGTATTGGTTGATGACCACTGTTAATGAGCAAAGCCAATAGCACATTGGCCTAGGCAAGTTGCATATAGTTGTGGGATGGTGTGGGGGCAAGCAGGTTCAGTAAATACTGTACAGCTTCACTTTTGCTACTGATTAGGTCACCTTCAGACATTAAATACGTTCCCTGCCTACAGAACTACACTGGAATTGTAGTAGGCTGAACTCATTCTGTTCTCTTCAGCTTAGTTACTACGTGAGTTTATGTAATTTAGAAACAAATTGCTGCATTTCTGATTCTGAAGCAGTGCAAGGAATAGTGTGCAAATACGCCTCTTGGAGTTGCTCGACTGTCAGTCCCAGCAAAGCATTTATGCAACAAAATGTTAATTAGGCTACAGAGATGTATGTGGCATTGACTTAAAAATGTCTGAAGTAATGTAGAAGAGTGACTTTCCCCTGTATGAAATTTGGTGGGCTAACGTTGGTGAGAACCCTTTTTTATAAAGACTGAGTATAATTTTGTGACTGTTCTAATGCAGTGCTCGTCAGAAGTGTGTGCGACTTGCCTGGGAGAAGGAAAATATAAATGAAAAATGGGCAGCAACAAGATGGGCAAAGAAGATTGAAGCCCGAGAAAAGGTACAGCTTTCACTGTATGAGTAACACACATTGTACTGCCTCTGCTTATTAGGATTAGGTGCAATCTAATAAACTATGCGTTTTCAATTGCAGGCTAAGATTAAAGATAGACAAGGCATACATTGCCTATCAGCTTCAACTTCTTGTTTTTTAACAGCAAATGTGGTTTTGTTCAGTCATTTCTATAACCACCTGTTTTTTTCTGCACCGTCACTTCCCAGCAAAGGCCTTAAATAGTGCACTAGTTCCAGATGTGCAGCTAAACCTAGTCTGGAGATGGTCAGAGTTGCTTGTGGATGCTTTGAAACGCTGAGTTTTACTACTTGCATATTGTATGTATGTATCAAAACTTCATGACTGATTCTTTTCAAACAGAAAGCGAAAATGACCGACTTCGATCGCTACAAGGTTATGAAAGCAAAGAAAATGGTAAGTGTTTGAGTGTTATCTTTTTATGGATTTAATGCCTGTAGATTTCACTTCACAGTCACATACAGGTGTTAATAGCCTTAGTTTTATAGCTGGTTTTGGGTTATGGTGTTACACAAAGTATGTGAATGCCTTGAATTTTTCATGCTTCTTTGACAACTACTTTCTGTTCAGTAGTTGATCAAACTTGAATCCGTGTGATCTGTGTGTCATTCCTCCAAGTTATAGCTGAGAAGGGAATTACCCACTGATGAAATCAGATATTCTTGATGGGTTGTTGTTAGTATTTCATACTATAATGAAAGTCAGTATACATGAAATACTGGGGTGCCCAAGTCACCATCCAGAATGATGTCCACTTGGTAGATCAGAACAGTGTTAGGTGGAATTTGACGTTTTTAAATGCAATATATGGTAAATCTTTTGACCATATAATACAAATGTAATTGGTTAGCAAAGGGTAGTTATCAAAAAGGACAGAATCTTGAAAGCTTAGAATTTAAATTCAGGCATAATATTTGAGCTATTGCTGTTTTCATTCTGATGAATAGTAAACATATTCCTTCTTTACAGAGAAACAGGATCATCAAGCATGAAATGAAGAAGCTCCAGAAGTTGTCTTCTAAAAAAGGCAAGAAGGCTCAGAAGCCAGAGAAGGCGCGGAAGCCAGAGAAGGTGCAAAAGCCAGAGAAGGCGCAAAAACAAGAGAAGGCACAGAAGGCGCAGAAATAAAATGAGCTTCCTGTTATGTATGACTATGTGTTCTTGCTCTGATTCTTTAAAATTAACAAATGGTTAAACATCTGATTTAAATTGTAATCACAAGTTCATTTTGTTTCTGACCAAGAGTTGTTGTCTGTCTCATTTATTAATGTGCAAGTGTTGGGTTCTAGTGTTTCTCAGGAACATGCAGAAGTGTTTTTTGTCGTATTCTATGAAGACCATACAGGCTATGCTCAATATTCTATACCTAGTGCCGATTGACATATTTGCATACCCAGTTATTTGAAACAGGTTGGATCCTGACATTTTAAAGCAGTCTATTGAAGTGGTTGGGAATATACAAAATTATTTGCACAGTCAAGTGTGAAAGAGAAGAAATAGTTACAGTTAATTTTTCTCTATGAATTAAGGCATAAACAAAGTGTGTGTTCTGGTTAGAATATAAATAATGTCAAGTATTTAAAAGAGTGACAGATCGCTGTTCAAATGCTTTAAATTGCTCCATATTTTCTGAAAAAACTTCCATCATTCTTTTAAGTAGTGACCTCTGGAATACTTAGATACTTCAGATGTCTAACACCACAGTTGTCCTGTAGGTGTGGTTACAATAAGTAGCACACTAACAAGCTGGAAATAGTGACTTGTGTTTAGGCATGCTTGCTTTTCAAATGCTAAAAGTTAAGGGTTTATGTCAAGATCCGAGCCTAATTACAATTCCTTAAATTATGCAGCATAAAAAAGCCACTAAGTAAAAGGGGACATGACCTAAAAATTACTCAATCCATCTGAAACACTGAAGTACTCGATTTAGTCTTTGCACTATAAAATAATGTTTACATATCTCAATGTCAGCATCCATCTTCTTCTGTGTTTTCCCCTGTGTAGCTTGTTGACAGGGGATATGTTTTCTTCATAATGAAGAAACTGGAAGTCCGAGATACCTGGTAATTGAAAAGCAAATTATTTTTACAGTCAAATACAAAGTGGAGGAGGGAGAATATGTATTTAAAAAAATTAAGGTTGTAAAACCTTTAAATGTTGTCAAATATATACTCGTGCATATTGTCAAATGTATTGGTAAGTATGTGCTTTTACAAACGTGTGCTGTTAAGTCAGGGCTAGTGTTGCTTGTTTTAGCCAGAATTGGGCCTCTGCATGCTCAAATGCTTAAAACTGTATAATGTTGTCTTGAGCTATTTATAATTGAATTCAAGCACATGGTTTATACAAGTGAATATAACAGCTCAGGAAAAACAGGAATTATGCAAACTGGGATTAAAACCCACGTTCAAGCATCTGAAGATTTTGATATTGAATTTGATTTTCAAGTGATTAAATCCACCTACTCTGAAACTTGTAACTTGAAAGGTGTATCAACCTGGAGGTCCTCTAAGGTGAAAGATGTGTTCCTTAGGGTTACTTGGGTTTTTTTATGTACTACTGTTAAGCTCAGTTACGTAAGACTGGAGGAAAATTGGTAAAGGTGCCTGTAGAGAGTAGATGTGCCTTAATCATAATGAGCTCACAAATGCTTTTTCTTCTATTTGCTCGTTTTTGAAGGTACTTGCTTCCAAAGAATAACTTTGGCTATGACCAGAAATTTATCCAGTGTTATCATTCCCACCAGTACTGCTTGGCACCTACGGAGGTCTGTGAAGCATTTCCGTGGTATGAAGTGTACTGTAACCTGCCTGGCAGCTGCCACTTGCCTGATTGGGAACTTTGTCATGGTACAAAAGGAGGGCTGCCTGCCTGCAGCTGGTGGTGTCTGCACTGGCACTGCACCCTGGGAAGGGATGTGCTAGAGGAGCAGGGCCTTCAAGGTCAAGGCACTGTTGGGGGGGAGAGCTTTATGTGCCTTACAAGAAAACTGGGTTCTGTAATGCCATGTCTGCTATCAAGTGCTTCTGTGGAAGTACCATATTGTTACAGTTTGGAGGAAAGGGGAGAAGAAAAGCAACACAACATACCGGTCTTTGGTACCTGTGCTGTGTCTTTCTGGCAGCGTGTTCCATGTTAGCAGCATCTGGTGCCCCTTCTAGTTACTCGTGAAACTTCTGCAGCTCTGTATGGTTGGTAGCCCGCCTTCCTTTCAGTCCCTGAGTGTTGGGCCGTCTCTGCTCATTCATCCTTTCTTTTTAAAGCTACGGGGATACAGAAAATTGCGGAAGTACAGTTTTGTTCCTGAAGGTTACCACACGATGGCAACGTTTGCTCTTCACAAGGTTGTTCCTAAGGCTTAGCCAAACCAGGAAAGCGCTGCCTTTCCGTGCAAAGGAACAGTGCCAAACAAAGGGAATGGATATGCTTATCCACGTCTTTATTTTTCCTTTATAGGTGACGAAGATGTGCTTTGCTGAACTGAGGATATGCTTCTTTAATTTACTTTGTGAAGCAGTGTGTAAAGAAATAGGACCTGCTGTTCAGAAAAAGCTTAAAGTGAAGTCCTAGTGTTTATTTTCTCAGTTTATTTCATGCAGAACATGTAGGACACTTACTGGGGGCAGAGAGGGGAAATGTACCCTATCCCAGTTTACTTCTGAGCTCAGCGGATAGTTGCCATACCTCCTAAATCAATACCAATAGTCAGCAAACCCAGTCTTAGTCTCTGTGCTGCAAAGTCTATGAGATGTGAGCAATTCTAGGAGTAGGATTGGACCTCTTAGCATAATCTGTAGTTAAAAGGCGTAAAATCTGCTGTTACTGTGAACCAGCTGCAGTTCTGGGCCAAGTGATTTGCTGGTGATGTGTAGTTTTTCTTCTTCAAAAAAGGTCTATATTTAAGTACTTTTGGTGCTTGTCTCAACACGTCTGTTGCGGTGTTTGGCATCTGAATGTGTTTAAATTATTTTTTTGAGATGTAATAGACCTGAAAGAGGAACCTCTGGATTTACTGATATTCCTGGTTTTCAAATACTAGTTAGTATTCACTGTCCTGCAGTCAAGGTTTGCTTGGTGACCATGACATTTTCAAGTCACTTGGTCTTGTAGTTACCTGTATGTTAGTAGTAGATAACACTGTTCTGAACTTCTGTGCCACTGATGCTGACCATGGACTTGTGGCAGATCTGGTCTGGTTTACAGCTGGATTTGCTCTATTTATTCTGTCTTACCTCACTTGTAGTGCCCCTTAAATGTTTCTAGCCACGTATGTTTCTCTCCTTTCCCCCTACCCATGTTGTTAAGGTGCATCTGAAAATTCCAGATGTCTGTGTCTGCCTTTCATCGAGATGAAAAGGTGCTAGTTTCTGTTCACAGCATTATGGGTATATGAGTAAGTACAGCTTACAGGCGAGAAGTGGTAAGTGGAGCAAATTACAGGGTTGGCTGTGTGGTGGGTTCTGCTCATTTCAAGTCTTCAGCTTTTGGTTCTTCATATAATTTCTTTTATTTTTTATTTTTTTTTGGAAGTAGTTTTTTAATGTTTCAATCTTGAAGTTGCGTATACTATTGTCGCACTTGGGTACTTTTGAGTTCATACTGGGGTTTCCTTCTCTGGAGCAGAAAGACCTGCTTTTACCTGTTTTAAGTGCGGCATCCCTAGTTGTGCTGAAGTACCGCAGTCCCTGTCCCTGCCTTAACACAGGCAGTGGCCCTGTGGATACTGGTGATGTACCTACACCCTCTCGTTTTCCCTGAACTTGTAACAGGCTTCATTCTTGGATGCTGTGCAACCTCCAGTTCATGGTGTCCTTAAGTGGGAATTCGGCTCAATCTTCACTTTGTGCAGCTCACCCCTGTGTCATATTCTTGTTTTAAATAAATGAAGACTTGGTCATTTTTTCCTCATGTCTCTCAGTGATCATAAGCTAGTCTGAGTGGTTTCCAGGTAAGTTTTTGTAGCAAACTCTCCCTCCTCCCCCAAAAGCTTTCAGACCGCTACGTGCATCTGAATTTGAGAAGTCTTCTGCCTGCAGTCAGCCATTTGTGCTGATCACCAGCCTAAAAATTATGCCATTGCCACCAGCACAGAGCCACTTGCTCCTTCGTGAGATGCATTGACCTAGTTCTTATTGCAGAGGAAGTATTTTTTATCATTTCCCCAGTGGTCTCCTGGTATGAGGGTATTTTTCAGGATATTTTGTACTATAACTGTTTGGGAGCATCTCTCCTTGCATATTGGGAGGAGAGGCCCTGACCTGCTGCTCATCGTGGCCCTCAGCAGAGCTGAGCTCTTCCCTTGCGTCACTTTGGGCCGCTTGTGGAGCGCGGGTGGTGTTTCAGGGAACTGTGCTGCTGATAAAGTTTTATGTGGCTGGATCTCCTCAGGAAGCTCTGCTTTGATGAAAATTATTTGAAAGAGTAATAGTGTTCATATTTAAATAGCATGAAAGAATATTATCTTTTGAGATCAGCTGGAGTTTTATCTAAGGACACACAGTGGAGGGCACAACATCTGAATGATTTTCACAATAACTCAGCAGCCAAGACTTTAGAGCCACTGTTTGAACCTCATATTTACAAAAGCTATCAAACAAGAGAAGAGACCCTTGCTAACTGTGTTACTGCAGTCAGATGCTATTTAAAGGTAGTCTAAAGAAAGAATGGGAAATAGGCTTGTGGACTTTTTCATTCTTCCTTCTTTTTCTCTTTGGGGCCCCTGAATAACTTTAAAGGGATTTGTTTGTTTTTGGTTTATTTCTACTGCTTGTCTCATTCACATTGCACATGTGAGTCTTAGCTCATCCTGGAAGTCTCTACAGATAATGGAAAAAAATCAGAGTTTATGGCACAATGAAGTAAATTAAATCTGACTAGCTGAAAGTGGCATCATTTTTGCTCTGGTTGCTTGAAGCATTTTTCAGGGTCCAGGGGGAGGCTGGCAAGCTGCTGCTGCTGGCGATGCATGCAGGTCCTCATCCAGGATGTGAGGAGGCTTCCTCAAATCCCAGCCACCTGAACGTGACCTTGGAAGGAGAGATGTTCATGCAGTGGGTACGCCTGGCCTCTGCTGACAGTGCCACTGTTCTGCTTGAGTGAGGGGCAGGTGTTGGGGCACAAGGAATAGACACCAGGAGATGTGGGGGTTGATGTGCTTCTCCAACCTGTAGCTTCACAAGAAGTGGGGCACGGTCCGTATCGTGGCTCAGTGATGTGGTCCTCTGGCTCCCTTTGCTTTCCCTCGTCCCCGCTGCTCACCAGGCAGTTTTGGGTTGCTCTTCAGAAAGCAAAGGTGTGCATAAGTCTGTTGGCGGGTAGAAATGACTGCTTGATTGTGGCTGCACTAATCTTTCTCATTGGCACTGAACTGCACTAGACTTTGCTGGCAACCCTGCTGGGAGCGCAAGTGGTGCTCTGCTGGGTCAGACCAGCAACCCATCTAACCCCTGTCTGGGTCTCTGATGCTGACAATGGGAGATACTGTGTAGGAAGAGGACGTGAGTTTAGTCCCTCCACTTGCAGTTCCCCAGCATCTACAGCAGCATGATTAGGGGTGCTAGGGGAGATGCCCCTGCCCATTCCTCTTAGTGTCTCTTTTTTGATCTACTGTCTGTGAATTTGTTCAACCTTTTGAGACTGCTCACACCACCTTCCTCTACAACCTTGTAGTAACAAATTCCAGAAATTCACTGCTGCTGTGTGGAAAACTGCTCTATTTAGTGTTTTAAACCAGTCTCCTACTATGAGGACTAACCAGTGCTTGAGACAGGAGCTACTATTAAGCACCATGACACCATGTGACATCCTTACCAGCTGTAAGCTTGGAGGTGAAGGTGAGAAAATGTTATTTCACAGAGTTGTCCATGGAAGGGGGCTGAGTTAGGAGGAGTCCTCATTCAGAGTGCCATGACTTGGTATTTGAAGGACCATCAGAGTCGCAATTAAGTGTCAATGTGGGCAATTGTGTCATAGGACAATTATTCTAGTAGGACACTTAAAAGCATCCACACACTGCATGGTGCAAAACACTTTCTAGCATCCTATAGCAAATTTGACATTGTGGGCAGAAGGAAGTCCCAGTGCCATGCCATAGGATGAGAGGGCCCAGGGTCACAGGCACTGCCAACAGCCCTGGGTCACTGCTCAGGCAGGAAATTTGGTGTCCTTATGGCCCTTGGAAAGGGGACCTACAGCTTGGAACAAGGCAGCTCCTGACAATCTGACCTTTCTTTCTGACCATACTACTCAAAGCTTGGGAGGAGCTTGGCTCCAGGGCTATTGCTTTGTGTCATCTTATGATAATGTAATATCATTAGGAGATGATACAAAACAGTCCCTCGGGGCATGGACAGGGTGCATGCTCCAAGCTTTCAAGATTCCCTGTCTCCTCTCTTATACTGCTTTACTGGGGTGTAACAGAGTTTCCAGCCTGCCCTTCATCCTGTCTGAAAGTTCCCCGAACTTAATTAATCTGATTATTAGAAACTTTCTAATTGTCAGCCTAAATTTATTCATGACCAGTTTATGACAAAGAGGCTCCGCTTCTTGCTTCTGTAACTGCAGGGCTGTCAGGAAAGATTCATGAGCCCATATGTTGGCCAGGCCCTATTTTCAGCAGCCACAATTCAAAGCTTTCAGATTAAATACTGCCTGATCACTTCATGTGTTAACACATACATTTTCTCCCATCCTACCATCATGGTGACAGAGGACTTTCCCTAATGCAAAGGTATATACACACACAATACAGTGTCTTTGTGGATCCTACTCAAGCATATGCCAGTAACTCCTTCCAGGAAAAGAAACAGATTGCTTTTTTTTTTCTTTCTTTTTTTCTTTCTTTTTTTTTTTTTTTTTTGTGGGGGGGTGGGGGTGAGGGGGAATGGGTAAGGGGGGAAGGAGTGTTCTGTGCATCAGCTTGTGTTCATTTTTCCCTTGTTTCTGTCTGATCCTGCAGGTTAGAGCTGGAGGTTTGCTGAGATGCTCAGAGGGAAATGAAGCCTCATTTTAGCTTGATGCCTCCCAGGCTTGGGACACTGGCATATCCACAGTGAATCCAGGAGGCTTTGCCCTCAGCATCTGGCCTGTTCATGTGCAGAGGTAGGAAGCAAGTTTTCTGTCTCGGGAAAGGTCTCAGAGTCACAATCACGCTCTGTGGGGAGCCGGGGCATGCTGCATCTGTGCAAACTGCACCAGTTGTGTGCTAACGTGAATCGCAGGCAGTGCCGCTCTGTGCTCCTGCCTGGCACCCACTGTGCTCCCTTTCTGGGTTCCTAAGAGTCATCCAACTGTAGTTTTAAAGCACACGCAGAGCTGTGGTTGGTGCAGGAAAAGCTACGTTCACCCTGGCCCTGCCTACGAGGTGTGAAGGCAGGTGGGGAGAAGCTGGGCTGTCCCCTGCAGAGCCCCACCACGGCTCCTCGCCTCTCTCAGAGCACCTCCAGAGTAAGATGAGCTTGGACAACTCCCGCTCAAGAGGCCAAGGGAATGAGCCAAGCAGCTCTCTGAACCCTCAGTGCTAATTCTTAGCCCCTCTAAGCCTGAGTCATTTGAGCAGTAATTTTACAACTGTTCAGGACTTTTTTTTACTGTGATGCTACGCACAGTTTCCAGTGGAGTTTTCCAAGGCTTGTCTGTGGCTTTTCCTAGCCAGTTTCTGTGAGTGTGGAAGTATGGGTGAGTGGCTAAACAAAGTCTTTGCCAAGAAGGAGCAAGGAGCAAAGAGTGTAACGATCACTAGCTAACATGGTTTCATGGTCAGACAAATTCGTTCCATTCCTGAGCAGACCATGGCATCTGTGCTGGCAGGGCACACTGGGTCTCCAAGGCAACGGGCGCAGCACCATATGCCATTTTGATTTTGAAAGTGGTATAATTTAGGAGTGCTTTACATATTAGATGAGAAACTGTTTCAACAACAGAACCCAAAATGAGACATCAGTGCTAAAGGTTTTTTACGCTGTGGGGTGGGATTGTTCTTTGTCCAACATCCAGTATTTTTAAACAATGACCAAGTTGAGGATACACAGACAGACACATACATTTATTTGCTAGTAAATTTTGCAGATGGTGCAGGATTAGTGGGATAATAGAGATCTGAATCCCTGGATTTACATGGTAACTGTCCAAGAAAACAGTGTTTCTGATTCATCTGGGTTCTGGGGTTTGTATCTAGGAAGGAGAAAGAGAGAAGAAAAGGTAAGGCTTGCATTGAGACAGGGGGGTCTCTGCCTCAGGAAGGACAGACTGTGAGGAGGACAGAGGTGTCTAGGGTGAGATACAGGTAGAAACTCAGTGTTGAAGTTCAAGTTGCTGTACCAGCTGCTGGGAGTGAGGGAGCCCAGAGGAACGGGTGTCCTATGGGGTACCCATGTCGTGCCGTCCTGGGCAGGCTTGCCCTTTCCCATGGGCTCAGGTCGTCGTGACACAGGCAGGCTCTCAGCAACTGTCTGCTTTCACGCAGGGCTGAAGTTCAGTTGTTTCCAAAAGCTGGTGGAGGATGGAGGCTGGCAGACCCTCGGCGATGCAGAGTGGTAACAAAAGCTGCCTTTTCTTGGGGGAGCAGGCTAGCAAATGGTTGCTTCTCTAATAACTCATTAAATGTGTTGGACACAGGACAGAGGTGGTAAGAACTATTTCTGGCTGAAGATGGGAGAGCTTTAAAAATAGCCTTGAGAAATTAAAAAATGAAAAGAAAACCCTAACTCATTTGAATTATCACAGTTCATGTCCTGCAAAAACAATACCGCAGCCTGTCAAGCTATTCAGAGTTTCTAGCATTTATCTAAAATGTAAGCTGGAGGAATGAGTAATCACCTCTGAAGGACTTAATAACTCCTTGTCCCTTCCTCCCTATACTTGTGTTTGAGTCATGATAGCAAGGAGGATACAATAGGTATTTGTGGGAGGCATAAAGCCTGTGCATTCAGGGAACGTATAGTTCCTCTGCAGGTGTTACTGTTTTCTCTGTCATCTTAAATGCTGCTTACAAAGAATTTCTCTCTTCAGGATGTGACCCCCTGCCTTTTTTCCTGAGTCAGACAAATGGTGACAAAAGCATCCTGGCAGCATTAATTTACTCTAATTATCGAACTGGGGGTGTGCAGCTTCTTCAACGTATTTGTGAAAACTCAGTGCGTTCCGTAAGTGACCTGGGTGGGCTTATTTCCATGTGAACAATGAGGAAAACCTGAGACACAAGAGTCTGCTCCCACACACAACGCATTGAAAGAAATCACCCACGTCCAGCATTTTCTTTATGTGAGGGACTTGAGGCTTGTCTCCTGTTGGGACGGTGGCTGGGGAAGTGGGGCACAGGTACTTCGAAACCAGATGCAAAACTCAGTTTTGCAGCTCATCTGCTTCTCAGTGCCTTCTGGGTCCCAGCACCAAATGCAGCCCCACAGTACTGAGCAGGAGCCCAGCTCTCTCCCCATTCCGCTTGATCCTTAATAGCCTTAATTTCCCATCTTTTTCACAGCTGCTGCAAAGAAGGTCTGAAGTATCAGGGTCTCCTCTCTAACTGGTTCCTTAGGAAAGTGTCAAGGTCCATTATCAACAGATATGAGAGATGGCGGGGTGGGGGAACAGAAATTTGAAGGCTTTCTGAGCAGCTTGTTAGTAATCGGTGGTTGATAGGCAGTGATTTATCTGGGTGGGGTTTGGGTCTCAGAAATCCATTCAAGCTTATAATTATCTTGGCATACATGGAGAGTCATATTCATAGTCTGTCAAACCCATTAAAGCCTCACACTTTTCTAAAGGGGAGAAGAAAACCCTTCCACTTTACTTTCTTAGAGGCAGAACAGCTTTCCGTTCCTTGTCAGCTCTTGAAATCTGTCCTCTCTCCTCTGCCTGTCTTTAGCTCCTAAGGAAGAAATGGGTGCAGGTCCACTGGGATGGAAAGGGAAAGAAAAAAAAGTTTATGGGGACCCCCCCCCCCCCAACCAATCAGCCTATTTCCATCCTTCTGCAACAGGTATTTCTTTAAGAGGACAAGCAAGGGGAAAGGCAAGTCAGTCTCTGAAATGGAGGCAGGGTTATGCCAGAAGCTTTTGCTAATGTCTATAGTGGTGGCATTTTGGGGAGCACAGCCACCCCTGTGCTGCTGTGGGTACACCAGCACCCATGGCCACCTTGGCTCTCCATTGGTTTCCTTGGGCTTTGCCCCACTACTGCTTTTCCCTCAGGGAAAGGTTGTGGCTCTCCAAAGTACTTGCTCCTGGCTAAGCTGGATCTGCCTGGTGATACCAGCAAATTGATGAACTGTACGGTCTAGCGTGAGCCTCAGGGGAGCCCCCCTTGCTGCTGCCACGTGCCTTGCAACAGGGGCAAAACAGCTTGTCCTCTTGCCTAAGTCCAAGGCGAGAGGGAGCAGGCTCAGGAGATCTTTGATACTGGAAATCATAGCTCATCTGCCCTGAGGCCTTAGCATGAGACGTGCCTGTTCTGGAGGCTTGTGTTTTGCCTGTAAGCTGGGTGCAGTCCCACCCCCCTGCTCTCCTCTGTGTCCCTTTGCTGCCTACACCGCATGGGAGTTTCTTGGAGCAGGGACCGTCCCTTGTCCTGCAGAGGTGGCATGGGTCTGATTGAAGGACTGGCCTCAGCTAAAATCAGGGAAACCTCATGGAAATCTGCATGTGAGTGAGCAAGCGAGCTCTGTTTTGAGCTGTAGGGACAGCTGTGAGAGCATGAGCAGAGTCAGTCAGGGTATAGAAAAGGAAAAAGTGAGAAGAAAAGCAGTTTCCACTATTCAGGTAGTCATGGATTTTCCAGAACAAAGCAGAAGGGATGCTACCGATGGGGGCCGGGGCTGTGCTGATGGGCTTGGGACTGCCCAGCTGTGCTACAACGTTGGCATGGCACTATGGGGCTGGGGGGGCTTCCTGGGGCTCCTCAGGAAAGGGGTTCATCATGTACTTGGTTCTCAGGTCTTGCTGCCTTTTTACCCTGACTTTTGCACTGTGAAAATCACGAAAAAACTTCTCCAGGGGAAGGAGGGGGGAAATGAAATTGAAATTTCAAAATGCCGAGATGGGAGCATTTGTTTCAAGGCTTGGTGGATTTATCATACCGGTTTGGCCACTGATCCCTTAAGTTTGCCTCCCACAGCAGCCATCTACGCCTGTTTCTGATGGCAAATTCCTCAGATGTCAGGTGTGCATTTTAAACAGTTATTTGTACGGAGAGGCAATCCAGAGAGACCAGCCGGAGCGCTTGGCCTGTCAGTCAAGGCTTGCAATACCGCTGCACTGACAGGATTAATTTTGACAGAAAATTGCATATAAATTGAATCATTTCAAAATTAAGAAAGGGAGATGAAAGCAAACGCTTCCAAAATGAGGTGCCACCAATGAGTCATGATGTGCCGGGTTCAGCCTCGAGCCCTGTACCTCCCTGCTCCGGCTGTCGGCTGCTACCTGCCCAACAGCCACGGGCTCGGCCCATCTTTGCACCGAGGCTAACACTAGGTTATTGCTAATTACCTAATATTACTAATTATATTAGAAATATTAGGCTGTTAGCTGCCCCAGGGGACTGGCCTCAAGGAAAAAGTTTCAACGTGTCCAGCACTGCAGTGCCCAGGACTGCTGGGGGATGAGGGAGCTCAGCGGGAGCCGTGGGGGGACGAAGGGCTTGGTTTCCATACCCCGTCCTCACCAGCAGCGTGGAAGGGGAGCGTGCTGAAGCTGAAACCAGACTCACTGCTTTTGGCGGTAACCTTCAATCCACTTTTTTCCTTAGCTATAGTTTTGAGTAGCAACGAAAGGGGTTGGGAGCTGTATCATATTAAAACTAAAATGTACTCGATGAACCAAGGGGGTGTGAAGGCACTGGGACTAGCAGAAGCCTGCGCTGGTCACAGCATCATGTTGCTGTCTTGCTTACACCCAACGCTTTGCACAGCCCTATGGAATGTCGCTGCGGGACCGTGCAGGGTCAGTGAGATAGAGTGGGGCTTGGGGACACAGGAGCCGCCTCCCGGGCTCTGCCACTGCCCTCCTGTGCTGCCTTGGTCAAGTCACTTGGCCCTGTTTCCCTCAGCTTCATCCTCGTCTCTTTTTAGACTGTGTCTTCAATATCCCTCACAAGAGTTTGTACTGTGCCTTTGTCAGATCATTTAAAATACAAATCTCAGTAAAGAACAGTGCTGATCAGCCCGGTTTGTTTTACAGTTTCCTGGTTGAGATAGTTGCCCAGGGTGGAGAGCTGGAAACCCCGCACACCTGAGATGGAGGGCTTCCTCCTGTCCCCAGACTGGGCTGGTAGGGGCTGTTGCTGGTGTGGGGCTGGGACAGTTGACAGCATCAGCTGCCGCAGTGAGGGGCTGATGGGTTTTGCTTGGCCATAGTCCAGAGCTGGAAGGGAAAGGTTATATGAAAAAAAACCCAATGATTTGCAGCCTGGCAGCTCCCTGTATACCCTTCTTGGCCACGGAGGGCTAGTGAAATGCATTGCTTTCCAAAGCCTTGCCTCCAGCCCCTCTTCTCCCAGAGGTCTGAGGAAGTGGCGTTTAGGATGCACCCTGCACCAGAGTGCTGGGGGGCAGCTGTCCTGGCCAGGCACTGCAGGGCTCGCTGTGCCACAGCTGTGCCACGCCGTGCCAGTGGCTGTGATGGTCTGCTTCCCCCTGGGTCACCCCTCTCCTGGCTGCTTGTGGGCACTGTGTGCCCTGGAAAAGCAGGTGCCTGAGCACCCTAAAAATGGTTTTAATGCCTTTTAAGCAGATAAGAAATCTTTCAGGGCTGCATCTGCTCTAGGCACTGATGCAGCACAGCTGTTTGCTGGGCTGTTACTGAAAGGCAAAGCAACGTTAATGAAAACTTGCAAAGGGCATTTTCTTGGGCACCCATGAGCAGACCTGTGGTCCAGGGCTGATGTGGTCCCTGGGGCCCTGTTTGTCCCTCTGCTTGTGGCACCGGGGTCATCAGGAGCAGACGGGCTTGGGAGAAGCACGTGTGTCTTCGACCTTTACCTGTGCCTCCTAACTCAAATCAGCCCTCGATATTAAAAAAAAAAAAAAAAGAAAAAAAGAAAAAAAGGAGCAAGAAGGGCTTTTATTGTGAAAAAGAGACTCTTCAAATGCCTGCTCCCCCCTTCCCAGCCTCTCCGCTCCCCTCCCCACAGGGAGGTGGGTCTGGGATGAGGCAGAGTTTGAAAACTCGCAGCTGAAGTTTGAAGGGTGTCCTCCCGCCCAGGGGGGAACCAGAGCTGCCCGACGGCGTGTCCTGGCAGGGACCTGACAGCCCCCAGCAATATGGAATCGGGCAGCTGGGGTTGCAGAGAGCCCGGAGGGGCACCCCTGGGTGACAGCCCCCAGCTGTGGTTAGCGGCTTGGGGAGAGGAGACGGGCTGAGTAGTTGCTGGAGGATTTTTCTTTATTATTGCTATTTTTTTAATTTTTGTATTTCGTGTGGGTTCCTGGTGCCGTATGGAAGTGCTGCAGGCAGCCGGCACCCGGCTCAGGAGGTGACCGGGTGCCACGTTGCCTGCAGGTGGTGAAGCACACGAGGAGGACCGTGTTGGCCAGTGCTGCAAGACATGGTAGGATTTAGGGGTTTCCTTGCCTAGCTGGCAGTGGGAAGCAGTGCTGGGTATGCTCAGGGACACCGACCCCATGGGATGAAGTGTGAGGCCATGTCCCATCTGCCTCTGATGTGGGGGCAAGTCGAGTGGGACCCCTGGGTGGGTCGGGGCATGGTGAGGCAAGCAAGGCATGGACCCACTTCAGCACATGTCTGTGCTTAATAGCACTAGGGGTGGACAAAGCAGATTGTAAGGATGCCTATAAAGGCTGCGCTGTCAGCCAGGGAGGTGATTACGCTTCCTCAGCTGAAACCCTGCTTTTTTTAAGAGCCCAGGTGGCATTGCTTCAGGCAGGTGAAGAGCGTGGGGTGAAGGCAGTAAAGTGCAGATAGATTTGGAGAGCATGAAGAGCCCCTCCGCGCTTTCCATTTGATCCCCGCAAAGCACAGCACTTTCATCAAAAAGTCACAAAACCAGCCAGTTTGGCAAGGGAAAACTCCCCCCCTGCCCCACCTGTGAAATGTGTTTCCATTGGCATTCAGAGATTTCCCTGCATCCAGAGCACGTTCCAAACCTTAGGCTGGTTTTTCATGTTCCCTAGTTTTAGTGCTCAGGTTTGAGACATCCTTTGGCAACTGGCTTCCAGACCCATCTGAGCAAGCATGAGCCAGCTGAGCTGGGACAGGGCCCCACCACTCCCCGTTACTGCCATCCTGCTGGGGGACAGCCAGAGCATTGTGCCGGGGGGGTTGTGCTGGGTAGGGGGGGGCTCTGTCTCTACTCTGCTGCCTCAGCCCTTGCAAAGCTTGTGTTGGGCAGGGGTTGCAAACGTGATGGATGAGCTGAGGAGGCGCCTGGTGCTGCTGCCAGAAACTGGTGCTTTGGTGTCACTTGTGTCGTTGAAATGTTTTTACATCTTAAAGAGTGTGGTGGTGGCTCAGAGCATCTCTGGGAGCAGTAAGGCTGCGCCAGCCTTCACCAGTCTGTGAGTGTTTGTATGTATGGGGACACTGCTGTCATGCTTTATACTTTCCATTCTACAGTTTGCATGTGCTGTTTTGAGTTTCTTGAACTTCAACAGCAGGAAGCATAGACAAGACTGGGGCTTGTGTCACCATTTTGGGGCTGGAGATAACTCTGTCAAAGAAAAAAGTGAGGCAGCTCCCCCTTCACCAGCCTGTCATCCACAGTAATGCTTTCCTGTATGAGCCTTCACTATGAAGCCTTTCAAAGAGTATATGGCCTGTGCCAGGTACCTGATGTGGTCTCCCCTGCAAGAGCGGGCTATTCAGTTTTTGCCAGAATTTCCATTTTGCCTTGGCAAGGAAAGGTCTGCTTCTGCAGTCCTTTCCTCTTTGTGAGCTCCCATATTGATTGCTTTGATTTCACTTGTAATCTGGGTTTGCTCTGGGCACCTGTAGGCAGGGCAGTGATGGTCATGAGGAATAAATTCAGGCTGTGCCCTGAGCTGATTATCTTGTTGCTTCAATTGCAGCAAAACCCTAAGCAAAATACTCGAGATGATTTTTGGCTTCTTTCAAAATCACCAGGAGGGTGACCACTTGCAGAAAGCCAGAGAGATCCCAGCTGTGAGCTTCGCTGTTAGTATAGAGCGTGCACTTGCAGCCGACTGCTTGTTGGATCCGGTTGCTGTACGTGCCTGACCTGCTGGAGCAGTGGGTGCTGGGGCATGACTGCATTACAGAAACATCTTCTTTCTTCTGGGTTCTAAATGTGCCAGCGAGTAATTTCCAACTGCTCTGTCGTTCACCTCGTACAAGGCAGTCTATATAAGAGGGACTGATTACACTTTATTAATCCTCCTGGCACAGATGCCAAATGCCTTAATTACCCCTTCTGTTTCAAATGCTCAATAAGTCCAGTCTGCCTGCAGCTATTTGCCTTGCCTTGAAGGAGAAGCCCCTTTTCTGGGAGCTGGGCTGTGCCAGTGCTTATACCATGTTTGCTCCACTTGCTCACCCCATGGGGCTCACTGCAAGAAGGAGAAGCGGGCTGGAGGGCGGCTGCTGGCAGGCTTTGTCCAGGATGGGGTCTGTGGGACACAGGCGGCACTCAGAGCCAAGCGGCAAAGAGATTTCTTCCCCTTTTTTCAGTTGGAGAAGCAATGGCTTAAACGAGGAATACGGGGTTACCTTTCTGCAGCTGCAGCCAGGGCTTGCATGAACAATTCTGTTTTGAAGAAAGCCCGCAGGGCTGAAAGGCCCCACTGTCCTCCTCCTCCCTCCCCTTTGGAATCCCACGAATGCGCTTTCCTGCTCTCCAGGAAGGGAGAAAATCTGACAGCCAGCTTGGGGAAACCCAACCAGCCGACTTGGGCAACCTCCACTGAAATGCTGACAAGGGAACCCGGCACTGCCCCTTACCACCACCCCGAAGCAGGTTTTGTGAGCCCTCACCAGCCACAGAGCAAGCCCCCCCCCATTCCCTGGTGCTTGTCCACCGGTTA
>JAVJGI010000050.1:100347156-100419004 GCA_035590275.1 Ibycter americanus
CATTCCCTGGTGCTGGTCCACCGGTTAGAACTGAAAACTGAAAATCAGTGGATCAAAATACGCCCCCTCCCCAAAATACAGAAAAAACGTGACCCCCGGTAAAATAAATAAAATGGGACTGAGTGCCAAAATGTGTAAGAGTTTTAGCAGTTTCTCAAGCACTCAGCAGCAGCATTGGTAAACTCATCAAGAACGAGAGGAAATAAAATGTGATTTTATTTTAATGTATTCCTCCCCATATTAAATGCAGCCCTGAACACGTTGCAAAAAAGACATGGCTTTCTAGCACTTCTGCTCTTTGTTGCTGTTCTGCGTAGAGGAGCCCAAGCAGAGCAGCCCCGCTGGGGATGCCCAGTCAAAGCTGGTGAGCAGCCCAGAGGTACAGCGGGAGAAGCTGCTGGGGTGAGGGGGATTGTAAGGAAGGGGATCCGTGGTTACTCCCAGGTTTCAGCTCTTACTTCCCCAGGTTTGGGAACCCCACAGGAATCGTCAGCGTGAGCCACTGGCTGCAGCTGGGACTGTGAGCACGGAGGAGCGGGATACAGCTGCCAAATGCTGTGGGGAACGCAGCATGTTGTTTTTCACCAGAAGAAACCCAGGCGTTTCGAGGCAGTTTGTGTGTGGGACTTGTAGGGAAGGAGTCCAGCCCGCGGGTCGCAGCCTGCTGCCCCCCTCCAAAGCATCTCCTGCACAGGCCCTCATGAACAAAGGCAAGACTGTTCAAAATGAGCGGGGGCATGAGGCACAGATGTTGCACAAAGGCAAGCCACATCTGTTTCGCTGGGGAAGGGGCCCCCTTCTTGCTGTTTCAGCAGGCAGATGGGGAAGCTGCTCTGAAAATCTCTGGAGCTGAGCGCAACAGGCTGGGTAGGAAACTGGGACGAGGGGAGGGGGAAAAGGGAAACCTGGCAGGATCCTGCGCAGCAGTGGGGGAGCAAGGGAGCGACGGCTGTGCAAAACTGCTGCTCTCCCTCCTTGATGTCCCTGGCAGGATTTCTAGGTTGTGCTGCTCTCACTTAGGTGTGAGGGTTAGATGAATGAGTGGACAGAGAGGAGGGAAGATGAGGAGGACCTCCCTTGTCCCGTGATGCTAGCAGGACAGTCGTGCATTCAGAGCTTCTCAGATCCTCGCTGTCCCCTGTGAACATAAGGTGCTGTTTTGGGTCCGCAGTGACCTAGATGGTTTGGATGCAGGTTGGTATCACTTAATGTAAGGCTTTTAGTGGTGAAAAGTAATGGAGATGTTTGCACGATGTAAATGGCAGCAGACCCATGTGTCTTGGTGACATGTCCTGAGAGACAACCAGCAATCTCTTAGGACATACGTCTCCAAGAAGTAGAAGATCCAGCCAAGTGCAGGAGTCTGCAGTAAAAGCCCTGACTCTGAACTTAAACAGGAGAAGGATGAGCCATCTGAAAGCTTTTAGTTTGTTTAAGCAAAAGAAGTATGGCATCCTGGAGACTGTTTATTTTTATGCTGCTTTGTTTTCACTTCTGGAATTAAAACAGAGGGGTCCTGAGCTGCACTACAGGTAGCATTGGGATGAAAAGTGCCCTGTCCATCCCCCACCAAGAGCTCAATATAGCTTCCTGCAAGCTGAAACATTTACACAGTGGGAGCAAGGAAAATGATGAATCTTTCCTTTTTCTCAGTGAAAATCCCATGATTTAGAGGTAAGGTCAGTGTCATTACAGGAAAAGCAAGTCCCTGCTGGTACCCTGCAGGCCTTTAATCCATCCCAGGTGCGGGACGTGGCATGTGTCCTCTCTGGGTCCCCCCAAGCAGCAGCCCTGCCTTTCCATCAGCTGCAACCCATAGTGTGGTGTCTTTCACCTAGGTGATGGCCATACATCTCCTCCACGGTGTCCTCCATCTCCTGGCCCAGGTGCTCCATAAAGGTGCTGAACAGGACATTTGGGATGCTGGAAGCCTTGTTGCTCTTGTAGGCTACTCCTGGAGGGTTTTTGCAAGCCTGTGTTCCAGCTGTACTTTTTTGGTCTGTAACTCAACTGGGACCAGTCAGTGTGATGGGGATGGCACAGTTAGGTACAAGTGCTGGCATTTTCTCATTACGCAGAGCAGTTTCCAGCACTGGCTGAAGATTTTGCTGAAAATGGTCTTTTGGATGATGGGGTGCATGAGAAAAGGCTGTGCTCAGCCTGTGGATGGGCAGAGAAGCACCTCCAGGGCAAGGGGCCTCCTAAAAACAGAAATAGTGGGCTGTGGTGGGGGAGATTGAGCAAGAAACTGGATATCTCACACCTGAGAAACAAAAAGCTCAAGGGGCTGATGCAGGGCCTGGAGCCAAAGGCAGGCCAGGTTATTACTAGGGAGAGGTTGTGGAGCTCGAGGCTTTCAGGGTTTTTATAGTTTGCTGCCCCAAGATTGCAGCAATAACTGGGAAGAACTGTGAAGGCAACATTATTTTAGAAGTTAAAAGATGCATGTTGGCACCATGCCTTCAAAGTCAGTGCTCAGTGTGAACAGTATTGACACCATTTCACCCTTTTATGCTGCTGCTGGAGTGTTGTGCTGTGCTAGCGCAGATCACGCTTGTCTCGCCATTAAGACTATAAATCACCCCCTTGAGGCAGAAGCTTTGCAGACTGTCCAAAATTTAGCAAAAGTACAGCATGTTTTAAAGTTTTGTCCTGGGCAATTGAACTTGGTCATTTTCTGGTTTGGTTTTGGACATGCTGGTGGGAAGGTTTGTGTGCCAGCTACAAGGACTTTGCTGACTCTGCAGGGAGGGACCCAGCACCATGTGGTGATGTATCATGTTTCCATCTCCTGGCCTTCAGCTGACCCAGCATTTGCTGTGATTCCCTTGCATATAGTTGTGGGAGCATTTTCCCCCTTCCTACCTCCGCAGTGCCTGGCTTGAGCTTCCCAAGACACTCATGAGGAGCAACGTGTAGATGGAGGTCTGCAGGGGCACCTCGAGCATCCCTGCCCTGGTGCTGAGCAGGGTGGCCTTCAGGGTGTCTGCAGGGTGCTGAAATGCAATGGGGTCATGGTCCTCCCACCTTGAAGGGCATTTTGGAGGAAAAAACCCCTGCATCCCTGGTGGAAACAACCCCAGACACAAAGCTCGTGCAGGTCTGCTAGGAATTATGGCCACTAATGGCTCATGAGGCTGGGTGAAGGGCTGTTCATTCTCTGTGCCCCATGGTGATGCGGGTGAGGGTGGGTGGTAGTGGAACCTGGCGCTGTACCCACGTGCTGGGGGAGCACAGTGGATCTGCCCCCTGGGCAGCTGCTCCGAGCCGGGGCTACCTTTGAGGCTGGCAGTCATCATTTAATAGCTGTCTTTAGTAAATTCCCACTCTGCAAGCCATCTGTCTTCCCTGAGCAGGGTGATATAGGAAGGCACTTAAGCACTTGAATGATGGGTGATGGACGCTGCCAAGGATTTCCTTCTGCTCAGGCTTGCCCAGAGTCACTCTGGTGGTGGAGGGGTGTTGTCTCCTTTCACATCCTCAGCATGGTTATGGGTCCCCAGCAGTGAGCTAAGCCCATGTGCCATGCCCTTAACAAGCCAAAAAACTCCTGGACGATACCAAAAGGAAGAGGCTGCTCCCCTCCCAGATCTGGCTGACACACCTGCTCTCATCCTCTGTCCCTGACATGCTGGGAGCTGCTGTGAGCACCACATGTTGGGTGCAAGGCTCTGGAGACATTCCCAGAGGTGAGGGGTAGCTAGAGGAAGTTTCCCTGTTGCTTTTCAAGCAGTCTTTGTTAAAATTGGTCACGGCAGGCAGTCTTCTGCTGCCCACGTGGTTTTGTGGTTCATTGGGCAGGTAGCGAGCACAGTGCTGGGAGAGTAAGTACAGCAGTTACTTACAGAGTAAGTACAGTGTGTTGCACCCCCCATGCAAAATATACCCTGCATGGTCTGCATCCAGATAAATGCACATACCTGCTTTTAACCCACTCACCGGCAGCCTTCAGCAAAGTTCTCTGGGCTTGGGAGCCTAGGGCAGGCTGGTGGCCAAGAGGGACGTGGCTGTGGCTGAGCTGTCCTGGCTCCCTTGGGCACCTCTTTGGGACAGTGGGATTTGGTGCTGGAGGGATCTGGCAGTGCTGGTGCAAGAGCAGGAGCACTCTTTTGGATGCCAGAAGGAAAACAGGGATCAATCCCACTTTTAATGGCCATATATTTCCATGGCGTCTTTCTAGTTTTAGGGCTGTCTTACGTTCTTGAATAATGAAGTTTGGGGTTTGTTTTTCTTTTCTTTCAAGCTTGACAAAGGCAATTTGATGCACTTTGAAAAGAAATTGAAAACAGGCTTCTCTGCTTCAAATTCTGCCAAGGTTCAAGTGTCCTGGGAATACAATGTCGAGGATAATACACACACACACATGCACCCCTCCCCGCCATACTTAGAAGTTTTGTCCCCAGGCAGCCAGGCTGCACAGGGTCTCCACCATGCCTTGGGGAGCCCGGGCCATGCTATATGTCCCTTTGATGAGTGAACATATATATTATTTACTCATTGGCATCCTGGAGAAAACAGTACCTCTCTTAAGCCTTTTTATGGGTTTTGCCTGTAGCTTGCCCACTGGGAAATGGACCTAATTTCTGGCGAAGACGTGCAGTACTGTCAGTATGTCAGACTGGCAAAGCAGAGCTGTACGTATGGTTTGCATTTCAGGCTGAATCGAAGCCATGGCTTTAACTTCAGCATTTTTTTTACAGCATGGGCTCAGAGAAAGTTTCTTTGGAAAAGTATTTACCCTGGGCTTGTAAATACAGTATTATTTCTGCAATGTTCTGTCATTTAGGTTATTATTAAATTTGCAATATCGACTGCCAGAAAGACACAGAGACTGTACTTGCACTTTTTTGTTGTTGTTGTTTTTTTTGTTTGTTTGTTTGTTTTATTGTGGATGTGGCAGGGAAACCCTGAATGGCACTGGGGAAGGGAGCCTGCGGTGGCCCTCTCCCAGCTTCACAGCACAGGATTTCAAGGTCAGATTGGGAAAGAAATGAAGCTCTAACTTGTGTTGCCCAAACCCAAGCTTACTGACGAAGAAGATGAAGTCAGTTTGGACAATAATGATTCCTTAACCACTTGGACTTTAAACTGACTTGACATTAAAAACCATGCAATCATTGCCATCTACTTGGCATCCGCTGCTCTCCAGATGTGGATTAAAAAGGATTTTTCCTGCAGTATTTCCAAGGTTTTTCAAATGGCTCCGGCATGCACCCCCACCCCCATAGGATATTTGGATTTTTGGCAGCCAGGCTCTTTGCATGCCCAGGGATGGTGTAAGCGGCCAAAGGGTTATTATCGGGCAGATGACAAAAATGATCATCCTGTAAATCCTTTGTGCAGAAGAAGAGGATTTTGGTGAGGACACAGTGGGCTGTGTGTCTCCAGAAGGGTGGGACGGGGGAGGTGCTGGGAAAAGTTACCCAGGGAAGCACAGATTGGGAAGGGAACTTGGCTGGATGCAGATGGGAGTACTGAGATTTACAGTTAATCCTGTCCATCAGGATTAACTCCATAGGTGTTATTGCAATTAATTCAGCATACTTTGAGGCTGGAGGGACAGATTGTGAAGTACTTACAGTGATGACTTGAGAGGAGTATGGATGTCAGAATATCAGGATCTGGCTTTTTAAAGCCACAGTGTTATTTTACTGTGGTTAAACTATGATTTAGACATTGTGCCTCCCTTAAACTCTTGCTCAGGATGCCAGACCTGGGTTGCTGGTACTTGGGAATAAGCATATGTCTGCACTCTGTGGGACTTGCTTGAAATGCAGGGCATGAAGGTTTTGGGTAGCTGAACTCAGGTGCCGCCTGTGTTAGTTGGCATTGGCTATGGTTACACACCAAATCATTATCCCATGCAAGTGGGAGAGCTGGGGAGGCATCGCAACCAGCCACTTGGCAAAAGTCCTGCTGCCCCTCGGGGCTGCTCGGGGGTATTCATGCTCATCCCCTGCCCAGAAAGGGGCCTAAGGCAATAATTTAGCCAAGTAGAATGATGTCAATACCAAGCCTCGAATAACCCTGTCCATGGTCTAGGATAGATATACCCATAAACAGTCTCACCCTGGACTAGCTTCTCTTCACTCTGTGGCTTTAAGGGACAGGTAAGACAGGGTGTCCCCCAGCAGGTTCCGAAGCCCTGTACCATGCAGCCCCGGCTCCCTGCAGAGCTTGGTGTAAGCCGTGTGTGGGCAGCAAATTTGGCCTGCTGGATATATTTTGCTGCACTATGTTGTATTTCTGGGAGAGGAAAATTAAATGAGAGCTATAAAGCTGAATCACTCCATTGCTAGCTCTTATAAGCTGCATTAAATCTGCTCAGTCCTTGAGAGGGAGACCTCAAAGGAAAAGCCCCATGGTTGCTGCCAGCGAGTTGGTGACGTTGTGCTCCTCTTACCCACCTCGGCTGATGTAGTGTCTTTGGGAGGGATGTGGCTCCTCACCATGGGGCCAGCTGAAGCAGCCTCCCCACAGTGAGGACATGAAACCTGATGGATTTTAGGATAGTGCTGGATCAGCTTATGAAGGGGCTCATGCACTGGGGTCATCTGGGGCAGCTCCTCTGAGGGCTGGAGTCGTGCTGGTGGTGGGTCCCTGCAGCTGGTGGGAGCCTGTGGTCCTAAAAGCCCTGAGGCTGGAAATGCTTCTGCTCACCCAGCTGCCATTCTGGAAGTCATTCTGGCTACCGGCTGTCACCTCCCCCCAGTTTTTTAGATATTTTTTTTTTTCCTCCCAGGATTTTCCTTTTATAAACAATCTCTTATCCCTTCTTTGGCACTATATTGTCCTGCTGTGTCTGCCACAGATATTATTTTCCATTATGCTTCCAGAATAAATAATTGCAGAAAAATGTATCCACTTGAACGGTGCCTCAATTTCCAACATGGATTTGAGCCACTTGGAAATGCCCGTTGTAAAGCAGAGAAACGGCACCAAGGTGCCTTTTGCTGCTCCAGCCCCTGGAAGCATGTTAAAGCACCTGAGCCCGGGTGAGCGTGGCAGGGGTGCAGTGTGGCCCAGGGATGGGGTGGGCTGGGAGGGTCTCCCAGTGCTACCCCATCGCTTGCCTCCACCTCACCCCGATGGGAAGGTGCTGTGCTTGGGGCAGCCCCAGCGCTGGATGCGTGGGATTGCTTTAGGCCAAAGGGGAGATATGAGCTTAGCCATGAGGGGAGACTTGCACAGTATTTGCTCATAACTGCCTTTCCAGCCTATATAATTTTTATAAGTCTCTTCAGAGTAGAAAGTATGACTAAAAGCTGGAGCGGGGAAAGCTGTGTGTATAAAGATACATACACCAAAACCTGGTAGTACCCATCTAAAGGCAGTTCCTTGGTGCTTGGAATCAGAATATTTTAGGTTTTAGATACAGCAGTTTACATCCTTTTTAAATACAGGCTGTCCCAGCCTGACTGACGCTTGGAGCTGCTTGCTTTGCCGGACGCAGTGATGGGCAGAGCTCCAGAGGCTGTGTCTTGGCACACATTGAGATGTCCTGCAAATGAGGGCGTGGAGATTCAGGTTATGGGTTCAGTGTGCAACCAGGATAGGAACCACTGAGGATGCCCAAAGTAAGGTCTGAAGATAAAAACCTCTTAGGAACTGGAAAGTGTTCACAACCAGCCAGGAATTTGCTCTGGTTTGGTCTATTCTTTTTTTTCTTTTTCATTTCTTGAGTCTTTAAAGCAAAACATTTGACCATGAAGAATTCATCACCTATAGGGTGATCCTGTACATCAGCGCTGCAGACATGGCAACATCTGTGGCAAGGCAGCCCTTGCTCTGATCGGCTCCTGAAGGGACTGCAGCTAATTTCTGGCACAAATCATGCTGCCAGCCATACTTCTGCTACAATGCCAGGGAGGCAGCGAGCGTGTGGGGAACACAAGCAGAGGGGCTGAGCCTCCAAAGCAAATCCCATTAAGCTTATTGAGAGCTCTGCCTGGGGCAGGGGGCACACAGGTCTGGGGGATCATTGGCCATAGCACCATGCGGGATCCCTGGTAATGCTCTCCCTTTCTCTCCCCACAGGCCCAGCGACCATGGCGAAGGACAGGGCTGAAGCCCCCTGCCCCAGCAGCCCTGGGGGTGCTGCTGGCCCTGGCCCTGCTGGCCTTCGCCCACCTGCCCCCACCGCCAGATCGCTCCCCACACCCGCTGCCAGCATTGTCCCCCCCAGGCCCCCAGCTGGAGACAGCTGCCCCCCTATCTGGGGTCCAGGCTCGTAGCAAAAGGCTCCCCATATCCCCAGCTCACCTGCAGCGGGACCAGTCCCCTGGCCAGGGCAGGAGGTGGCGGCGGGGGGTGGCGGGTGATGCTCCCCCATGGCTCTCCAAAGACGACCTCCAGAAGATGCAACTGCTGGCCAGTGGGCAGGTGGTCTCCAAAACCCGTGTCCCAGCCCATGGGCAAGTCCTGCGAGTGGGGCTGCGGGCCATGGGGGATGCTGAGGGGGAAGCCTCGCCAGCCAGCCCGGAGTGGGACTGCCAGGATGGGCGCTGTGGGCTCATCAAGCGCCCTGGGGACCTCTATGAGGTGCTGGCCTTCCACCTGGACAGGGTGCTGGGGCTGAACCGCAGCCTTCCTGCTGTGGCCCGGCGCTTCACCAGCCACCTCCTGCCCTACAGCTACACCGACGGCTCCCTGCGACCCATCATCTGGTGGGTGCCTGACCTCCGACACCTGGAGGACGCCAACAATGACCAGAACTCCTGCGCCCTGGGGTGGCTGCAGTACCAGGAGATGCTGCGGCCTCATGGACCGACGCTGATGGCTGGGGATGCTCCCTGCTTGAGCATCCCACGTGGCGAGTGGAGCCGCCTGGCCCTCTTTGACTTTCTCCTTCAGGTAGGGATGGAGCGATGGAGATCACTTGTCCCACCAGCTGTGCCGCCTGGGTCCCCCTGTGCCTGCCTTGTCTGACCATGGTCTCCTTCTCCTCTGTGGGGTCACATAGGCTGCAGTTTCTTGGGTTGTGATTTTACTCATTAGCTAATGGGGAGCAGCAGAGCTTTGTGCAGAAGCAGTTTGGCCCGAGAATGGTCTGTGCTTAGGACTTGCAGGGGAAACACAGGCAGGTTTCAAACATGGCGAGTCCACTCTCACATGGGCGAGCTTTCTCCTGGCATGGCTCCATTGGCTCCACTTTGCGCGGCTGCTGACAGTGGCTTGGGATAGGGCATCACTAGGGACAAGCAGTATGTTCTGCATCAGCCCCATCAGATCCAAGTCTGGGGATGTGCTGCTGGCACTGGAAATCCAGATACCAGTCCCTTTGTACAGCACTGCTTTCCTCCTGCTCCTCCACCTCCTCAGCATTAATAGTGCTTAATCTTCTGTCTGGAAAATCATACCCTGCTGCTACAAGGGATTATGACAGCGTCCCAGAGAGTTATCATTTCTTAGAGGGCGGCTGTGAGGAGGAAAAAATTATTTCTGTGGAAAAAAGCCTATTTAGGCACCTTGGGGCTGGAGCTTTGGTTATCAGACAAGGGGAAACCGCCTGAAAGGGCAAGTATTAAAATAAAAAAGAAGTGAAGAAAGAAAGGAAAAAAAAAAAAAAAGACTATTAAAATATGTGTTCTCATTATTCTCTCTGTTTTTTGGCAAAGCCTGACCATTAATCTTTATAACCTCAGACTATGGCTGGCAGAGGTGGAGCAGTCCTGGCTGGGCTGTGAAATATTTTAGCTGAAACAGCCAGAGAAATGAGAAGATTAACCAACCCCCTTCCCTTCCCTAGGCCAAAATGCTGTCGAGTGCAATGGAAAGGCTGAGTGTCCAGGAGAAAATACCTAGTTTTATGGAGACTTCCCCTTGGAGGGCTGGAGCAGTGCAATGATAAATCCAAGGGCAATCCACAGGCTTTCCTCAATAACTCTAATGGGATCCTCCCATGCAGAAAAGTCAAGTAAAGGTAAAGAGGCACCAAGTCAGCAGGATGTTACAGAAGAGAAACAGCATCCTTCAGAAATGGCTTTAGCCTCTCACAGCCCTTGCTGGGGAAGGAGAAGCTGCGAACTTTGAGCCCTGCTGTACATTGGCATTGAAATCTTGGTTGTTTTCTTCAATTAGCCTTAAAATTGGGCTGCTTCTATGTTGATTTTCTCTTGGTGTTTGCCAAAAGGGAACAACCCTCTTGGTGCAAAGCTCTTCCGGGGGGGATAATGCTGAGCCTGGTGGAAAGAGGGCAGCTGCTGCTGTCTTTGTCTTGCACTTAAAAATGGCCAAAAATGCATCAGCTCTGAAGGGCTGCAGCCACGTCCCTGTTCTGCAGCACCCCCTTCCCAACCTGGGGGGAGAACAAGGAAGTTTTCCCTGGGGGAAGCCAACCCAGGCTAAGTCATGGCTGGAAAGAGCTGTTGGACCCAAGGAGATGCTCTGGGCTGGCTGAGCTTTGTGTAGGACCAAAGAGGGGCTGACAGCAAGCTTCTCACAGGGTTTGAGCTTGGATGGGAGAAGGTGTGGCTCATGTATTCATGTTTCAGCAGTATGACCTGATGTCCCATTCATTAGAGCCATTTAGGCTCTAGTGAGGAGAAATTAATATAAACAACCTGGGGAAGGCCAGGGGACGGAGGGCTTGTCAATATGTCAACAGCACTCTCAGCATCTCCACAGCTGGCTGGTCCATCTCCCGGGGCTCCACTTGGGCATCAGGTCCAGCCTCCGCCTCACACCTCTGTGGGTCCAGCACCCATCCACCTCAGTTTCACAGGCACTTGTGGGTGAATGAATGGAGGTCTCAGCCCATTTAATGTCTCTGTAAGTCATCCCAGGTTTTCTTTGCTTTCTGTGCAGCCTGGAAAACAACCTGGCAGATGAGAGAAACTGGAGTGCTGAGTTTTCCAGTAGGTAGACCAAGGAGATGCGTGGAGGAAATGTGACATTTTCTTTCATTTCGATCTGTTTTGTGTCAAAAGACACTTTAACACTTTCAACCAGTGTGTCTCCCAATGAAGAAATGCTGACCTGAGTGCTTCATTAAACCTCAGGAAACAGGAGGTTTTGTTAAGGGGCTCCAGTGTGGGACTAATCTTCCTTCTCAAAGGGTTATGAATGTAATGGCCATGGCAATCAAACTTTGTGTTTCCTGCAATGTCTTCTCCAGCACGTCATTAGTGTTTGGACTCAGACTGAATTCCTTCTCAAAGCACAGCCTGTAATCGCTAAGTTGTGCTACTGATCAGGGTGAGGGGAATAGGCAGCCACTGTGGGTCGCTTGGCTTCTGCCTAAGTCATCATCTGTAGAGTGCCCCAGGCTCACCTGAGACCTGCTCAGGCCCTCCCAACAGCTCCAGGAGCCTCTCTGCACCCCAGGCCCTGGCTCCCAGGTTGCACCAGCAACCCTGAGCAAGTGGACACCTTTGTGCTGCAACTGGAAAATATATTTAAAGGAGATTTTTATATATATACATATATATACACATACGTATGGGATATTTTTGCTATAACGTTGCAAACAGGCCTCCAGAGCTGGAGGTGGTGAGCCAGCTCGCGTACACACAGCTGTGGGGAGGGCTGCTGACAGCTAGTATGGTTCTATCTGCCCCACAGGCCACCACAGAGGATGCGCTGGCTACTTCTGGCAAAGCTGGGGAAGCTTCATGAATACCAAGGCAGGGTTACTGAAGCTGGGTCTGTCAGATTTATGTCTTTTAAAAGTCCCTCATCCCTCTGAGGGTGCGGCTGAAACACTGGAAACTGCCAAGCAGCACTGGGGTTTCTGCAGGGGTTTAGGGTGGGAAGGCGGGGGCTTGACAGCCTCGACAACACAGAGCCTTAACAGCACCTGCAGATAATTAAACACAAATGTAGTTAAAACAAGTCACCGTGGCCCAACTTAAATGTCAGGCATGCTCTGTGTAGTGCACAGATTGCTTTTTCCCTTGCCAATCCTTTTCCATTCGTCTTTCCATTGAGAGCTGCTCGGGTTACCATAGGGATGGATGAAAGGGCATGTATGTGACAGGAGCCAGATGAAACCATTATGCAGTGCACCAAGACTTGGCCTGAGGAAAAAAAGTATCTCTCTCTGAGGTTTCAAAACAGGTTTCCTTGGGTGCTTTTGTTCGTTTTTTTCACATTCATCACTGTGTATGTCTTCCCTTGGTTTCAGCTGGAAGCATGACCCATTTGTTCTGTGCAAATACGGAGTGTGGAAGTACCAGGTGCAGGTGTCTGAACTCCATCAGGAAGGCCTGTCATCACCACCTTTGTTGGTCTCTTCTCCAAGCCAAGGGGGGTTGACAGTCAGCTCAGCTTCTGAGTGCTTCCCTGCCTCTCTCACTCACTGGTGTGAAAAAAAGCTTTTCCTTTTCATGTCTACTGAGTATCCTTAGAAACTTCTTTTCCTCTGAGCAAGAAAAGTTCACAACTGGAGTTCCCCGTCCTGGGCTCCTGTCCCCGCTAAGATCCCCAAATGTCTCCCACAGGTTCATGACCGCTTGGACCGCTACTGCTGTGGGTTTCAGCCTGATGCCTCTGAGCCCTGCATGGAGGAGATGCTCCATGAGAAGTGCCGAAACCCGGCAGAGCTGGTCCTGGTCCACATCCTGGTACGACCCCCACTCCCCAGGTGCTGCTCTGGGGCTAAGATGAAGGTGCCTGGGAGGCACCTGCAGGGCTGAGGTGGCAGCAAAGGGGATGTAGGTCCCATGGTGATGCTGGGTCCATGGTGGGAGGTGTGCTGGGGCACGGAGGAGCCTGGGCTTTGGCAGCTGCCGGCCCCCAAATGCTCTCAGCATTTCTCAATGCATTAAAAAAAACAGCCTAAACCCTCAAACTGGTGACTCCTCGCAGTAAGTGAACTTCCCCTTCCCGTCCCACTGGCAGGTCCGGAGGAGCGCACCATCCCGCCTGGTGTTCATTGACAATGCGGGCAGGCTGCAGCACCCTGAGGAGAAGCTCAACTTCAGGCTCCTGCAAGGCATAGACAGGTAGGAAGGGTGACGTGCACACTCCTGGGGGCATGTCCCAGGTGAGGGCTGAGTTTGCACACAGGGGATGGACAGAGCCCTATGTGCACACTTCCCTGCTGCTCCTGGCCTCCCCGGTTGGGCACCCGTGTCAAGCGGGACCACCTCGACCCAGGACAGGGCAAGTGGGTAGGCTTGCAAACCCATCACACGTGTTCCTGCCCTGAAACTAGCTCTGCATCCTGCTCTGGCTGGCCGATGGCAGTCTCCAAAGCCTACTTTCCCCTCCCAAATTGGCAGCTGTGCAAAAATAACGAATAATCAGCATTTCTTGCGTCGTTGCCTGTCAGGCATTTTGGCATGCTATAGGCCCCTTGATTTGGAGTTTATTTGGATCTGTTTTTGATGGAGCTGTCCTGCAGGCTCACCGTGGGCAGTTTTAAGCAGAGAAATCCTCATCCCATGTTCCTCTGGGTGGACATGCATTTCTCCCTGAAGCCCCAGGTGGCCTTTGCTTGGTGCCCTGCTGCTCCCCTCCACCCTGCTCGGCTTTCCGTGCATAACCCCTTCCCTTCCTCTCTCTTCTGCTCCTCCGCTGCAGCTTCCCGGCGGCAGCGGTGGCCACGCTTCGGTCGGGCAGGTTGCAGAACCTGCTGCTGGAGTCGCTGCACGTGGACCGGGAGCTCTGGGAGAGCCAGGGCGGTGCTGAGGGCCTGAGACCCCTGCTTCGGACCATCGACAGGCGGGCACGCATCCTGCTGCGGTACATCCAGGAGCGCAACCTGACGGTGTTTGAGGACTCGCTGCGGTGAACCGACCTTTGGCAGGCACGGCAAATGCCAGCGGCGATGTGAGACTGTGTGTGGGTGCTTGGCTTTCCAAAAGGTGTTTCCCCCACTGCTTGTAGGGTGCCCTGGAGAAGGAGATGGGATCACAAGGAGTAAGAAAGAGGAGGAGGAGACGTTTCCTGAAACAATCCACAACTGCCTGAGAAAGGCGACAGTTACCAAATAATGGTCTCAGCAGGGATTTTCAAAGGAGGGGCACATCCATGAGATTTTTTTGGGTGCCTTCACCCCCCACCCCCACCCCCACCCCAGCAGCTTTGAAAACTGGAGGCTTGGACAGTTGAACAGCCTAGGGGGACCCTGGAAAGGGTTAAAGAAGCAGTGAGAGGCACTGCTCAAGGCTGGGGGAAGTCACTGGCAGTCTTTCAGTGGCTTGCACTGGGCCTTTTGAAGATGCCTTTGCTGTTTCCAAAACATCACAGCCAGAGAGGCTGGAGCGGCATGGGGGGAAGCAGAGGGGAGTTTTCTACGTGGATTATGAAGGGACAAGTTGCTAGAGCTGAGCTCTGCCTTTCCCCCTGCAGGCAAGGTGATGTGTGCCTGGGAGCGAGGTAAGCCACTGCCTGCAGCCAGGGCCAGGCAAGGTGCCATCCCAGCAAGCACCCTGCGCCCTGCGCCCTGCCTTGGCAGGCCTGGGCTGCTGCCAATGTGCATTTTGAATGTGGGGTCTGAAGATTTAAGTCTCTTGCTTGCTCTTTCTCTTCGCTGTCAGGAGACTAAAAGGCAAACCTACCCCACCAGTGAAAAGTGCTCCTGCCTGCTCTTTTAGACACGGCTGTGCAAAACTCTTTTCAAGGCTTGCAGAAATATCTTCTAACAAAAAGGCCAGGCTATTTCAGCAGAAGGCAATTGAGTGCAAAATGCTTTCTGAGCGTGCTCAGGCAGAGGCCATCCCACTCCTGTCACCCTAGGGCTCTTGCCCGGCAGCCCACTGTGATGGGGCACAGCAGCATCCCAGCCAGGCAGGTCCTCAAGTGTCAGGGCTGAGAGTGGGCTGAGAGGTAATTCAAAAGCCGTAAGAATGTGAGGAAAAAAGATACAGGGACGGGCTCTGTCAGTGCCTCTTGCTCTCTGCAGTGTGTTTTCCAGCTGAGGGATGCATTCAGTGTTTGCTTGCCAGGAGCAGATGCTTCCCAGCCCATGGGGCTGGTTTTTAAAGGGGACTCAGGGGGCAGCCCTCCATTTCTCCAGTGCTACAGGTGGAGCCTCCATGCTTGAGGCACCCCAAATCACTTGTACCTTTGGAAAGTCTTGGTGAGACCAGTGTGGGCACCCATGTGGTGCTGCTGTCCCATTGTCCTAGCTGTGGACAACACAGCCACCCATGCAGCGGGAGAGGAAGAAACAGTGGGCATTGAAGCCTTCCCTGCTCCATCCCTCTCAGCACCATGTCAGTTTTAGAGCCTGCAAGGGGATACTTTAACACTCATGCTGATAAGCATGAGCAATTACCTTTTTTCCCCTTTCTTCTCTTGCTGAAGAGAAGATAAAGTGGGGTGTGGGTGATGAACCAACAACCATGAGTGCTCTCAGAAAGCGTCAGCACTCAGCATCGTGGGCATATCAGCATCCAGAGCACCAGCGGCATCATCTTCCTGGAGTCCTGCTCTCCGGTTAGCCAGGGAAAGCCTTTCCCCCAGCACTCTCTCCACCCCATGATTTATCACCCTGTTTGCTGCCCCATGGGATGGATGACTGTTGGGAAAACCCTGCTAAAGCCCAGATCATGCAGAGTCATTATTAGGAGGTGAGCTTAGCCTATAAGCACAGAGGAGAACCAAGTAATTCATCCTGGATCCTGTGAAAAGCCATGCCCAGGCACGGCCTTGTACGAACAAAGGAGACTAAACGTAACATAATCATATCCAGAAAATATGCTGTGAAAAGCTATGTGGTAACAAGAATATGAGATAGGATGTGTAGCATCATAGTCTTGTTTTTCTCATTAAAATGAGAAATTTCATTAAAAGAGAGGTTTTCATCCCATGTAAGCCAAGTTCTCGACAAGAAGTGAGAGGAAGGTGGGGCACTGCGCCGCGGCCAAAGCTGTAGACTGCTGTGCTGGAACAGTGGCTTTTGCCTTGCCTCTGGTTGCATCTGCTTTACCTTAACATTGCACAAGGTAGTGAGGATTTTTCTAGGGTTTTTTTGCATTTCCTTAGTTGTAACATGTGAGTTTGCTGCCTAAACACATATGGGAACATCTGTAAGCAGTTATGCATGTGAATAAAAATCGCTCTTGATTTAACAAAGAGAAATGTATGGATAAATGAGAGAAGCAAAAGCCATGATCTTGCTGAGGCTGATCATTAGTCTCCTCTAATTAGTAATTTTTTCCATGGGCTTTTGTCTATGCAGCCAGCAAAGCTCACAGGCTCTGAACTGTGGTCATGGCCATTTGGAGAAATTATGTAGATGGCTCTTATATCAGCCTTTACCGTGTAGCGTTCGGTTGTTTGCTCGAGCTATGAATGTGTCTTAATTCCTGTGATAATCATATTTTTATGGTTTTATAATGTAGTTAGAAGAATTCACTCGGAGTCACGCTTGACAAACAAGATCTCATCTCAGCAGTGATCCTGTTTTAATCAAATTTCACCAGGCATCATCATAGATCCTGTTGGTGTGAGGTAACAAAAAAAAGTACATGGTGCCAGGTGGCTGCGGTGCTGGGGCAGGACTTCTTTGGCTTTAAGAAGGCAGCAGCAGCTAAGCAAGGAAAAAAAACAGTGGAGAAACACGTTAAGGCACCTTCTCTGGGCTTGCAAGAGATGAATGCAGGTGGCTCCCAGTGGGGGGCAATTAAACGCAGCCCCCATCCTACCAAGGATGCTCTTGCTAGCATCACTGGTGACAGGATGGAGTAGAGCAGCAGCAAGGAGCCAAGACCATTGGGAAAGTGAACCCATTTGTGTGCGAGTGCCCCCGGGGGCCCAGCAGCATGGGCACAAGATGCCGCTTGCTCCACACATCCCCCGAAAAGACCCAGGACAAAAGCCCGATGCAGCTGTCCTCTGCCTTGTTCTTCCCTTTGTCACTTCAACAGCTGCTGGAAAAGCCTGTAAGGCTTTCCTGGAGGATCAGGCAGCACTCCTGCCAGGGCTGCTTGCAGGAGGACATCCCTGCAGTGCCCTCATGCCCACCCTTGGCACCACGGGAATGTGCTGCTCGCTCCCAGCGCTCTGGGAACAGTGTTTGAGAGCGTGGGCACACTCCCTCACCGGGCTTCACGAGGAGGAAGCTTTCTTTCTGCAGTGATCCAAGTGGCATGATCTGTGTTTAGCAGATCTCTTGCTGCACGCAGCCCTTCAGCTGGCAGAAAATAGGGCTGGGGGAAGAAAGGCAGGGGCCAAATCAGCTCCGACCAACTGAACACATGCACACACAAGCATGCATGTAAACTCATGCACCCCACCCCACCCACGTGCATGCATGCATGCACTCACACTTGCACCCACCCACCTCTGTGTATGCGTGTACTCACATATGCACACAGATATGCACGTGTGCACAAGTGTGTGCATGCACATCCTCCATGAACATGCATGCGTGTGCATTGCCCCCATGCACACATGCACCCACCCAGATTGCTCCCCTCCCCCCACCCCCCGCCCCAACATACTACTCATGTTCAGCCTGTTCTTAAAGCAGCCAAAGCTAGTGACCCCCAAACACCCCCCAGCAGCCTGCTCCAGTTCCTTGCTGGCCTCACCCTCCATAAACTAAATGCCTTTTTGCTGCTTATGTAAGGGCCACTTGAGCTGCTCGTTGCAGCCACTGGACACCGAAGAGCCTTTGCAGCAGCCCTGTACAGACCTCACAGAGCAGCCCAAGCACCCGCTGAACCCGCCCACTGGCCATGGATGACGTCAGTGGGGTGGCACTTGGACGTGATGACACCCCACAAGATCTTCGGCAAAACCCACCCAAGCATCCCTATGCCACGCAGGGGAAACATGGGCTGGCTGCAGCCTGAAAGGCAAGAGCTAGCAAATAAATCCAAATTTATTGTTAAATAGCTGGATATAAAAATAATCTGACTTTTAGAAAGCAATTTATTTATGCTTTCAGTACTTGCTTAAATATTTATGTGGAAAAGGAAAAAAAGTCCTCTTCAACATAGGACTACCGTTGTAGAGACGGCCTTTAAGATTAATGTAAGTAAATTAGCCTGACGTTCTATTTACATCCAGCAAAGCAATAGATAAACTCTCCTCCTGATGGATTGTCTTCATTAGCTGGGCAAACGCTTAAGGTACAGCTTTTGACATTGTTTCTTCTAAGCGGTTAGACAAACAGTTTATCAAGAGTATAAAATTGTCAGGAAACGAAGCAGATTAATGACCAGTAAAGGGAAGATCATTGAATTTATGATATAAGTAGCAGTATCACTGGACCTTAAGAAATGGCTTATTAGATAACCAACATGTACATGCATGCAGAAGTGCTGAGCTCTCCCAGACCTGCCGCCCTGGCAGTGGCTGCTCCCAAAATCATCCCTTCATGGCAGGGGGGGTTGTCTCTGCACTGAGGCTTCACCTCCCCCCTCCTTCCCTCCCCTTAGGTCTGGGTTTATTCTGTAACTCTCTCATTAGAGCTTGTGAACATATTATTTCCTTCCAATTAAAAACCTCTTAGAGTTGTAATGGCTTCAGATAACCTTGTCTTCGTGTCTGTGCAGCAGCGACCATTTCCGCATGGTTTAATTTGGCGATTTTGGCTGCTATTACAGCAGTGATAATCATACCCATAACAGCAACAATAATATATAGGACTTCTCTGGTCTTTTGATTCTTTGGAGAAAATCCCTCAGCATTAGCAGTTTATGGATCCCATATGGCTCTTCCAGTGATTACCTCTGAAATGACAATTAGCTGTCAGATAAAGCAAATGAGGGAAAGGAGACCGGGAAGCTGGGGGAAAAGAAGCATTCCTTGCGATGGCAGAGGGGATGTGCTTGTGGGCCTCCAAGATCTCTGCCCCACCAGGCATGGGCTCAGGATTTCAAGCTTCAGAAGAGGAATTTTGGGTGCAAGGACGACTAAGAAACACTGGTTTACCAGTGCCACGAATCTCAGTCTCTGAATGCTGTCTCCAGCAGGTGGCATTGGCTTGACAGCCTGCCTTTTCCCTGCGCTTGCCAAGAGCATCTTAAAAGTTTCATCTCTGGACCAGCAAATTTCAAGCAGCTAGAGCATTATTAATTCCCTAATTCCCTTGCAGCCTAATCCACCCAGCTGCACTTTATATCCCACCACCACCACCACCTTTATCCCTCTGTTACCGTCTCTTCCCAAAGAACATCCAGATCTGTGGAAGCAGCATGTTGGTCCAGGTGGAGAGCCCTGGGAAGCAGGACAGAGCAGGACAGCCACTTGCAGGACAAGAGGCTGCAGCACCCGGGGTTCTGCCCACCCAAGCCTGGACCCAGGCGCTTGGCAGCCGCAGGAGGAAGCAACCTTTCCTCCTGGCGTGGTGTTTAAAATGCAGTGCAGCAGCTGTGCAGCGGTGCAGGAACGGCTTTTATTATTTAAAAACCCATGCCAGGGACAACTGTGGGGACCAGTCCAAAAGTCCTGAAGTTTAGGAGTTCTTGGGAGTGCTGATGATCCTGCCAGAATAGCAGGCCTCCAAATATATCCAAATACTACCCAAAACAGTGCTGGAAGGTGAGATCTCTTAAACTTGACCTTCTTGTCATGCCTGCTCACATATGCTGTGCCTCTTCTTCCTGTGGCACAGAGTGCCATGGGCATGGGGGATTTAGTCCCTCTGAGCTTGCAAATGAAGTGTAAGAACAGTCCCCCAGACCAGGCACCATTAATGATGCGGTGGAAGTAAAACTCTTGCTGTGAGGCTTTGACAAGGTGGACGGCATCTGAGTGTGGCCGAGCCTTTCTCTCCGGGGTCACCCAGGCGTGTGTTTTTCTCTGATTGATCAGCCATTGCGGGGTCACGCTGGCCTGCATCTCCGCTCTCTGCAAGGGGCATCTTCATGGCTATTTCTGGGTTGAAGACCTCAAATGGTGGTCAAGTTTCCAAGAACTTGTCCTTTTAGAGTTATTTTGGATACCTGCTCTTTTGAGAGGATTGTCTCTGTTCCCAAGAGCTCCTAAACTTCAGGGCTTTTCAAATAGGCCCTGCAGTTGTCCCCAGGATGGATTTTGAAATGATACAGCTCTTAGAGCTGTGTGCTGCCAACCAGCAGGTAATGCAAATCCAGCCATGCCTTGGGGCTTTGAAAGGTACTGGTTTGTAAACAAGGCAAACCAAAGGCAGGATCTGCCTTTCCCAAACAGGAGGAGTTTTCCCTCCCCAGTCTGCCTCTGCGTGGTCCTTGGGGATTTCCCTGGCTTTTTTGTTTTACTCCCAACTGAAGGATCAGCCTCACCTGTTCTCCTTTTCTGACCTGAACCAGGTTTTATTCCCCTGGGCCATACCCGGCATCACCCATCCAAGAGATGACGCAGGTGCAAAGAGGTCTCTTGCATCTAGCACAGTGGGGACCCCCACCTCGGGACCCCCCACTGCCAGCCAGTAGGCAGGGTGGTGCTCGGTCCCCCATGCATGGGGTGGCTAGGCAGTGCATGTGCTTCCAGCTTCTGTCTGCTGCTTGGATTTGGATACCATGTGAGTTTCTTTCCTTCCCCAGTCGTAGGCCAATTTCCAGTTTAGGCAGTTGGACTCATCATTTTACCTCCTTTTGGGGTGAGAGGCTGTAATTTGTGACATCTGTGCATCACCAGGCACAAGGGGGGTTCAGACCATGCAGCAGGAGAGGTGAGGAGGAGGAAGGGCAGAGATGTCAGGTCTTTTCTTTAAACCCATGAGTTGTCTTGATGGATACCAGGAACTAATATTTCAGTCCACAGGGATGTCAACTCACCATATGGGCTGCTTGACCTTTCCCCAGCTGTCTGGAGGTGGCAGTGTGCGGTGATGCCTTCAGAAAGCACCTGAAAATGGTGAGGATTTTTCCCACTAGATGCTCAGCTTTGGGAAAGCAGAGGGAAACTCTCCAGGGATGGTTCAATCCCATCCTCCCCAGTCCAGCTAGATGAATACAGGGAGGTTTAAATCAGGTATAGGGAAGAGCCCAAGGAAAATGTGAGTCCTGGCTCTGCATGGAAATGGGATAGGGCGTGTCCACACAAGGGATATTTCCCTGAGGGCGGGGGGAACAAGTGTGGCTCAACGGTGCTGCTGGCCAAGCTCTCTACTCAAGGAGGTATGGGATTGCCTGTTCCAGTCCTTTTCAAATGAGTTTTGCTCCACTGGATTTCATTTTTGGCCATATCCGAGCAGGGATGGAGTTTTTATTGCAGGATGAGGCTAGCATATACAGTGACACAGGCTACGCTGCAAATGTTGCCGTATTTTTGCAGGTGTTTATTTTAATTGCCCATTCTGGCTGCATCAGAAAAGGCTCAGAGTAAGAAAAGCGTGCTATGTCCCGGGGCTGTTTATGTACATAAACAATCAGGGGTTTATTGCCTTGACCCTTTCCTGAAACAAGTTCTTGGCTCCTGAGTTAAATCTTGAAAAAAGGGGATCTATTAAGCTGAGCAGCAGATTTGGGCTTCTAGGAAGCGCATCCATGTGCCAGCAGGATACCAGGAGGCTGAAATTTGCCACAACTGAGACAAATCTTCTTTAATGTTTTTGTTCAGTTCACGAGGGTCTGCCAGTTCTGCTTCTTGCCCACAGTAAATAGCCTGGGAGTAGGGAAGTGGTGATTATATTCAATTTAAGGCAATTAAGTGTGGTTTTCCTCGATTTGGAGTGAGGGGGAGCAGTGGTGTGCAAAATGCACGTGCAGAACGGACAGGTTAGGTCAGCACTGAGCTGAGAGGGGACTTTGGGGCAGATCGGAGAGGGACGCCTTGCTGGAACACAACCAGCTTATCTGCTCAGTTGCTTTGCTGCAGTCCCGAGGCTTAGGAGACAGCTTTAGGAAACCCTTTGGCTACTATTCCACAGTTCCGTTGTTATCCATGGCCAAATCTGATCAAACATGGCTGTTCCTGAGCAAACAGCATTTAAGATTTCAGAGATGGGCTCAGGGCAGCTGAGAGACTACTGGGCAAGAAATGTAACCTCCCTCATTGTCCCTCACTCAGTCACAAATTTAGGCTGAGGAAGGCAACAACTGTGAGGGGTGAAAGCAGCCAGACTGGTCTTGCCTGGGGTTTTACACAAAGAGGAGACAACTCACAGGGGAGATGAGGTGGCCACCCTGCCTGTCAAGCTACTGCCCCGGGCGATGCTGGGGCCAGCTGTGTTTCACAGGGGTGGCTTGGGGCACACAGTGCCACCAGCCCTTGTGTCAACAAAGTCCCCCATCAGCTCCGTGGGGGTGCTGGCACCACCTGGGAGCTGTGTACTTCGACTGCACTCAAATAAGTCTTTTGACAGCAGCAATGAGGTGATATTTGTCCAGCTTTCTGCCTCCACAAAGACGGGATTAGGACATCAGAAAGTCCTGCTGCTTAATCTTCCTTTGAAGGGACTTGGAGAAAGAAAGAAGAGGGAAGAACAGAGTGTCGAGAGCAGGCAGCCTGTGTAAGCAGATGCGTAAGAAGAAAGTATTAGGGTAACATGTCTGAGCTTATCATTTGTGATCTTGAGGTGTCCTTGGAGACTCAACTATCCCTGGCAAAAGCTGGTATTTTTAGCACAAGAAGAGAAACCTGAGTCAAAGGCCTCCGCTGTGGTTCCTGCAGCAATGAGACTACCCCCTCCATCGCCAGGTAAATCCCAGGCTCCTGCCCCGTCTGCAGCCAAAATTATATCACCCTGACCGTAGGCTGCAACACCTTCACCACGGTGGGACCAGAAGGTGCAGCACCCACTGCCCTTGCTGCCAGGCATCAGAAACCAGCCTCCCCAGCACTGCACCATGCCGATGTACCCAACCCGCAGCCCTGGCTCTGAAGGGCAGTCTGCCTGCTCAGCCTGGCACAGGGGCTTTGCTGCAGCCCCATGCTCTGGGTCATCACCAGTTAGCATCTCAGGGCCTGGCATGTCCCTGTGCGTTGCCTCTTTTTTTATGTCCTGCTGCTGTGGTGCACAGCAAGCATTCTGTATGTGCCAGGGATGTTCGGAGGCAGCTGGGAAGAGCTGGCTGATACTAGGGGAGTGCTGTGCTGGTGGAAGAGGCCAGCACTCGGTGCCCATGCAGGGGCACCATATCAGCTGCAGTCTCTTCCCTGCCTTCATTTCTCCTCCTCTTCCTCAAATGGAAAACAAGGAACACATGGGAGCTATCTCCACTTCAGCTGGGCATGGACTTTTCAGCCTCATCACAGTTCAAGAGGTGGGAAAAAAAGCCCCCAAAACACACGTGTTTGTGTGCCAGTGGCACCCAGTTGGGCAGCTTGGCTTTGCTGTCTGGGGCTCTGCTCCAGCCTTCTCCCAGGCTGTGTGGAGGGAGAGGCTGCTCAGTCCTTCCCTGCCTCTCTCACCTGGTGTTGCTTTTGCACATGTCATTCTAAAAAAACCCCTCATCTTCCTGAGGTGTTTTAATTGCTCTTGGCAGAGACTGCAGTTTTTTATGCCTGAAGCATTATTGCTTCCCTGCCCCTGTGTGCCGGAGCTGCCTCTTGCACGCTCCACAAAGCAGCCAGGCACTGTCTATTTTAATTGCTTTCACCCACCTCTTTGCCTGCCCTCACACTAGCTGTAGGGGATGTGGGGCAGTGAAAGGGCTGGGAAACAGGGAACATTTGGGTGCTGAGAGGCAGAGGAAGGGGGAAAGCAGATACCTGTTGGGCTGGTGGATTCAAGCCCTGGCATGGTGGGAGTGTTGATGCAGGCACCTGCATGGACATGGGCAATAAAGTTATTTCTCTGTCTTTGCAGAGCGATGGCCTTGAAGTTTGCCTCTTCTATTCTGTAGGGACCACTGACTGCAAAAAACAGATGCCATCTGTCCACCCTGCCTCGTAAATCAGATTTTAATTATCTTGGGGAGAGGGCTGTCTCCTGCCATGTGCTGCAAACCAGGTCTGCAGGAGTTACTCTGCAAAATTTACACTTCTGAGATGGGCTAGTGATTAGGGCTCCAGCTTCATACTGAGGAGGCTGAAATTCAATTTCTCCCCATCTCACAGATTTCCTGGCTGATGGTGGAAAGTGGCTTAAGCCACGCCTATGTTAATCAGGTAAGTGCAGATCTGGTTTTCATCTCCCAGCTGATCTCCCTGCCCAAAGCACTCACACTGCAGCATGTCTGCATCCAGCATGGGCAGGGGGGCTCCCGTGATGAAGGACACTTTTGAGCTGGGACAGACAGGGGCACCTCTAAGATCTGGTTTTGCTCCCTGAGAACCAAAGCAACAGATTGCAGAGATGCTGGTGTCGGTGTTGACGTCTCCTCTGGTGCTGTCGGCAGGCTGATTCGCACCAGCTACGGGCTTGTTTGGCAGATAACACATTTGTTTGAAGGGCTGCCAGGTGCTGCGGTAGGTTACAGTAGGCAGTGGAGGAGAGAGCCAGGGAGAGAAATGGCAGAAGGTCAGACTTTGCTTGATCTCGTACAGCCTTTATACAACACTAGAAGACAAATGGTGTATTCCTGTAATAATAAAATGGGCTGCTAAGGATGTTCAAAAGTACGGTGAACTGTCTTTATCCCTTCTTTTTGGTCATTATATGTTGAAAAATCATTGCTGGTATTACAGGGAGGCTGCAAAGCTACCTCTTTGTGAGTAAAGAATCAATAATTTGTTTTCTTTTTCCTGGTATGAAATACAGGGGAATACAATACCCTACAATACAATACAATACAATATTGGTTTATTACAAAGACAGTATCTCCCAAGCACCAATGACAAGGCTGATTACAGCCTGCCCATGGGGAGGTACAGCTCTCCTATCTAAAGCCTCTATGGACTTATTTCTAAAAACATATCTTAGTGAGGCTTCTAAAAATGTGGTTACTTATTAGTTGGCATGGCCAAATTTTGACCCCCACAGAGGTACCCGCAGGGGCAGAGCAGGCACAGCCCAGCGTTACCCTCTGGAAGCTTTGAGACAAACCTCTGCTCCTTCTCATCCATCCTTGCCACAGGAATTTACCAGGCAGGATGGCTCCCTGCAGCTGGCCTGCAGCTCGCTCACCTCTGCCATTTTACGCGAGAGAAATGCATCCTTCTGGATGGCGTATCATGAAATCACAAGAGGATGGTTAGCTTGGTTGTATCCTGGTATGAGTCAAATCCTGTCAGCTCATCAAAATGCAAAACTCCAGCAAGGAAAGAAATGATGCATGAGACAGGAGCCAAACAGGCTGAGAATGGTCTAACAGTTATAATGATCCAATCCATTTTTTTTTTTAATCCAATGCCATTAGAGCTTAAGCTTTTGAAAGGGTACAGATAAAAGGTGCCTCACGTTAGCATCTTCTGATGTGCTGCAGAAGCAACCTGCATCCTTGGTTCACACTGGCGGGGGCAGCCATCATTCATTTTGCAGCACCAGTTGCAGCTGGGCCAAACGTCAATTAGATGGGGTGGAGGGTGCAGTCAGTATGCCTTTTATGGAAGCCAATTAATGGGGAATCATTTAAAGAAATGCACCCCCCCAGCCCCATACACCTCCCAGAGGGCTGTTCTGCAGGACATCTCCATGGAGGTGCTTGTCATGGAGATGTATGAAGGTTTGGGCAGGGCTCACAAGGCTGGTACAAGGTGTCTGATGGACAGCTTCTGGAACTAAGGGCATCAAAGCAGATTTGTAAAAATGTGCTGATGAGGGGTAGTGCGGTACACAGCTAAGGGGGAGAGCTCAGCCTCTGTTGGTTTACGGACTGCCCTGACTGTGCAAGCCCTCCACAGTGCTGGGATGCATTTTAACCAGCACAGACATTGGACAGAAAAAGAAAATATTCCCTTTCTTTTTCCATAAAGATTTGATCATTTATTCCACCAACAACCTGGCGAGGCACCTTTACCAACAGATGTGTCATGAATAAATATTTTCAAAATAATTAACTTAACCTAAACATTAAAAAAACCCACCTCTGTTATATAGCTAGGGGTTATGGAGATGAGGGTGGGGAGAAGGCAGGACACCCCCTTTTCACGGGACCGAAGGAGACCACGGATTAAACTGATTATGGAGCTGGTTTCTAATGATCCTGTTACAGCCTTGCTAGGTGGATCAAAGAAATTAAAATCCAGGGACAAAACAAACATTTCCATTCAAGCCTTATTAGTCTTCCTTACCCCCACTCTCCCCCCAAAATCCTTATCCTTGCCCCAGATGCTCAATCCAGCCTCAGTTACGAGGATGTGGGACTGAGGTGTTTCGCCTATTTCCAGGTGAGACTATGTGGTGTCTGGAGGACATTGGGGCCATTGGAGCATCACCTCTGGGTGTTTCCCAGGAGCTTTGGTGTTAGGATGGGTCTAACACACCGCCACTCACCTCGGACGCAGCTAATCAGGTGCAGGGGGACACTGTGCGCAGCCAGCAGCATTGTGCAATAGATGCTGCTGCCAGGTACCATCCGGCATGAGGTCCTGGAGCTCAGCCTCCTTTCGGAGGTGCGGGGATCCCACCACCACCCCATGTGCCTGTCATGGCAGCCTCACACTTCTTTTGCTCTTGGGGAGAGCAGTCCCTGCCCGGCCTTGTGGCTGTCACTGAGCTCTCGTGGCCCCAGGCTCCAACCAGGGTCCCTACAGGCTGGCAGAAGACCCCAAAGCTGGAGATGATGTGTTGGAGAGGCAACCAGCACCAACCAACCTCCGCTTGGTCTCTCCTTCTTGGATAGCATGGGCAAAGGGGCCACTGGGTTCTGAGCAGAGAAGGGGGCAAAGCTGGTGGCCTGGGGTCTGAACCCAGGAGGACTTCACAGGGTTTGCTGAGGGGGTCGAGCAGAGGGACGTTTTGTTTTCGAGCTCTGATCTCCAGCTGTATCTGAAAGCACAGAGCAATCCCACAGCAAAAAAGCCATCCAGGGCAATCCCAGCACAACCTTGCTGGAGCCCAGGGAGCCATCACCGAGGCTGGCTTTGTCCTACACCACTCCATGAGATTCTTCACTCATGGCCCTTCTCACAAGCACTGTCATTTCTCCCTTCTTTCTCCTTCTGCAAAGGAAGAGAACTTAAAGATTAAACCCTGCTGAGAAATAAAAAAATCATAGGTCCCTTGAGACACAAAGTACAGCTACAACCAACTACACGAGTGGGAAAACAGCTTTTCTACACGTTGGGGGAGGTTTGGTAGGTAGGAAAATATTTCTCAGCTGAACACTCTCCCTCTGGTTTGGATTAATAGCTTGGGTCCAGCTTCACCCCTCCCATAACAAATAAATTTTAAAACATAACTAGCCTGAGAGAAGTATCTGCTGGATGTGTTTTTAATGCCTAAATTTCCCCCCCGAAAGCATTCCTCTTTTAAAAGCTCTTTATCTCTTCACAGTTCATTTTCCTTGGATTTTATAGACATACCTGTGCTGAGCACATGTGGACAACTAAATTTTCATGTTGCTTTTAATGTGGCGACATACACAAGATACACAAGATTGTGAAGAACCAGGCGAGCTGTTCACAGCGAACATTTTGTTTCTACTTCTGAATTATCCATGAGGAGACCTAGAGTGGTTTTTTACATAGTCAGCTATTAGTCAAAATTATTTGACACTCCACTTATTCTCATTTCACCCTGCTGCTGGTCATCACACTGCAAGGCAACCCCCCACCGCCTGCATCCGCAGCCCCTCTGCCACTGCCCCTGCCACTGGTTTCTCCTGCCCATTGCTTTTAACCAGGGAGATGGAGGTTTGTTGCATGGGTTTTGTCCAAATACGTTCCCATGGTTTCGGGATCCTCTCCCACTCTGGAGAGGACCCTGTGCTGGGATTAAGGCACTGGCTGTGTTGGAGCACTGAGGGAAGTTACTAAACAAGAACTCAATATATCCTTTGTACTTCTCTTAAACTAATAAACAATAGGTGTTCTCTTCAGGGAAAAGGAACAGCTAATAAAATACTCACAGGCTCTGCCTTTCAGCCCCAATAAAATCCCAGCAAGTCAATGCCGAAGTGAACCTTAAATTCAAGCATTGAACTTGATGTCGAAATGCCAGCCCCCCCCAGACATGAGAAGAATATAGTGATTTTCTCAATTTGCCTGGGAAGAGCCGGGGTTTGGAGGGCTTGCTCTTTGCCATTGGGTGGATCAAAATATTCCACCTAAAACCTGGTAGTTAAAAATCAGGTCTTAGGTCTCCTGCAGAGAAGTCATCAAGCAGTTGTCAGCTCCAGGTGCATCATGCATTTAGACAACCTTTATCCACGTTTTAGCTATTCAGGGGCAAAACGCAGCCTCTGCTCCACAATTGTTTTTACAGTCCCCACAAATGAAACCTTTAGCGGTGCCCTTTGCTATTGCGTGGTCTCTAAAGATGGACGAAAGAGAGGATAGTCTCTAAAGATGGAGAATAGAGGGGAACGTGCAGCTGCTCTGAGATAACTCTCCCATGTGGCAGAGATCCTCTCTCTGGACGGAGAGCCTGAACCTCATGCCTCGGGGAGGAGACGACCCTGATAAATGGTGGGGAACAAGGCCAGCACGCCCACAGGACACACTGTGTATGGCGCGCGCTGCTCCACAGCCCTGTGGCTTGGCCAGCAAACCATGGGAAAGGACAGGAAAGCTGCCACCCGATGCAGAGAGGCTTGTGATACCAAGAGCAAAATTTAATCCCATTTTTGAGGTGGGACGTGATGCACCAGTCCCAGTCCAGACTTGGCAGAACCAGGCCCTGCACCGTCGTGGGCTCCTGGTGCGCAGCTGGGCTGCACAAGGGGGTTCGCCTGGGGCTCACAGTCCTGGCGGTCTCAAAGGGGGCTCAGAGGGGTGGTGGAAGGAGGGTACGTGCTGTGCTCCGCCGGGCAGCGTGTGCCATTTTGCACAGTGGAAAGGAGAGTGTGCATGTTGCCTGACTACACATCACTAAATTTCTGATTCTCCTTTGCTCAGGCTGACAGCCAGCTTGCTTGGTTTGGTGAAAGGAGGAGGAAGCAGAGGAGCAGACCATAGAGAATCTGCCTGGCAGAAGCCCAGTCCCAAAGCATCATGTTTTCCAGCACCAGGGGTGGTGTGTGCTGTTCTCCTTGGCTGCTTGGGCATCTGAAACACGAAGCCTGGGGACTGGCCTCCTGGAAACCTCCAAGGGCATCTCTCCGAGAGTCTTTGCCTCAGAGTGACACTCCTTTTTTGCCTCTGTCTCCTGGCAGCCCCCTTGGTCCTTCCCCCTGCTTGCTGCTGCTCTGCTGGCACCAGGGGGGTGGCTGATGAGAGCTGGCAGGAGCATGGGCATGAGTCTGAAAGCTGGAGAGAAACGGGAAAGACGCAGCATTAATTATGATGGCTTGGGACCAGCTGGAACCGTTGTGCTGAGTTAACCGAGGAGAAAACAGCTCACGGCTCAGGGACAAGGCGGCCTGGGGGGCTTGGTGAGGGATGCCAGTTGAAAACCACCACCGTGTGCCAGCCCCCTGCCCTTTCCCAGCCTTGGCCCTGCAGCATTGCCCTGGTGTCACCACAGATGCAGCTCGGATAATGGGACAACAGAGTGAGCCCACTGGAAGCAGCAGTGTTTTGCTTTGAAGCCCTGCCATCACATGTGGGCTCCCAGACTGGCAGGGTTTGAGCTGCCTTCTTAGCTAAATTAGGAAATTAATTACCCTGAGCCGCACCTCCAAGTGAACGATGGGCAGCTTGTCCTCGGCAATGCCTGATCTTGAGCGACTAAATTGAGCTCAGCGGAGCAGCCTGGAGCCTCGTTGCTTGGCATGCTGCAGGGCTGTGGCTTTCACTAGGCAGGACATTAAGGGGAACCCTGTACATCAAGGTCTGAAATACCTGGAGCTCTTGTTAGCTGGAGAGCTGGGCTGGGGTAGTGGCAGATGCACATCAGGTGGGAGCTTCTGTTAGAGGTACTGGCGTGGTAATTTAAACTCTTCTAATGGAAATGGACAAAACCTATTAAAATAAATGGCACTGGGTTTATGTTTCTTGTTGCCTCTGCTTCAGGCTGTTGATTTATGGTTAGTTTGCATTCATAGATAGTTTGCATTTTTGGAGCATTTCCTTTCGGAGCTGTAAAAGGTCAGCCTAAAAAAATGTGGTTTGAGTCTGTTTTGATTCCATGGCAAGGGATGCATTCCCCCGTGAGTCAGAAAGCTTCAGAGTTAAGCAATAAATGGGTCCCTTTTATAGCCACTTTCAGGTTTCCCCTTCTGCTGTAAATCTGTGTAAAGGTTAAGTGCGCTCCCAGGGCAGCCCAGGCAGCAGGACCCCCCCTATTTCACAGCCTCAGCAAACCTGGCTGTGCCTGCAACACTGTACACCTATTTCATGGCTCTCTGCCTTGGTCTTTTCCCCAGTAAGCAATTGCATTCAGGGACCTGATTTTTGTTTATTCCTCTGCAACCCATGCGGTTGTTTACATGAAGGCAAAGGGTATGAAAAAAGCTATTAAACCACAACAGGGAAAAAAAGGGAAAAGCTCCCTGGAGCTGCAGTTGGACACACTGACTGCACCTGGTTGGGTTCAGGCATGTTTGCTTGCTCCTGAAGCTGTTGATCACCTGATGGTGGTAATATTTTCCTACAGATTATATGGGATTGGCTTTAAGGGGTTCTTTTTATTTCCACCAAGCAGACAGCGTTTCCAGGTAAATAGCTTATCTGGCCCGGAGCAGCACAAACTGAGGGGCACTATTGCTCTGTGTGGGTAATTTTGTGGGTTTTGCCCCCCAAAATGTTACTGCTTTGAAAGAGAGCTGAGAAAGCAGAGCCAAAATCCTTGCCTAGAAATGGGTGGCTTGCTCATGTGTGGTGCATACCTAGGCAGCCCTCATCTGAGCTACTGATGAGGATGCATCACACTGTCCATTGATACGCTCCGCTCTTGCTTTTTACGAGATAAGGATAAGCTCAGCAGGAGCAGGGTAAGACCAGTGGTGCTTACCTTGGGAAGACCCACATAGGCAGCTGTGCCCACCAGCAGCCTGGTGTTACATACCCGCCACCCTCGCCTACACCACTGCTACAGTAAGTATAAGCTGCTGGCTAGAGATCTCCTGAACCTGGGCCATAAGAAATCCTGTCTTTCTGAAGGAGAACACACTTAAATTAGGTCCTTACTCAGAAAGGCGATGGCACCTAGAAGGGGAACATGCAATACAGAGAATGAAGCCAGCTGCTCTTTGGCAGTTTTCTGTCTACAAGCTTTGCAGCACAGTTTTTGGAGGAAAAGGCTGCCCTGAGATTTCCACCAAAAATTCTGCACTGCAGGCAGGGACCCTCAGGTCAACCCCACCGGTTCCCCAGACCTTCCTCTAGCCTGAGAAAAGGAAAATGGTCTAGATAAACCACCATTTAATCAGGAAACACCCTTTAACCCCTAAGGAATTGTTGAAAATTGTTTCAAAACTAGTTTTTAATGGGAACCTAGCACTGGAATTTAGATTTTTCAAGTAAAAAGTGATTGTGTCCCTAATAGACATTTCTCTTTTTTTGCAGAGGGAGGGAGGAAAAGCTGTCAAAGAAACAAAGTTTGTTTAGTCTGGAGAGGAGGAGACTTGGGGGGACCTTATTGCTCCCTACAACTGCCTGAAAGGAGGCTGTAGGCAGGTGGGGGTCAGTCTCTTCTCCCAGATAACAAGCAGCAGGACAAGAGGAAACAGCCTCAAGTTGCACCAGGGGAAGTTTAGATTGGATATTAGGAAAAAATTCTTCATGGAAAGCGTGGTCAAGCATTGGAACAGGCTGCCCAGGGAGGTGGTGGAATCAACATTCCTGGAGGTGTTTGAAAAAAATGCATAGATGCGGTGCTTAGGGACGTGGTTTAGGGGTGGACTTGGCAGTACTGTGTTAATGGTTGGGCTTGATGATCTTAAAGGTCTTCTAACTTAAATGATTCCACGATTCTAAAGTGTTTCTCACAGAAGCAGCTGGGATATGTGACCGCAGTACCTGGCCCTTTGGAGCTGCAGCAGAGATGTCTCCTTGTCCCCCTTCTCCAAGGAGACAGCATCTTCCAGACACCAGCATTAACCAGAAGATATCCTGCAGAGTCACCTCCTGGCCATATTTAGCAGCTGGGAGGTGGAAAAACAACAAGAACCCAAAGCACCTGAAACCTTTACTCCCAGACGATGTTCCCAAACTGAATCCTGTTCTTCCCTCAAGCAAAATGCATTTGAAATTGCTCTTCTGAAGCACCATCATAATCCTGAGGGAGGAATGTGGAGGAAGAAGGAAAGAGATTTTTCACAGTTGTCTGGCTCTGAAACGGAAAGGTATTCATGTGTGGAGGAAAGCACCTTTCTCTGTCAGAAGGAAATAGAAAAAAAAATAATGTTTAAAGATGTTTATGAAATGTAGAGGGCTGCACTTGTCTTCCATCAGGCTGCACAACTGATCCTGTCAGGGGCTTCCTGGTCATGGCTGGAGACACACTGGTGTTTTCCCATGGAGCTCTCACCCCTACTCCCCCCTGCCCAAAGTCCAGCTCAAATTTTCCATCTTCTGATGGCAAAACAGAAGATGGAGTCTAGAGAAGTGGGAATAAAAAGAACAAAGTAATGGAGGATGATATAAATCCTTGAAACAGAGGAGTAGGACTGGGAAGAGGGCTTGTACAAACAGCAAATCTCAAAGTCCCTAGCTAAAACTGATGGCTTGGACCTATAGTCCACCACTGGTCTCTCACCTAAAAAATAGGAGACTCTCCAGTAAGTAACCCCAGACGGCAGTGCCCCATGCACTGCCCCCTCTCCTCCATGCTTCTTGCAGTAAGAATCCCATAAAAAGCTAGCCACGTTTCATAAAAGCGTTGGCCAGATGGCCACCAGTCCCCCTACCCTGCTAGTCAGCCTGAGCAGCAGCCTGGGCCTCTGCTTCCTAACGAAAGACTGTCACACCTTGCCACCAACAAGACATGCAAGAGCACCAGAATGTTATGTGGTCCTTGCTGAGTCATTACAGAAAGTCTTTTTCCTTGAGCCATAAATTGGTGTTGGGGGGGAGGTGCATTGTTGGGTAAATAAACCAAGTACTAAAGCTTTTTCAAATGAGGAGAAATGGGCATCACCCACCAAAAGGTGGGGGTGAAGGTGGCGAAGGGGCTTCCCAAGCCAACTTGCACAGCTCCACCCCGTGCCCGTATGGTGGTAGCTATGTCAGGAAAAGCAAAATACAGGGAGAGATGCCTCCAGCCAGCCCAGATCCTGTTGCACCTGGGTGGGAGGAGACGCAGGGTGCTGCCACCGGCCCCCACTCCTCTGCCTCCAGGCAGGTCCCCCTGTGGCAGGGCGGTGGAGGCACCGGGCAGCAGGTATGGCTCTGCACTCCCATAAGCCTGCCACTTGTATCTGCTGGGAAGGCACTCCCACCCTCCAAGGAGCCCATGGGGACACACCTGGCATACACGGTTCCTGCGTACAAGCCTCTGGGGCTGAAGGGTAAGGAAGGCCCAGTATTCAGCTCTGTTATTTTTAACACTGGTGAAATCACCCCAAAGCAAGAGATCCATCAGAGTCCACACAGCAGCTGCCATCTCAGTACCTGTGTGTGGACGATAACAGGGAGCCAGCAGGCTTTTGCTAGGCAGATTAAAGAAGCAGGAGGAACCAACTCACCAAGGAAATGTCACACTGATAGAAACATCCACAGGAAAACACTGTGGGAAATCCACACGCAGTGGGAAAATGACTTTGCTGCTGGCGACGGTATGCCTGCAGACTGTCCCACTTCCATCCACCTTACCCCCACACCGGCCAAGCTGGAGGATGCGACCGCTATTGCTAGCGACCAGAATAACTTCAAAGGAAGGAAGGACAAAGGAACAGGGAGTCTCTAGGACAGAGAAGAGAGATGCTAAACTGAACGTGTTCATCTGTGGATGCTGCATTATGCATACAGGGACATAGCTAACCCAGAAGGTAAATCAGGCAATTCGAGCAAGCCGTTTCAATAAACGCCAAAGGGAAACTCAATTAAATTTTAAAGGCAACACATTTTCACATGGCAGGACTAAGCAGAATTTAAAGGTGATGATTGCTGCCAAGTTACTTCGAGCAAACAGGAGGCTATTTGGTTTATCTGTTTGAATGTGCCAACAATTAATTTAGTAATCAGCATGTTCTGAAGGGAGGATTTGAGAGGGTGAGAAGGAGGGCCAGGCCCTCAGTCAGTGCAAATTTGCACTGGCTTGCTACGTTGCAGCCAGCCCTGTGCTCACAGAGGGTTTGGCTCAAGCCCCCTTAGGGGGGGACATGCTGGGGGAGGTGACTTCTCTTTACATAAGGACAGTGATGTGCCTCACACACATGCAGATGGTGATGCTTCTCATACCACCCACAGCACAGATGGACTGTCAGTCATCACATTGAAAGTCATTCCAAGAGTGTGCCTACCCCAAGTCCAGCAGGGAAAAATTCAGTGCTCTTTTATCCACTAAACCTACCCTGCCTTACACTGCACAGACAACAGAAGCAAAAATATTGTAGAAATAAGTCTGCTATTTATACAGCTCAGCAGATAAGATACAGCAATAAAGATGTCAAAGTTACCCTTTTATTTAATATAAACTAAATGATACCATGCTTATACAGTCCCTTTTACCCAAGGATCCCAGAAAGCAGCCACCCCCTTGCTGCACAGATGAACCAACTTCTGCCCTAAAGAGGTTAAAAGCTCAGGTCAGAGACCTTGCCAGCCCACCTGCAGTAAATGTGGCTCTGCCTCAGAGCCATCTACACCAACAGCCTGCAGGGTCTTAAAATAAATAATTTCCTAAGTGTCGTAATTTAATTTGGATCCTGTGAGGTGCTGGTGTCTTGGGAAAAGCCATCCACAGATCCTGTAGCAGTGGGTTTGCAGAGCCTTAGAGATGGGCAAAAAAGTGGCCTGAAATGGAAGAATAAAAAAATATTTTTAAAAAAATCAATAGAGAGCTTTGAGAAATATTCCTGTCATACCCTTACCTTGAGCAATGTTATTTAGTTGTTGGAGACTGAGGTGACAAAGCCAAAAAATTCCTTTTGCATTATTTCTCACTGAAATCATCTAAGAAATGGTTCAGTTTCTCCTGCAAACATATTTCCTAAGCTGTCTTTTAAAGGGTTTTTCCTTTTTATTTTCTTTCCCTCCACAGCGGCTCTTAAAAATCCCAAGCTACTGTTCTTAAGAGTTATTATTTCCTTAAGAAAAGGATCTGCCCAAAAGAACCAGGGGAGGGGAGAGGAAGAAGACAGAAAAATCTCAAATTGAACTCTGCGAAACCAAGTATTTTGATTAAATATCTCCAGTCATTTTCTGGAGGTGTAACACCCATACTGGGTGACCAGACTGGGCTGCAGCCAGCCCATCACTGCTTGACCATACCACCCACAGGCAGTGTGTAAGAAGAAAGAAGACAAAAGCCAGAGAAATCCATAAGGCCAGTAAAAAAAAAGTGGGATAATTTTGCTAAGAAAAAGCTAGCCAGTAATAATTTATGGCAGACATGGGTTTTTCTGGATGAGGTTTAGGATTCTGCAAGCTTGTCAAGGGTTAAGTGCACTGCATAAGCACTGGAGCTGGTGAGAAGATGATCAGCTGGTGGCCCAAGATGCCCTAATGGCTCCGCAGAGGGAGATCAGGAGGAGCTGGGTTCTACCCATATGAGAACATTGCTCACAGGGAACCACCATCCTCACTGCTTCTTGCTTGGCCAAGCCAACAGCTCAGTGATGTCTTCATGCTGCACCCAGCCGAGGGAGCAAGCTCGGGGCACCCACCTCTAAGCCAGTCTCCATCATATAGAGGACAATTCCTGCTTGGAACAAGGGTTTAAAAGCCATGCAGAGGATGCTGATAGTCACTTGGCAGGACACAGGCGATCTCAAAAGGACTATTAAAATATACCTATAAAACCAATGAAAAAATAGGATTTCATTATTAGTTCCCAGTGTATTAAGTTCCCGAGAAGCTGGCAAACAAGCGCTCTAGAAATTTTCCAGTGTGAGCTCCCACAGGTGCATCATGCCAAATGCCACCTGCCAGGCTGCTTGGAACAAGTCCCTCCTACCACTCAGTAGTCCTGGAGACAGTCTGACTCAGTGGCTTTTCAGCCCACAATTTGTCCTGCTCTAACCTGCTCCCCACATTTCCAGCCTACACCTCCAGAGCAGCTGGTCTTCCACTGTGTTGAGCAAGGGGTTGTCCATTTAAGACAAGCACCATCCGTAAGTCTCAACTGTCCACAGCCCTGGTGGCAGCATGTCCTTCTCAAGAAACACACCCAAGCCAGACTGGAGTTGAGCCTCTTCAGAAATGTTTCTATTCTTGGATATGGTTTTTGAGGATGTTTGGGCTATAAGCAATAGAAAATAACAGTAGCATCAATTGTGCTGGCTCTATTAAAAGTCACTACCAAACTTCAGGAGTCCTGTCCCATAGGGAACCGTATTACCATACAACCTGCAGCTCCTGCTCTTGCACTTCACACGTGCAAACTGGTAAGTGCTCCATTCGGTCCTTCTTCACCCTCATACATGTTGGTAAGCAGCCCTCCCGCAGCAGCTGGCTGCTCCTTGTGCTTTGGCTAATTAAAACGAGATAGGAAACTGCAGCCAGAGGAAATCCTCCTAGATGATCCATCTCCGTAAGCACAGCCAATCCCGGCAGCAGCGAGTTTGAGACTAGCTTGCTATTAGCATTCTGCACTGCCCCCAGAGGGTTTTGGATTTAATCCCAGCTACTTCTCTTCGTCCAGGACAGTGGGGCCAGACAGCACCACAGAGCTTAATGTATTTGCTTTGGGAGCAAACCCAAATGATGCAATGGTGGAAGGTGCAAGTCTCTTGCACAATACAACTTATCAAAAGAAGCACTATAAGCTTGCCTGAGGAATAAGTTGTTTTGGAGATACAGTAACCCAGCTGGAGCCCTGCCTTCCCACACATGTGAGAGATGCAGCCTCAGCCCCTGTGCATGGAGAGTCTGCATTCGTTACAGGACAAAACTGCAAGCAATGCCAGGCAAGCATTCCTTCTGATCTATTAACTGGCATTGACAGAGAAAAGTCCCACCAGGTTTTCTTGAAACATCAAGGCTGGAGGCTGTGTGAGAGGATATTTGTGTGAAGCAAGAGAAACAAACAGCCCATGGGACAGTGGAGGATCAGGGGCGAAAAACGGAATGGGTCTGCAGAGCACTGATCACAAAGTTACTAAAAGAAAAGAAAATTCACTAGGGGAAGATGCTAGCACTCCAGAGCAGTTCTTGAGACAGCATAAATCAGCATAACATTACTGTGCCCAATTTATGACTGTTACCGGTGGGCCCCACGCTCTCAGTGCTGCGTGCTCCAGCAGAGGAATTCAGGTATAGCAGTGAGGCTCCAGTATAGACATTCTTACAGTGGGCAGGTGCTGGAGGCAAATGGCAACATCACCATCACAGCTTCAGTGTTCAGCTATCTCAGAATATGAAAAGGAAAAATCCTTTAATTTTGTTGCCATCTCATAAAATACTCATAGCACTGATGTGATGAGAAGGACGGAACCTGAATGAGTATTTTTGGAAAGTACATTTGATGATCTTCTGGAAAAAGCAAGTCTTTGAATGCAAGAGACCGCTTCATACCTAGAGTTAAGAGCACAGAAACTCACATAGATGATACTTCATTGCTCTGTAGCCAATTTTGTTGATTAGAATCATTAGGATATGAGAATAAAATAGTTAATGTGCTGTAACCAATCTGCAAATGTTAGAAAATCTGCAATCATGTGAAACTAATTTTAAGTGAAATGGGGTGGTCCACAAATTACAGGCAAAGGACTGCTACAAAAGGCATGGAGAAAGGCAGGCAGGAAAGCAACACACAGACCCATACCCTGCCCCAGACAAACGGTGGTTAGCAACTCACACATCAGAAGAGAACTGCTGCAAAATGAATGCTGACTAAATATCAGCTGTCTGAAGACTCACTCCGTGTCAGTGTGGTTGTAGGGTGTCAACATTACTACCCTTGCAACAGCCAGCAGGAGGATGGCCACTGACCTCAGGGCTACCTTCAATTTGAATGGATGTGGGGGTGTGAGATTGCTGCAAAACCTTTCTGTGTGGGAGGGCTATTCAGCCAGTGAGGTCCTGGGGAGCTACAGGTCCTGGTGGCTTCCCTGAACAGCCTGCTCATGGAAGTTTTTCTCACCTCAGCTCTGACGTATGCGGCCTGTGATATGCAGCCACGTGGAGACTCTGGGGCACAGCTCCAGATATTCACTTTAGCAAGAAGCCCATTTTGTCCTAAGAAAGCAACAGTGGGAGTATTCATGTGCCTCTTTAAAATACCAAGGCAAAAATTATTAGTTGGCAAGGCTACAATGAAAAAGCAAACAAAGACTCTGGGATTCCTGTTCTGGTCACCTCCGTTGTCCCCGTCCCCATCCCTTCCCCCCCCTTTAAATCATATTCATGCTTGGAAACGGAGAGAGACATAATGAAAATGAATATACAGAAGTAGCACTTGCCTGAAGGTCCAATGCTGTACTGTGGTGCTTCACTCATTTTTCAATCCTCCTGTTTCTCATCTGATCTGTACAGCAGTGTTTTTCTCCACCCCACCCCTGTGAACTTGTATTATAATCCTGCCTTGAGATGCTCATCTATCAGCCCATCACTCAGAAAGCAAGCCATTTATCCGACTGTTCCAACATCCATCCAGACCTCAGGAGGATGGTGGGGACCAGGAAGGGAGAGGAGAAGAAAGCACTTTTCCTAATGCTTTAATGCTGGTTATAAACTATGGAGGATGCTAACATCTATCATGGAAACGTCTCACGCTCCTGCCCCTTTTTTCCTCTCTTCCCAAAGGGCTGTACAGAGTTGTTTTTCAAAGACAGCATCATTTAGGGTCTCCACCTAAAGGAAAAAGGTGCAGGACCAGGTCCTAAGTAGTCAGTGTGTTACCCCAGCAATGAAGTCAGATTCTGATCTCAGGGAAAATAAGTGTAAGTCTAGAATAAACTACTCCTCTCACTGGAGCAACAGAGGTGTGAGTATCATCAGCGCCACCGCTGCCATGCACTCTGTCCAGCCCAATGCCATGGCACCCAGCCTACATGTCCCCTGCCTGACTCCGCTTCCTCCCACCAACATCCAAGAAAAGTTGTGCCCAGGAAGCTTCCCTTCGTGACCACCTGCCTACTACTTAGCAAAGCACGTACCTGTTAGAAAGCTATTATCAACAGATTATTCTGATTAAAAAAAAAAAAAATTTTTCTCAAGTAACTTGCTGTAAGTGCAACGTCTCCTCCATCACCCCTTCTGAACCACCCCCTTCCTTTCCCACAGACCTAACTCACAAAATGAAAACATCTTAAAACACAGTAAATTATTTTATCCACTCCAACCCCTTCTATCTCCTATCTGCTACTTCAGCCTTTTGCTATTGGGGTGCAGTAAAATCTGATTTTAAACATGAAGCTGACACTGTAGTCTCATTCTCTTCAGCCAAAATATGAAAAATATAAAGCTACCCATATACACATTTTATGACAGCAATAGATAAATCTATCACAATAATGATTTTGACAGATAATAAAAAGCAAAAAAAAAAAAAAAATCAAGGAGATTTACAGCAGTTTAATGAAGGCTCTCGTACCAAACCTTGAACTCAAAGTTACAGTCAAAGTTATTGAAAAAAATAACTTACAATGAAAAAGCTGATGAGAATTGCCCACCTAGCCATGGAATTAACTGCAGTTTAACGCTGTGCTTAAATACTCACCACACAATAGAAACGAATTTAAATCACGACCAAGGTACACACAATTCACTTCCATTCTGTTTTCAATTACATGTATTCAGCATGTAATTTAACTTCTGGAAGTTACTCTGAAGAACACAGAGGTTTCTTGGGGGTTTTTGTGTTTGGTTTGTTTTTTTTTTTAACACTCACTGGAAATAAATACCATTTAAAGAATACACATGGAGTGCAATAAAATGGACACTTAGGCACTGGTACAGTCTAGTCCTCTTCAGCCCTCTACAAACTACAAGACAATAAGTTTTAAACCACAGATGAAGTGGAGAGCAGATTAGAACTGTACAGGTAGCGCAACAGGTTATGTACTACACAAGAGCACATCTGCAAAAGGTCCCAGGAGATTTTTGTTGAAGATGCAGCGTATCCACACCAGGTATATCGTGAAGGGCTTAATGTTTTCTGAGAAGGTATGATTCTGATGGGACAATATATAAGGCATGTAAGTGTTTTCCCCTTGCTCTTGTATCCACACTTCATATTTCACTTCTCTGACCTTGAGATACTTCAGGTTCCAGGGAATCTGCCAGGACACGGCAAGTTTAGCTTCACTTGTGCCCTGGACGGAGGCTTGACACTTGGCATCCCTCACTTTGCCAGGGTAAAGGCTACCAGACCACTTCTGCTTCTTGGGTCCAGGCTTTGATTTCACAGTCTGCCTGATCACATGGATGAGAGAAGGGATGTTCACCTTTGTGTCCTGGTAGGCACGGAACAGCCACTCAGGGTTGCGGCAGCAGAGGTGCCGTGGCACCTCTGTGCTCTTAATAATACGCTCTTGCTCAGCTTTGTCCAGATGAGCAATCCCACCCTGATCCCAGGGTCTGTCTGGGTAGGTAACAGTGTCTTCCCTGTCGGTGTTCGGCCAGGCAATGTACTGCAGGTCCATGCCAGGAAGGGTTGCCAGGGTTTTGTAAGGGGTATAGTGTTCAGGGTTGATAGCATAAGGAAAGAGCTCCACCACTGTGGCACCTCTTGGCAGGAAGAGAGACATGACTAATTGGGCCCCATGCATGCTGACCAGCATGGACGCATTGCTGATCAACCGGACGATGTCAGAAAATGAATGCTCCTCTAGAGAAACGGTAATGGTTTTCATCTGAAACTCCTGAGCGAGAGCCAGGATTAGTTCTGCCTCATTTAGGATAAGTCTGTTGATTGTTCGACTGAACACTACGATGTACTCCTCACTGGAGCTTTCCTCCAAGCTGATGTTCAGCTTCTGCATCATGAATTTGGTGAACTGCCTGATCTCGTTACCAGAAACCAAGATGTTAGCCTTCGGCCCTTGTGGCTGAACAAATCCGTACTGGTACCAGGTGGTGATTTTAGACAGTCCCACATATGATTTGGTAAAGCAGAGGAGCCTGCCCAGGGTTTTAAGCTGCTCCCTGAGGAGCGGCTGCTTGTTACTCAGTAACTTGTAGAGGTCAAAATGAACACCTTCACTCCACCCCTCCATGAAGAAGAGCCGTGCCTCCAGATCTAAATCAGAGAACTGCTGCATGGTGTAATAAATAGGGAGGAGGTCATCATGAAAGACATGCATCAGGTTGTCTGGGTTGAACCTGTTAGCAATCAGCACCACATCAGGCACAAAGACTGGCTTTGGCATAAATTTCAGTGCAGCAGCTGGCAGCTCCACAAAGTTGAAGTACTGGGTGTTGTGATCTTCCACGGAGGAGAGGTCGAGCAGGGCTGGCTGGAACCTCCGGGACCCCAGGTTGGGCAGCATGACCGAGGAGTTGCTGTGAAAGTAGATGAACTCTTCAGCCTCGGTAGAGTAGCAGAGGGACTCAAAGCGGCAGATGCGGTCGGTGTGCATCCTGCCGGTGCACACCATCCTGGTACCGTCCTCCACCAGTGCCTGGAGAGCTGCATGGTAGTCAATCTGAGCCTGAGAGAGTTCCTGAGACTGACGTACGAGGACCAACTCCTCCTCGACCACGAAGACATGCTCTCGCAGTTTGATGTATTTCCACAGCACAGCAGCAAGGACAGACACGAGCAGGGCATTAAACACAGCTGCTATGTTCATTCTGTAGTTAGGTCCTAGCAATATGACAGGTGGGGAATGCAGTGGAGAGGGAACACATCATTAACACTCCTTGACATGGTGAGGGCAAAGACCTGTGGAAAATAAAACAAGGAACCTTTTAAACATCAGGTTTACAGCTCCAACATAAATCCCATTTTATGGACTATTCAAGAGAATTTAGGCTGTCTTCGGTAATTTTTCCCCCCTTCCAGGGAATAAGGAAAAAGAAGAGTGCCAAAGCACTACCCAAAATTGTAAAAAAAACAAAGGTGCTCTACAGGAAAGCTTCCCCTCTCATTTTCATTTCTACCCTTTTGGAGAAGAAAAAGTAAAAAGAGTTTGAGGATGAGCTATATGAAGACTTGTCAGGAAAAAATGGTGCGTTCCCTGGGACTTTGGCTCACTGTGCTTTTTGCAGACCACTCCAACAGTGAGAGGAAAGAATGCCCTGCAATCGCTGGGCCACTTGTGCACGGCTTGGGAGACATAGCTCCTTCTCTCAATCTGCCATAGGCCTTTTGCATGGCTGTGAGTACCCAACTCTGCCTCCCACCTTTACTGTGTGGATAATAATAGTACAAGGAGTATTGCCAAGTATAGATTTTGCTATTCCAATATACACCATTCCAATATGAAATGTGAGATAGTAAACATAACATTCAATTCAATTTTACTGGGGGGGTGGGGGAAGGACTTGCAGGTCTATGGACTGCCCTGTGGGAAACTCCCAAGTCACTCAGTCATTTCTTTGGCTGCAATCTGGGATCAAAGGCTAGCAGCTGCCATCATACTCCAAAAGAAATATTGGTATGGGAGAGAGAAGAGCTCTGCTCTTTATACGAGGAACTGATGTGTCATTAAAGCAATCAAACCTTCATTTTGTGAGAATCTGACTTGCACCAGCACAGCCAACTCTTACACAAATGGGAAGGTAACACATTTGAAGTGCTTCTAGCGTTGGTGTTTTCCCACCCCAACCTAAGAATCTTTTCTGTGCTGCTCCAAGGCCTCCCTGTTTCTGTTATGGGAGAGATACTGCCACTGTTTTCTTGCTATGTAGAAATACTACTGGCTTATATCAGAGTATTGATTATATTTTCAACTGTGAACTTCGATTGAGATATTGATTCACCTACAGTATTTATGAGCACCAATTTTCATTATGCATCAAGCTTCACTGCTAGTCAGGCTGTAAATAATTGTAGCCATGACTCATGGGAAACTTTAGGGAGGGGAATTTCTGATTGGTATATACCTGATTAGACTGTTTCTAGCTGTAGTTTTTAAAGGCAGGAATTTAAACTCTCCTTGATGCAAGTTTGCAGGGAGGGGAAAAAAAGCACTGTCTCAAGCACATGCTCTGACACCCCAAGCAGTAGTCCTTAGTATTTTAACCCAGAGACACTTGTTCTTACATGGCAGAATGGGGGAAGACAGCACAGAATATTTAGGACCAATGTGAACACCTCCTCTACCACCAAAGGAGTTATTTTGAAGACAGATATTGCAGCCTAAAACCATGATCCGGCAATCTTGGAATTGAACGGAGAATCATTCACAGAATTCAATGAAGTTAGACGGGATCCCTACAGCTTGTGAAATCCCAACAGCCTGCGGGAACCCTGTCTTAGGAAGAACTGAATGTACGTGGGAGACTGAATACCACCAAAGAAACTAGTGCTAGCTGTAAGCCACACAGATTCAAGAGGTGGTCTCTGGGGATCTGAGCAACAAATTCATTTCAATTTTAGAGCAGCTCTAGTTACTCAGATGAAACAGAAATGAAGTCCACCTCCTTTGGCAAGTGGTCTGAAAAACTGCCTCATTTAGCAACTCCTTAAAATCAAGCAGTAAATTAAAAAGGTGTTTTGATTTCACCCGTGGAAAAAGAAATGGGAAGAGACCCAGAGTGGTCATCTAATTACCAGGGCAGGATCAGCTCTCCCTAAACCACTCCCAAGAGATGCTTATCTATCTCATTCTTAATACTCATTCACCTCTTCAGCTAGTCCCTAGCAATAAGAGCATGAAGGACTGTGATAAACTCTTTCCTAACACTCAGCCTTTGTTTCCACCACAGCAATTTAAACCTGGTCTTGTCCCAGCTGCCACAGATATCCTGCACAGATGAATGACGGCTGTCACATCACCTCTCAATCTTTCCTTCCCTATAACAGGGGATGACTGCTGCTCCTCATGGCTTTGCAAGTCTCAACCATGGCTGTTCCGTGGACAGCCTAGAATAGAAACCTACTAGGGACAGCAGTACATTACTTGGTTAGGCTCTGCTAATGCAACCAAACCAGTTTTCAGGAAAAGAATTTTTTGATGGGGACAGATCTTAAGTTATTTTGTTGGTACCAAACTTCCAAAGCTTCATTTTACTTCTTCACTATCTTTGTAAGATAACTAATGATATCATCCAACTCTCCACTACAGACCTCTCATCTTGTGAGCACAGCTTTAAATGACTTCAGCAGCAGCATCAAGGAAAGGACTGAGCCTAAACAGTCAAGCCCTCTGCCACAAGCACACACTTAAACGAAGGCCAGTCTGTGGGCATTGTGAAAGTTAACTACTGCAGGTCAGAAGAACAAAGCACTTACAAGTTCAACGGAGTTAATACAAGTTGCAAGAACTTGGCAGAGGGGGAAAGCCACACAGCCTCTTTATTATTCCAGTACAGCAGGGAGAGTGTGTGGGTGTTTCAAAGGCATCAGAAGCCAGCAATCCATAAAAACACCACTGATACCACCTGCATTTCACAGGCATCTCAGTCGTGGAGAGCTTCACCAACTATTACAAACCCCTTGAGCTGAACAGGCCTCCTTGGAAACAGCCTGTTCTGATGTTTCACTCTTGACTGATTTTTTTCTCTCCCCTCCAGCCCCAAGGGAAGGGCATAAGAGGCACTTCAGAGATGCAGCCTGATGGATGCGGCCAGTGTTTGGATGTTAGCAATTTTCATGTTGAACTCTGCTACAGCAATACCTGCTAAATGGCTACAAATTATTTCAGCTATTTAATAAAAATTACCTGCAAGGCCCTCCACCATCTCTTCTCTCACTGCAGCTCTTTCACTTTCCTGCACTTTGCTGAAGTGAGTGTATGTGCTTTAGTCAACCAGGTGTCAGGAATGAATGTTAAAAGCTAGCAGTGCTAAAGGAATCCATCTTCATTCCTGTTCCTCATTGCCAGTTTACAAATCCTGGTTCATGCTGCTTGGCTGAAAGCTGCTTTTGATGGAAGCGAACAAGGGGATGTGGACAGGAAGGGGTGTCACAGGCAGAACTGAAAAGAGAATTTCACATGTACTCGGGGAACTATCTTAATTCTTAGCCTATTTTCCCACATTTTATCATCCATCTTTTCTTTAATCTGATGCTTTTGGTGAACACAGACCTTAGAGAACTAAAATCTTTGGTCCTTCAGGGAGTGACAGAACATAAAGAGTAACAAACCATCCTGCTGTTTGCTTTTACATACCCAGGAGAGCCTGCATCCAGGGGGTAAAGGCAAGCAATTGCTCTCCATGTCCCCTGGTTCCTCAGTCCCCCAAAGCTGAGATCCATCATTAAGTGTTGTCAGCAGGACTAGTCCTGGGATGGGAAACTTTCCCAGGAGGCAGCAGGTAACTCTGAAATAGGTGAAAGCATTTAGTCTTCCACCTGAAGAGAGCTGCTTCACAATAAAAGGAACTTTAATTTCTGAATCTCCCTCACAAAATGGGTCTAGAGCTGCCACTCCCCTCCCACAGTGTTATTGGAGAACATCTTAAGAACTGAAAAGCACCTGCAGAAGTGGCAGGCCAGACGCACTGCTACTTTCCTTAAGAGCAGTCCTCTGTGCTGTTTATTTCTACATATAGGTCAGCATCTAGGTCATTCACCACCCCAGTTGCCCACGGATGATTTCCTCCCCACATCTACCACACTTATCTACCCTCTCACTTCCCAGTTACACTGAGATAACCACAGCTTTGCTCCACATGAGCAATATGCCCCAGTTACCAAGGAAATCGCATGGACTGACATTTTTTCACTCTCTGCTTTTAAGTGCTAAAGCACCATCCTTCAGCAACAGAAGACACAACAGCTGATAGACTAGAGCCTAGCCAGAAGAGACATGCATGTAAAAGCGCACTGAGCTTCTGACTGCCAAGTTGGCAAAGGGCAATGATGACCCCTGGGAGGGGATGGCATGGGGTGGGACAGGAAGTGCCCCTGAGGACTCCCGACAGGAGCAGGCTGCAGGGAAGGAGCAGGAGTGAGAGAGTGAGACAGAGCGGCAGATTTCCCTGGCAACAATGCGGACAGGGCACTGGGGCAGCTGACTTGCAGCACTGCACGGTCAGAGATGGGGAGTTCAACAAACACACTGGCACAGGGGCAGCTCAAGACCTTGGAATGGAAATAAGAGCATGTCCTGGGGCTTGCAGCATAGTCTCAATGGATGCCACTCTAGAAGCTAAGAGCCTGTAGGAGGGACTCTATTTTTGGTCATCTCATCTTTGCTCTTTTTCCAAAAGAGATCACAGGTGTGAAGAGCTTACCCCATTCTCTTCCTCTGCCCCCACCCACTTAGCAAAAGGGTCACAGCTGCCCCCTCTCAGCCCAGTCACTGCTTCTCTAACTAGCACTGACTACTGGCGAGCAGGTAAAGCCTTCAGAAGCATGCATCCAGTGTGTTCAGCTGGCACTTCTGGCAGAGACCTCAAGCATCTTGCAGGTCTGTAGTACACTCAGGGAAGTCTGGACACAGTAGCGCCTTCCGCCTGTTAGCTGCTGGTCATCAGATGTTTTAAACATCCTCAGGAAGTGGGAAAGCAACAGGAAGCACAGATGGAGACACTGTTCTTCATCTCTGGTTAACAAGTTACGGAGATCAGAGTGGGTGGGATGGGACAGATGAATTTCTACTAATAGGCAGCTGGCATAGAGGACTGTTTGAATCCATTTAAGAGACGAGCTCTGTTGTTCTTTTTTTAATTGTGAAGCTAGGGTAGGATGAATCACTACTTTAAAGCTAGTAATATGATGGACAATGTTTTAAATCTTTCTCCATTTTAAAAATTACAATCTATGTAAGCAATTGGGAGAAAAGCTACAAAACCCATGCAATAAAACCCAAATAAACAAAGATACAAACATACACTACTAAGACCCCTCCAGAGGAAAAAAACCAAGAGCTTGATTAGGTAGAACAAGGGTCACCTGGGTGAATAGCATGTCTAAAGGGGAACCACCTAGTCCTGCAGCTATTAACAAAGTGAGAAGTGCTGGTTTGTCTACTTAGGCCTTATCAAGCTTTTGTTACCAACTGCCCAAGCACTTTTCAAGCCAATGCTCAGTTTTCCAGAGCTACAGCAGGCTAAAAAGCTTCACTAAATGGAAAAAACCCGTGAAGGACAGGCATTTCCAGTGAGCACCACCACTCTGTGCATAGAGAGAAATGCCTCTACACAGAGGCCAGCTTGGGTTTGGCCCAGCTGACTGGTCCCATGCAGAGCCTGCCAGTCATGGCAGCAGTGTCCAAGCAGAATCTCTGTAGCTCACAGAAACGCAGCACAACTGGAAATGGAGTGGGGCTGCTCCTGCCACAGGACAGGGAAGGAGTTGGGTCAGAGCCACATGGGCAGGAAATGGGCAGGGGACCCTGACCCTTCTTTTTGTTATGGCAAGACAGTGGGAGGGGTGGGAGCAGATATTCCCTCCTTGAGGACACTTTCCCCATTAGCACTCCTTAGCTCCGGATCCATCTATTGTTAGACTGGCTTTCCAGGACCAGGGGGAAAAGAAAAGCATGCAAACACAGCATTTCACACTCCCCCTGCAAAATGTCTTCTGTTCTTTCTCCCATCCCCGATGCAAGAGGCTTAGGTAAGGATGCAGTATATGTAACACATGCAGTTTTAAATACCTACTTCATTCATGCTCAAAGCAGAAGTTGCTAGAAGGCAACTTTCCCAACTGGAAGGAGGGGGAGTTAGGATTCAGCAGCCAAGAAATGGCTTTTATCCTCATCTCTGTCACAGATTCCTGTAGAACTACAAGCAAGTCAATCCCCACAGCCCAAAAGGCTGTTATCATCTTATTCACTGTATTTATTTAATGAGATACGTACATCTTTCACAGTACATATCGCATTAAAGAAAGGATGGCACACTGAATGATTGATATACTGGAACATTTTCTTTGTAAAAAGCAGCCAAGTGTAGAAGTGCTGACTTTTTAAACAGGAAAAGAGCAGATTCTCAAAGGGAGCAAACCCAGCAGTTAAGGACACAAATACCACTCATGAAGCCTGATACAAAGAGGGGATATGAAAAATAAAGGTATTTCAACTCTGTAGTCTCAAGTAGAATTTTAAAAATAGTTTTATTAATAAAAAATAAAACCAAAATACAACGATATTTAAAAAAAACCCAATTGTCTCACAAAAACCTTAGGTATCTATAGACAGTTGTGCTCAAAATTACATTTATCTTCAGTTTTTATGGTTTAGCATAAGTGAGGAATAGAAAGCAAAACTGTAAATCTTTCTATGTAAGACTGCAACCAAGGAGACTGAGGGCCTATACAATGGTCTCTATTGCAAATTTACCTTCAATATGAACAGGAGAACATTAGTGGCTACTGGACACCTACCAGCTGTACTTACAGACAGAAAATTTAAATTTTCTTCCCTTTAATTTCAGACTCTGTGACAGCTGGGACAGGAAGAGGTCCAACCCGACTGTCACATTGACTAGCAGCCATTGATTTAATATTTATTGATACTGCTGTGTTGATCTACAAAAGAACAGGTGAAAAAAAAAATCCAGCACTAAGCAGTCAATGCATATAAGCAAGCCACAAAACTAAGCTAAAAGTATGAAATTAAAAAGAATATTTCCTGGGCTTTTAAAGTGCACATTTGCAAGATCTCTTCTCCATCCAGAATGACATGAGTATGAAATCCTTTCCCCAAACGAGAACTAACCCTGATCTCCAGAAAATTCCCCTAAATAAGATGCATTTCTGATAAACAAGCTTGAAGTGGGAGATGTAAGAAAAATGAGCTAAAACAGAAAAAGAAAAGAAGAAAAAAAAAGCATTTCTCTCAGCCCTCAAGTCTTCACCTTCTGACAGTCCCAAGCCTAAACATGAAAACCCAAGGTACTCAAAATAACCATGGCTACACAGGGGGGGAAGCTTAACAGACCGAGTTCATTCCAGCCGGTCTTTGTTCACCTCAGTATCCCACCGAATGTTATGCCAGGTTATACTGGCATTAACAGCACTGTCATATGAGTAAAAAACCTCTCCTTTTGCCTAGTCTCTTGCTTTTAGCCCATAAGCAAGATACCTTTGTCAGAAACAAAAATGTGTCTGAGAGCAGCAGGTTTATCTTACTCCAGTGGTCTACCTAGAGCAAAGATGGAGTGAGGGTAGCTGAAGGAAAAATTTACTAATGCTGCAAAAGTGAATTTAAAAGAACATGATGCGAAATCCCAAAGTACTGAATAGATGAGCTTCAGCCACTCCAACTATGCCTTTGGGCTTTAGCTGCCATTTGTTAATTCTCTGTATTTTATCTATCCTTTCTTTCTCTATTCTCCAATAGAAAAAGTACCTGTGTTATTTGGATACAGGGACTGGTGCTTAGCAGCATTTACAGCCTGAGCTCTCCCCACTTCCCACCAGTATGGTGCCTGACACGGCTCCTGTGTGCTGCAAATTCTAAGCAGGAGTCGAAATTGTTCGGAGCACAGCGCAGCCAATAAGAACAGTGAAAATCCCTCCTTGGTTACCACAAGCTCTACATTAGCCCATTTTTTGAGAAGGGTAAAAAAAAAAGTAACCCCAAAGCAGCACCTGTCCAGTAAGAAATAAATTTCTGAAAACCTACAGGATTTAGTCCAGATCAAAGATGTTTTCCCCATGAGACTTTTGTTTAAAAATGATAAAGCAAACCACCAGTCAAACAACGAGGAACTACAAAAACCTGGGATTACAAATGAACTACTAACCTCCTTCCCACACATGCACAGCCATAGAGGAGAGATGCAGCGTGAACTTTCGGGGGGAGCAACGAGATAGCATCAAAAAACATGTTAAGCCCCCCTCCCCCCGAAGTCCACTGCAGCCAGGAGTGCCAACAAAACTGAATTCAGTATGTGATCGGCACAGCAAACAGAGCACAGTTACAATAACATCCAGCAAAGAAACAGTTAATCAGAGCATTTACAACCTTTTTAATCTTGGAAGTACTATCACTGGCAGATTAGTGTTTCAGCACATGCACTCGTACCTGGTGTTGCTAAATAACAGGAAATGCTATCCAGTGCCTCTCTTTCACAGGAGAAAGAAAAAAGAAGACACCTTAAAGCTACGCTTTGCAGGGGAACGAACACTCCAGTCCTCTTCTTTCCCCACCACCATAAAGAAAAAGAAAAAAATCGTATCTAACAGCTCTCGGCACAGTAACCCGTGCACCATCTGCAGACTGAACTACCTTTCTCCCCCAGGTCTGAGCATGCTCTGTCTGTCGGCAGTGTCCTATCGCTCCAGCTGGCTCACCTCAATTTGTTAGCCTCCCAGAGGTCAGCCTTGCATGCAGGATGATTTGCTGCAGTATTCCTGCAAATCCCCAATGGGTGGCCACACTGAAACAAACACCATCATTCTGTTTCACAAAGCTGAGCATGTCTTCGGAGACAGACAGCAAACTAGTTTGGGGAGGGGGGGGCATGCATTTTAGAAATCCTGCTTTTGAATATCATTAATGTCACTAATACTCCAAACACTTCACACAAAAGAACAAAACAATAGAAGAGAATGGAAAAAAAATGCCCCTTGCTAGAGGACATGAAAGCCATTTGGCATGCTTTCTAGCAATTCCCTTGGCACCAGGGAAGCGATTTCCCAGCTGTGATGGTCAGCAAACGGCTTAGTATTGAACAAGGCTGTGAGTGCCTTCCTTCAGAGATTCCTACAGGAACAGTATTTTCAAAATGAAGTTATCTTTTATGGTGGAAACAACTAATTCTAAAACACAAAGGCACAAAAATGAGCCAGAAGCTTATCAGAGAGTTTCTTACTGCATACAAGCTGAAGGTCATGGAGGCAAAAGTGTCTTACATCAATCTTCTCAACAGAGATTGAACCTGTGGGGACCAAGCAGCTTCTTGAAGATGGCGAACCAGGTGGTACTGACTGGGAACATTTTAAGTCCTAATTCTGCAACTGCATCTACATGCAGGATCAGAAGAGCAGCCCAGTTCTGCCCATGGCACTCACCAAAAGCCTTATGCCATGAAGTCACACCACTGAACACAGTTATTAGGAGGGAGATCTCAGCCCTGTAAGGACATACTTGAAGACAGATCACAAGCAAACACAAGGCTTGCTGCAACTGTGTTGTCTGTATATTTTCAGGATACATCTTGTTGATTTTCTGGGAGGCTTTTTCCCTTTAAGTGAGACATAACAGGTGAAATAAGAATGATGGAAAAGAGGAAAAGTTCTCTAACACCCACATGTACACACATTTCTACACATTCAGAATTGCCTATTTCATTTGGAAGGGACCTACAACGATCATCTAGTCCAACTGTCATACAGATACTCTCAGATGAAGAGCGACCATTTTACATAAGGAAAAAGAGAAAAGAATACCTTGGCTTCTACTCATAGCAGGAATTATTCTCACTGCCAAAATGAAGAAGTTTGAAGAAGTTCAAATGGCTCTGCACTAAAAAATGTACTTAGGTAAGATATGGATATTCAAAACTCTGATCTAGGAGAGCCTGGCAGCTACCAGGGCTAGCACATTACCTGAACTCTTGCTGTAAATGTGCATCACAGACAAGCTGGTGCCTCCAGCTTCTTACCCTCCCCAAATCGTGCTGGAAGTCATCTGAGGGAGGGGATAAATGGATGTACAGCATCTTAGGTGGTTCACTGCACTGTGAAGTTACACTGCCTGGGCTGGTTACTGTTGACCAAGTCTGCAATCATTCTATCCGTGAACATCCTCTGCTTACTGTGGGACCCCAGCCCTGAGAAACCTTCTGTTTCCATGCAAGAAGGTGAACCAGCCCTGCCAAATTAATCTGTGGTGTGACACACTGAAGTATTTGCAGGGCAGTGAGGGGCAATACATTTTGAATCACAGTAACAACAGAGCACAATACCATGTACTGCAATACCCTACAACTTTTGGGGCAAGCATCCACCAGCATTTCAGGTTATTACAGGTGATGGGTCTCTCATTCAGCATCAAGTACCCTGACCTTACTGAAGTCAGGCCTCCCCCCTGGGTGAGGCCATTGCATGGAGACAACCTGCAGTCTAGGACGGCACTTTGGCATCTCCTTCTCCTTCCCAGGACACAGATCCACTGCCTCAAAACAAGCATGTCCCTCATCCAGCTTCTCCTGCCTGCTGTGGCAGAGGCAACACTTTCTTTGCTCTAAGATGAAAACAAGGTAGGCCTGAGGCAGAAATCTGGCAAAACTGGGAAGCACAAAGCAGCCACAGGAATATCATGACTTGTCCCATGCAGGACACAAGACTGCTAGCCTGAAAACACCCACCGTCAGAGCTGAGAAATGTGGGTGTCATTCAGCATCACACATGCTTAGAAGCACAATAATACCACAGAATTTATAACCTTGGGTTTCTGACTGCCAGTTAATAGCCAAACACAGAAGAAAAATAAGCTGCAAGAAACAAAGAATAAACCCAAATAACATTCCGTAAAAATCGACAAAAGATTCTTGACAAAGCTAGATCTTCAAAAATAAGCCTGCCAACATGACAAATAAATACAACTGTTGTATCTACTAAACTGGGGCACCACAGAAGTAAAACAGACATTTTCTCATCTCTTGCTCTGGAGTGCTGCTTTTATACATCTGCCTTCTTGGTACAGAACAAGCAAAATAGTTCTAGCCCAGCTGGAAACATTAAAAACCACTAGGGTTGACAGGACAAGGTGCCATCTACCTCAGTACCCTCCTTTCCAGGCCTGTGCCACCTCTTCCCACCAACTAAAGGTGGACTTTGAACTACAGCATGAACCTACGCCTGTCCTGAGAGGATCTCAAAGTGACACTTGTCAGTCACAGCCGCTTGGGGGAAATAAATAAAAAAAAAAAGAGCAAAGACATCTCCTTGGCAGGCTCACCCAGCGTCCCCAGCTTGTCCTGTCAGAACTAAGGATATCCAGTCACCCTTTTCTTTTTAGCTCATCTCATTGCCCTCTGACCCCTGGGAATACCAAGGTGCTATCTTGTATGGAACAAAACAAGTTTTTCCTCTGAATTTTGAAAGCTGAGGAGTGGTGTTAGATTTGTAGCCCCACTTGAGCAAACACATCTTGCCTTTGTGTTTTCTGTACTTTGAAAAGCTCCACTGAATGACCTAGCTTCCACTGACACCAACAGGAACCCTTCCACAGACTCCCCAGACCTTCAGCTCTGGTTAGGGACTTTACCAGTGGGACCTCTGATAACTCAGAGATACCATGCTGGGCTCCTTATCTTAGTTAAGCTTTGATTTTAATGGAGAAGAAAGTACAACAATTTACAGACTGCTCTTCTACTTATTCATAAAGTTCCTTCTCTACCCCTAGTATGAGGTACACACATAGATTTCACAGGTACAATTTTTCACATTACGAGGAGTTGGATAGTTTAATCCCAGTCCTGCAGAGGGTCCTATTGTCAATCTGCCACACCACAAAGTAACTGAACAGAACTACATTATTAAAGTGGGGGAAAAAACCCACATAATCAAATAAATCCAGCAACTCTGAAATAATAGCTGTCTATTACTACTGCACCATAAGTCACCAAATGGCAGTCCCAGACTCTCCTCAGTCAGCACCACTAGCCTGCTGCAAGTCAGTGAGATAGGAATAGGTTACCTTGGCTCAGAACTAAGAGTTGAGTTTGATAAATATTTAACACCCCTCATAAAGTTGCAGCCTCCAAAACGAGCACCACAAAAGAAAAACAGTTAACATTTTTAGAACTACTGAAAAACAGTAGAGCACAAACAAAACTCATTAAGCTAGCAAAGAAGTCTGAATAGAACCCTCTTGGTTTAAGACTGACAGAGAGCAGGTAAATAATTTACTGACTCTTTGCCTTGCATGCATATGTTGCAAGAGTGCCTGCGTCACTCCGAGTGACAGCATTTATTATTTATAGTCCCAGAACTATGCCCTATACGAAATTGTTCTTTCTGCAGTGCTTTTGAATCAAAAGTGCATCTCAGTTTGAGAGTACAAAAAAATTTCATGCCCAAACTGACAAAAAGAAGTCCTTGTATTGATAAATACATAAGGAGACAAAGGAAGCATTGGGTTTCTGGACACCAAGACTGGGACTCCACGCACAGAGGATGGCATTTTGATTCTGCAGAACCTAACATTAAAACTGATGTCAAAAGAACCAGGAGTTCAGCCAAATATTGAAAATTCCTAAGCAAGAATATATTTTGACAGGGAAAAAGGTATTTTTTTTAAGAGTATCTCAATGGTCAAATCCCACTTGAAGCTCATCTGCTTCAAGCATGACATACTTCCAGGCTTGAGACGTACGATGCAAGTTTTACATAAATATTAGGTTTACAAAGGTGTAAGCCTGATCAAACACATCTTACACACACACACAGGTTACATGTCTCTACATCAACCTGACAAATTCATAGATTTTTTTTTTTATACGTATAAAATATATACTTGTTATGGAAAAGCACACTAGCTATCTGAATTTGTCATATGCTAAACTATTCACTCTAACAATCTCTCCATCCCCATGAGGAACCACCCCAGCAGCACTGCAGGGACATACCGGCCTGCTCTTGCAGCTGTGTGTTCAGATGAATGCCACGGTAGAGTCACCTGCTAGTTCCCAAGGCAGGAGATGGTTTCAGCAGCTGTTCTGACTCCAGCTATGTGTCACTTGTGCTCTTTCAGATTCCCATTTTGCCATCAGTAATGACAGGTCAGCAGGATGACACAGATAAACCAATTCCTTCTCCTACAGCTATGCTAACTGCGTACCTGCAAACATATTTAGTGCCAACGTGTCTGTAAAGGAAGCAGAGATAATTCATGCAACAGCCTGGTAAGTAAATGATGTTCACCTAGACTGACATGAGAAACTAAGGGGAAAACATTGCCTGCGAGAGCCCTGGGTATTGCTCATGGCCTTACCATGGTGCTTCCCACAGCCCACTACTTGTTAACTATTTTTGGGTAGGTGGCAGTAAGATCATCTGCCCTCTGTCAGATGACACTTTAATATTAAGCCTTTATCACCACCACATCACCTGAAGAAACACATCACCCATTTTACAGATTAAAAGACTGAAACTGTGAAAGGGATCTGGGTAGGACACACCACACCAGCAGCCACAGCAGTTTTTCCTGTGAAAAACCCACCAACAATCAAACACTCCTTTGTACCCTGAGTTTGTATTCATCTCCATGGGCTCCAGAGAAGACAGGAGCCAGGGCCTCCAAGATCACAGATGACAGTTTAAACATGATAAAGGACAGGGAGGATTAAGTTATCAGCTCTGTCGCTGTTGCTCTGAAAGAGCTGCTGGTGGAGCAGCCATAAGTCCGACATGCTCTGCTCCCAGCATGCCTTCCTCCCACCTTCTACACCCAGCCACACTTGCCATGCAGAGGGGATGCCTGGGAAACCCCCTGCAGCCACAACTTAGCTTGAAGTTGGAGGCCCTGTCAGCATGGACTTATCCTGAGAAGCATGGAGGAAGAGAGCCCCTTTTTCCTGTCTGTTGGGACAAACAGGGCAGTCATAACCAGCAAGTCTCATAGACGTCTTACGAAATTAAAGTGCTAATACCACAGCAAAAACAACTTGTGGAAAGGAAAAACATCCTTGAATGTGAACACCATAAGGGCGCCAAGGTATGCAAAAGAAGAGAGATAACAGAAATACAAAACTTGCATTCTAGGCTAAACAGCACTGTCAGGCACTTTAACAGATCTGTAGGGGTGAACAGCTAAGAAGTGTATGGAAGTATCTGAAGGACAGGGCTTAAGACGTCCAAGCATTTCACTGCCTTCCCTTGATTATGCAGCCATTTGCAAGTGGGTTGCAGTTGTTCCAGAACTGATGAGAACACCTCAGTTCACAAGCAGGACTACAGCAGGACTGTTCCCTGCAGTTGCCTTTGCTTTAAGCTTCCATTTGCTGGTATGTTTAGATACTTTGTGCTTTCTTAAAAACCCTGGAGAACCAAAACCTACAAACCAAAGTTCTAGTACTTCATGGAAAGAACTCCACAAGGAAGCAGCAGCAGTGTCTACAATCTTGATCAAAACAGCAGTTTTGATTCAAGCTGGAGTGTGTGCTTCAATTAGTCTCTGACAAATGCCTGGAGGTATCTAGCACAGCAGCATGACAGGAATGTAGCTCAGAGCCAAGGTAAAGGAGAATCTAAATCAAATCAAGGGAAATAAAAAGATTGACTGCCATTTTGAGTCCCAACATTGTAAATAGATCGTTTTACCTCTAACGCCCCCTTCAGCCACACCTGTACACCATAGCCTCACATTTTAAAGGGATGCAGCCTGCATGTAATCCAACCCTATTCATATAATAGTAGTGTAATATTAACAACCAATAGGAGCACGGTACTACTGGATAATACCCCCTCTAGTGTAACCACTCAGACAGATGCTAAGGGAGCACAAAACATCCGTGTTCTGGGTTGGCAGCAATCCCAAGGGTGCTAATAGTCACGTGGAAATTCAGAACAGAGCATAAGGTCTCATGAATTATGTAAAATAACTTATACTGGAGCAAATAAAAAGGTGTTTCCTGACAGCATAGGCCATAGGACTGAAAAATGTCTGCTGACCAGTTTAAAACACTTCCTTAAAATTGTTTTTCAATTAGTACTTAAATACCCCAGTCTGATTTTCCCTGTGGAAAAGAACAATTCTTACCTTGTTTCTCATCTGATTACAGTATCATCAGAGGGCCCAGCAGAGCAGTAGTAACACATGGCTGTGGGCCAGGCATTTACTGTTTCAAATGTTGCTCTGAGGGCTACCACTGCTACTGACACAGGGAAGAAAAGAAAGCAATATGAATCATCTTTCTCGGCTTCAACATGAACCACTGCATGCAATAGGGAAAGTGTGATAAATACACTGAGTTACTTGTACAAAGCCATTCCAACTCCTCCAGGTGTCATATGTAACAATTTACAGTTCAATAGCTAGGAAGAACTTCTTCATGCCCTTGGCAGCTTGAAAATTCATGGAAGGACTATTGAATCTAGGCATATTTATCAAGGGCATAGCAGCAAGAGGAAGAGATTCAAGCCTGATTTGAGGGGTTTTTTGTGTGTAAGACTTGCTGTTATATTTATTTGAATAGTAATAAAAAATAAGGTGGTTACTTTTTGCTCCATATATCCCGCCAACAAATCAATGCATCATTCCCCTACAGCCCTCCTCCTCACCCCACCTCTGTGGAGGTTACAGCACCCCCATAAATAGCTGATTTGATATTTAATACACACAAGGCAGTGATAGTTTCACAGAAAAAGCAGGAAGTATCTGTTGGGAGAGGAACATCTGCAAACCTACTGACATAGCTGCTGTTCACTGGTGGCCCTTCAATGATAGGAGATTCCTTACCCAACCCTGCCGCAGCAGCTCATTTCTGTTCACTTCCTTCCCACTGGCAAGATCTGCTGTCTCTGTTGAATCAAATGCTGAGTCAAGTGTTTGGCAATGAGAATCTCTTTAAATAACTGAAGTGTAACCTGACTGCACTGAGAGAACAGCAACATCAGCCTGATAAACCAACTGCTGTTTAAAACAGCTCCACTTAAAAACATCTGCTCCCGTTCATTATGTACAGCTCTGGATCCATGTGCAGATATTTGCAAAGCCAAGAAGAGAGTGGTCTTTCAGCTACTTTACACAGTATTTCAAGAAATCAAGGGTGCTGCAAGCAGCATCCTACATCAAGATATGCCTCTCCACCTCTAGATTTCTGCTAGCATTGCTGCTGATGCAGCCGTTCCCCACAGAAGCCATCTAGCCATTATGAAAGCCCTACAGCATTACCCAGGCATAGCGAGGGTTGGAGAAGGCCTGAACCCTCTCACTTGCAAAGAATTCCCAAGCTGAGCCACAGTAAAAACACACGTGCTGCCACACCCATCACCCTCAAAGGGAAATATTCTTGTGACCTTGGAGAAAATAAAAGACTAAAATATGCATATATATCAGCCATAGGCAGTGAGACCCATCCCAAGTCTGGAGGGGTCAGAGATAGAGGACATATATCATCCCAAGCAGAACCTTCCTGCCTTGGCTTATCCAACTCCACCCTCACCATGGCAGAACAATGTGCTCATAATCCGTCCTGGAGGCTGACAGGAACAGCCTGCTGAGGTAGCCAATCCTCTTCCCAGGCAAAGGGATTAAAGCTACAGCCACAAAAGGCTCCTCTTGCAACTATGGAGACTCAAATCTGCACCTACATTAATGCAGCAAGAATGTGAAAGGAGAAAGCACTCAATTCAGAGCCTAGAGAACAGCCATCTTGCTAAGTCACTTAAGATTACATGAAATAACCACCATTTCTTTACCATCAAGGTGAAGAAATATACTAAAATAAAAGCTGTCTTCTCTAATTTGCTTGAATATATTCAATGCTTAAAGACAAGCATGCATCTAGGAGCCCTGTGTTCCAATGGGACAAAGACATGCACATAAATTAAGCAAGAACTAGAGAACTTTTTGTATAATAACTTGACTTTGTGACCTCTGTGCTAAATATATATATAGCTATATAATACATATGCATGACTACTACAGAATTCATATAAAAGATTACAATATATAGACTATATATTACTCTTAAGTTTATTCCTGCATTAAAAGATGATTAATAGGTGGCTTTATAAATCTAAAGAAATTACCTTCAATAAGCTGCTAGCTTCCCAGCTTTAGTTTTGTATCTTTGACACAATTGTAACACGGTCAGAAGCCAAGAAGCTGCAAAGCCATATATAAATGCATGTGAAGCTGTCCCAGATAACCTTACAGGAGAAGGGAAGGGGAGAGCAACTCCAGTCTTCATTTTCTATTAACGCCCAGGTCTCTGCATGAACATGAGTAATAACCTAAGTAGTGAAGAACAAACAGCCAGAAGCAAGGAGCAGGGGCAAGCACAAATCATTAAAAAGTGATAAGCACCAAGGGCCCTAACTTAGCTAAAGGCAGTAAAAATGCACACACACAGGAAACCACCTCATGTCTCCTCAAAATGGATCTGGTCATATAGTTTTAGTGCCGAGTAAGTGACTGCCTCAGCGCAACACCAGAGTGTCTGTTAGAAAGGACGGTATTTCATCTATGTGCTTAGAGGTCTGATAACCCATTTTCCCAGGTGTCTCACTCCCTCCTCCTAAAAGAGGAAATTAAACAGCAAATTAATTTTTGTGCACATTTTTATTTCCACCCCTCCTCCTCTTCCCTCCCTCCCCTCCTTCAATCCATTCTGAAAGACAAGCACAAAAATATGGAAATAAAAATTGAATAAATTCACAACAGCAGGAATAGCCTGAGACTTGTTTAGCTCACACGAGTGAGCTTCAGATACGGTGAGTCAGTGTGAAAAAAGAGGTCATGAAAGTGGTGTCACACACCTTTCTGGAGAGGGCTTTTTGTCCACACATGTATACATGAAAGGCTCCTCTGCCCAGGGAGCAAATACTGGAAACCAGTCTTGCCAGTGTAAAGGGATTTCAATTCACAAACCAACAACATCCTACTCAATTTACATTACAGATGGCCCGTCTGGAGAGGGGAAATCAACAGCAAACTAAGACACAAAGCAATTCACAGCTAACTCATTTCCAGTGCATCAGAGGCTCATCAGTAACTGCCCCATGCAATGGACTGTAGCTATTCTGTAACTACATCTGACTGTCTGCTTGCCAAAAGGAAGTGCAAAACCCCATCACATCCAGGAAATGGCTGATGATACAAAGTGTTCCTCTTCAGAAGAGGGAGCGCAGCTCCTACACCCAGACACAGGCTGTGCTTACAAGTTGTTCACCAGTGATACAAAATTCATATACAGCTTAAAACTACACATAGGTTTCTGAGCTTAAAGAAATCAAAGTCTAAACTCTCAGTTAGGTACCACTCAGAACAAAACACATCCACACTACCACAACACTGAAGGGAACTGAACCATCAAGAGTAAGTGTTACTCAGAGAATAGTATGCAAAAGTGGGCCCTAAAACATAATAGGTGAAATTTTAGCTCCAAAAGCAATGAAAAACTCACAGCATGGCTTTGAGAAGAATGTAGCAGAAACATCCCAAACAGGCTGGTTCTGAAGATGGGAAGCTCTAAGAAGGAAAAGCAAAGCTTATTTTTCAGTGCTAGCCACAAGACTGCATAAAGGAATGTTTTAAAAACTATATGGTCTACTGATTACTGTATCAGAGAGCATAACTAGATGAATAAGAGAGATCTGTGTGCAAGCCCACTTCACACAAGAGGTACATAGAGCATGACTAGGAAACTCATTACAATTCCCTGGCTTCATGCAAGCATGGTCCTAGGATCTACACAGCTTTAAGCTGAAGAAAGAGATGGTTCTCTGAAACAGGAGTAGCCTATGCAAAATTTACACAACAAGGACTTCCAATCAAGGACCCAGATCCCAGAATTCAGCTCCTCTTTGCTCCCTGAGCAACAAAGAAGCAGGCAGATCAGACTTTAGAGACATCTTTCCCTGCTAATTACATGATAACAGTTTAAAACACAGATTGTATCACACCCACTGTCTCTCAAGACCAAAAATACATGTGTAATCAAATTGTTAAGGTAAACCAGTAAAAAGATGGAAAGGAAATTAACACCATATACAAAGAAATCTTTGCCACCAAAAATTAAATTGCTTTTACTGAGAATTACATTTTCTCAGTTGAACTTTGGCAAGCAAGCTGGATGGTATAAAAACACTTTTTCACAAATACAAAAAAACGTGTTATCAAATAAACTCTTACTCCTCTCATCTTTAATCCCAACCTCAATATACGCCATCTCCAGACAAAAACCAAGCAATCCGTTTAACATCAAAATGCCCCTTGGCCCCTTATACATGTGGTCTTCAGAACATCTAGCAGCTGAAGAAGGGGTTCCTGGATGCAACTGTACAGAGGAGTCCAGCTATCAATAATTATCTAGACCTCCGTTTCAGTTTTGTAAGGCAGAGTCAATGGCCAGGAGAGAAAAAAATGCCCACATGTGTGTTTTGAAAGGAAAAGGCAAAATATTTTACAATGGACAAGGGAAGCGTCAGTTGGTTCAGATACAAGAATTGTGCAGCACAGCCTCCCATAGGTATGACAAAGCAAACTTTGGTGTGCGAGACAGTCAAATGGCAATAAAAGCTGCAGGCGGGGTGGGAAAAGTTAGTGAAACTTTCCAGCTGTCAGTGGAAAAAGCTTTAAGAGCTAAAGGGTCAAATTATTGAGACCTTCACTTACAAAGCATCCCTAAGGAAAACTTCCAAGTTAAGTCCAAATAGCCAACTATACTTAAACTCAGGTTTGTCTCTTCTCAAACATAAACAAAGCAAACCAAAAGAATACAGAAGACATAGGACTGAAATAAAGGGAAGGAAGAAAAGAACCTAGGAAGGGAATAGAGAAGAAAAAGAAGACTTGGACAAAGGATGTACAGCAGAAGAATGTGCAACCTTCAAAGACCACTCCAGAGAAAAAAAGACCAGACTGGAAGATTATATTCCTGTTCTCTGTTTATCAGCAAAGCATCAAGGAATTTCCAATAATGAGCCTGAGACTTCACTGCATCGTATGAAGTAAACAAAACCACTTAAAACACAGGAGATGTATGTGAGAATTGCAGTGCCAGCTGCAACGCTGTGGGACCAGTTGGAGGTAATTCAGTAAAAACAAACAATGGTATAAAACCAGTGCATCAGGAAAACTCTGCCCCCATCTCTCTTTCAGAGTCTCAAGGATGCAAGGGATGACATATAATTCAGCACCAAAAAATCCTAATAACATTTCCACCTGTACACAAAAACGATGTCTCTCCTCCCAGTTAGAATGCAAGCTCAAATCCAGCAGGAAGGGGATAGACCAACATCACACCACCAGAAGCACACGAACAGCACCCAGAGCATACATTGCTTCCTCGGAAAGCACAAGTGTCATCAAATTCAAAGAAGCAAGACCCATGGCATGAAAATAAAGTGGAGAAAACAAAACAGAGCCAAAAAGAATGCTTCCACTAAAGGACAACCAGAATAAGAACCAGATGAAGAAAAGATCTAGACCACTGGCACACTGCCATCAGTAGCCAGAAAAAAATCCAATCTTCCTTTAGCCACTTTTCCAAGAGGTTTCTTTCCCAGGCTGGTGGAGAGTGAGCCAGTGTACAGAGCTTTGGTCCAAAGGCTTTTACACTGGGCAGGAGGGAAAGTGGTTGAACTGTAAATTATTGAAATTTCCTACATATTTCCCTGTTTGCAAGGGAGGAAAAGTTATGCACTACCTTGTAACATCCTCAGTCTCTTCTAATGCTTCAGACCTTCTAGGCAGAGGCACCACACTACTGTACCACCTACTATAACTGATCAGGAGTTCTGCTCATGGTTAGCAGACATGGGCAGAGGGTGAAAGGTAGAGGAGGGGAAGCGGATAGATGTACTGTAAGGTAGTGAACGCCAAACCATTAGGGTTTCCATCTACAACAGTTCACACTGTAGAGTCAAGCACAGTAACACAGAAGAATAACACCTGCACTACCCACAGACCCTTCTTCCAGGTGACTGGAAAAGGCTCATTTCCTTTTCCCACTTCAAGCCACTAAAACAAATCAATCCTTTCACAGCAAGCACTTTGCCTACCTCACACAGCATGGTGCCAGGTATATACACCCAATGGAAGCAATGCCTGTGCTTTGATTTAAGTACATGCTTAACTCCTGGCTGGATCAGCACTTTCACCTATACATCTTTGTGGGCCAAGAATTTGCATTCTTACACATCTTTAAACTTTCCAGGATGTGTAATTTATCATTCTGCCTGTGATAAAGGATGGCAACACCTTGCTTGTTTCTCTTACTCTCAACACACTGCAGAAAAATATACAGATTTTTCAACAGCAAGGTGGAGGACACTGATATCCCTTTCCCCCCTCTGATAATTTAGCTATTGCATATCATCACCAGGCTTAAATCAGAAAAAGGGGGAAAAGACTCAAAGGGAGAGTGAAAAAAAAGCAGGGGAAAGGATACTTACTGCAATAGAAACGAACAAAAAATTCCATTTGCAGATCACATATGAAAAGAACATCTATATTAAACGTGATCTCAGAAGAACTGATGAGGATAAATTCATATGCAGTTCCAGGTGTTTCAGCCTAAATATGGAAAATACACATTACTCAGTTTATGAAGGGCTTAGTTTTATCAGTACTATTTATACACACTTTCTTGCTTCATTTTAGACATATCACTTATACTGTACACACACTATAAATATAAAATGCATAGCAGTGCATTTATGTGTCACAGAAACAAGATTTTAAACCAACAGACTTGAGTGCTTACTGATTTTAAAAGACAACAGCTCTCTATTTTTTAACACATTTCTAAATTATATATGGGCTGCGTATCCCTTCAGACAAATGAACACTGATAAATTACTTCCTGTCTCTAGCCAACCACTTCAAGTAATCTCCACCCTCCCACCTCCTCATCACATGAAATAAAGACGAAGCACCGCACAATGTCAGTCACATTGCAGATCCATTCAGTAGCCGCATCTACCTGAAACAACAGAATAGATGTGTCAAGATCTTCAGCAGTCTCCACTATCAGAAGCTGAAATTCTTGCTGCCACGGACTCAGGCAACCCTGAGAGGGTGCTGGCTAGTACATGCCCTACACAGCCAGCATTGTGGTAGACTGCATCCAGCTCCTCTCACAAGTTTCTCCCAGTGGTATTGCCCTCCTTCCTAACTGACTTTATCTTTTATACCTGGACAAATGATTTTGGCTGCATCTGTGGCCTGTGATACATTTAACGAACAGCACAGTGTGCTCCATGACCTGCCTGCTCCCCAGTCACATGCCTGTGGGAATACTGCCTGGAGTATTACGCCCACTGCGTGTGCTTGAGCATACACATCCCGTTTCTGACCCGCTTCATTACCCTTTTCCCAGCAAGCTCACCCAGAGTTAATTTAATGTGTTTAAGGACTGAAGACCAGTCTTGCCTCCCTGCAGTGCTATCAAACATGTTACAGCCAGAGAATCTGGCAGTGTTCCAACTATGGGGTTTCCTCCAAAGTTCACTTCTGACAATAGCTGAGCTGATGCTTGATCAGAACAGTGCTCCATCCAACACAACCTATCACCACTGTGGAGAGCTGCTGGACCCTCACACTGACAGTTGCATACCCCAGTCCCTCTCCTACAACATCACAGCAGCTGGATCATTTCCAAGTCTGATACTTGGAAATGACCTGACACTCATTAAGCATGGAACTTCAGAAGATCAGAGTACAAAACAATGGTTACATTTTCCCATATTTAGGCTTTACTGGCGTGGTCAGCTTAACACAATGTCTCTCTACAGCTACAGCAGAGCGCTCGCAGTCCCCAGGTCAGGAAGTAGCACTGAGGAGACACAGGAGTAAGTAGAGTCAAGCAGATGTTTTCCAGCTCCTTAGCAAACTGCAGGAGTCCCCTGAGCTTGGGAACTGTCATCTTCAGCTTCAAACCCCCATTGAAGAAAGGCTTTGAGAGGGAGAGGAAACAGAGTCTGCGTTCAGAACCACACCCGGACATGCCTCTGCAGTACAATCCCATCTTTGTTTACAAACAGGCTTCCTTTCAACCCATTCATAAATACCTGTACTATGCTTTGCACCAGCACTATATAAACTAAGAACCTTTAAAGTTCAAACACAAATCACTTCTTCACTGATCTGCCAATTAAAAAATGAAGAATGATAACAAGTTGTGAAATGTATCTTGTCACCAACCTAATTGCTACTTGGGGCTTCAAATTATGGCAGAAAAAAAAAAGAGAAACAAAACTGAACTGTTTATAGTCTGTTTGGATACTGGTTTACAAAGTAAAGCATTATCTTTGTCAATGTGTGAGGAAATGCAATTGCACTACGGACCTCTACTTCAAAAAACCCTGCTTTAACTAATTATTTGAATATTAAACCAGCAAGAAAAGAATTACTGTAGTTATTTCAGAGTTGCTTATTGCTTTCATACATGTGATCAGTCTGCAAAGGTTAATACTAATTTGCCAAAAATCTTAGTTCATTTTACTACACAATTATTAGGGTATTAGGATTTAGGATTAGGATACTAAGATTGAGGATACCTGGTGTTATCCTAATAAAAACAGAAACATTTTGAGATCTCCTTTCTAAGGAGGGACTGGGGAAGGATTGAGGAGTAAAGGAGGAAGGAAAGGCTGCAATTTAAATAAGTGTGAGAGTGTCTACAGATGGAGAGTTCAGGACAGAGAAAGATTAAGTGAGGAATCCAGTGTCAAAGAGGAAAAAAAAATTAATGACAAAACTAGGAGTGGACTACAAACCTTCCAAGTTTAATTACAGTACCTTAAGAGCACTTAGATGCACTTGGTTTAAAGTTCACTCATTTACCTTTCTTTACTAAAGAAGTCAGCCACAGGTACCAGAAATTAAATCCCACCAATCAAGAGCAATCAAGGTTACATTTTTAAAGCGAACTCTGCCTCTCTCTTCTTTCCCCCAAGCTTCCAACTTCCCACCTCAGGGCTGTCAGTGGTTGTCAGCACATCATATGAGAAACTCATCTGAACATACAATATAACTTGACAGGCAATATATCAGAAAACCTAGATGTGACAACCACAAATTCTACCAGATGGTCCTGGATCATATCCATCCATTAAAAAAAAATGAAAGAAAAAAAGTGTCCTAAAATACACAGAAAAGTACAACTTCTGAAGAAGGAAAAAGAAAAATAATCTGGTATACACACTGTCTCATCCTTTGTCCTGTCCATGCTGGAAAAGGAGTCACAATAGCTCCACCTCTTGTCCTCACCAGCTCATCCTGTCATTGATATCAATACATGTATTTCATCGTCCTACCGTAAGAAAAGTCTTCTAAACAAAGATGCCATGCCACTAAAAGGCAGTACATACTAGCAATAATGGTGCTTTCCAATTGAGAAAACTCTCTCAATGACTCTGGAGCCTGGTCCTGCTACAGCATCAACGTGGTCTCTAGGTACACTAAACCTAAGCAGCTAGCCCTGGGAGTAACCTCAAACCTGGAGTGCTTTCAAGACTCCCTGTTTGCCACCCTTCCCATCTCCCTGTTGCTCCTGTAGGCAAAACAGATTCTGTTTTGGTTCAGGCTGCCCACAAACCTCACCAGCCTTTGCAATGGCTCTTTTGGGAGAGACATTGGATTGCCTTGTCTGCTATCAGCCACACAATCCTGTGAAGGCAGCCAAGACTTGCAGGTCAAACACTGACTCTCCAGGCCTAACCTCAATGCAGGTAAAACTGCCTGCATTTTCATTGAGCATGAAGCTCAAACCACCTCCCAGCAGATAGAGAGCACAACCTGCTCCTGACTCTGGCCTCAAGCCCACACAAAACACAGTGCTGAGGCAGGCACAGGGTCAGGGTCAGGACTCTGTGCCACCTTCTGGGAGGTCAGTACAGGCCCATGGCCCAATGCACCAGGCTCACAGGCAGCTCTGGGATTAATTCACTGCCAGGAAAGCACTGAAGCTGTCACTGTTCTTCAGGTGAGCGTCACCAGCCTGGCCACAGCGGCAGCTCAGCTGGGACAAAAGTGACAGGCCTATGAAACATAAATCAAACCAGCGCAGGCTGTCACTGCTCAAGCGAGACCTTCAGGGACACCGTTGCTTGCTCCTGTTCTGCCCCTGCCTTCAACGTGCAGATGTACACGTTTTGTTCTGTGAGTAACTGAAAAAAAACATAATGTATCCTTGTCCTCCCAATTACACATGCTCTGAAGTAAAAGGTATTAGTCAAATGTATTTTAAAACAAGTAGATATGAATCTGAATGCACAGAGGGAACTAAAACAGTGAACAACATGGTGTTATTTTGCCAAACATTTAAATGGACAGGATAGTGCTTCAAAGTTCTTTGGAAACCTGAGAATTTATTTGAATACAGAGCTGTCACTGGTAGAAAGCAGATCTACTCCCTGCCAGTACACAAGCTGCACTCCAGAGCTTAGGACTGAAAAAATCGCTCTTCAGGCCACTGTGGCAAAATTAGTTTTCACCAAGAAACCAGACTGAGCCCTCAACAAAGGAGTATTTCCGTATATTATAAATATCCATTTTCCTTCCATTATAAACTCTCCTTTGCTGTTAAATAAAGTGCACCCATCTCCTCAGTGAGAAACACCTGTGAGGCAGGAATACTCCAGTGCAGTGGTGGGGAACTGGGCTGCAGTCATGCATCAGAAACTGTGAGTGGACTGGGCTCCAGAGATTACTAACGAAAAGCGCTTTTTTAGCAACGGCTGATGGCTACTTGCTGACTTCTGAAGAAGCAGTTTATTGTCTCCATCCAATCCATTTTACAATTCTCACCTTTAGCACAGAGAGAAAGCTACTTTTACACCATAGACCTGAGAACAAAAGGCTTACAAAAAAGTCAATTCTCCCCGCCTCCTCTAACTTTAACAAGGAATATCTGATTTTTTACTCTGCATTTGTCATTTTAACATAAAAGAAAAAGTCGGTGACATTTTCAAGTTTTGCTGTTGTGCATCAGTGAGGTTTCAAATAGTGCAGAGGAACATAATTACATTTACATACACTTTTGATGGGAACTTAAATGTTGTGACAGCAAATAAGTGTCTCTTAAAGATAAGAAAAATAGGCATTTAACTCACAATGTATGTCTTGATTAAACTTAAAATGGACACCACCTTTTTAGTGGAGTGCCTTTTGGCATCTAAACATTTTTCTGTAAATACGAGGCTATGATTTTTCAAAACATCAATCTTCTACAGAGAGAAAAATCAACAACTTACTGTTTAATTGTTCTCAACAGAAATACTGCAAAACAGAAGGCATAAGAATAATATGTACCTAATAAAATCGGTAAAATGTCACCTCTTCCCATTTTGATATTTATTTATATCTCATTAGAAAAGCAAAAACATTGCAAATCAAGGTCCAAGAATCAGCTGTTTACTTTATTTATTTATAGGCATTTATATAGTGCTCATCGCCATAGCAACCAGGAGCCTTTTTTTCTTCTTGTTCAGAGGAAAAGTTGGAATTCAGAAATGTGATCCTTTGACGTTACAGTGCAAATAGGTACTTAGTGCCTATGCTGCAAACACCTAGGCAGGTGCTTAAAGTACCTGAATAGACCTGGTGAAAGAGACAGAAGTGGAGGAAGGAAAAAGGAAAGGACCTGAGAAGCAAGTGAGAATGAGGGAATAAGGGAAAAAGGACTTTCCTATGAACATTCACAGTGCAGTGGGTCCTACAATAAGCCACGATCTTCCCAGTGCTTTTTTTTTTAGTGACTGGTTCATGGAGCACCCTTCAAATTAATCAAGAGAGATCAACAGATTCCCAATTTATGCTGAGGACACCAGTGACTATACCCTGAGCAAGGTTTTCTAAGAGGATAGTAGCTTACAAATGAGGCTGCAGAGAGCTGCCTCTCTTCTGAGTGCAGAGAATTCAGGAACCTCACTTTGACTGCTACTCTCTTCTGATTCCCCAGCAATTAGCCATTATCAAATTCCCACAGAATTAACAGACCTTTTAAAGAGTGCCATCTGTTCACAAAATATCAAAGAAATGGGTAGATTAGAACATTGCTCCTGCATACACCATTAGAGGATGAATTACTAGGTATGTCATGCAACTGCAGTTTCTCCACAATACTGATGTGCAGAAGCACACAACTACTTTTCAGACCCTCAGAAGAGATTGAAGTTGTTTTCTATACTATTTCATCTGGTTGTTTTCCAACACCATATAGATTATACACATACATGTACAATGTAGTACATCAGAGCCTTTTAAAAGCTAATGAACTTCCAATTGGGACTCAAAGAAAAAAAAGAAGAGATCTTTGGCCTGTTGTCACTTTGTTATATAAGAGATCATATCATCAAGATTTCCTCAAGACACAGGTATATGAAGTTATTACCTTCAACTCTGCATTTAGTTTGATCCTATCTTCTTCATAAAACAATACTGGCCAAAGCAGTTAAATAAGGAGTATTCAGTTGTTTCTAAATCAAACACATAAATCTTTACACAAGACTGGTGGTTATTTCATAGTCTTTTTTTTTTTAAGCTGTATTCTAAATAGGGCAGAAGCTGCATGTATGACAGCAGGAAAAGTGACAACTTCCTTATCTGGAAAAGCACCAGCAGGCATTGTTATCAGACCAGACCAGTTCTTTTAAAATGGACTGATGAAACTATTTTTAAAAATACCTAATAACATCACAGAGGAGAATCTGATCTCTGCAAAGGTAAGCCATGCAGCTCGATACTCCTGGGAGGCAGCTAATGAAACTGAAGCTTGTCAGACACAGACTGTGTCCAGTAATTGGCTCTGAAAACTCACAGTTCAAATTCCACCACGCTGAGTTCAATGCCCTACTCACAGCTTGCTCCAAATGCAGGCAGAACTGAGGGCTGTCTAGCATGACCAAATGTGAGTGGCCGCTTTTCCACTGACTGGGCCTACAGGCCCAGTCTGTGTGCTGGGAGGGCAAAGAAAGAAACCTACTTTCTTCTAACACCTCACACCTACCAGTTCACTTCCAGGATAGGGAGAGACAGTTGCGGGGGAATGAGGGCAGAACAGTGTCAGAGCAGGCGGCACGCTGATAGAGGAGGATGGAACACATCCTACCACAGGTGAAGACCTAAAAGGAGAAGGAAGAGGGTTCTATATCACGCATTCATCCAGAACAGCAGAACTACTGACCAATGCTAACCTTCAGTCAGCACACTGTGCCAATCGTGCAAAGTTCCTTAGGAACAGACACTGGCTTCCCCAGGAAGGCAGCCAGCAAAACCTGAGAAGTGTCACTCATTTTCCCAAAAACTCCACTCACCCTTCCTAGCCCACTTGTCCCCAAGCTTTATGGACCCATAGACCCATTCTACTCATTGATCTGAACCACAAAACTGAATTCTGCAACCATCTTGGATAACAACCAAAGAAATTATTGTCCCACAGCATGAGAAGGCAAATTTTGTCTGTATAGCTGAGAACCTCTGATCTGGTGCTAGCTCTGTGGTTTAACACTCTCCTTTGCACCACCTTCTTTTTCATGATTCTTCTTACCTCCCACTACCTCCTGGAAAAATCAGCTCCTTCACAGCCTAGACACATTCCAGTTGGAAAAGCCATTTTAGATAGAAAGCAAGTTCTTCTGCTGAGAGAAGTCATCTACGGCTCTGTTTATTTAAATAAAATGACAGTTTTACTAGTGGAGGATCTCTAAGCCTCTGTGTTTTAAAACACCTCCTAAAGACACTGCTGCGTTAAGAGCACAGGCCAGATAAAAGTATGTTAAAAACTCTGGGGAACAGTAACTGAATGTGGGCTGCTGTCATAGGGAACTGTTTAAACCAACAGCACTTACGGAAGACTTTAAAGCAAGAGAAGGGGGTGAGAACAAGGGGAATGAGAATACCCAGTTTTCAAATTGAAGCAAACCGCAGTAAGTTCACAGTGAGAGGCGACTGAGGAGATTGGAAATTTAACTGCAAAAAGGTTTTCATACAGTCGATCCGTTTTGTATAATGGTTAATAGAGAATGGGCTCTAGGTAATTAGTCCCAAAACATTAACCAGGTACCTAGAGTGCATGTTCATGGCATGCTTCACAAGCATTGGAGGCCAAACTCCACCTTTGATGACAGCTAATTAAAACACAAAAGTGAGGCTCCAAGTAAAACTGCCACCTTGCAATCATAAAACGTTCAAAATGCACTCTTGCAGAAAAGCAGACTGCAAAGCAGGTTTCCTGTATCTAGTTCACGCATTTGGTATCTACCACATTTTTGAAAATTACATTGCAAAATAAACACCCTGTCTTAGAGCTGATGGGTTCAGCATACGTCAAATTTGTTTGGGGGAGAAGGTCCTCCCAGAGAGTAAGAGCTCTTCTGGTTCTCAGCTAAGTCAAGGCTTGAGCTAACAAGCCAATCTATCAGTTCAAGTGTTTTGAGATTGCTATTAAAAGGAGCTGTTACTGTTTTATTACCAAAATCAACAGATTCTCCTGAATCAGCAGTCACCGTTTAAAAGTCAGCATTTGTCAATAGTTATCCAACTATGGTACTGGTGTGAAAACACCAATATGTTCCCCTTGCCTTTACCAGTTGTTCAGACACAGTCGTTATTCTCATCACCAGAGAAGAGTGTCTCTTCAGTTCTCTTTCTCCCCAAAGCAGCAGCCATTATCTTAATAACCTATTTAAACATTGGGTTAATCCAGAGGGGCTGAAGGAAGCAAGGGGACACAGACCAGCGAGCCTAACCTCGGAACATGCATGTGCAACACACCCAGGGCTGACATACGCAAGAGAAACTTTTCCACCATGCTTAGTCAGCACACGGTAATTAAAAGGGGCAGGATGCGATAAATTCAGCATCCGTATATCCACTGGGGCCAAATTCACAAGGACTGCTAAGCTTTCAAAGCTGAAGACAGGTGTCTACAGGAGTTCCCAAGGCACTCAGCCATCAAGGAAAACCGTCACGAGAACGTAATTACATCTTCACTTGCCCCGGTAGGCTTTAAACCTGCAGTGTCTTTGACCTCTAGGGAGGTTATTAGTTTTAACTGAACCGCGTTCTGCTGCCTGCAAGAGCTAACCCGCACAGCGCCGCCTGCCCCCGTTGCCCGGCCGCACCGCGGTCGCTCCCCGGCTTCGGAGCAGAAAGGCTTCCACGTCCGGCATGTCAGCTCCGCGCCGTGCAACCCCGGGGGCTCCCGTGGCTCATTCTCCCCCGCCGCCCCGGGCCTCCCTACCGCGGAGTCGCCGCCGACCACAACCGACGCCGCCCCGGCCCCCCCACCTCCCCCTCACCTACTTCCCCTCAGA
>JAVJGI010000050.1:100419279-100489285 GCA_035590275.1 Ibycter americanus
CAAAAAAAAAAAACACACCCCACCCCCGCGATCGCACAGCACAGGCCGGCGGCGCCCGGGGCCGGGCTCGGGACCGCGGCGGCCGCTGCGCATGCTCAGTGCCCGGCGCCGCGAGGGGCATTCTGGGGAATGTAGTGTGCGCGCGCCTGGGCACCACCTCCCCTCAGGGTGGGCTTCCCGCCGCGGGTTTCAGGCCAGAGCCTGCGGGCCGCCTGGTCACTCCTGCTCCCGCCTCAGTCCGGTGGTTTCCCTTCACAGCTTTCTCCTCAGGCTGCCCAGTCCTTGCCTCCCCGTCCGGTCAAGTTTCTTAACCCCTCTGCTTCTTCCAGTCCTCTGCTATAACGTGCCCGCCGCTCCTCGCTCCTCGCCTCTTCCGCGAAGCTCCTTCAGCCTCCACTTTCCTCTCCTACTGTCCTCACACCGCCTTCCCACACCGGCCGTCCCCCGTCCCTCAGGGTCCCTCCCTGACCCTCTGCTTTCCTCTGCCCAAGAGCCTCCTTGCTGGCTGCCCACTCTCCCTGTCCTCTTGATTTATTCCGTTCAGGATATATGAGCTAAACCAGAAGGCGACCATCCTTATGAATACATGGCTTCAAGTCTGCCAGAAAAAACTGACGGAGAGCAGGCACCAGCATCTTTACCAGAGGAAGGTTCCTTCCCACCAGGGAAAGTGTGACAGCAGCAGCTGGTGGTGTTCATGTGGTGGGTTTGGTAAGGTCAGGCTTCATCAGAGCAACTCTAGGATTATTACAGCTTGAATACATCGCTGAGAACACGCCAAGTCTGATACAAGAGGCTGAACCGACTGAGCAGGTGGGCATGTGTGTGTACAGCACCTCTGCTTGACGCAGCCTCTCCCAAAGTCAACAGGGATTTTGTCATTCCCCTCACTGAGGCTCTTGATTTCTCATGGGAGCTTTCCATTTCCACACCGACGCGGGACCTCTCAGTCGATGAGGAGGACAAATAATGGTTTGGTAGCATCTTTCACGTTAGCTGGTGTTTGTATGCATAAATGTTCCCAGAGTGACAGGATTGCTAAACATGTATGCAGCAAATTAATGTAAAACTTTAACTGTTGAAATGTTTGCTCCTGAAAAGCTGATAGTCATTTGGGGGAAATCAAATTTAATAGCTTAGTACTCCTTCCTCCAGTCGCTTTTTCTGTCTTGCAGATTTTGTAGCTAATGATCTGAAGAACTAACTTGTGTTATAAAAGGTACACACAAGAACCAAGGGTTTTCAGGAATGCTTGTTGCTACTCTAAATTTAATTTCATTACGGTCTCTATGAATTTTAGTGTTGTGAGCTCTCATGAACTGATAAGGGAAATGTCAGGCTTCTGAGATTCATTTTCCAGAGTTTGTTCAAGAACTGTTACACTAATGAAATCCGTTGCAAGAGATCCCATCTACTCCATTTCTCATTAGGTTTGTGAGTTATGTTCCAATCTTAGGGAGACTTCAGAATACTGGAACTGCATTCTTATAAGTAGACCAATGGTGCAAAATAATCATTATCATCACCATTTTCATTAACATTTGTTGGAATAAAAAGTTGCTATTCCAACAATGTTTAAAGATCCTATTAATTTTCCCAAAGCATTTGTGAGTAGAAATCTTGACTAAGATTTCACAAATACCTGTTTGCATATTCACATAAATGTCATCTGAGGTGCTACTTTTCCTCCTTGTTATAAAATATATGATGAACTAGTCAAAAAGCCAGACATTACAGTAACTTGAATTAAGTGGCCAGTCACGTATCACAGACAATAAATGGCCAGAGACACAGACATAATCATTCAAGAATAAAAAGAACACCCATAAGCTGAAATGTGTTTCTATGAAATATTCATAGGATTGCCGTGACTTATTATCATGTCTGCTTCAGAATAACCTGCAATGGGAAAAGAGCATAATCTGATAAACTTTTCATGCAAAATAGTTCATTTGTTATTCCTGGAGTAACAACTTTGTAGGCCCACATCTGTTTAAGTCTACTGCCTGTAAGGGGTGGGGAAGTGTTTTCCTTAATACAAGGTTTTTCAGGGGATAACTAGTGAAAGCAATGTGAATATGCTATTGGAAGAGGCAGTCACTTCAGGTGCCCAGGCATAGGTCCCTAGTGCCATTTTAGACAGTTTAGGTTGCCCAAGATGTCTGCACAAGGCTGGTGGATACAACATGAGACCTACTTTTTAGTAGGGCCTGTAGCGATAGGACAAGGGGTAATGGTTTTAAACTGAAATAGGGTAGATTTAGATTAGGTATTAGGAAGAAATTCTTTACTGTGAGGGTGGTGAGGCACCCAGGTTGCCCAGAGAAGCTGTGGATGCCCCATCCCTGGAAGTGTTCAAGGCCAGGCTGGATGGGGCTTTGAGCAACCTGGTCTAGTGGAAGGTGTCCCTGCCCATGGCAGGGAAGGTGGAACTGCGTGATCTTTAAGGTCCCTTCCAACCCAAACCATTCTATGATTCTATAAGACACTCTCAACTGGTGTAATGGCAGCTAGAGGCCTGGCTTGAACTTGAGTTTCAACATGGTACCATACACTTACATTGCCTGAATCACTTCCAGTGTGACTGTTCAGAGAATAAATTGGCTTTTAGAGACATGGGCAGAAGATGAGCTCACAATTAGGAGCTAGGACAGCTGACCCACTTTTTACAGTCTAATAGACAGAGCTGTCTCCAACATCAAGCAAACATTGAAATGTTTCCATCTCATACATCATCACCTTACCTTCTGCACTGGGGTTATAGCTCCCTTTGTATATACACCCTCTTTGAATGAGAAAATATCAGAAGGCTCCTTCCTGGAAACTGTCCCCATCCAGCAGAGCCGCTGATGTGCCTGATCGTGAACATCAACACACTGTACTGCAGCACTGCAAGCCTTGCTCAGCTGAAGTCAACTAGATCCACCATTGAGCCACCCAGATTTTTTAGATGTCAGCTTTGTAAAATTTATGAGATGGAGAACACACAAGCCCTAGGGATGAAGCAGTCTGCCTGTGGTGCAATCACAACTCAGCAGAGCTTGTGGGCTGACCAACCAGTATGTAAAACTGGATGAGCATCAATGATTCTAATCTTGTAAAAGGTAATCAGTGACACCCATGAAGCGTGCCGCTGATCATCCTGGCAAAGAGCACCATTTCAGCCAAAAACATCAGCAAAGCCATTTGGGACTAAAGGCAGCAAGTAACTCGCTGCACATCAGCTCAGCATATTCTAAATGCGGGCAGCAGAGAGAGCTGAACAAGGGATTTTGAAAGTGCTACATGCCTCAAACCTCTCTTACAAATTCATGTAATTCACTAAAGAAATTATACATATTCATATCATTCTACCTCAGATTATGAATTTGTTTGGAGGAATAGACACTCAGGTGCCTCCGAAGAGCAAGATTTCATTAAACTGTCTCTCATTTGGAAAATGCAAGCAGTGACCCCACGCTCTGGAGTACCTGACAGCTAGTAATAGCTGTATCATGATCGGTACCTACCCCCCGGTATAAATTTTTCACATGCTGATGTCGAACACGTGCAAGAGTGAAAAAAGAAATCAAAAAAATCTGCTGCTGAGCAACACTGCCACTGAAGTGACTTGTGTCTATGAGGTGGTGAGGGCACTTGGTGTTCTGAAAGTGCAGCTGTGATCCCACTGTTTTGCTCCTCAAGCCCAAGGACTGGGTAATTGCTGGTGTTGCCAAGGAAGGTTAAGGCTTTTTTCTGTTGTTGTAGGTAAAATGAGGTGAAATGAACACATGTACTGTTAAACAGGTAAGCAAACATGACTATTATATAGAAAGAGATATTGAAAAAACTTTAAGAATGCCAATTAAAACTAGCCAATAGTTTCATGGTGGTTTTAAGAGAACAAAAAGAGTTATCAGTCCCACAGTCAGGGCACTCACCTCTGCGCTTTCTGCTGCTAGCAATCGGATCCCACTGACCACAGAAGTGAGCAGCATGTGGCAATCTGTGCTAGTGTGACAGCAAAGCGACAGAGAGTGTAGCTCTCTTGTAGCTCCCCATGGAGAGGTGAAAACTTCTGCTTGGTTTTGGAGTGGTCTGCTTAGTTTGGAATGCACGACAGCTAGACAGGCAAGCGCCATATTTATTTAGCCATTCCTTTATTTAACAACATGGTACAGGCAAGCTGTTGAGGGATTTGAGAAACAAGGAATTGTCCATTTTAACAGGATTGTACAGAGATTCATATATGGACTTTAAGTAAATGTTCCTCTTAAATACAGAAAAAGGCTTGTGCTAATCTAATACCGTGACTAAATACAAACCTCCACAATAGAAAGAAGGAATAGATAGTTACCAGTGACAATGAATGAAAAAGGAAAATGGAGAAATTCAGTGACAGCATCAATAGATGTGCCAAAAGCTTGTGAAAGCTCCATTGTATGATAAAGTGACTGTCTCGTGGAATATTAGCAACTATCCAGAACTGGAAAAGTGTGAAAATCTTGTTGCTGTATAAATTATCTGAGACACTCCTGCCAATTATAGACTTGCTGTGAGGAAGAGAGACATTGGTAATCATGACAGCGACTGTGTTCGAGTGTCATGTGAGTGTTCTTGGGCAATTATTCAAATCAATCACTTCTTGTCCGAGTAGGAAAGATTCATCACTCTTAGTACCTGATGTCACTCAGCAACTGAATTGATGGTGCTCTGAGATTTCTGGTGTTCTGTAACCTGCCCATTTAAGATGACAATGCCATCACGCACTTAACTGCTGAGGTGGAGAGGTGTCTGGCAGGAAATGGGAGAACATGGCCCCGATCCCATGAGAAGCATTACACAGGTCCTAAGAGACCAGTTCCCTTCTGCACTGAGCTATGTCTGACCCAGAGGTGGTTTTGGAAGTGGTGGGAGTGATGCCCGCTGTCACCACTGGCAGGGTGTGGTGGGGGGGGGATTACTTGAATGCAGGGGTATGTGATGCATGTAATCACTCTTCTTCCATATGGGATGGATATGAGACCTGCTAACCATGTCTTGACATTACAAGTCCTCCACCTTCAGTGCCTGGCATCCCTGTCATTGAGAATGAAGCCTATATTCAATTATGTTCCTGCTTCTCAGTTGTCTGACTCAATTTCCCTAGCCCTGTTGTGCCTTGACCTACCCTCTCACATCTGCTGCTCTCCATGAAGAGGGGCTCCTATCACCATGACTTCTTTCATCCTCCCATCCTTGCTGGCAGGAATTCCTCTAACATGGGGCTGTGTCCTGCTTCTATGAGAATTACTGTTGGTAAGAGACATTACTAAAAATGTGCAACGTATCTGTGTATTCACTGGACTGTTGCAACCCTAACTGTGGCTACATACATTTAGACCTTTGGTTTGGCCTGATGCAGCTGCTCTTACCTTCTTATTTGTATATCATGATGTATAATTTATCAGTTCACTTTTTGGAAAAAAAAAAAAAATTATGTCCCATATATTCCTTCTGCCTCTTCCTGTAAATGATGCATATGTAAAGGCTGATTCCGGTCTTTAGGGGAGGGGATGGATTAAGGCTGCGGATCTGCTTTCACCAAACCTTAAGCACCTGATTTTGTAAACTAAATAAAGTACCGCTTACATGTTACTGCTAAAAGTACCAGGGTGATGTATCAGCTGGGTTTCAGTACCACAGGGCTTCCTACTACGGTTTGAGAAACAAAAATAACATCAGCAAGTGGTAACTTGAAATGGCATTTGTTCTTTAATAAAATAACAAAGCAAAGTCTTCACAGAGGATTAGTTTCTGTTTTTCTAATGTAACTGTTTGTAGCAAAATAAAAGAGTGGTTAACTCTTCAGGCTGGCGATAACAAAAAAAAGTGTGGTTCACCTTGGCTTTCATACCCTCCGTCTCTCTTCCCATACTTCTTCTTTCCTTTATTCATGAGCTCTTTAGGGGCAGGATTTTTAACAGTTCTTTCTGCCAGCTTGTGATTAGCCGAATATTTGCTTTCCATTGCTTTTTTAGCCCTGTGTTGTGGCTCCCAAGTATCCACCTGTACCTCTCAGGAAAATATGTGGTAGCTTGCAGCTAGAATGTATTTTAAGATGCCTAATTTGAGAAGGTGACCATGTCACTGGTTAGCTCAGATACTGAAGTTTAACCTGCTGACATCTGAAATTCACTGAGGTCATCAGTCCTTTGGAAAGCCTCTCTTCAGCCACCCCTTCCAGGTCACCCATCTGAAATCCCGAGTGTTATTGACATTGGTACTGAGCCATCACACAGGAGAGAATTTTGATTTTTTTCTTTCAGGAGTATTTATCCTGCAGATCATCCTCACTTTCTGAATCCCTTCTGCATCTCCAATGAGCTATGATGCCCTCCGTTCACATATGGTTTTGGGGGTGCATATCCTATTTATGAAGTCATTTTAGAGGTAGGGAACACAGTTTTATGTCTTATACCTCCATAGCAAATGTATGAGGTCTGGACATAGAAAATAACGATTACTGCTTCACTTGATGGTTGAGCCGGGACAGCAATCCAGCCTGTCGCTCTTTGTACCTGCTTTTCATACGATGTGAACTTTGTCCCATGTGGCATAGCCTAACTTTTGTCACCTTCGTTTAATGACACGTGGCTATGAAAGTAAGGAGGTGTTATACCCTCTTCCAAGACTGCAGCTTTCCACTGACTGCAGCTGAGAGCTGTGTTCATCCTGAAAAACAATGGGAGACGTCAATCCTAATGCTAAGAAATCCTTGCTTTTCATCCCAGCCTTCCTTCTGACAGATTACTTTCATTTTCAGCAATTTGTTAGTTGTTCTCGTGCAAGCACAAACATTGTAGTTCCCAAAATTGAGTGGGAGTGAGTTACGGCTGATTCCTCTGCTCAGTGATCCCCGCTGCTTGCCTCCTGGGGAAGTGCTGGTTCTTCTCAGGTGCCCAAAATGGCCATGAAGCAAATGCTCTTTGCCTCCTCTTCTGAGGCCTGGACTGTGACTGAGAAGGGAAACCGGCTGTCCCACTTTTCTAGGTGATCCTGATCCAGGCCAGTTGGAAGGCAAGCATGCCCACTGCTAATCTTTGTGTAGCACTGCTTTGAAGTGGGAATATTTGGCCCCTGTGAACTTGCACGCAACTTACTAGAACCATGTCCTCCTCAGTAGCAGCCCTGGGTATTTGCAGAAGTTGAAGAGAATAATGACTTGGGAGGGCTAGGCCAGCTAATGCCCATTTTGTTATTAAAGCTGGCTCCTCTTGTTGGATTCTGCCTGCCCCAGGACATATGTTCCTAGGAGCTCAATTTTTAACTAACACAGGAAAATAAATGAAAACAAGACAAAGAATAAGGCTCAGCTCTGATGAGAGCACAGGACCTCAAGGTTGTAACATGAATTCAGCACCTGTCTGTTTACCAGAGAATTTATACATATGGATGGGGAGTCTTCAGAGTGACAGCAACCCAGGTACTCTTTTTTGTTCTTTTTTTCTTTTTTCCTTTCTTCTCTTTTTTCCTTTTTTTTCTCTTTTTTTCCCCTTTAATTTTCTTCTTTTTTTTTCTTGTAGCCAAAACCATATAACATTTGTCCATTTATTTTGGGCAAGGAATTTGGCCTCTTGTGTTCATCCCACAGAAGGGCAGAGTGTCTCTCACGCAGCATAATTTCCCTCCTCTCTCAAAGCACCGCTGTCTGTGAGCACGCCCCAGCTCTCCCCTCCTGTGCTTTTTACTGACAGAAAAATCATCTCTGGCTGAAGCTGCTTTGTCTTCCCGCAGCTATGGCCCCCTGTGAACCGCAGCTGCCTTCTCTCTGCTCCCTCACTTACACATGACACATCCCATCTCATTTATATTATTAAAATGGTTTCCGTGGGGTCACCTTCTGCTTCACGCCTGAAATGATACAGAAAATTAAGCTCTTCCTTTTGTGCCATTTGTGTTTAAATTGTAGATTTTAAACCTGTCCTCTCTCCTCGATCCTTTTCCACAGACAGCACCACTGCAGTGGCAACTCCTAGTGGCTGCATTGGATGTTCAAAAAAAAGAAATCACACGCACATCGACTCATATGATGTTATGATGAGTGAGGTGGATAATAACAAACGCAATACTTCAGGCACCCACTGGGTCTCTTTCATTTTCTTCACAGAAAACCTAAACAGCCCGCTGTGTGGAGTATGAAAAAGGCTGTATCAAAAGAACATCTGCGCATTAGCGTAGTGATTAGCTTATAGAGTTGCACCCAGTGGTGAAAGAGCTTTAATCTTCTTTTCCATGTGTAAAAATGATGTGTCACATGAAGGGAAGCTTACACTGAAGTCAGACCTAGCGGCTGTCGTAACTTCTCAAACATTTCATCAATAATAGTTCCTTGCAGGTGAATTTGGCAAAAGGTGTTTGGGTTGATTAAGGTGAAGTGCTGGACTTCTTAGGAAGTGTAATTGCAATTACTGGGCTTCGTGGGCAAGAATGCTGCCAGGAATGAGTAATTCTGGTTATGGGATACATACAATACAGTAAATATGCAAACCAATACTTTGGAAATTGCTTCTTTCACTTGAGCTTGTTTTAAATGTGTGAATTGTTTGCAGCTTTCTAGTATTCCCCAGTCTTCACCATTAGCTTTCTTTATTATTGGTCTGAAAGTAGCTGCTGCCATATGGAGAGCTGGAACAGCCAAGAGTTATGTTCGCCAGCAAGGTACCATTCAAAGTGTTTAGAAGCTGCCAGTCCTCATGATCCCAGACCAAAGCTAACCTTTGTAAGCAGCACTGTTAGGTTTTCTTGCTTCTTTTTCCAAGTCAGATGGTATTGGTCTCTCTCTTGGGAAGAGCATCAGATGAGATGGCCTGAGGGGTTACTCCCGATGGCAATTCCTGTACTACACTAAATGAGGCTGGTGTCCCCGGCTACATTCTAGTTTAAAGGGCAGAATAATCCTCTGTACTTCTTCACTGTGTGTGGTGCAGATCTGACGGGTCTCACCTGAGTACTGGAGAAGGGATGGAGGAAAGGAGGAATCTTTGCTCCTTCTTGGAGCAAGTGACTGAGTTATTCCATAGAGAAAGCTACTCATTAAAAAGAAATCCAGCTCTTTCCTAGTGGCTACTGGCTAAATATACAACTGTTTAAAGAAGCACCAGGCCATCTGTTCAGTCTTCCTTGCAGCATATCCTTCTACCCAGAGCAGACCCCAGAATATGGCTGAGGAGTGATCTGGGACAGAGAGTCTAGAAAGATGAAAGCAATTGGATTGGCATTTTTATCCCAGGGCTGTAATAGAAATCTTTAGTAAGTAAAGCCCGGGCATGAAAATCACAATGTAGCTTGAAGATGAAGTCCAATTTTGAGTTGAAATTCACCCCCCTCAGGGGTCTCAAGGCCAAAGCATGCAAAGAGTCTCTGTAAGTCCTATTTTCAGGATCTTGGTGGCACATAGATCCCTCTGCTAGTTCCTCTGTATGTGAATGAATTGGATCCAGAGCACAAGCACAAGTTCATGTCAGAGCACTGCGGTAGGTCATGTTGAAAGATGACTTGATTAGTTCCAAAGTCAAAGATTAGCAAAAGAAAATCTGACCAGAGGAGAGACACCGAGTGCTGACACATTGTGAAAATTTGGAGGTGAATGGGATCTGGGCTTTTAAAAAAATCTAAGTGTTATAAAAGTAAAATTGCAAAATACCACAAAAAACCTCAAGATGTGTTCCCACCTTTGAATCTAACTTGCAGTAGACTGTATTCCTCTTCTTCTATTCCTTACGAGACATAGTGATATTTAGCCTAGCAAAGAAGGTGCATGCAAAACTCATCTGAGCTATAAACATCTTATTCTGCTGATGGGAGTATTATAGACAAACTTATGCTACAGATCATTTCTTCAGATAAGTAGTAGATTTAATGTGTGATTGTGATAGTTATGGTCCCAGCCTTTCAGCTGTGGCTTTGGTACTAGGATCAGTAATTCCTGGTAGGATTACCCACCAAAGTGGGCTCAGTTCTCTAGTCACCACATAATCTGTTCACGGACACTGTCTTCATTACAATGAAATAAGACATCACAGGCAGCGCTCTAAGACTAGGCAGCCCTCTAAGACTAGGCAGCCACAGACAATAATGCCCCCTACTGATATTTGAACAATTCAAGAGGAAAGAGATGTCTCAAATAGCCAGCAAAGGCAACGAGGCCATTGCAAGCAGCAATAACCTGTGTAAGGAGCATGGACAGGCAGCTTGATGTGCCAGACAATTAAATGACTGGGTAGAGTGCAGAGGAAAGCAACTGCTCAGAAAAATTCAGATTTTGAGAAAAGGCTGGTTCCAAGATCTTGTTTTTTAGGGTAAAGGATGCCCAGTAGCTGAAAGTTAAACTTTTGGCACCCATTTCAGCTGCCACAGAAGTCCGTGGGTTGTCTGGTCCAGGCCAAGGGGATTGTATGCATGGGCTGCGTGGGAGCTGCAGAGGCACCATGCAGCACAGCTCACACCAAAATGCTTGCAGACACATGTCACAGTAAATATTAAAGAGCCTGGTCACCTTACTTCCAGGGAAATTGTGCCAAGACAGCAGTGTGACACGACTAAAGTGTAATCATGTACGCGTAGGCAAAAGACTTCCTTTCTAATTAGGGTTCATGTAATGCCTGAGTCCTATTAGCAGCCCAGCAGTTACAATATTTTACAGCCAAATGGTGTCAGTAACTTCATTGCCTACAAACCACTACTGGTAACAGGTTTACTGAAATTCAGTGTCTGAAACTCAGGTTGCTCTGTGTTATGATGCATTATTATCTATAGAGCAGGTGTTTCCAATGCTCCCAGGGAAAACCATTTTACCTTTCATACTGCATACCGTAGCTTAGGAATTACAAACCTGTATTTTGAAAACAAAAAGAAAGCTTAGACATTTGAGCAAAAAGGCTGCTGTTTAGTTTCTTCCTTTTCCCAGAAACAAGGCCAGCCATCCTGTTGCATCTGCTGAGAGCCATCCTCAACTCAGAAGAGCACTCCTGTAAACTGCCGGTAAGATGCAATCAACTCTGTGGCTCAGTGGAAGTTGCCGTACCTCCATCCACGCCCCTTCAGCAAGCCTTAAATTGGAGCCACATCTGTGTAAAAAGTATGAGTACGAGTATGTAATTTGCTTGTCCCATGTGTGTCCATGCTCTAGGAGGGAGGAACAGCCTTCTTGCTGCTACAGAAAAGCTGCTTGCTCTTCAATGGCTGAGACAAGGGAGATGGGTCAATACAGTGCTGTCTGTGGACTGGGAGCCTCAGGGAAAGAGATAGGACCTGGCTCTGGCCCTACGCTTAGGCGAGTTATTTCCTACTGTAGGCACAACCTGTGTTCCCAGATAGCTTCTTCCTGCCTATAGACTTGCTTATAGAGTCAAGATACTGCCCGCTAAGTTTGCTGTGGCAGCCCTTCAGCATCAGATGAGGGTAGCATTCGGAAAAATAGCAAGACACCTTAAGAAATCTGAAAATTGAGGTTGGATTGTACTACCACTACCCTAAAAACATGACTGTGTATCAGTGTGCCCTTGGGAATGCATTCAGACAGCGAAATCCAGTTTCCTTATCATGTGCAGTAAACACTGTGATGTTAAAACCCTCAGTGGTTTTCTTATGCTTTTATCACTAGGATTTATGTCAGCAAAATAGCATGGAAAGTGTATTCAAATGATTATTATGTACCCATCATTTCCACTCTGATCAGACCACATGAGGTGTATCTGACACCCGGTATGCAAAGGAAATCTGCTTTTGATGGAAACTAATGTATGGTTAATTTGCTACATTAGCATGTGATAATTGTGTGTAGGGTTTATGATGTATTACAACTACATCTTAGTATACATGCACACAAATGCACACGTAATGCATCAGTGTGTTAAATGCAGGCATCTCTAGGACAGAAGATGATATAAACAAATCTAAGTGGAAGTTCTGGACATGGAATGAGGACTGCATAATGAGTGCCTCAATTTACAGTCCAACAGCATAATACCTATTCCTCCCCACATCCTGTACACTGTGCATATATTAAAATCTCTAATCTGTCTACTTTTATATCGCTGAATATATTAGGACTTTATGGGGTTCTTTCTTTTTAAATTGCATAATCCAGGGTCAATTAAATAGTTGCAGCTTGAAATCGTACACTGTGGTCATGGCAGAGCAGGATGTCTCATCGCTCTCAGTTTTGTGCATCTGTAACCATGGCAACTTTGTGGCTGCAGCTTTCCCCAGATCTCATGTAATCTGGGGTGGGTAAAGGCATGCTTCTCTGTCTGGTGCAGATATCACGTAGACGATCTCTTAGGATACATTTTTAATTACTGTGTTCTCTTAATTACTCCTTTTGATTTCCCCTGTGAATTGCCTTTCTTGAGTTTCAGTGACTCAATGTGAAACCAAGTGATACCTGTGGTGTCTTCAGTCAGTGTTCAGGAACATTCACTCCAGACCACTGTGCCTTCTCAAGGGCAACACCTACCTAAAAAGCGATGCATCCTGGTGCTTTGTGCTTGTGGCTCCAGACCAAATGTAGTGTTTTACAAGCACAGATTTCCTTCCTTTGGCTGCTGGCCTTGCCAGACCTCACTGGAGAGTGTGACCATGCTGTCTGAAGTGGCCTCCAAGGGCAGACCTGCTTTGGCTGCAGGCAGGTTGCCCACAAGGTGGGCTCCCCTGTAGCATCTCATCATAGCGGGGTGAAAGGACTGCATGTTGGTGACCCCAGCAGGAGTGCAAAGGCGATGTTGGCAAATAGGCAAAGGCCTATCGGCCTGTAGGGAGAAGGGAGGCTCTCATCACCCTTTTGGTTGTTTGATCCCTCTGTGACTGTCACACACTTGTGGAGATAGACTCACATGCCTGCAGGACACTGTGCCAGAGAAAACATGTCTTGGATGTGCTTCAGAGGCAGCTGTGGGATGCCTGGCACACACATCCCACTCACTGGGGGTTGCAGGCAGCATTGTGTAGGTCTGCAGTGTGTAAATCTTGCCAGCCACTGCCAAAGAGGTGACTTAGCCAGGCAGCGTCCCCTGTAACGGCACTTCTTTTTTTGATTGCTCTACTGCAGCACAGTCTGCTGGGACCAGACAGCTCTGGATTTAGCCATTTACTTGATGGATATGTTGCTAAGAGCTGTAATTTATCCCTTTAAAGGCAATCACTTCTGATGTGTTAAACCCACCCCTGGGCAGATGTCCAGATGGCACAAGCCCTGCACCTCAGGCAGGTGAGATGGACACCACCACCATATGCACATTTTACAGCCACACTGTATGGGACTGAGCTACACTAGCTGGGGGGCTGTGCCAGACTTGGGGGGGTTGTCTTTCTTCCAGTATACCTGGGGGGCTTGCCCTCAGTTTGGCCTTCATGAAATAGGACATCATCCTGCATCATAGGTTAATCAGCATTTAACAGAGCGCCGATGTATTCTTCCATTTAAACTGCACTAAATACAAGCAGTAACAGCACTATTTCTTTTTTTCACCTGGGCAGTAATATGTCTTCTTTTCATTAAGTCATCCTTAGGTTAGCCCTCACCGTAAATAGCTGAGCAGCTGAGGTGCATTATTAATCACCATCAGATGTTTAGCTCATGAAACAGAGCAGTGGAAAGCAATTGGATCACCTCTTCACCTTTATGAATGGCCTCGGATGTGATGAGGGGGATTTATGGTTAAAAGCTGCACCATGGAAAGAGCACGTAGTAGTTGTTAATTAAGGACAAGCAATTTAAGACCAGTACTGCTGCATTTCTGACAGAGGGCAGCATTGAGTTTTTTATCATACAAAAAAAAGAGGCGGGGGGGGGGAATACACTTAGCTCTCCCGTGATTGCGCAGTTCAGAAAGAAGATGAAGAGAAAATGGGTTTTGGTCATGACTGAAGCAACAATTAGATTGCCGTTTACTACTAGTGATGCTCAAAGTGTTCTAGGTGTAGATGACCCCGAAGCAGGGCTACCATCATAGTCAGAGAAGGGGAAGTACTGACATACAAGGCACAAGTCAACTAACATTGCTTAGTTGTGCTTTCTGCAAAAACTTGGCAACCTCTTGCTGTTTCTCTATCAGCCTCGCAGAGTTAATGTGAGGACTGGTTTGCAAGAGAGTGAGCATCTCCTGCCCACGCTGCTGTGTTCCCCAGCCTGCTGATGCACTCCTGCAGCCTTCTCTGCCTCTGCTTGGAGCCACAAGAGTAAGCTGCATTTACACTTAACAGCCAGCCTTGCAGTTAGAGCAGATGTGATGGCAGCAAGCATTTGGATGAGAGAACTGGCACAACCAGCTGGCAGGAGCATCTGTGCACGCTGCTGCCCTAGCAGAGCCTCCTCTGTCCTTCCCTGGGTTCCCTTGCTAGCCCTCCCTCCCCCAGCAGCTCTTTTACCCCTCTTTTAACAGCATCCCGACCCTTTGCACCAGCCACTGGCAAGTTTTTGTGTCATGCTTCATGGCTCCTAATATATTTCTCCTCCTGGTAGTCCAGCTCATTGCTGCCAACCAGCTGCCCACGGCCACCCAACCCTCTCTTCCCATTGCATTCGCAAACCCTCCATGCATATGGTACCCATGTCTCCGTCCACTGAATAAGTAGCATTGCCAGAACAGGATGCACTGTACCACCACTCCTGTCCCTTGTGTCCTTTCAGGAGGTAGTTGTGCACAGCTTTGGTCTGATAAGCCCTTGCAAAGCCCTCCTGGGAGCTACCCTGCCCCTGTGCCTAGCAAGCAGAGAGCAGATTGCAAAGAACCAAAACCAGAAGCCAATTCTGTTTATGCTTCCCCATCAGAAAGGCCTGTTTTCATTATCAGAAATTTCCATGGGAAATGTTTTGCCCATCACAAGGAATGCTCATGATGTTCACAGAATATTAACTCTGCTGTGAGCCATTTCTTCGCAGTGAAAAGCCTAGCACTCACATTTTTCAAAAACTGTGTTAACAACTAGCTTTTAACCAAAATTTCCTTTTAAAGCTGGCATATTTTTTCTTAGTATTTTGGCAGTGGGAGGGCAGGGTTGAGTTTCTTTGCTCACAGCTTCATGGAAAATTCTGCTTTCTGATCTGCCCCTTGCCAGGGCCGTGCTGCTTCTCCTTTACCAAGAGCTGGGTACTACCTGGGCAGCCTTGTAAGGGAAACGTGGCCCGAAACTCCCAGCTTTTGTTCAGCTATTTTGGGAGACTATGGAAAGGAGAGGCCCACAGGGGGGAAGACAGAATACCTGGGGAGCCACTGGCTGCTGCTGCAGACACCAGCCTTGTGCTCCAGCTTTGGACTCCACTCCCTGTCTCACTAAAAGACTTGGTTCTTTCCTGGTTTTTAATAAAACTGGAGAGCTGTGAGGGCATCCTTGCAGCTGCAGCAGGAGGGAATGCTGCCAAAAGGCATCCCAGGCAAATGGCTGGGCTCAGATAGAGTGCAAGCATAAAGTTTTGAAGGGAGGATTTAGTTGGTGCAGTGTTTATGATGGGATAGACACTGTCTCTCAGTCTCTGTCTCTGTCCTTTGTTAGAAACATGTCTTTCTTTTCCCTGCCAGCAAGCAATCAATTCCTTTAAAACCTGAGTAATGCATTTTATAATTAGAAACAGTCCTTGATTTGGGAGTTCACAGGAAAGCCTGTGTCTGTCTTTGTAGTGTTCCTAGCGTGTTGCATCCCTGGGCTCTGGCTGCACATCCATTCATAACAGAAAGGAGGAAATCGCTATATGAAATTGCTAGAAGAGCATGTGCACCAAGAATGTGAATGGACATTTAGAAACTTGCCCGCATAGGAGGTATTTTTCAGTAAATGTGGATGTTTCCCAAAAATAGTGGTGGGTGAGGGTGGGGGTGGGGGTGTTACCAGCTGCAATGCCACCTCCCTGTAGGCATTTTCATTATAACTTTGAGAAAGAACTTCTGCACATTCCGTCGTTGCCCTATTTCATTGATATTCATTCATTCTCCAGTGGGCTTCATGCTGCTGTCTGCACAGGGAAAAAAATTAAAATAACAAGACAAAGAAATAATAGGAGGAGGTGATTCTTTTTAAATCTTTCTTGGGAGTGAAGACAAGGATTTGCTTGTCCTGAGCCTTTGTTCAGGGAGCCCTCGGCACAGCAGCTGTCGGAGCAGGTAGTGGGAACAAGGTAGCTGGCTGGAAAAATTCAAATACCTTGGAATACATTTATAAATCATGTCACCACTTTTCTCTGCAGGGGTTGAAGAGGAGGAGGAAAGAGGGATCAGAACAGTGAACAGATCAAACAAGTAACCTTCAGAGGAGACATCAGGCCCACACTGATCCTTGGTATGATGTGAATATCTCTCAGGGTCCCTGTAGGTAGTTTTATTTGACTGAAATAGGGCTGACTGTACCCAAATATTTATGTGCCTCTTCAGTGACTTTAAAAATATGTAAAGGCCTTTGCTCATGCAGACTGCAAGTTTTCAAAGGAGCACAGGTCCTGTTGACTTGCAAGATAATACAAACACCTATGTCATTCGGCTACTTTTGGAAATACTCCCCGCAGCCAAGCCAAGGCAGGGTTATGGATATTGTCCAGCTGTCCCAGCAGGCAGCATTGTGTAACCCTTCCAGGGCAAAGGATATTTGGACAATGAAAGGGAAATGAGGATATTCCTGCCTCACCCAGCCCCTCATTGCCTTAGGAAGGATGCAAACGTCTGTACAGCTTTACCTGGAGGTCAGATTGGACATCATCAGGCCAGAGTACATTCAGCTAAGCTGTCAGGTCTCATACGCTGAGGGTGAGAGTTCTGGGGTCACTCATTGCTCCTCTGCCATAGGCTGGGTCCAGGCAGTGGGGTTGCTCCCCAGCCCTGGTATGCCTTGTACCACACAGCTGGACAGCCTGACATGGGCTCTGCCAACTGTCTGTGGTGCTGATGGCCAGTCGCCATGGGGAGAGAAGTTGCTGTGCCCCCTTTCTGGCTCCTTGTGCCCATCGACTCCCTTTCCTCCCCTGCACGTTGTCAGTTACTGCCTTTCTGATGTAATTTCTGCCAGACCCCACTCCATGCCTGGTCATCCCTCATGGCCCAAGGTATGTCACTGGGCTGCCATTCCTGTCCCTTTGATCACTGCCCACCCCAAAGGGACCTTGAGCAATTGCATGCTCAGATTAACGTGACATTTTGGCTGTAGTTGCTGATAACTTGTCTACTTTGTAAGGGATCTTTGGCTAAGTGAAATCCTTGTGGTTCCACTGCTTTCACCTATTGTACAGAGAGGTGCATGACAGGTTTTATGGGTCCAGAGATGGGCTTTTAACTGCTATGCTTCATTTGTGCCTTCACCTCCCCTGTGTGCCCCTTTATAAATGCATATCTGGCCTGTGAAGTCAAAGGCAGTTGAAGATAATGTTAGCCACACCATCTTCTTATGCGCCTTAACTACCCTAGCTCAATGAGCCAGCTAGGCTTTGGCTGACTTAGGACAGCTAACCTGCTCACATTTGCTCCCAGAAGGAGAGCAGATAGGCCACTTTCATCCTTTGGGCATGAGGCAGGAATGGAGAGATCAGTTACCAATAGCTCAACAAACCATAAAACTGTGTCAATGGTACTACCATGTCTATCGGGTGCATGAGGACTGAGCTTTGCTGAGACCAAAACCAGCAACTCTGTTTATTTTCTGTGCAAATACAGAATACTACGGTATCATAAATCTTAAGCTTTGAATGCAAAGAAACCTTTTAAAGGTGGCAAATGTTTGCGGATTTGTTGCCACGTCCTTTAGTGACTTGCAGCATTCCAGTAGTCATTTTTACTATATCAAATGCTAGCAAACAGCAATGATCCTATTTCACAAGGTAAAACACAACTTTTAAACAGCAGCAAACATGACGCCTTTTGAGATACCGTGATAGATTAAGTATCTTGTAAGCCCCAAATAAAAAAAACCAAGTGATGCATTCATATTTCGTATCTGATATCTCACCTCAAGATGGCTGAGGTATTTATGGAGTGCTGATAACATACTGTGTGGTTGTAGTAGCAGGAAAAGCAAACTGGGCCACAGAAGAGCTATAATATCAAAGGAAAGCAAAACAGCACCATTGAGCAGATGATTCCATGCCCAGAAGAGTGACCCTCAAAATTCACACTTGGAGAATGCAGGGGCTGAGCATGACCCAGGCCAATGCCGAGGCTAAGGGCGGGTATAAATCTTCAGCAGACAACTAATCACAGTTTTGTGTACAAGCTACCTCCATGCCAAGGCGGGAAAAGCTTTGAAGGTTCCTCCCTGGCCAGCCTGGGCACGTGGCTGTGTGTTTCAGCTTGCCTGGCATTTAAGTGATGGGCGCCAGCAGGAAGATAGATAAGGGTATTAAGCCAACTTACTGAGAATTTGCTGCTGCTTCACCCTCCAGCTAATGACAGGGATCATCTTCAGCACAATCAACTGAAGCTTTACTTCTGCAGATACATCCCTCACATGCTTTGGGGTGTGGGATCGCACTGGGCTTTGCCTCTGTGACCTGCTGGAACAGGTGTGCCAGTGTAACTGGGAGATACTCAGACACAGTATGGCTTAAGGCAATGGAAACAATGGGAAAGAAGATGGAAGAAGCTTCTGAGGGGAAACATCTGTTCTCTTTACCATTAGCTACAAGTGGTACCTTTTTAATTATTGAGATGGTGAAGCTGGCAGAGGTTGCAAAGTGGATTGACTTGGTAATTATTTAGAAGAGTCCCAACTGCTGGCAAGGATTCCCATGTAGTCATTTTCTAACTGGATAGAGGGAGAAATAAACTCTTCACGTATTTATTATTATTACGGCCTGTCAATTATGAAGATTTATTCATTCCTGCTGAGCTACCTCGAGACTCGGCTTTATCACTTCTCTACTGCTGCCACAACACCATTATATATATGAAAATGTGAAGGTAAGGCATGCTTTTTGAAGCTATGCACAATTCATCTTCCTGAGTTTTGACAGCTCCCGCCATGTACAAGATAATACCATCTAACAAGCCAGCCACGGCATTACAAGGTGCTTTTCTCAGATTTGGTTCAGCACAGCATCTTAGCACACACACCATAACATCTTTAAGCAAGTTGAAAGTGCAATGAGACTTAGCCTTAGTGTTTTTCACAGCTTTATGGACTGCTGCATTCAACTGTCTGGTCCATCAGGCTCATGTGCTGCCGAGCACATTTTTAAGCCCGTTGAAATTGGGATTTCAGTTGGTGTAAATTCTTTGTCTTGCTGAGTCAGGTCCTGAATTTAAGACAGGTCAACCAAGTTCTTTAGGAAATGTGGGGACCCTGGTGTCTTGCCATTCATGTAGCTCATTTAAGCCTGTGCATGGATGCAGCAGAGGCTTAGCACACAGCTATGGTCCAAGAGGAAGTGGCTTATGACACCGTTTTCCTCAGGATTTGTGGCTATTCCAGAGGGAGGCTCTGGCATCTGTTGTTGGCAGAGACTGAATTTCCCTCTTCTTTTCTTTTTCTTTTCTTCTTTTCTCTTTTTTCTTTTTTCTTTTCTATCCTTTTCTTTTCTTTTCCTTTCTTTTCTTTTCTTTGCTTTGCTTTGCTTTTCCTTTCTTTTCTTTTCTTTCTTTTCTTTTTTCTTTTCTTTTCCTTTTCTTTTCTTTTTTCTTTTCTTTTCTTTTTTTTTCTGTTTTCCTTTCCCTTCTCCTCTCCTCCTCTCCTCTCCTCTCCTCTCCTCTCCTCTCCTCTTCCTCCCCTCTCCTCCCCTCTTCTCTCCTCTTTCTCTTTTTCTTCTTTTTTTCCATTCCATTCCATTCCATTCTCAGCAAACCTCAAATGTCTTTTATATAATATTTAGATTAATGAGACTCTTATTAAAAGGATCACAGTGCCACTCTATTGCCTGTTTATGAACTTGCAATTTTGGCAATGTCTGAGCATCTTACAAACACTGATGAGCAGGCCACCGCTGTGTACAGCACCATCTCCATTTTATGCACAGGCTTTGAAAAATCAAAGATGATGTTGTGCATGGAGTGTTTGATTCCTCTCTCCAATGTTTCATGACTGTTTCTTATACCTAGTCCATATAAATGTATTAGTTACAGATATACATACATACACACACACACAGATATATATATGACTAAACTCTGATTATGCATTATATTTCCGCATGACTTTTTGCATTCCTTGCACTTGGCAATGTGCAACACGCAGCGACTCACTGTCAGCGATGGAGCATGCACACAGCCGGGACAGAGCCCAGGGCCCTGGCGAGGGCCGCTGCAGCTGCACAGGTAGTGGGACGCAGCCCACTCCGAGTGCCATCCTACCCCTCCTCAGCCACCACTCAACTATATAGGGAACATATGGGAAAGCAGACATTTCTGGCCCAACAAAACCACCTGTTTTGATTTCTGGTGGTGCATCAAAGTTCAGCCTTGGGTGAGACTCTCACTGATTTTTAAAAAAGAGCAGCAGCCTCCTTTGGTTTTGTTAAGTGAAAGGTGGATTTATGGGACAGAGTTAAGGAGATAAGGGTATGGGAGCCCGCCTTGTTCCGACCTCCACTGAGAGGCTGTGCCTCAGGAAAATCTTCCTCATCATTTTCCTCCCCAGCTCCCCAGCTCCTCATCTGCCCGCACAGCTGCCACCCATGCCTGTTACTGCCCTTGCACTGCACACCAGGGTGCACACTCTCTGACTTGGGGGGGACTCCAAGTCCAAAAGTTGTTTTCACATGCTTTATTTCTGGACCCATCTGAAAGACAGGGTAGTTGAAGCCCTGCTGCCTTGTAAGCCAGAACACCGAGGGTGCCAGCAGCAAGCCCTGAACGAGCAGGACCTCTCCACTGCTCTGAATCTGGGGCCAAGATCCTGGGCAGGGGCTTCACTGTAAAAATGCTCGTCACAGCCTCATCCTGAGCAACTGCAACAATTTGGGGCCATCTGTGGATTTACCACCTCACTGCTCACCTTGTTTTCCAGATCATTAAGGCATGTATTAAACACCACCAGCCTTTTTAATGAATTTGCAAGTCACTCCTACAGCTATCCTGATGAAAGTGATCCCAGCTCCTTATTTTCTGCCTCCGTCTCTGTTTCACCATGCTTTCCCTCATGTGCTGGGGCGATTTCCCAGTCATGATTATGCAAGGTGTGTTAGTAATCAGGATCCCTCATGTCCTTTGCAGGATCAGGGCTTGAATTTCCTCGTGAGCCTTTGCGGAGGAGCGGGCACTGCTGCTGTGCTTGCCAGCTCCCCGGCCATGCTGCAAGTTTGCTCCCTTTGCTGTGTGTGTCAAGGTTGTGCTGTGCAACTCTTCCAGAGGCATGGGAGAGGCATCCGGGGAAGTTTTCCTATTGTTGCTGGTCTGCTTTGAGGCTTTTTGCAGGAAGTTGTGTCCCACCTGCAATCTGGGATAAGCAGAACCTGGAAAGAAAAGATATAAAGAGCAAAACTAGAGCCACCACCATGTCGGGCAACTAGTATTATTTACACAAACATTCCTCCCTGACTGTAGTTTTTGCTTCCTTGGAGCATATTCATTTTTCTTCCTCCACTCTTCTTCTCAGTATGTTGTGGGGCCATGAGTTTCACATCCACTTCCTTTTGCTTTGACCGGCCATCAGCCCTGCTGGGTCAAATCCCCTTGTGCCGGGGCAGGCTGCTTGCTGGGCTGGCACAAGCGTGACACCTTCATGCAGGAGCCGCAGGGCTGCTGTGCGATAGCTGAGGCAGACGTGCAATGGCAGGTCTGCACTATGCATTCTGGATTTCCTCACCACGACCATGTCTGGGGGGCTGGTCCAGAGCTTACCGTGAGGGACAAGTAGCTTATGAAATTGCTCACCGTGCTATGCAGACACACACCTGCAGCCTTCCCGCTCAGCAAGGTCATCCCTGCTGTGCTGGTTTTGTCTGCCACCTCGAGCCATTCCTCCTACCTGATAGTGGGGGAGAGCCTGTTGGGAAACCTCCCTCATGCAAATCCAGCATTCTCAAAATGCACCATGGGATACAGCCTTGAGGAGGCAGAACAGCCCAAAGCTAGCTTCAGATTATGGCTTTCCTTACCACCAGCCATTTTAAAGACAGCCATATAACCCCAGTCAGACGGTTCGTAGTTTAACACACAGGATGGATGGCGCCTGCATCCTCTGCCACCTTTCCCGGTTGCCAGCGCGGACGCTTGGCAGTTCCATAGCCGGCTGGGACATCACTTCATCCCAGATTTCAACTATGCGCCTGCAGATGGGCAAAGCACAATCCCTTCTCCCAGCATCCAGCCACCCTGAGGAGCCAGCATTTGGTGGGGCAGGGGGCAAAAAAGCCATCAGCAGCTGTGGGAGCTTCCTCCTGGGGTGGGAGGCAGCACAGAGCCCTGGCTGCAGGGTCTTGCTGGAGGGGGGGATATTTGCAGCCCTTAGGTCATCAGGGAGCAGAGGCCTCTCTGGCCCAGCTGGGTTGTATGTTTTTTTGGATGCATGGAATGGAAAATATTAGCCTACAAACAAAACAGATGCTGTGAGGAGGAGCACGGGGAGGCGTGCCCGGTGCAGAAGCTGGGGCTGGAGCAGCACACTCCCCGCAGGCCCCCGCTATGCCAGCTATGGGCTGCTGGGGAGCCATGCCGGCACCGTCCTCACCTGGCCTGTGCTGGGAATAACTTTTACTACTGCGAGTCACCTGGGCATGCTTCATGGAAAAGTTTAAAGGTGAAAAGTCCTCTTTACCTTTCCACTGCCTGCCCTGGAGGTTGGGGAAGGATTTGGTGTGCGGCTGCCTGCCGCTCCGGAGATAACCGGGAGGTGGCTGGCAATCGGTCTCCTGCTCTAAAAATGGCTCTATTTTATAACAAACATCCCACTTGTCACTGGCAGGTAGTAACCGCAAAGCAGAAGGCGTAACGCACAAGCAGCACAGGATTTATCTCCCCATGTGATAAATATAGAGCTGGAACCTGCACCGCACCTGAGGTGACAACCTAGTGCAGCCCCACAGAAACACATGGGGAAAAATCATGACTATGGGCATGCCCCCTGGGTCAGTTTTCCGTAGTGCTTTTTGTCCTCCACTTAAAATAAACCCACATCTCGCTAATTTGGAGCGTCCATTTCTGCGTGCCATCTGCTTGCGAGCCAGTGTAGCTGACAGTACCTGGAGTCAGCCCTCCCGCCACCTGCTCCTGCTGGGTTTTCCTCCTCTGGCAATGCTATAACCTTTGATTTGTAGCCTGCTCAAATGTGATTCATTATTAATTGGCTGTAAAAGTGGGGCCACCATAATGGACTTTCAGAGCTCCTCCCACTCATCTTCTTGCACGCCCCAGCTCAGCTGAGCGGGACACGCAAAGCACAGCTCCAAGCTCAGCTGAGGAAGAGTGCGAAGGAGGGGCATGCTGCATGGCATCCCACAGCTCCCATCTCTGATGTCCTCTGTGGATGTCCATCCAGATGCCAAAACTGGTGGAGGGTCCTTTGGAGGAGGTACTGCTTTAGGGACAGCCTTATTTCCACCTTGCAGGGTGGCACAGCCTCCCCCATGCCCTCGTTTACCAAGCCAGACTCCTTCCCACTCCCTGCAAAACCTGGCGCTCTCCTACTTGCTGACCCATCCATATTCAGCCCAGAAGAGACCGTCACCATAATCTGGTTTTACCTCCTCACAACTCAGCTGTAAAGCTTCACCCAGTGATTCCTGTGCTGAGCTTACAAGCCCTGCCAGAGGTAGCACCTGGCTTTTTAGAAGTCTCACTCTGCTTCAAAGACTTTGAATATTTTTTACAAAAATCTTTGGAATGTCTTCAAAAGGCTGTAATCACTGTGAGACATGCAGATGGGAAACACAGACTTCTGTCCCCCCACCCTCAGATGGGGCATGGCTGCGGCACTGCAACCATCACTGAGCTGCTGCACTGACTCCATGCACGGCCATGGTGGATACACACCAGCCCCCATGACAGACACCGCACCTTCCAGCACAGTGTCAGCAGGGAGTGTAAAGAAAACAAAACAGCAAAAGGCCCCAGAAGATCGTATCAGGATGTTCCCATCCTGCTCCTTTTGGGGAGTGGGGAAAGCAGCAGCTCACCATCCCAAAGCTGGTGGGGCTGCCATGCAGGTACCTGCTATATGGTACACCACGGCTCCCTCTTCAAACCCTGGGGCCAGCAGCAGTGCCGTGCCCCATGCCTGCGAGGCAGGGTGCCTGCACAGCCAGCACCCCTGCTGCTGGTGCCACTGCCATGCTGGGGGACCAGGGGCTGGGGCAAACCCTCCCCAGCTACCTGGGAATCACTGGCCATCCAAAGCAAACTAAAACCTGAGCTTTCCAGCTGGTCTCCTGTTTGTAGTCCTGGAGAGAGCTTTTGGGTACAAAAAACAATCCCAAATGCCTAAAAATAATGCTGAACTTCTTCAGCAAGGCAGTTGCATACTGAGATATGTAAATATTATCAAACACTGAGGTCTCCTGCTAAAGCCATGAAATGAAAGCCCCCTAACTCCTTTTCTTTGTCCTCACCAGGTCCTGCCCTTTGGACCTGGGGTGTGTTTTTATCTGAGCACATTTCAGGATGCAATGTTTTTTCCAGGACTTGGGCAGTGGGTGCATGCTTCATGTCCTGCTCAGCCAGGACAAGGACGCACAGCTGCCATTGATGCTTTCTGCTCCTCCTGCGTCAGACGTCCCTGTTTTGTTTCTCTTCCCAAGACCAGCCAGGGGTGTTTAAACAAGCAACAGACATTTTATTTTATTAAAATAATTTTTAAAAAATTATAGAGACCCTTTTGTTTTATAAACCTGAAGGTTTTGGCTGAGGCTTTCTGACAGCATCCTTTCAGCACAAAGCAAACTTAGAAGAAACATGACAACGAGATATATTAGCAGCTCAAACACTCTGCTCAGTTTAATGCTATGTGTTATTGCAGGTTTGAAATGTTGTTTCTGTTGGATATACAAAACCTTGCTCTTTTAACAGATTTATTCCTTCACTCCTCTCATACTTCTCTCCAACAGCAGGTCTTTGTGCTTTGTCTCCAGAGTCCAGGGCTTGCTTGTCTCACCAGAGCCTATGTTGCCCTACTCTGCTCAGGATGCTCTATGCCCTGGGTGTCCCAATGTTTCTGCCAGTCACCTGCTGCTGCTCCAGCCCTGGTGCAAATGTCCATTTCAGGAACAGAAACCTGCTTGCCTGGCCAGGAGCAAGACTTTTCTTTAGAAAAAGCTGTCCTAATCGGGAGGAAAGAGTACCCATCCCTTCTTTTATGCCAGTAACCTTAAAAAACATTAAAATAGAAGGCTTTCAGGGCAGTAAAAATCCTGGCATCAGGCTACCAATGCCACGGAAGATGGTTTCATTATGAGCAAGGGGTGTTGGGAAACAGGTACTCCTTTTAATGAATACTCCAGTCACTGTCTTGAAACAACTCAGGTCTCTCACTTGCTCTGTGTGCAGAGGTGCAAAGCCTCCAAATTCAGAGTTTCTTGGATTATTATATAGTCTCCAGAGGGGTTGCTGCCTGCAGGGAGCTGAGGATACCTGACACCTTTATACCCTGTGTAAATATACACATGCACACTCGTGGCAACAACTATCTTTATGGCCGCAAAATCCCATGAAAACAGATGGTGCTGTAGTAAAACTACGATAATCAGAGTGATTTACATACACTGGCAACTCCAGCTCTCATTAAGAATAAATTAAGTAAAGAGATCCAAGATGCAAGCGGCTCTCCATCTCTGGCTCCAGGCACTCCCGGCATCGCTAGTGCCTGCACCTGGGATGCTGCTGCAGCCCTGGGTAATGCTGCAGCCCTGGGAACCCCAGATTTGCATTTACATATCAAATTTGAGCTGGCGTGTGCACCCAGGGCTTCAGTTTGAGCCCATCTCCAGCAGAAACTGAAGGAAAAAATGCTTTTCTTAGATTTTAAGATTTTAAAGTTGAAGCTGAGCCCCGGTGCTAAGTGGTGCATATGATCCTCCCTTCAAAGCTGGACCCCAGCAGCTCTTGGTGTGCCCCAAGCATGCCTGCCTTGCCAGCAGCCCCTGAGCCTCCCAAGCGCTCCATGAAGTTGGTAAGGACAAATCTCTTTTACCTGCCCTTTGGCCATAGTCTCTGGGCAGCAGAATGGCCCAATTACCCGGTGCGGGCAGGCCAGTGATGCATCCAGCATCCTCAGCCTCCTCCCATGGGAGGTCCAGAGGCGTCTGAGTCCAGGACACATGTGGCAGTGGGGATGGTGTGACCACACATGGGTGCACCCCAGCCCACCTGCCCTGCTACTCCTCACACGGGTTGCCTTGGTGAGGCTAGCCAGGCTTTCTGCCCATGACCTGTTCCTCCTCTCCCTGTCCCAAAGCAAGTGGTGATCCCTTGGGTCTCCTCTGCCTTCTGGGAGTGCTCACAGCCCCTCCACCAGCTCCCGCTGCCCCCTGCTCTGCCAGCCCAGACATGAGGCCAACAGCCAGAGGAGAGAGCTGAGCCCCAGGAGAGGGCTATGCTGTGCACCTCTACCTTTCCAGCGTGACATTTAAATGATGGCCTCTGTCAGCCCACGGTCAGGCACAGCTGCTGTGCCTGGAAAGACAAAGTCCAGAGATTCACTTGTCCACCTCTACTCCACAGGGCTCCCCAAGGGCTTGCCAAGGCAGTGTGCCTTTTCTCGTGGTCCCTTATGTGTCCCAAGGGACTCGCTTTGTGAGAAAGAGGGAGAGGAAGGAGGAAAATCCAAGATGCAGCACAATTAAAGCTGCCAGGAACCTGATGAGCCAGCCAGTCCCTGCCTGTCCTGCAAGCATCCTCAGGGACCTCCCTGGGGGCAGCCTCCAGGGGGTCTTGCAACAAAGGCTCTGGGGAGCCTCTTCCCAGACAGCACAGCCTGCCTTGCCTTGCCTTTCCTACACTTCAATTTTTAGGAGTTTTCACCCATGTGGCTTAGTTTTCGTTGGCAGTTTGTTCCCGTATGGTTTAATTTGCACCTCTAAAATTAAAACCAGTTTCCTTGCTGGTAGCAGGCAGTGGGTCTCAGCACTAAGCTACAAAGTTTTCTGGTTTTGTGTGCCTGTGAGCTTAGTCAAGCTCAAGGTTCCTTGCAGCCTTGGTGTTTCTCGGCCCAGAGCTACTGGAATGGGGAACAGCAGCAATGCCAGAAAATTTTCACAAAAGACTCTTTTTAAGTGTCATCAAGCTGCACAATGAATGGCATGGAAAAGCATCAGATGAGAAACTCTGAAATTCATATTTAATCAGTTTTTTTAAAATCTGCCATTAATCATTGCTACTCATGATACTCACAAGGAGCAAAATATTCCATTGCAAAACTGAGGCCGCCTTACTCCTAAAGTGCGAAAAAATGGGCCAGAGCAAGTTAGGAGCCTTGCGACAAATGTGTGAAATGTATTCTAGAGTATCTTGCAATCTGCAAAGCAGCCCATTAATTAGCATGCCATTACTCACTGCAGCTTCATGTGTGGCGCAAATGTAAACACGCTCCGGCCTCCCCCAAGCGTGGTACTCGTGTAGCTCAGTGGGGAACTTCCCCGCTCGGCCCGTGGGCTGAGCATGCCGGGTCCCTTCAGCTTCTGCCCTTGCAATCTCTAATTTCATGAGGCAAAACTGGCCGAGGTGATTCACTCGGGAGGAATGTCAAAACAGCACAGCAGGCTGCAAGAACAGAAAACAGCCGTGCTGGGCAGCCAGCCCCTGCCAGCCCCCACCTAGCCGCCTGAGCAGATGTCTAGGGAGGGCATAGGGAAAGTGCAGGCATGCAATGAGTGTGCCCCAGGGCAATCCCACTGGTGGCTCACAGACCTCACCTGCTTGAGGTGACATCCATGTGTTTAGCAGCCCTTGAAGGATTTTGCTTTCTTGAATTTGTCCAGCTGCTTTCTGACCCCTTACAAAGCTCCCAGCACCCACACCATCCTGTGCCAGCAATCTCAAAGGGCAGCTAAGTGCTGAAATTCCTTTTTTCCCCTGCTTCTTTTAAACCTGCTGCCTAATAAATTTACATTATGACTTTAAGTCTGCTAAGAAGGAATTAAAGTTCCTTCCCATTTCCCTTTTTTTCACAGTCCTGTTGCATATTCACCCTTGCCCTGCAGCCACCTCACTTCCAGGCTGATATGTCCCAGCCCACCATCTTGCACAAGCCGTTCCCTAATTCTGCCTGCCTTTTTTTGCCCAGCCGTGCAGCGCTAGCCATGTTGATCTACCTGGGGCATCTCACAATGAGTCAATGAAGGTACAGGTAGAAGAGCCACATCAGTGGGATGCTCTGTCTGAGATTATCGTGTCATGCAAAATGTTGCCTTGGACATGGAAAGTCTCACCATTGTCCTTTCGATGCATGCTCAGCCATGGGGATGATGCTGCTGGATGTGACTCCAAGTACACTGGCAGCTCCAGGCTGTCCAGGCCCAGCTCCTGGCATGACTGAATGACCATGCTGCAGGTGCAGCAGGGATGCAGCTGAGCATCACTTGGCCCATCTTGGAAAACAGCACAGGTGAAGAAGGAGCAGCATGTCTGCCTCAGTTTCCTAACCTGTGCCCAAGAGCACCCAGAAGGTAAGTGCAGAGCCCGTATGAGAGGGATACTCAGGAGCAACCACAGAGGAAACCTCTTCACACCCTGGGCAAAGGATGCTTCTCCCCAGGAGAAGACAGTCTAGAGGGGCGGCGGGTGCAGCTCTTCCTTCTTACGAGGAGTGGAGGGGGCACTCCCCTGCTGGGCACCCACCTCCCCTCTTTCCTTGCTGTTCCTGAGCTCATCAGCTAATTTCAATTTACTGTAATTACTGCCTTTACCTCCTGCCTTTGAGAAGCTGGCCACCCCCTACTGCTTGAGTGAAGAATGATATTTTACCATCATTAAACCAGGCAAGCCAGCAATATCTCATACGTTTTCTGTCTGCCTGGCTTTAAATGGGGACCAGCCATGAGGTATGTTGAGGACCAAACCCATACACCTCCCGTACTCCTCTGTGTCTGCCAATGTTGGGGACCAGCCTTGATTAATTTTCTCTGCTGCAGGTTGTGTCCCAGTCCTGACCACATCCCACCTCTCGCGATTTCATGCTCTTTCTGGCTGTTCACTTGATGGGGAGTTGAACAAAACCAGTAGAAAATAGGCTGTGGCAAAATTTGCACTGGCATTTGCTGGCATTGTCTTTATTTTCTGGTAAGTTCAATGTGGAATGTGTCTGATATTTATCAGAGGAAAAATGTCATGTCCTACCCCTTCATCCTGATATATATATACACATATATAAAGAAAAGCAGACTGGAAGCTTTCAATGCCCTATATTCTTCCACCAAAGACACTCACAGCTGCCTAAACACTTAAGCACAGATGCACAGTGTGCACCCCAAGGAGGAGATTATGGTATCTTCAGGAGCTCCTTCCTCCCACTGAATTACTTTTAAAGGATGTGATGTGCTTTTCATCTTTGCAGCCTCACACCTGATGTTCTGGGAATTGCCTGGCCATGATGTTTGTGTCACCATGGACCTTTTACATTCCCACAGTCCCCCATGTGAAAATGATAAGAGTGAAGGCAGCATGTTCTCCCTGTCCTTGGTCAATTCTGCCTCCTGGTGCCCTCCTGTAATGAAAAATATCACATCAGCAACTTCTTTTTGGATGGAAAAATCTGGCCTGAACACTGGTCCCTCTTTCTCTTTTATTTGTCTTGTACCCTTTCCAGCTCAATTTGTGTCCGGTTGTATGATACTTCGGTGGAGCAGTCTATTGACATGAACAGTGTGAACCATAGCCATGGTTTCTGTGATTGGAGATGCGTGGATGTACAAGTGTATGCTCTGTGTGCATGCATGATTTTGTGTCTAAGCATGCATATATAATGCAACATGTGAGTTGATCAAAGTGTTGCACCTGTATATTTATCATTTATTACAGTGCATGGCATTAAAAAAGATAGCATGGTAGATCTAATATGTAATGCAAATGTCATATGCAAATAATTTACTTAATGTCACAGCAAGAGTAATGGAAGACAAGGAATCTGACTCTCAGCAAATCTGTTGGGCTTACATTTTACATTATGTACTCACTCCATTTGCTGGGGATGGCACAAGGAAAATAGCTGTCAGTAATACTTTGTGTGGAAGCAGATGCAACGCAGAACTGCAAGCAGGCTGATGCAGTACCTTTTATTACCCAGATTAAGGATGGCAGGCAATTTATTTGCTAAAGGCCAACAGCAAATAATCTTTTCCCTGTGAAATGAATTTAGGCAGCTTGAGGTGGGGCCAGAAAGCAATTAAGTATATTATTAAAGCAGGGCAGGAGATTGTAATCGTACATGTGTATATTATGTACGTACATACATAGAAAGGCAAATAAGTCTGCAGCCACTGTTGGAACCAATATTCCAGTCTGAAATGTAGTAAGGCTGGAAAGTAAATGCTTATCTTCCTTTGTTAATGTGTAATCTTTGCCTTTAATCAGCTGCATTAGTTATTCCATCGCACTGAGTTTTTACATTTCTGAAAAGCAGAAAAGTTAATTTTGTTGTGGTTGGTGGCTTTTCAGGCTTACCTGGGGCTGAGCACAGCAGGGCTGAAGGCAAGCTGGCTACCGACTGCCTCCCTCCCCTGGCAGGCACCCTGCTAACAGGCTCCTGTCTTCTGCTCCGGGCTGAGCCCTCCTGCCCGCCGGGCAGGCGGCAAGATTCCCGCAGCATCTGGCGACAGTGGGATGCTCCACGCTGGATGTTGTCTGTTGTCAAGGAGACAAAGTATCTAGACTATCAGGCCAAGCAATAATATGATAGACATTCAAGGAAATACATGCAGCTTTTAAGAAAAAATCATCAGCAGTCTTCCATAGTACACAGAGGGCTTTTGCCTCCCTGGCTTAGAGGTCTGGTTTATACAGTAAGAACAGAAATTATTTCTTTGGCTTTGCATTTGGCTGTAGCAGAGATGCAGACTGAGACGTGCTACCTCCATAAAAAATGTTAATAAATACACGACAGGAGAATATTTTCCTCTATCGTAAGAACAACAGCCACAAAAAAGCCTGATTAAGTACTCGCCATTCATGACACCTGATTACAGAAGGTAATCCCTGCTCACACTGAGGACGTGGCAGTCGTGGGCACAAACCACCAGCTGAGCAAAAGGTTATCAGGACTTGCAGCCAGGGCTACCACATCTGGTCCAGGGGTGCACCTCAAAAATCTTCCAGCTCCCCTTCCCCACCCCGCCAGGCTCCTAGTAACACCCCCCATCCCCCGACTTCCATGGAGGCAGCATGAGCTATGGCAACAAAAATTGTTAGCCTTTGGCTAAGGAGGGTAAACCAGGGATTTCTGAGACTTCTTTTTTTCCTGGTGGAATAGCTGATATCTGAACACAGATGTTGCTCTGTTGAGATCTCTTCACCGCACCGAGATGCCAGCAGCTCTGCTGAGACCATTCTGCTGCTGCTGTTGCAGCAACACGGGGGGCTGAGCCCCGACTGCCAGACTTAAATGTATTAACTGCTACAGCTCAAATTAAAAAGTTGTTTTCCTTCTTCTGGGGCTGTAAAAAACAGTGGTATAAGCTGAGGTCAGCTCAGAAACACCGAGTCACCCTCTTTCCCCCCTTCCCCTTTGGACAGAGAGGCGGTTGTTTCCCAGTTGTTATGAATGCCAAGCGTCCAGGCTCATCTCCTTTCCTACTTATCATTAATGCCCTCGAAAAGACCCTTCTCTTTCCTCTGAGTGCCAGGTACGTGGGCAGCCCTGCTGTGGGGTGCCAGCATTGCACAGCTCTATCAGTTGCTCACAGGGAAAGCACACACAGCAGGTCGGTCTTCTCTTTTGGTGGGACTTAGTGCTACCAAACTGGGAAAAGAGCTAGCAGGCACCTGGCTAGCTGCCAGGGCTTCATACAGCACCAGGCTTGGGTGGGCAGTAATTTGGGGAGCATCGCTGTGTGTCTTCTCGTCACTCATCCTACACAGAGCTGATCAAAAATGTTCTGACCAAACATTTTTCTATCAGAGATTGCCTTTTTACACAAAGCGCCCCATGTACTGATTTTGATAAAATTACTATTTTCTTTGTTTAAGCAAAGCTTTCTGATCTTACTAAAACATCACAGATCTGTTGTTTTGCTGAAAACCTTTCAATTAAATCAAAATACACTAGTAAAGTGAATTTTAATTCCAGGGGATATTTCAAAATTTTTTATTTACTTTCGGATTAGGAGTGGAATAAAATGAGGAAACTACAAGAATGGAAATTATCCAGGTAATTTCTATATAAACTGACATGACTCTCGCATTAACTGCTTCAGGGATCTATTGCAGGGGGGGGGTTAGATTCAAATTAATAAAGTGAAATAAGATACAGGCCAAATAATGCAACAGCTGCCACAATGCTCTAAGAACTAAAGGAAGTCAGTAAAAACTATGCCAATCCACACTGGTTTATATAAAATGTACTTTTTCAAGCTAACTGGATGCCTCTGATGAGATGATAGGTTTTGCTGAAAGAGATAAAAAGCGTTGGATTTGGTACTGTGTGACATTGGCTTAGAAACTAGGATGGTATGAAATCAGTGTGTCAAATTAAATTAGGCAACTGCAAGCTGCTTAATGTCTACATCTTAAAATAAATTGTGAATAGGAAGCATTTTCTCTTTTGTGCATTGCATGCAAGCCACTTCAGTGATCATTTATTTTGTCTCCATTACAGCTAATATTTTTCTTAACTTCTTAGAAGAAAACCTAATATCACCACTGATGATGCTTGTGGGTGGCACAGGTGCCAGGGGATACACCAGTAACAGAAAAGATATCACAGATCAGCATCACCTGGCGACCTACACCTGAGCAAAAAATACCCGACAGGGCAGAGCCAAGCATAAACCCATACATCTGAGGACCAGAAGATGTTGACAAGGCAGGTGACCCGTGCACGAATCCGGCCTGTGAGGTTAACTAGTCCAGTAACAGCCGTATTTGCAATTTAATACCCTAGAAGATCCTGGCAGAGCCCCAGGGGCATTTACATCAGCCGACCTGGACCAGCTTGACACTCGTATGCCTCCCGAGTTCTTCCTCCTCCTGTTTGTTGACCTGTCTGTTGCTCTGTTAAAGGCTCCTTGTAGTTGCAGAGCTCCCTTTAATCCCGGTTTCAAGGCACTGCGCACCCTATGGAGTAGGACTGCAGTTATTTTCCACCTCGGCATGTGGCATCCCAGCAGGCTTCCTGAAATCCAGCTGCCCCGCAGGGACAAGGGACACTGCTGTGCCTGGCTCGTCCCTGGGGGCCTTTGGGCTGCTGCTGATTTGGGTTCTCTAGGGGACTTGCCTACAGGCACAAAACGTCTTTCCTTCAAATGTTACAAATAAATCTTTGCCTTAACAGCCTCATATTTGCGTGCCATCTTTTATGTCCTCTCAGGATGTTATATGCCACATAAAATGTGAGAGGTCATTAAAGTTAAAGTGAGAAAGTAATTAGCCCATATTTACACTGAGGGATGCAAATAAATTATGTTACTCAAATATGAGGCATCCCTTTTTAGATATTGGCTAATATTCTAGCAAAATTCTCAGGTTCCAGGGATCATGGAAGACATTTTCTTTAACACAAACTCAGCCAAGTATTTGGCTACACTCAGGTAACACCATCATGGGGTGAGAGGAGATCACCCTAACACCATCTACAAAGCTGCACCGAGGGCATCACTACAGGGACTCTTCTGGATGCTGCACTTCATAAGGGGAGCAAAGAGCCATGGACCCTTCCCCACGAGCCCATCAGCTCTGGCCCCAGAGACTACGAAGTGCTAACAGAGGAAGCAACCAAAATATATCCCTAGGGCACTGCGGTCTCAGAGGGAGCCCATTATTGAAGCAGAGGAAGGATATTTAATCTGTTGTCCAGTAAAGGCTGAGTGCCTGCTGCTTCCCTCTCGCTGGTGTTATTGGGATCTTTGCTTCACCCAGTTCCTGTTTTCATCAGGCTTGTAGGAACTTAGTATCTTTGCACTTCCCGTTCCTCTGTCAAATTTGGCTGAGGCCAGCCAATGATTCCAACGTAATAGCGGGGAATGCACAGGGAGTGAGCAGCAGAGTGATTGCATAGCTGTATTTCCTTACGAAGTAAGGCTAAAAATATCAGTGACCTTTCCGAGCTCTATTTTTCCATGGTTTGGAGCAGAGTTGTGAAATTTGGCAGGTGCAAGAGGCCTTTGGGGTGTGCCTTCTGCTGTTCCTGTGAAAATCTTCCCAAATCTGGGCTAGGTATAAACCTTTGGAAAACAAGACCATATGTTAAGATACATGTAAGAACTTCAGTAATTCGGTGGAATTCCCCAATAATTTCATCCTCCCCGAGTCTCACACTACTTTCCCACTCTGTGCCACTGCCTGGCTCTGGGGTCTCCATCCGGACATCCCCAGGTCCCAGTATGGATACTGGGATGGAAAGCAGGGTCACAGTTTCTTCAGAGCTCCCTGTTCTCACTCTGTTAATAACCACAGAGCAAGAGGATGCTCAGAGTGACTGCATGAAGGGGTGAGGACACGGAGCAGATGGTGGACGAAGGTGGCCCTGAGTCACCACATCCCACAAAAGGCAACACCAGGGGACAGCCTCCCAAACCCATTCCCACTCAGAGAGAGAGGGCTTCCACTGTGTTTGCTCTCAGACAAAAGCTGTGTGTAAGCCACAAGCATTAATCTCTGACATGCAAAATAATCCCAGTTACGTGGTTTTGTCATGCACACGGTCGCGGGGAGGGAAGGTCTCAGTCTGAGATCTGTCTGTGTGGCCACGGTGAAGAAGAGAGTGTTTCACTTCACAATAGATTAGTCATTTGCTTAGAGTTTAATTAAGCATCTGAGAAGTTGTTGGCTGACACTGTTTTCTGGCTGGACAGGTAAGAGTGGCTTTGAGCCGTGCCCATGGGATACCTACCTCACTGAACTGGAGGGGCGAGCAACAGCGGAAGTTTGGTTTGATGACTCCCGCCTGAGTGAAGGACGCTTCCGCAGACAGCAAACAAGTGCTTTTTGTTTACTTTTAATTTACGCAGGCTTGGTTTAAAGGTAGGTGACTTTGACACAGAGGATGAGTTTTGAGGTCCCTCATCCCTCCAGGCTCCAGCCTGCTTCTTCCCTGGCACTGGGCATCCCGCTGACCTGCATGGGCCACCCTGGAGTGAATGATGCAGACCGGTGGGTGGAAGAAGAGGCACCAAGTGACTGGTTTAGCCAGGCGCAATAATTGTCCTGGAGAAGATTGATGTGGGCACACCTGATCCACGAGGGACCTGGGAAAGCTTGTCACAGCTGCAAACACTAGGAGTGACTGAGGAGGCTGTAGGTGGCAGGCAGGCAATGATGGATGGAAAACTGATGAGGAATTGAATGAGAACTGGGATTGCTTGGGCAGAAAAGAATGAGATTAGACTGAAAGGTAAGGGAGACACACAATGGGGAAATGGGAAAACACTGTATTCAGTAGTGGCTACGAAATGAGATTTCTATCTTATGCACTGATGATGGCAAGAGTCCCATACAAAAGTCAGATCTGGATTAACGTGCGTTCAGTTACATTAGTAATTAAAGTCTGTGTTTTGTAGGGGGTGTTCAATTAAAGTTGCACAAACAATGTCCTTTTTAACAGCTCTTAATTTCTGAGGGGCTGACTTTGCGATGATGCTCTGCCAGCTCTGTTTTCTTGACTGAACTCTAATTCTCCAAGAGCTGTACAGCACCAATCGATTCATGTTGGAGATCTCTGCACACAAACCAATACAGAAATCACAAAGCCAGGCAAAGCTGGAGCAGTCTGAGGAGTCATTAGCAAAAGGGGCGGCTGTTCTCGTGCAATGCCTTCACTGCATTTTCCATGCCCCCATCCTGAAAATGGTCATTTGTGGGTAAAACGCTGCTTGAGCCTGGAGTGACTCCAGCAAGGGATGTCATGAGCAACAGGCTCTGCTGGCAGTGGGTTAAGGCGCTACCCTTGCACATTGCCTGCTAAAGCTGCCGCAGCAGCCCAGGAGTGCCCTGACACGGGGAAACAGGGGGGTCATGACACCCTGAGCCCCACCACTAAGACTGCCAGAGCCCATCTGTCAGAGGCCTGGGTGTTAGCAGGATCAGAGCCGACTATCCTTAGTAAGCAGGGGAAGACTTTACTTTTGAGATTAAGGTTGGCCTTGTGGTGAAGGCAGGTGCCTGCAGTTGGGTGTTTAAGCCCTGGCTGGAATGTGGACTTTGAGCAAGCCTTGCACAACTCATGCAGGGGCTGTTTATCACACAGAGCATCCTGGGGCCATGGTTCCGCTGAGCTCCAGCCTAGGCTGAGGACTCTGGGCAGAGCCCTGCAGTGACAACCCATCAGCTCCTGGACCCTATGCAGAAGTCCCCACAGCCTACTGCATTGGGCTATGGCACTGGCACATATCGATCACCCGTCTCTGCATGCCCGACTTCAGATTGCAGATTGCACCCTAATAAAAAGGCTGTTCTGTGAAAGACTCTTCATCCTATTTGCAGTAATGCAAAGCCCTTCTCCTCCTGTTCATGACTGCATAACAGCCCTAGTGGCAAAGGCATCAGCTGCTTATACAAGAGAGAAATCCCGGCAAGGCTGAATGCAAATTTAGCTAAGCCAAATGACATATGAGTTTTCCGGAGACCACTGGCAGAACCCCACTGATTTTCAGAAATACCTATTCTTTTAATAGCCAGTGGTCATGTTCATTGGATACCTATTTTTAAAGAGATGAAATAGACTCTGACTAACTGAAATGACCAACATGTCAGTCCTTAGCAGGCAAAACTTGGTCACAGTTGCTGGGAATTTTCCCATGTCAGAATGAAAGTACTGCAGTGTTTGATTTCTGTGATGCTGAGGACCCCCAGTTAGCCACCCTGCTCTCTTCCTGGTGGTAAGCGAGGAATTGCCCACAGGACATAAAGAATACAAAGTAATCACATATCCTCCGTACCTTTCTTAGCTAAATTGCCGTATTACCTACCCTATTTCATTTGAAAAAAACATTAAAATGGGGGGTGGCTCAGAGGGAAGTCTTTCTGCCACCTTGCCAATCTCGGCATAGTTCAGCTCTCCTTCTTTGAGGCAATGCTGTGAAGACATCATGGCTGATTGTCAGCAAAATTTACCTGGGCAGGTGCTAACACTTGAGGCCAATCTATTATATATATGTATACTATTGAATTTGGTTAAGAGTCTGAACAAATTTTTAAGCAGATGGCAAACTCGGCAGTATGACAGGAGGGAAAACCAGGCAGATACAACTCTAATCCTGTTATATATACATTATACCTACTAGGGACCACCTGCTTCTCCAGCTCTGCAATGTCTGCTTGGGTTCAGAGTGGCAAGGGCAGAATCACCAGTCTGATGCTTTCAAGCCAGGGCCTGGTAGTCTCATGGCAGAGACAGCTCCAGCTGCTTTCCACACCACTGCCAGGGTGAGCTTGGTCAAAGGGACTTGGGGAGACACTAGATCAGTTTTGTTGGAGTCTTCAGTGAGAATAGGGTTGGGTCATCACCCACCATCTCCTTTACCATGTCAACTCTTCTTCTGCTGTCTAATGGTTTGCAACCCAAAGAGAAGGCTACTATTTTAACAGATGTAGACTGTCTTCTTTCCCAATCCCCTTATAGTTAATTGGAAAGTTAGTATGATGCTGAGAAGACAGACTGATTAAAATTAAATTACTCTGAATTAGATTAGGGGAAAGTCAAGTAACCCAGTCGGTTCATAAGAGTTCATAGCAAAAGCATTAAAAAGAAGCTGTTTAGACTGTAAGGAAAGAAAGGATCTAGCCCTAGGAGTGTTCTTGTGCAGGCATCACCCAGCTGGCTTCAGCTGTGGAGTTCACACGGCTTGTAAGACCAGTCTTGGGAGCAGCCAGGAACACGCCGTGCTCACTCATCGACCCCACCATAAACCTAGCTGGCTCTGGGACAGCCTGCAGACTCCCCAGGAGACAGTGTGGCTGGTAGTGGGACCTGTCATGCAGCCATGCAGGAGGCCACAGGCTGTGCCTGGCACCCTGCAGCATCCCATCCCGACTACTGGGCAAGCTGAGACCACAGTGTGTGGGAGATGGTACGTGTTAGAAAGCAGGGCAACATGGAGCCAGCGGGCGTTCCTGTACTCCTTACTTTCATCCGCGCTGCCACAGCAGTGCAACTGCTTCCATGTGTAGCATCCTTTGCACAGAAGGGTTTGCAAGATCTGGGTCACAGCCCGCAAGGTCTTCAAGGACTCCCAAGTATGTTTGAGAAAGCACTTGGCACAAGTAAGGGTGTTTTAAAGTAATAATAATAACAATCAGGAGAGCTATATTCTTCTCTAATGCTATTAAAGCTATTTCATAAAACAACAAAGCTCTCCACAGGTAAGTTTAGGTTATTTGTTCCTCCAACCCAGGGGTTCAGATGGTCATCTGCTTTCACATGCAGCAAGGCAAGACTTTTTTCTCAGCATGTGAAGTTAGGAGAATAATTGCTTCAGAAACAAAGGGTCACAAAATATTCACTATCCTAAAGAGCCACAGATCCTGTAGTTCAATATGTAACACCCTTAGTATACACGTGCCCAATTTTCTTTTCATTTCAAGGTATCTGTACTTGTCTCTGGATTTTTGCTTTTTTGTTCTTCCTCTACAAACTAAGAAAGGCTCTTTAAACTCCATAGTGTGTAATACCTCCTTCTAAGAAGGCATTCATCTTACCACAAGATGAAACAATATATATGTAAATGTACATTGATACATAAAAACTGAAATAAGACATTAACATCTACATTTTGATGCAGTAATTGGGTCTAGTTATGTTGACACAGATGGAGTGAATTATTGGAGGAGAAAAAGCACATCTGTTAAATGTTATTGTTTAATTAAGCCATTAGCAACTGAAAGACAAGAGCCTTTAAATTATAGCATTTTATATTTATCTCAGCCCGTGGTACTTGTATGGCTCCCTTAGCGCTTGGAGCATGTTGCAGTCTTTAATGCAGTCAGTGTAACGACCCCCTGTAAAGGAGACAAAAAAAAGCCCCTCTCTCTGCCTTGCAGATGGGCAGGTGAGCTGCCTGGCCACTAGCCTCCTTGGAAATTTGGGGAACAACACAGTGAGCTGAGGTTAACGTTGTACCACTGACCTGCTTCGTTAGTCTGTGTGGCAAAGCCTCACGGGACCTCTGAGGTGATCTTCATCTGGAGACAAGCATTCTTGTCATTGCTCGGTGAGGGCTTTGCACCCTGACATTTGTGTACCCCCAGTTGTGGAGTTTTGGACGTACAAAATTTGCTGCCCGAGTGCCAAGCTCTGTGTGCACAGCCTAAGAAATTGGCAATAACCCTTTATTACAGCCGCAGGCTCTCTCTGGAAATCTTATTCTCCTGTTCAATTTTACAGGGAATAAATTTCTTAGCTGGAGGGAAATTTCTTCCTGTGAGAGGGGACAAAATGTCTCTGTAAGACACCTTATCAATGGATTTACTACAACACAGAGGGGAAGAAGTATAATCTTGTATTCCAATAAGCCTGCAAATTCACCAGGGAAGAGTCCACTGTCACCCCTGAGGACAGAGGGTCAGCCACAAGCCTGTTCTGCATTGCTTATCTCCTGCCATTCTTGCACTGTCCCCACCTGCAAAAGGGTTGCCAGGATCAGCAGTCCTCGCTCCTGGCCTCAATCCTGCCTTCCTGTGTTGCAAGTGAGGCATGAGAAAGGTGAATGAAGACAAAATAAGGGAAGGTCTTCATCCCACGCTGGTGTGGCAGGGGTGTGTGTGCCGTTCAGGGAGAGCAACCTGGGCCTCGGAGGTGCTGTGGGAAGCTGCTGCGAGCTGCTCTGCAATTCCCCCTCTTATTCAGACAACTGTCTACCAGCCTGGGTGATGTCTCAGCAGGTTCCCACACATGGGAGGTGTTTACTGGAGCCAGGACTTGTCCTGCAGACTGTCCCACCAAACACCTCTCCCCTTTTAAGTTGCATTTACTGGGGAAATAGAGACTTGGGCAATCTTTCCATTTCTCTCCCCTGTTCCTCCCCTCTTACTCCTGTAACAGCTTTTGAATCCTTTGGCTAGTTTTGACCAAATTTTACAGAGGTCTGGAGAGCTTTGAGGTATTAAGCATCCAGAAGCAGCGCAAAACCAGACATCCATAAAGAAGAGAGAGATCCTTTTAGCGGCTTTGGGGTGGAAGAGGTGAACACCATCAGCCTTATCTTTGCCCAGGAACCCAGGCTTCCTTTGTTCTGCTGCTCAAGCAATGCCTGGTGACTGTTGGGGTGGCAAGCATTAGGGTCACAAGTAGTGTCATAAATAGCTCATTTAACTTTTCTGCGCCATTTATACCATCACTGCCAACAAAGTGACACATGATAAATAAAAGTACAAAATGCTTTCAGCTTTAAAAATAGAAATGTTTTTCACTTTAGCTGCTGCAGGAGGAAAGCCTGACTCTGCTTTCACTTATACTGGCATAAAACAAAATTAGCTATACAGAAATGAATGGAGTTACATCTATTAAAAACTGCACAAGTGACAGCAGAACTGACCTCTTTTCTTTTAAATTTCTTCCTACTCAGTACTGTATGAACATCTTTTATATGTGATGCAGTAATCTTTTAGGGCTGACTCCTGCCCCTCAAATCAGAGCCAATGCCATCATTCAGACACAACTGAGTGGAAAATCAGTCTTGGTGAAGACCCTAGTGATACGAGAAGTGATTCTTGTGCCAGCGCGAGGGGTCAGTGCAATGCTTCCACAGGGGGCCAGCATTTGCTTTTCCTACACACTAGAAAATGTTAAAGCACAGCACAGGTGCTGGCAGCAGGGAGGGTGCTCACGGGGCTCTCCAGGGAGCCTCCTTGCTGGTGAGAAGAGAAACACTGACCGACTGCTGATGGTGCCCCATTTAGCTGTCCTTGTCCAGAGCCATTGACTTTGGTCAGGCAGGATCAAGCCTCCATGGGACTTAAGCAGGTTTGCAGGATACATGGAAACTTTCCGAGGGATGCGCCAGACAAAGGAGACGGCATACCCCTCCCAATGAAAGCAGCGCCTCAAAGACAACAAATCGCTTCTCCCAGGGAGCTGGATCCCAGTGCTCTACTGTCTGAGGTGGCAGCAATTTGAAAACTAACCAAAAGCCTTGCTGCTATCCCAGAGTACTGCATTAAATAATTGAAAAATGAATAATTAAATTAAAAGAGGATTATTTCCCACAGGCAAGCAGAAAATTGCTGCCTGCAAGACAAAGGATGATGGCAACAGTTCATTTTCTGCAGTTCTCAGCAGTCAGTAGCGAGGTGATGTGAATAACATTCATGGTGGGCAGGAAGAGCCCCCCCTGAATCACATCGGGTTTTGGCTCCCAGTTTATCCCTAGATTGTCTTTTGCCAAATGCAGGAATAGCAATTTCTGAAGAACAAGGAAGCAAATCAGGAAATACGAGACATTGCCTTTTTCATGAATGTCAGCCTTGGGGTGTGGGGGTATCTATTTACATACAGGTACCTGAGGGATTTGCACAGATCAGCCCGGTTGACTCACAGTTAGCTGCTACACATATTTGTAGGATACATTTCTATGTTTAGTCCTCTACATTTATTTTATTGCTGGGTATGAGGAGATGTGCGCACGTGCTTTGTTCTGACACTTTGTAAGAAGGTATTTAATAGTACTGTTCTTTTTTTTTCCCTAAGATGTATAAATCTGTTTGAACAGATGATGCATTGTAAGAGTCTGTATTTCTCATGAACTATAATTAAAAATGAACAACTCTCTGCATAGGATAACAATACCGTAATATACTTGCTCTCCTCACAGAAATTTAAACAAGTCGACATGCTGAGTGAATAATGATCCTACATTTATGCAGCACTTATTTTCCCTAAGTAGCTGCAAGCCCTTGGTACACCAATACTCAGGCTGCACGAGGCACTACAATGGGGTCTGAACACATCCAGTGGGGAATAAGTTGGACTGCAACCCTTTCACTTTCCCAGCACCTCAAGCTCTCCTTGCCCTGCAAAACCTCTCACCAGCCACCATATCCCTTCATTGACCCACTCTTTTCTTTGTGCCTTTTGTATCTGAAAGCCCTCTTTTTCTTCTCTGTCTAAGGCTGATGCTGGCAGCTCTCCCAAACCCCTCCCTAAAACCCCTGTTTCTCCAGTGAAGCAATTTCTTCACTCACCACATCAGTGTTGGCTGTAAAAGGTCAGGGTATTTTGCCAGTACCTGTGACTGCGCTGTCACAAACTAGATGGCCGTGATGGTGTCACGGGATTCAGAAACACATGTGCAGGAGGGGTAAGGATTCAGTCCTGTTAGTCCCCCTTCCTCCCTCCACTAGCAGGTCCATACTCATCAGCACGTCACACCATACATATCCAAAAACTGTGACCCTGTGTGGGAACCCAGAGTTTCAACAGCAGATTTCTCATTTTCCACCCCCTATGCCAAAGCAGATGGGCAGAGAAAGCAGCAAGTAAACAGCATGCTTGACACCACGGCGCAAGGCTGCAGCAGAACAATTTCTGGATGCCAACCCAGGGCCCCAGTCCCAAAAGCAGCCCTTTCCTTCTAGTCACCCATCACATAGGTTTGTGTCCAAAATGTTTTGCTCACCTATTCAGATTGCAGCTGCCTGTGAGACAGACCCTTGCGCCAGGCTGAGCACTAAGCTCCACCGCAGCAATGGGGGAGCTGCCTCCACTTCTATGGAGAGTATGGCTGCAGGCTGCATCGTGAGAGAGGACACCTTTTGTGGGTTGTGGCTTTTGAGTACAGGAGGAATAAACTGACACTGGAGCCCTGAGGTAGGGGAAAGGCAGGGGTGAGGCCTTGGCTGGCCACGCAGGCTGCTCCATCTCCCTCCTCATACAAAGGTCCAGCAAACCAAGGCTAACTCTCAGCACAGGAGCAGAGAGCAGCACAGCAACTTCTCCCTCCATGTAAAAGCATGAATAGCAGTACAGTGGAGGCTAGTGGAGGAGATATTTCAGCACGTACCTTTTCATTAGACCACCCTTACTTTTGGTAAACGAATCTCCAGTGCTTTTAAAAATGGCTTCATTGTGATGTGTTCCAGGGCCAGTCATCACCGATCCAAGAATAACATTTGCACACACAGTACTTTAAACTTAGTATTCATGCAGTACCCGGCACCAGTGGTCCTTTCTCTGCCTGTGCAGCTATTCGCTTATCTCAGCCTGTCTAACAGCTGCAGGAACACAGTGGGTGATATTTCCCCCTGTCCTGAAGCCCTCCCAGCTAAACCAGTGCAAAGCATCTTTGTCCTGCTCAGATCCAGCCCCATCTCTCTCCACCTTGCCGGCAGGGGCTAAAACTGCCCAAGGGATACTCTAATCCCAGCCATCTGGCAGTGGCTCCTGGGGGGGATGGTCCTCCAGCTCCAAACTGTCAGTGTGCTGCCAGCTGAGTGCTCCCTGCTGCTGGAACAACTCCCGGCCGGCTGGCTGCCGCCAGCCTCCAGCCTCTACTTCCCACCGGTGCAGAAGAAAGGAGCCAGTTCAGGGATGGGCGAAGAGGGAATTGAGCTTGGACCCTCCAGCGAGGCGTTTGCTTTCCCTCACTTGTCGGGAAACACTAAAGTACAGGTTTTGCGAAGGTGTGTCAAACCCTGTGATCTAATCAGTTAGCACTGGCTCTTTTCATCTTTACCTTCGACTGGTCATGGTCTCCTCTCAGTAACCACCAAGCAACTGTGCTGGGACCAGCAGCAGCAAGCAGAGCCTGTCCCCCTCCCAAATGACTCGGGCCCTACAAGGGTACCCTTGCAAGGCAGGCAGGGTTAGTGTTATTATTCCCTCAGACAGATGGGAAAACTGAGGAGATGTGATGGAGAGATTTGCCCAGGGCCCTCCAGCTAACCTGCACTGCAAATGCATGAATTACTCAGCCCTGTGCTCCAGCCAGTCGGCTCGAGCTGCCTCCGGTACTCATTGCTGCAAACCACTGGCAAAAGCATAAGCGCATCAGTACTGGGTCAAGCCAAATTCCCACCTCCCTCTACATCCCATCTCTGGTGAAGGGCATGGGTGGCCACTGGCAGAAAGGCTATGCCAACAAGTCTGGTAAGGAGCATCTCCCTCCCAGGATGCCTTGAAAAACTAGCAATTCCTTTCTATCCCCATCACCTCTCATAATGATTAAAGCACTGAATCACGCCTTTTGGCTTGCAGCACTTCCATTGTGCAGGTCTGTTTGAGCTGATGAAAGGAAACACTTTGATGATCTTAATCAGAACTTCCCTCTAAACACATGTTTCCGTCCTCGCCACAGCAGAAGCAAACACAGAACTCTGCTACCCGAGACCACGCATCTAAAACACACTTCCAGCCCCAAAGGTCACCAGAAATGGAGGAAAAAAGATAACTCTGCTCTCAGACTGTTAGCCACGCTGAACAAAAGATTCCTCTCCAGTCCCAAGAGCAAGAAGGTTCCTGGTAGGCAGTGGGGTGTCAATAGCAGATCAGTGCATTTCAGCCTGATTCCAAAGCCACCGAGGTCATGAGGAGCTTTTCAGTGGGGTCCAGATCAGGTCCTCAGGGAGCACGTGTCATCGACAGCAAGACTGGCCATATGGTCCCGAGATCTAAACTGTGTCATGAGAGCATAGGGCAATGCGCTTCAAGCAGGCGCTGAAGAGACAGTTATTCACCATATGCTATTGATCCTCCCTTCTACCTTGTGAAGATGTTTTATATACTTTGCATCAGAGGTAATATTTACCCAGGAAACGTAATAAACAGCATTGCCACAAAGACAGCACACAAACTTTACACTACTGGCAGATTAAAAAGTCATCCGCTCCCTAGCGATTTCCTCCTGCACGTACCGAAGAAGTCCAAGTGTGGATAAATTTAACACAGATGATTCTCAGTTTTTTGCTTCTGGAAAATGTTGCCCTGGCAGATCTCAGAGTCAAGCTATACATCTGTCACTCTCTCCAGTCAAGTCCTTGGGAATCTATATTTATAGTCCCAGGCTTTGTACAGTTAAAGTCTGCGCCAAAGCCTGCTGGAGTTGACGGAAATCTTGGAAAAAAGCCTTAGAAATATTTTATAAAAGCACAGTTTTGACTAGAATATGTTAAAATGTTAGAATATGTAAAAAAAAATTAAAAAACATTTTTTAAACATTTCTAAGAAAAACCTATCCATCCAAAGGCTTCATCTAGCATATTCTGAAATCAGCTGTGGATGTGTGCTCCTGAAAATGCTTGGGGCAGGGAGATTACCTGAGCAAAACATATAACCTACTGTGCACAGCACCCTGTGCTCCTCCAGCACTTCAGCCTCTGAGCTGGGTCAGAGGGAGTTCTGTACAGCTGATTCAGATTCCACTTCAGCCTACCTTTCTGTTAAAACAAAGGATGTTCTACAGCCTCATTACCTGCTGTTACCAATCACCAAGGAACCGGGGCAGGGGGTGTACTTTAACAAAAGCAGAGAGAGTTTTCCCCCTTTTTAAGCTTGTGGGGAATAACAGCATTTCCTGCAAGAATTTTTGGGCGAGCACAATCTTCCTCTGGGACTCCACTGCAAAATAATGGCTTTTTTTGGGTGACTGAAAAAATGTCAGCCTATCTTTTGTCCTGGACTCCTTCAGCTTTTGCCAGGTTTTATAATCCCTTGAAGTCTGGCCTACAAGAGTCCAGAATGTCTGATCTGTAGGTCAGAGATGCAGGTACCTTGAAGCGGGGAAAACCCCCAAAAAACTTCAGGGTAATAAATGGATAAGGGAAAAGTATACATCACAACTTTAAAATCCTGGAGGAACTGAAGTAAGTTATAACAAGTCCTATAGGGAACTTCAGAAGAACAGCATTTCCAGCTGAGATAACCAAAAGAAAAAAATAATTGAAATGCTAACCAGGAGCATTTGTAGGTAGTACAGACCTCTACAAGGCTTCTCCAGTAAACTTTGCTTCTCAAGGTTGAAGGTGGTCTAAACCAACTTTGCCAAGCCTTGCACAGCTGGCATAGGCCTCTAAGCTAACAGGATCTGACAAGGCTGGAGCCAGCTTTAGCATCACAGAGCATGATCAGGCCAACCATCTTCCAGTGTTCCCACATTCACATGTATTTTAGTGTCATCTACAGCAAACCCATGGCTGAGGATATATAAAAGAAGATGCTGACACACTGGCCCATGGGTTCACCATGCAGCATCTGTACCACCAGATTTCGTGCGCAGGTGCCCCAGTTTCCGTACACAGGCACTCTTGTGCTGAAAGAGCAAGGTCAGAGGTGATCCAGGGCCCGCTCCTGCCTGCACGCTGTCCACATTGTTGGATTTAGCTTGTCTACTGCCAGAGCCTAGCTTGGATGTGAAGGGCCATAGGGCAGCACCCTTAGGCAAGACTGAGCTCAGCTGTAAAAAACATGGCACAGCGTGTCCTTACATCCTTTCCTTCTGCTCAGATTTTAGCACACCAGCTTGGGTACCAGGTGAGCCAGGTCTCAACTTAGACTTGTTTGAATTCTCAAAACTCTGCCTGGGGAGCTACTGTGTGCAAAAGGCAGCCAGAGTCCATGAGCCCCCAAGCATCGCCCAGTCAGCTGTGCTAGTAGCCCAGGCGGCTACCTCTGAGCAGCGCAGTTTTCATGGTGCTGCATAGCTGAGGAGAGGAGGGCTCACAAGGTCTGAAACTAGAGGCTTCTCTGCCCATGTTGTCTATTAAACCTCATCTAGGAAGTGTTTTCACCACACATGTAGCCAATTCATTCCCCCCCTGCAAAAGGTGAAATAGGTAGAACAATTTACTCTTACTCTGCTTCTCCGCCCCTTGTACAGCAAGAAGCTTCATTCACAATGTGGGAATCCCAGGCATAATTTCCTCTTCTAAGAGGGTAGATACATGCTGTAACTACAAAATAACAGGTTCTATCCCAGGGAGGTGCTTCATACCCAAAATAAAACCGGGACACTTGGCAAGAGACAACAAGATTTGGTGGGGGAATCAGAAGCTGTCAAAGGAAGTTTTGCTGCTGCAACAGTTTTGAAGAAGAAGAGGCTGTAGGATGATGGAAGCCACGGAGCAAGGTCACTACTAGCTTCAGCAGTCTGAGTCAGGGTCCAAATTCTTAGCCTTCTATCATACCTAAATGCTAGATTTTTTGAGATTTCCTTACAAATTTTATATAACTCTTCCTGTTTATGAGGCTGATGCTGTGTACCTGCTGCTTTTACATGCCATGGTACAACGTGATCTGTTGAATGTATTTCACAGAGTCTGATGCTAGCAAGTGGCTTTTAAATGACTCACACAATTGCTTGCTGCATGCTTGGGCAGATGAGGGCCCCAGGACTCCAGGAATGCCTCTGTTTCCAGGACATACCTGTTGGTTTTATAATATGTAAATATTTATTGGCTGGTTTTGTAACTTCATGAAGTTATGAACCAGTGAAATTGAGAATGAGTAGCTTTATACTGCACAAATCCAAAGTACACTTCCAGTGTGTGTCAGTCAGTGTAGCTCCACTGACTCGGATGGAATTGGGTCAATTTACGCCAGGTGAGGAGCTCATGAGACTGGAGACATAACCCCAAAAAGGCCTGTAATAAGACACTATCCTGCTTTTTCTTTTTGCAAGTGTACTAGCACTGCATCTTTGCAGATGACTGCATGCTATGCCACCGCTGGCCCTTCACACACAGCAACTGGCACTGATGTTTATCGCAAGCAATGTGTGAGGTGTAAGGGAGAAAACCACAGCAATGACAAGAACTTGGCACCGCTTTAGTCCCACTTGAGCCCTGTTTTGATACCAGGGGTATTCCAAAGGCTCTGCCTGCCCGCTCTGCACAGGCACAAATGGCAGCCTTTGACTCCTGGGTGTCACTAGTTCCTGCCCTTTGCTGTGGCTTTAAGACACAAGTGCATTGGAAGTGCCTGGCTGCAGTTCTTACAAATACCAGCACTTTGGGCTCTTGGAGCAGCTGCATCCTTATCCCCAGCATCTGAAAACCACTTGTATTATTAAAGTGGCAGATTTCAGAATTGGCATTTCCCCATAACCACAGGTATTCTAAATATTTAGCAAAATAAGATGGCATGCTGGACCAGTTCTTGTGGGTCCTGTGTAGTGCTTAGGCAGGAGACTAAAACATACCAGAGTCGCCTCTGTGTGAGACAAGCACTGGATGTGATTCCTCCCCTCTCTCAGGCAGAATGCAGCCACCATGCTCACAAAACCACAAAGATTCCTCCATAAGCATTGTTCTTCTTGAAGCGTTTCATGTCCTTGTACACAAAATGCTGCAAGACTCATAACCTACTTAAGGTTGGTAATGCAAAGTGGGAAATAATTGTCCCCAGGAAGCTGCTGGCTGATGGAAGTTCCACTGGTGTGAATAACCAACACAATTACAGGGAAAGGCAGCCATCTTCAACGAACTGGTAATGGGACACTGAGCCTTTAACTGTTAGATCAAAGTGCATATGTGTCCCAGAGCAGCATTGACTCACGTTATTTGATGTCCTATGGGAAACATGCTAGTAAGGCTCATTTCGGCTCCCTAACTCATCAGAACCATTGAAACTGAAGGAGCTGGGGCCTCCAAAAGACTGAGATGCTTCTGTTGGTCCTGCCAGAATCATATCTACACCTTTGGAAACCTGGCCTTACTTGTCTCTGCCCCAAGGGCCACTGCTGCCACTTGTGCAGACTGTCTCAATTTTTGGCCAAGGACAGAAACAGTGTGAAAACGAGAATCCCATTTTAGCACTCATGTCAATTATTTATTCATGAATGCTGATTTATTCATCAAGATGTCTGCTTTCAGCTGTGATTTAACATCTTTGCTAAACATGGGTTTCATTTAAGTAACAAGGAAGTTCACTCTGGTCCTTCACCTACCTAATAAGGACCAGCAGGGGTCCTTATTTAATAAGGACTGCAAATGGACTGATCTGAATTCTGTCTTTAATAGACAAAATTAATAGCAAAGATTGATTTCCTCCACTGCAGGAATGAGCATTAGGACGAGCATTATGAGGAAGTCAGGCTAAATGTCATCTCTAAGCCTTAGTATCTATTTAGGCAGTCACTTTACAGAAACAAACAATTTGATCTATGCAAAAGGCAGATAACGCATAGGAAAAGCAAATGCTCCACAGACCTTTCTGGACCATAAATGTCTGTCACCTAGTTGCCTGAGACTGTGTGGAACCAGAGTCAAACAGCCCAGGTGGCCCTCCAAGTTCTATATTTGTGCTGAGTATAAAGTAATTAATTTATTGGTCAGAGAAGATATGTTACAGGTATCTCCAATTTAGATAAAAAATAAAAGCCTTTCTACAGTCACCCAACCATGAATCACCAGGACTTTACACAGAGTGATAGCCATGTGCTGCAAGGCTCGCTGTAACATTGCATACGGTACAGCAAGTCTGAATTGCGATATGAATTCTTAGTCTGAGCAAATTCACTCTGTAAATGAGAAGTTCCTACACGATGTCACTCTTGCACATTTGCACGGGTAACACTGGCTTCCTGGCAGCTCAGTAAGGATATTTAATACAAATGGAATAGGCGGGGGTCAATGTACCTAGAAAGTGGCCCAAGACCTAATATGAAACGAAACCAAGTAAGTGAGATTATCTGATCGTGACCAAGTCACCACAAACTAGCCTGAGCTGCGGTAAATGGCTATGGGTATAGTTTTAGCACATGGCAGTTATGACCCTCTAGTAATGTTCTGCTTCTTAGCTGCAGTGGTCTAGGAGCTGACTGTGGCTCAGCTCAGAAGCAAGACTGTGCCCATGCCACGTCTTACTGCCACAACTGACCTGAAGGAAAAAATTAGCAGCCCCAGCTCTGTCACGCCTCCCTGCTGGCATCCACTATTCCCTCACACCTCCTGGTACGGTGCTCAGGCAAAGAGTGGCCAAGCTCTCCCACGAAAGTGACTAGTCTAATCACCTTAAATGGTCTCAGAGAGGTTACGAAATGCCCAGACAACCAACTCAGCAAGCAGAGTAGCTGGCTGGTGGAGATGTGGGGCGTAACAAGGAGCTACAGGTGGTGACCTCTTAAGCCAAACAAAAGAAGACATGCACCCACAACCCAGCTTGTCAAAAAGCTGTAGCTCAGTCACGTGGAAGTATGTGAAAATACCCAAAGCCACATATTGCTCTATTTTCTCCCCTTTGGTTGTTGTTTATTAATGAATCCTTCTACAAGTCTGGGGGAATGACATCGGGATGAAACAAAGTATGTACTGGCAGTGAGTATGCACCATGATCTGCTATATACTTTGCATGCCTTTTTAAGTGCCAATGTTTTTCTTTTTTTTTTTTTTTTTTCCCCAAAGCCTGGCATATTACCATGACAGCTTTACAGTGAGACACCAGTCCAACATGCTGACATCAACTAAAAAGGCATAGCAACAACCCAGCCCTTTCACATACTTTACGAGTACAATGTGTTAGTGTTAAGCAATATTTGAAGAGATACTAGGCAAAGTAGTTCCCAGGAAGACCCGTATTCTGACTTCATGCAGCCAAAGAAATATATGACAGAAAAGATAAATCCCAGTTACACGGCTGATGGCCCATCTAGTCAGGGAGCAGTTGAGAGCCTGAAGTGTAAGAAATGACCTATGAAAGACTGTCCTCTTTGTTCTTTTCAGTTCATTTGCTGTATTTTTATGCTGGCAAGAGTTGTTTGGTAACACTAAGTAGCGTAATTGCGCAAAAGGGTTGCTTATTTGGCATCTAGTGAAGATAGAGAGGTAAGAAAAAGCTGTGCCAATAATGACTTGTATTACAAAGGGCTGAGGTGGACAGTGTACTCTGCTGGAACCACACTAAAGCCCCAAAGCAATGGCACATTTGCACTATCAAAGGTCTGCATGTTTCACAAAGAAAATGGTGCTTCATCTCTGGAAATGGACAGATAAAGGGTTCAGCTCAATCTCTGCTGACATACAGTCCTTCATCGCTACTTTACAACGTTCATGTCTTACGCAATTCATGCAGCTTCCCCCCTGCCCTCCGCCCCCTTTGCCTTGTTCAGAGATGGAAATATTCTGCTGGCTTGTGTGTTGTAGCAGCTGCTCCTCTTGACATTTCTGCTGCAGGCTGGGATACAGACCCTGAGAGTTAGTTGTAATGAAATAGCTAATATAACCCTTCCTCTCATTTCCCAGTATTTCATATGAAATAGATATTCTAATTTAGGCAATCATTCCTCTGAGAAGCCTTCCAAGGTTAGTGGAGATTCAAAAATAGTTTGAAACAGCAACAACCAAACCAAGAGTGCTTCAAGCTTTAATTTTCCTCAGAAAACTTTTGCTGTTTATTAGAAGAAGGTAAATGTTATTTCTAGCAGGTATCCTGCGAGGAACTTCAGTCTGTTAGCTATTTGCTCCCACTCCTGAGACGGGTACCCAGGTAAATAGAATAAAGGTACAGAAAGCTAAATTCTGATGCTGTGAGTATATAGGACACAGCACAATAAGGGAGCTTGGCTTTGGCCCATTGAGTGCATTTGTAGGTCAAAAAGTTCCAGGGAGAAATTAATATTATTAATATTGCATTTATATGATATAACATCTAAGGTGAGGCTTCATCTGTTGAAGGGAGAAATAAAGCAGTGTTTTCTGGATAGGAAAATGAATACAGTGATTGCAACATGAAAAAGTGGCTTACTCTTGGCAGGCCATTTCTCTAATGGGGCTGCAAGAGCTGCTCATTAGGAGTGTTTTAATCACAACCAGTGACCACTGAAGGCTCTGTAAAGACAGCCTCCATTAGTTTCCATCACACTGCAAATACACAGCCCATGCAAACATTCAGGTTTTTTCAAGCTCCGCTGAGACCACTGGCTAACAAAACCATCAGCATCGCATTGAGCAAATTTGACAAAATAAGAAGAAAGCTGAGTGTCAGTCAGTGAGACCTGGGAACAGAGATGTCAATCTCGAATCACCCTTTTTGTGCTTCTGTCCGTTACCTGAAGAAATGTGGGACATCTGGGAAGCAGGAATTGCAAATGCAGTCAGTTACCCTCTCAGCTCTGACAGATCTAGTTTGTGTTCTGGTTGTACTGCTCAATAATTTCTTTAGGGAGAGGTATGTTGCAGTAACAATTAATTGAAAAATGGTAATTAATTGACATACACACTCCATCTCAGCAACTAGAAAATGTTTGTTCCTGGCACTGGAAGGAGACAACAGTCTCCTTGTCCCAGGTCATTTTACAGCTCTATTAATCACCTGCGTTTGCTCCAATGGAGAACATGCTTACCGCAACTGCTTTGTCTCATGCCTGCATATATTTTCGTACCCTGATTCTAGCATAGCCTCCAGGAAACTCCATCAGTGCAGGCAAGCTGCATCATGCAGTTCACAGAGGCACACAACAATGCGCTTGGCCAGCTCGATTAATATCATCATGAGGCATACTGATACTGCTTTTTATGCATCTATCTTTTTCAGATTCCAGCAACAGCTTTACCGTCATTAACTGACTAAACAGAATATTGGTGGGATGCAAGATTTAACCCATGGTGAATATTTCTTAACACATGCAACCCTGATGGAGGCTTGCTGCTAGATTGCCATGGGCCTTTTCCCAAGGTTACATTTGCATTGGCCGCCTTCTGTATGCTGATGTCTTCTATCTATATGTTAAAAGAGGGGCTAGGAAATACCTGCCTTGGACATGCAGCAGATTACTATAAATCAGGAGTCCTAGCAGTGAATTTCCAGGTGTTACAAGCCCCTGCATTTAAGTGAGGTACAGCCCATTGATCATACAGCCTCCCTCCAAAACCTCTCTGTGTCAGCTTCCTCCCTGAAACCTGCATTTCCCTCAAGATCTAGTACTGATTCCTCAGACTCAGTCCAGAGATTATAAATATCCCTTATCTCCCACCTTCCAGTTAACATTTTATGAGAAAAACTGAGGAAATACAGTGACACAGATTTTACATGGCATCCTAAAACAGCTCATTAAAAGCAAACAAACAAGAGATCTTCCCAGACCTCAAACCCTTCCTGAAACACAGCTTCCCTCCATCTCAATCTGTCCTGCTTCAGAAGTCCCTGGGCATCCATCTGTGGCAAGGAAGGCAAACAGGCAGTTCAAGGGATACCTGCTGTGAGATCTGCATCCCTCGATCTAGAGGCCAGTTCGGCCCCTTCCCCTCACGCTCTAGCTTTCTTGTGCATCTCCTTCAGACTTCACCCAGGAGAACTCTGATCACCTCTTTAGCTTTGCCAAGTTGCTGACGAGTTTCTAGTGCTCCTGGAAAAAAGGGTACGAGTTTGTGTTAGGAGGTAATGCAGTCAATGGAACAAAACCCATTATGCCATCTAGCAGCAGCAATCCAGAAAGCCTTTACACTTTGAATATCAGAAAACACCACAGCTGTAAACCTCTGCAGTGTATGTATAAGGGCTTGCCCGTCATGTTGGATTTTAGGGACCAGTCTACAAACAGAGATGCAACAATCTCCTGTCCCTCTTCCTGATAAGCAACAGCTAATGAATTTTTTTGGGGGATTTTTGCCAAGGGGAAAACAATAGCCTGCTCAAGCACTTCAGCTTGAATGGGCGCAAGCTATTGTGCATCATCTGTTCATCCAAATCCTGCGAGAAGGCTGGGGGAGCATAATCAGAATTCGGCATATGTGGAGAGGAGAGAGATGCGTGTCTGCTTTTTCCATAATCCCAACATACTCTATTATTCCACCAGGGAGGATGGAGCTATGGAGATAACGTTGTGACTATCAGCCAAACTTGAGACATCAATTCTGACAGTAGCAGAGAGTACGCCATAAGCATATGAACACATTGACCACATTGACCATGAAGTCAGTAACTCACCTGAACAATTTCATTGTCCTCTTTAAATGTCAGGTTGCACTCTATCATACACTAACCATTACATGATCCCACAAATTAGTCACAGCTTGGGCTAGAAAACACCTGGTATGGAGCTTATCAGGGGAAGCTAAGCTTGGACATTATGAAAATGTTCTTCACTGAGAGGGCGGTTGGTCACTGGAACAGGCTCCCCAGGGAAGTGGTCATGGCACCGAGCCTGTCAGAGTGTAAGAAGCGTCGGGATGATGCTCTTAGTCATATGGTTTAGTTTCAGGAAGTCCCATGAGGAGCAGGGAGCTGGACTAAATGATCCTCATGGGTCCCTTCCAACTTGAGATTTTCTATGATTCTGTATCAGATTATCAATAAATATGGTCTCCCCAGCAGTTTTACAGGTAGAAGAAACTTCAAAAATTGAAAGAGGGTAAATGAAGTCATGAAACATCTATTTCTGTAATATTACATCTATTTGTAATATGTTGCATCTAATACAATGTCTATTCTGCAATATTAGCTTTGGTGTTTGTGAGACTTTCCACAAAAGCAAACGCATGAAGGAAGAACAGGAAGGTTACATATTAGTAAAATCCTCTAAGCTGAGAAAGCTTTTTAATAAATGGAAAATAAAGTTGTTTTGTGCTTTCAGAAACCTGAAAGATGATACTATTTTGTAAGCCAACTACAGAATATGAACATAATTTGTTATATTGTTTTGGTAAAAGTGTTTGTCGACTGTCTTTCAACTCTAGCTGTAAAGAATTTATTTCATTTTGAATGCAATCAAAACATATTTCATTGTGCTTATATGCTAGCAGAATGACTCTCAACGTTACAATGAACAAAAGTCCGAACTGGCAACTGCTGCTAGTGAGTGCCTGTTTTTGACACATACCTCTTTGTCAGCTGCTGCAAATCAGTCATCATGAGATCAGAAATTCATTGCAGAACAAGGTAATGTACACTGCAGGAAATGTTCCGTGACTAACAAAGTATAATTTGTTTAATCTGATATTATTTTCTCAGTTAAGTGGCTTTTCATTTCTTCTTTTAGATTCAGGAATGACCACTGTATTCTAGTGCATATCTCCTATGTGTACTGCCTGAAATTGTACAGACGCAACATCTTGTCTGCGGAGGTCGAAACCAAAGGTCGGTTTGCCTAACACTGGGATATGGGCCAGGTCTTGTCTATGTTTCTCTCTCTCTCCCGAAATCATTCTCGTATTGGTGCCAGGAATTAGGATATTCACCTTCTCTAGGTAAACATCAGTTTATAAAAAGGAGAATATAATTGCACAGAAGAAGCTATGATACGTCTTGGGATTAGTGAATGCCTCCTAATTGAGCTTTAGTGAAAGCGGCAGTTCTGGCATTATTTTTATTCACCTTGTGGAAAATTATTGGAGCATATTTCATATAATTAGGATCAAGAATGGATTTGGCATCACTTCCAGCAAATGCCCCTGAACACTAATCCGGTTTATTTGGCATCACTGCTGAAGCTTCTCTTGTGGGGAATACAATGACAACAATTAACCTGGCAATACAGAACAGAAATGGGAAGTGGGAAATTGTCTTGTCTTTTATCCACATACAGCATGAAGTGTGACCTCATTCAGCAACAGAGCAGCAGTGCCTCGAATTTATTTTCTTCTTTTTTTCCGCATCTTGAGATGCCCTAAGGAATCTTCTGGTTTTTTTCCCATCTCACCCAAAAATCCACGTTTTTCATGCTCTCCAAAAGGGCCTCAACAGACACATGGGCCCTATTTAAAGTATTTGTAGCTAAATGTATTGGATTTAACCAGGTGTTGTTGAGTGACCAAAAAACTCCTTCCCTTTCTAGAACTAGAACCAATATTGACTTTCAACAGCTGTCAGTTCAGAGTATGAGATCAGTAGCAGGATTTGGGCAAGGTCTTTAGGTTACTGCACCAGGAGGTAAATTTCTTTTTATTTTAAATAATTGCATAAGATCCATACAAACTCCAGTTTCTAGTGGGTTCAGTTTGTTCCTTTTCATTGAGTTTTCTGGACAACTCATCAAAACCCCTTTTTTCCTCCCCTTGATCCACTAGTTAGGAATACAGCACTGGCAATATGTATTAAGATTTCTAGGTCAGGTGCAGTTACAAGTCATCCATCCATACCTTTCTTTTCCTTTGATCTAGTCATCAAGCTGGATGATGGCACAGCGAGACTTGGGGAAACTAGTCCTGCAAAGTATTTTTGCAGGGAGGATGTTTGGAAGAGGAGTCTTCCACTAGCAGCAGTACAAAGAGATGAGGTATTAACCTGGGATCTTAAATGCTACAGAGCTTGAAAGACTTAGAGAGATTTACAGAGACACGGGGGAAATTGACAGGAAAGAGGAAGAGCACAGAGATTTGGTTTAGCTGCTGAACCAGCTGAGAAAAGGATGCCAAAGAATTCTTTGGGGAAGAGTGGGAGAGGAGGATGCTGTGCACTCAGGGAAGCCTTAGACTTAAACCCAAAGAACACTATCAAGTGGTGAGGAAATTTAAACAGGGAAATATGTAGAGCTGTTTATTGGCATTATATGGGGTTTGTTTTTATTTCTAGAGCAATATATTTCTTTTGCCAGATGTAGGACCTGAGAACACAATAAATGCCTTGCCCAGGCTCATATGCTGTCCCTGACCAAGGTAGTAGGAAACACCATCCAGGCAAGTGTGCTCAATTTAGGAACAGTCACAAAATCTGCCTGTTTCCTCTGTTCTGGATGGCCAGAGAGGTGAGCTGTGAACCCCTGAGCACTTGCAGAACTGTAGCTCAAAGCAGGAATTTGCCTAAGCTGCTGAGCAGCCCGAGGAGGGCAGCTGTGGGCCTGGGGCATATGGTTTCTACACAAAGTCCCATTTCTTCTCAGGGAAATACAGAGAGAGCCTGTGGCCAAGCAACGTGTGAGAGAGGCTGAGAAAAAGGCAAGTGCTGCAACACGCTTAGGTGTAGAGCACCTGAAGAGCCTCCTGTAGACTCAGTGTAGTGGGGATGAGGCATAGGACCATGGGGAGAGCCACGCTGGTGTTTATGATGAGCAACTGGAGATCACAGGATTGTATTTCAGTCACATTATTAAAACTCTTTCCAAACACAACAGATTTGGGGAATGCTGTCAGGTCTAGCCCCATCTTTTCTGAAATCCTGGGAAAACAGAAGTGACTCACAGCCTGTCCTGCTCATTAACACCCCCCTCCCCGCAGCCCCCTAACAGTCTTGAGCAAATGCCAAAGCTGAGAGCTCTTCACAGAAAGCGTCCTTCCATTATCCTGAGCTCCAATCTGTGCTCTATCCTTTTCTTCAACAGCAGAAAAGGGATGTGGTAAGTAAATCCCGTGCAAGCTGTTCACATTAAAACCAACAGCTGATCCTGTAAGATTGCTGCTCATGGTGAAATACCTTGCCTGGTAAGGGAGTACCTGCCTACAGGTGCTGGACTGACTGCAGAGGTGGCCCAAACAGAGCCTGTTGCAGCAATTCAGCTGTGAAGCAACAAGTAACTAACTTGCAATAGCAAGGCCCGCTATGGGGAAAAAATGCACTGTTGCAACACCCCGGAGAGACAAAAATGAGAAACTTCCTAGAAACTGCTGATTTGTGATTGTGCAACAGGAACCCACCCAGAGCCTCCATGTGCAAACCAACACATGGCAGGAACATATCTTCCACAAGGAGTGGAAAAGACTATTTTTCCTAAGCAAATAAGTCACTTTTGCCAGGCGTAATTTCTGCCAACCCATTGCATCACAAACTCAGTCCTCCACCAATGATCTGTGAGGTTTTCAACAGCACCAGCCTCATCAGGTGAGCCAGAGAAAGGGGACCAGTTACTGCCAACACAGCTCAGTACCATGGCCTATTTTTCCTGTTCTGTCCCCCCAAAAACTCATTTACAAAGCAGAGAGGAGCCAAGGGCAGAACCAATGGCATTGCACCCAGGAGGATCTGACCCCTGCTCTGGAAGTGCCTAGTGTGGAAGGAGTGGCCAACCTCTGAGGCCAGTCCTCCCCGCTGCTGCCATCAGCAGGGACTGAGCGGTGACCTGCGGCTGCAGCTGGTCCCTGTCCTGTGTCGTGTCATGTCGTGTTGCCCTCCAGTTTTACTCATGCTGCTGCCCCTTGCCTGCCCCTCCACAGCATCTGCACTTGGAAAGTGATACAGGCCACAGCGCTGCTCCAGACCCCATCGGGTGCAGGAAATATTCTGGCTCATTTTGAGGAGTTTTTGTTAAATTAAACATTTTATTTTTATGCATAAATGCGGTCGTATCCTGTTTTTAAACTTCGAGGCTCCTAAATTCATCCTTGGCTCAAAAATCTTGGATACCCATCTTCTGGTACCTAAGTTTAAAAAATCTGGCCTGGATCCTTCATGTCCTCTCTTGTGTCAGACATTGTACGGCCCTCTAAACAGTGACAGCTAATAAATTGCATATGCTGCAATACCAAGCTTCATGAGCAGAAAATGGTGTGTCACCCTTAACCATGAATTTCCTTCTCTCTTTTCCTAAAAATCTGTGTAATAACAATTAGCACAGCTTAAATGTGTACCTTACATTTTCATGGGTTTCAGCCACAAATATTTTTACCTCACATTACATATGAAGTAGAAAAATAGCAATGTTCCCTGTCAGCACAAAGAGAAGTGAAAGATTATAAATCACTGACTTGTAAACTGCACCCAAGAATCAATAAAATGTAAACAGCTACAAAGTAGAAGGTAGAAATACATTAAATATGAATGATAAGAAAGAGGAATAAGACTGGAAGATGATAAGGCTGTGTATTTCATTGCATGAGACACAAGTGATGGAGAATGGTTCTGGGTTGGTAAAAGGAGAGAAGTTCTTTGCAAAAAAAATAGTTTCTGACCGTGTAACCCCGTCCACTACCCCTCTCATGGAGACAGAATATATCATACGAGTGTCAACAACTTTTAGAAACTTTACACATCGCTGATTACAAATGAAAATGTAATGCAGTCTACATGTGTTCTGGCTCTTATCTCTCCTCCAGGGGAAAGCATTAAAGCCTCAGCCTGCCATGGAAAATGTAGTATTCAGACATCTGTGACCCGTATGTGTAGAGAAGAGAAGATAAGGTGCATATCAAGCCTACATCTGTGACAGGGGTCTTGGAGTCTCTAGAGACAGATGAATGAATGCATATGAAGACTGACTGAAAATCTTCTAATTAAACCTTTGCTTTCCCCAGAAGCATTTGCTCTCCACAGAGTATTTTTTGTTTTGAAGGAAAAGCTCACCAAAAATATTTTAGCCAATATGCTCAATACCCAATGCTTTTCCCCCTCCCTTCTTTTTCTTTTAAGAAATAAATAGCCTATTCTTGAGCAAAGATACTGTGCATACATTAAAGACTCCCTGGAGAAAGTTCAGCCCTGCTAGCTTACCACGGAAGGTAAGAGGTAACCTGTTAACGGTTGCAGGATGACATTAGAAATAAGGGCTATGAGAGAGATTTGGATCTTTGAAAAATAACTAGTCCTGAACAACAGCAGATAAATAAATCAGAGCAAAGCCATGGGTAGCTGCTTGGATGAACAGTGGCCTACTGGTCAACACAGTAAGGAAAACAGCAGTACCAGTCAGTAGCCTGTACTGGCAGTGTTGGTGAGACAAATAAGGTAGAGTTTCAACTTCAAACTTCTGAGCAAGGCTCTTGAGTTTTACTGCTAGAAGTACAATCAGCTTTGTATGGTCAGCAATTCATTTTACTGCTTTAGAAACTGCAGAATAAAAAATGCAAATGCACCTTTGATGTGTTGATTACTTAGAGATGTACAAAACCATGAACAGTGGCAGTAATGAAACGTCTCCTGGGTGCTTTGGAACGTCACAGGAGGACCTAGGCGAGGTTCCCTAGGAAACCAGAGATGCACTCCAAAGCATGTGCAAGCTTGGCCAGCTGACAGCCACTCAGTTGTGCTCTGAACATCACTGCTAGAAGGTATGTGAATCAACTCTGGAGTGTAGTTGGTAGGACTAATTGTGGAAAGCCTAAAGGAGTTTGGGATAGATTTGTTCCTGGTTGCATAAATGTTCAGACATCTAAAAGAAAGAAAAGTCTGACTGCTAGTTATGCAAAATGAGGGAGAGAGAGGGGTGAAAAACACCTTCAATTAATCGAAATATTGATCTTAGTCCCAGATTCTGCTGGCCTAAATTCCGCCTAAATCCTTGTGCCTACTGTTTTCCATTGGCCGGCACCGAAAAGGCTTCTGAGTAATTATTCCAGAGATGTGAGTAAGGCTCAGAGCACAGAGCCACCAGTGGTCAACACTAAGTAGTCAGATTTATGTGGGGTCTAGTCCTGACAAAACTGGGCTTTAGGATTAGACTGTACCTCCAAAGTGCATATGAAGGAAGATGCCTGCAGACCCAGTGCTCGACCTTGCCTCCTCTGACTTTTAGACAAAATAACCACTTTAGCATCTCTTAGGAAATACAATTTACCACCTCTCCGAAATCTCACTCTTCTGTATCCCAGCACCTCCAAACCCGCATTGGGCTTGTTCAGGACAGAGCTAAGACCCATGAGAGGAATGTGAAGAGAAGAAAACATTTACTTTTGCCCTTCTTGGCAACACTGTTCCCAACCATTTGCAGATCCTTTGTCTGTTACCACAAGAACTGAAGACCTTTTTAGTAAGGGCAAAACAGTGGAATTTCCCATGCAACTATGGGAGACATGACATGATTGAACTTCTTTCCAGCTGCATTTCTCTTGACTCCCTTAGAATCCAAGCCCCTGGATCCACCGAAGACTGAAAAGCAGTCACAGAGATTTCAAAATGCAATCTATGACTCAGCAGTGAATCCTTCCCAATGAACCGTGGATTAAATATCCCTAAGATCAAATATTTGAGGATTAGGATGTTTGGAGTGGAAAGGGTTTGCACATATGAACTTTCATACAGAGTTTTCCATGGATTGAAGTAGGACTGTTGTTCCTGAACTCCCATGCCTCGGTACGAGATAGAGCAGACAGGTGTGGCTGGAACTCCAGTACAAGTAATAAATACATTTAGCAGCTAGATTAGCATAATTGCTTGCCTAGTCAGCTAGCATGCAAAGTGCACAAACAAGTATCATAACAGTTTTATTACATGTACATGCTTGTGTTTCCCTGAGACGTGATAAAACAAACAGATCAGTAATTTTAACACAAGCACTAAAAAACCTAAAAAATGCAATGAGTAATTTAAAACAAATGTTAAGAAAATTATGTCTTTAAGAAATCTTCTCCAAGCTGCACCCAAATTATATTTTATCAATGTGAAAGAAAAGATTTTATGACAAAATGTATTACCAGTCACTAAATCTTACATTTAGGTAGCTTTTGTTTTGCTCCATTATGAAATATACTGCAGTAATTTATACTCTTCAGAGTACAACTATCAGGTGTCATTCCATCTGGGAACATTTTAAATGGGTGACTGGTTAAGAAATGTCCGCACCCTTTCTTTGTTCAAACAAGAGATAAGGAATGTGTCTCTCACTTCTCAAGTAGAGTATTTAGTTCTTGCTGATAAGATTGTACAGTGCCTTTTGAAGAGCTTGAATATCAGTGAATTATAACTGTTTTAAATACATTTCTAAAAATCCACCATAATTTCACAAATATTACATAAGCTAGCTAGCAAGTTTGTTAGTCAAAACAAAAAACGTAAAACACCTTTGATGTTACACCGAGATGCACTCTGCTGTTAAATGAAGTAAAATCCTCTTGGAGTTTGTTAATTTTACACATGGCACGTTGTGAATGTTACAGTGAACAGTGGGAGCAGCAAGCAAGATGTGACTGAAGTAGTCTGTCAAATCGTTGGTTTGATTTATAATAATGGGGTTGCATTGACATGAGAGTAAAATACAGCAAAGCATATGTTCACTGTGAGTAATATAGACTCATTTATACATTATAGTGGTATTAAATAAACAGTCATGATCATTTTCTAAAACAGTCCTACAATGAATGTGGTTATAGTGCCATGGGACAAATACTGCTTTGCAGGCGGTGATCAGAGAGGAAAAAAATGCAATCCTTTCTTTTTTCTTCCTTGAGTTTTCAGTCCTCAGACTGGTGAAGGGAGTCGAAATAGCATACATTTTCTTGTTGTGGGTCTAAAGAAAGACTAATCCCGGTCTTTCTCTGGAACAGAGAACAAGCACAACAGTGGATTCATGACATAACTTGCTCAGTTTCAGTCCTCAAAGAATTCAGTCCCTTTGATTCTCGGTCTGAGTATTTGCAGGAAAGGGCTCGGTAGGACTTCAAGAAAACGTCGACATAGTTTCAGAGATGTCAGTGACAGATCTGTCTCAGCTATAAAATAGTTACTGCAGGAACACAGAGAAATCCATGCATTTATCTTGAAGATTGGCAATGCTTCCACATGAATGTTCTAATTAGGAACTACAACATCCTATTTCTTTTTTCAATACCGTAGTTGTAAATGGACAACAAATGTTATTTAGCAGTGGTTGAGCAAGAGAATGTCATTGTTTAAACATGGAAATGGAATTTTAAAGTTCTGCATTCAATTATGTTTGGGGTTGCCTTTCATTTGGAGTTAAACCTGGAGATTTAAAAAAAATGTGGCTCCAATATTATTTCTCTTTGTAAAATTGGAAGAATGTTAAAGAACATATCCAAGCTGCCTGTAACAGCATGAAGATTGTCTAAAACACAGTAAATCCCTTAGTTGCTCAAATAATCATGCATTGTATGAGCATAGCTATTTTGCACTCTTTCAGTTTCAAATCACTACATTAAGTGACAGATCTTATAAACCAGAAGTTTCTGAAGTCTCATTTCTATTTCTTCTCTTTCCCTTTTCTAAGACACATTTTCTGTGAAAATGGCTCTTTCCTTTCTTTATCTCTCCCAGAGACCTCGATTTCTGGTGCACCTACTCAGCGTCAGAAGCAAAGCCATTATACAAAAACTGCATTTTTTTTCTTTCCAGCCTGAATTGAGAAATTCTATACATCTGCTAGTAACTTTGTAAAACAAATCTGACGAATTAAACACATAGCATTTTTCTCAGGCCACCTAAAGAAAAGGAAGACTGAGTACAGAAAGGAAGACTGAGTGAAAGGAAAAATCCCCAACAAAATAGGACTGCCTCCTGGTCTTTAAGGCACAGGCCAGATTGAAGATGAGGTGTAGGTGGATACAATTTCCGCAGCACTGGTAGGGAAGTGCGGGCCAGGACTGGAGCTGTGAATCCTTGGGAATGTGCAGCTGAAATCTGCTAACCCTGGAAAGCTGCTCTGCCCTTCCCTCTTCGTTCCAGGGGGTGAATTTAACTACACAGCTTGAACCATTGGCTTTTACTGCACTGGCAGAGCTCATTTGGACTGCATTTGCTGCAGCGCTACAAGCAGATGTCTAAGTATTTAGTATGGCATTTCAGAATAAAAAAAAAATCCAACAAAAAAATCCTACCCCCAAATCCTTTGTTGACATGAATTTTAGGAATGTTTCATTTTAAAACTAAAATGTTGCACTTGTAAAAATGGCAACACTATCCTTTTAGGTGAACATCAGTTATTCCAGGGAAACATACTTTGCTGTGTAAAACATGATTACTTCTGTTCCATGACTACAATAGCCCTCAAAGGTGCAATTATCAACCTTTCCTTCCAAGAAATTGCTTACTTTTAAATCCATGGCATTACATCGTTGAGATGTGGGTTTACAGGTCTTCAGCTACAGGTCTCCACATTGCATCTTGTTATTTTCTGTAGTGCACTAGATGCAATTAAGTTTTCTTGTAACTGCACAGACAGAACTATTGCTGTTAAATCAGGGGTATGTATTCCTAAGGACCCTTCATTAGGCAATATATATTTGAACATACCTAAAAATAAGTAACAATTATAATACAGTAAAAAGCTTTTAAATGTTTGCTTTTTAGGACATGATGATCTTATTTCCTCCATTGAAGTGGCACGGTGGAATATAGGTCATATCCTAGCCATTAGCACTTACGCTTCAGTAGCAAACACTGGGCTTGAGTAATCTGTCACATGATCAGAATTCTAATTTTGATTTTAACGCAAATTAATTGTGTACTTTTTTCCTGTAGCAGCGAACATATGACTGCTTTTTCTACACTTCCTACCATTCAGTGTATTTGAATCCCCTATTTCACAGAGAAACTGAAAGAATCCTTCCTGCCATTTATTTTCAGAGTCTCTCACCACAGGTTTGTTCTTCAGAAGGACAATTTTTCTAAACCCTACCTTCCTTTCTTCCAGGTCAATGTTGCATTCTTTATTCTTCTACCCTGGCAAGGTGATGGGGGATTTCGAGAATCTGGTTCAGGCAAAGTCCTCCCCAGCCAGCATGACACCTGCATGAGGAAACCTGGCACTTTGACCCACACAAAGGCCTCCAAAACTTTCCCAGAACAAAGACAGACAGAGAGTACTTCCGAGTTAAACTCCTGAGTACTATAAAGTAACATGTTAGCACTAAGGAAAAGTTTTTTCTGGAACTGACTCACTTTTTCCTACCCTGGCTCTCCTAGAAGAGTTACTAGGAATCCCTAAATAACTCGGGCCAAGCCCAAAACCATAAGTGAAAAGGAATGCAAATCACCAGCCTTAGAACCACTCCTAACTTTACTATGTTTAATTAGTTTATCACTTGAAACACTAATGGCATATCCACAGACCTTGTACGTCTACCTTCCCCTCCAGATTCACATATTTTTATCTTTTCGAACTGAGGCATTAGGAGGCCAAATCATACCCGAATTAATTCATCATTTCTATGCCTGATGTTCTTTTAACGTCTTGTTCCTTTCTGAGTGAAGTACAAGCTTGTGAACTGTCATCAGCTCCCCAGAACTAGATGTGAGACAAAGGTATCATAGAAAAGGCAAAGCTTCTGCACTGCTTCTGCACTAAGCAGGACTTGGAGAGGCTGCACATTTGGTCTCAGTCTGATATTTTTGTTCCTCTTGCCTGGGATAAGTCAGGTTGGGCTACATCCCAGGTTTTCTGGTACAAGGGTACCCTGTCCTCTGCATATTGCTGCCTCTGCTATTTGTGTCACCAGCTGGATTGGTTGGTTTGACTAAAAAGCAAGTGAGGAGTTAGGAGACACAATACATGCTTCCTTCACAGTGGGCATCAACTCTAATTCCCCACGGCACTGGTGGGAAACACTGTTTTCCACCTGTGGCAGGAAGCACACACCTTCTTCCTCCACAGCACTAGAGCACCCCTGGCCTTGCCCTGTGTCTCTCCTTCCCTGGTACAGGCTGTGGGTGGGTCTTTTTGTCCCTCTTCCTTGCTGGAGGGAGGAGAGACCTTTCGGAAAGACCTGCAGCATGGTGGAGCAACTATGCGGTGGTGGAAAAGAACAGTATTCCAGATGTGGTCTGTTGAGTAGAGGATGGTAGTTACTTCCCCCATCTCCTGCTGACACAGTCTAGGTGTGGGAGCCTTCACCGCTGCCCTGGGCTCACCCAGCTGTGTCCCAGGACCCCAGGCTCTTCTCTGCAGAGCTGCTCCCCACCCCAGTACCCTGCAGTGTGTGAGTCTGTCCCAGATACCATTTGTCCTGGTTGAAATTCATGAGGTTCTTGTCATCCCATTCCTCCAGCCTGAGTGAGTCCCTTTGAATGGCAGCTCTACCCTTGACTATATTGACTAGTCCCACCAATTTTCTGTCAACCACAAATTTGATGACAAGACACTCTGTCATCTCCTCTAGGCAGTGATAAAGATGTTAAATAGGTCAGGTCCCAGGATAGACTTCTACAGTACTCCACTTCTTACTGGCCTCCAGATAGAGTACAGCCCATTAACCACTGTCCTCTGCGCCCTGTCACTCAAACAGTTTTTTACCCAAGTGGTTGTCCATCCACCCAGACTGTAATGTCCTAGTCTGGATACAAGATTGTGGTAGATGGTGTCAAAAGCCACGCAAAAGTCAAGGTAAATGATACCCCCTGCTCTTCCTTCATCTGCAAACCCAGTCTTTTTATTACAGAAGGCAATCAGGTTGGTGAGGCGTGATTCATCGTGCTGGCTGTTCCCGATCACCTCCTCCTTCCTGTGCCCAGAAACACGTTCCAAGAGGACATGGATTTCCACACAGACTGCAGCGAGGTTGATGAGCCAACAGTTTCCCTTTGGACTGTTTTTTCAAGATGGGCACAGCATCTGACTTTCTCCAGATATTGGGGACTTCGCCCAGACTCCATGACCTTTCAAAGATAAAAGTGCGGCCTTGCAGTGACCACAGCCAGCTCCCTCAGCATCCTTGGATGCAGCTCAGTTGATCCCATGCATGTTTATGGGTCGAGTTCTCCCATGTAATCCCTGACTCGACCCCATTGCTGGCAGTTCTCCTTGAATCCTAAGCACAGATAGCTGGGAGACCCTGACGGTAGGTCTGAGGCAAAGATGGTTCTGAGTACCACAGCCTTATCTGTTTCCGTTGTTACTAGACCATTTGCCCCATTGGGGAACAACTCCACATTTTCCTTTTTCGGTCTTTTACTCTTGGAGTTGTGGCAGAAGCTCTTCCTGTTGCCCTTAAGATCCCTTGCAAATCTTAACTCTAGCTGAGCTTTGACCTCGGGAAAGAGACTGTGTGTGATCCCCTTGGACATTTGCAGCAGATTCTACATCAGCCCAGAAACCTGAGTTAGCTGTTCCGCTGGTGGAAACGTACAGAACGTTCAAACGGTAGCACTGAGGCTATCAAGAAATGTAATATCTGAATGTCCTGCATAAGCTTCAGTATAAATTGTACTCTTCTGTATCTGTCCAAAGGCAGCTGCTTTGTTCTGCTTTGTCAGGGAAACTGTTAATAATTTAATAATGAAAGGGAATTAATGAGGCCTATGGATTTGAGCCTCATGCTCAGATTATACAGTACCTAATGAAGTGTGAATTTTGACTGAAGCTTTTTCCACCCTGAGGGGAAAAAGCCACTCTCATCCATGCGGATTCTCCTGTGACTAATAAAGGGTGAGCTCACACTGCACCTTTTGCTGTACAGGGAGTACAGGTAAGGTTACTCTCCAGTACCTAGCCCTCGTTTCATCACACATATGAGAACATGTAATTCTGGAGATACCTACCCCCTTAAGTAAAATTTGACCAGTGGGTTTGGGAATTACTAGGGAGAATGGACAGACTGACAAACGCTGTTCCAAAGTCATTATTTAAGCCTCACGCACTTTGAAACACCCCAACATTTTCACTACTTTGCATTTCAAACAAATCTCACTGGAAAGGTGCAAAATAATTTACGTTAAGTATTAGCCTGATTTTTGAAACAGGTGAACCGTAATAATTCATCTTTTGAAAAACATATGCCTTCTCAAATACTGTAGACTAACAATTTCACGTGCGTTTATATACTCCATACTTCTCGCAGATGGCTTGCATGTTTAGTATCTTATATAAAATAAGGCTGTTTCTAATGTAAGCCAACAAGACTTCTGTAAAAACAAATATTATCTACCATATTCTTTCTCTAGTAGACTAAGCTTGGATTTAGCAAAGAGGAATGTTGTCTGGTCTGATTTGGATGCATACATGCCATGAGCAACCTCTCAAATAGATGCATGAGGCTGTTGCTGCACCTTTCCTAGACAAATACATTCAGGCTAATGACTGACGGGCGAGGTGTGTTTTGCTGTGGCATCGCTAACACATATTAGCTATCTTGTTTTAAAACCGACGCGGAGACAAGGCACAGCACTTTTATTGCGAGGTAAACCAGGTGAGGCCCACCAAAAGCAGCAGCACAGTGCTGACTTCCCCTAGCAACCTAGCTGCAGCTTGTCTGATTTATAGGCATGTAGCTACCACATTAATTAAGTTTTCACTGTGAAAAACCTCACAAAACCAAAACAAGGCCCTTTGCCACTGAAGACAAAGTCCACTGCAAGCAACTGTATATGTGACAGATTTACATTAGCCTGTTGGGGGAATAATATCGGTCTCAACCCCACAGCATGTGATCTCATGTAAGCAGTAATAAAAGTGCCTGAAAAAAGGCAAACCAGCCTGTACTGAATCGCAGCCCACTGTGACTGCCAGACTCCTTCCGGTCCTTGTTGTCTCCCCTTAAGTGCTGCATGTATCCTTGACCCTCTTCTTTAGTTTCACACATATTCATCTACAAAGACTCATCACATTGGGTAAAAGAACTACCGTATTATACAAGTGACCCAAAGCACAGTATCTCACAACAGCTATATCGCAGGTGAGAACATTCTTTTTTTCCCCCTGCAAGCGTATCCTTTCCCAACCACCTGTTCTCCCACATAAGCAAATGCACATGCAGACAGACTGAACGGTTGAGAACATCTGAGTGTGATGCCCTATGTGGCAGTGCAACAGATAATGTGATTTCTGGCAAACAGAAACAAGAGCTTTAGGCCAAAATATTTTGCAAGGAGAGGCTTACTAGCACTGAACTGAAGCATCATTACAACTTTCATACCTATATAGTCTTTGCAAGATCTGCCTTCTCTAACATGCAGATAAAACTCAAACAGAAAAACAAGTGGATGTCTTAGCTATCATTAACTAGAGACAGAATCTGGACTTAAGTTTTATAGAACAATAAATATTTGGCATCATCTGATCATAGTAGGCTCAGAAATCCAAGTGGTGTCTGCTGCACAGTGGTGCAAATTCAGGCTTGAGAAGTCAGTGATAATCAGGCAGCCAGAGGTGATGGACTGGTTATTGCGATCTCTTACATCAGATCCATCTTGTAAATTCAGCAATCAGTTGTGTTTTATTGGTGTCAAATTGGTCTAAGAGTGGAGCATCAGGCCTAGTGAATGGTCTAAATGAGAACAAAATGAAGAATTTCTCATTCTCATTAGAAAGCAGTGATCAGCATCAACACATCTTGAAATCTTGTATTTTTTTCTGTTTCTTTTGAAACCTTAAAATAGGAATCATGAGGTCCTTTTTATTACATATGATCACACTATTTTAGTAATTTCATGAACTGTATTTTCCAGTTTCGTTTATTCACAAATTATTGGTTTCAACCTGAGAAATTCCAAGTTAATTAACAGCTCCTGCTGTACAGTGTAATATAAGCTATTCACAAAAGAGTGACATCTGAATTTTGTCAAAGCATGGGGAAAACCGAAAAGCATTTATCAAACATTTTCTTAAAACTGGGCTTCACTACAATGTGGTTTTGTATTCCCTCTCCATATATCTTGACTGGCTATTTCTATTTGAAAAAAACCCCAAACCGAAGGGCACGTTCCAAAGTGCCAATTTTAAGTCTTTCCTTTCCCTGCTCTTCAAAAATTTCATTTCCTTGATCTTTGCAGGGAAGTCTCGCATTATTTCTGATGCTCCCAGCTACCACTTTGCTCATACCCCTTAGCACACAGGAGCCCGAACTCTTCTGTAGCACAGTCGTTCGAGGTTTTTCCCTCCCCCTCATTACATGTACAGCTGTTTCCCTCTGAAACACCTGCCAGGCGTATCCCCTGGCCTATTTTCTCCTACTAGCCTCAGTGTCACCCTTCCCTTTCATTATCCCTACTTCCAGCCGACCTCCACCATGCATCCCGAGCCTGTCCTCCCCACCACAGGGGAACCCAAGGGCCGCGCCTCGCCGCCCGCCCGCCCTCGCCACCTAGGCCAGCGGCCAGCTGCCGAGGACACAGCGGGCGCCATCTCCACGCTCTCATTAACGCGCTATTATTTCTACCCCCTTCACTTGCGATCGGATCGGCCAGGAATTACAGGCGCGGCCATCTCACCACGTTCACTAGCCCTCCAACCCAGCATCCCCTCCGGAGGCAGAGGAGCGGCGAACTGGCAGCAGAGCGGCCCCCACCCGGGCGGCGGGCCCGAGGCTTCGCCCTCTCCTCAGACCTTCAACGCCTCGTCCTCCCTCCCCTCTTATTCCTGCCTTTTCCAGGGCACTTTGCTCAGGACCTCTAGGAAGCCGTAACCCAGAGCGGTCAGGGACGGGCACAAGCCCTGCTCCCGAGTGCCGCCAAGCTACCCCCAGCCCTGAACTTCCCCCTCCGGCCCTCCCCTCAGGCGGCCTCTCCCCTTCCCCTTCCCCTTCCCCCTCCCCTTCCCCCCACCGCCCTG
>JAVJGI010000050.1:100490278-100603796 GCA_035590275.1 Ibycter americanus
GTCTTCTGCCCCTCGGCAAGAGAGAGACGAGCGAGGCGAAAGCCCGCCGGTTGGCGAGTCGGTCGGGTCGCGTCGCGGGTGCGCCCTGGGGGAATGACGGTGCATCTTGCCCCCCGGCGCAGGTGCGGAGCCCGCCGGCTTGCTTGGGACGCAGGCACGGTCTGCCCCCGCCGGCGCCCCGGAGCCCCGGTGCCCCTCCGCTTTGGCAGTACTGTATCGCTTTCTGGCCTTGCGCTTGCTGCAATGAATTTACCGCCCTTACAGTACCATAGAAACGGGGCAGATAAGTAGGTAAGTCCTGCATAGAGGTCTTTGTGCGTTTTGCTAGGTGGGTCTTGGCACCCAGATGGTACTCCACTAGGTAAATTTATGGAACATCACTTTTAAAGACGTTTGTGGTTGATGTACGGTCTTGGTAATAGCTGAAGGACAGATATGCGTGGTTGTTTTTGGTCGTTGGTGTTTTTTGTTCTGTGATTTTTTTATTTTTATTTTTTACATAAGTAGACTGAATAAACTATTGGGGAACATCCACTAGGGAAAAAGCCTATATTGGCCAGAGGACGGTTGGTGACAAATGTGACCTATTTTCAGATTGGATATTTTTATTGGTAAGGGATGCTAGAACACCTGTGAAGGAGAAAGCTTGACATGGGCTTATAAAAAGCTTTGTGTTTTTGCTTATGCATAGAGAGTTTCTTTCTGATAATCTTGCTTTCAAAAGCTTGTTAAGAGTAGATATGCAAAGAAGTGGTTTCCTCAATGCTACCATTGCAGTTCCTGGAGCAGCTGAAGTGTATTGTGTGATTTACAGCCATCTAGCATGAATGAATTGCATGCAAATCTGCTTACGCCTGCCCTCTGTAGTGCAGTCACTACTTAGTCATATAGGCTGCTTTTTGGAGTTGTTTGTTATGGATATATTTAGATCTTCAGGCTCTGGGGAAGGACCAGTTTAATGAGTCTCAGCAAAATGAAATCTATATAGAAGTGTTTACAAGGAAATGTTCATTATGTTAGAATTAAGCAGTTCTTGCAAGGCATGCACCATTAGGAATTGGGTTAATCAGTGGTGGGGTTTTTTTGGTAGTATATCGCAGAAAGTGGTAATTTGGCTGGAGGTTATTTTTGTGCTGTTGCTAATCCTTAGAAAGAAGGAATCCGAAAGAAACTTAACAGAAACAGCTAACAGTCATTGCTATATATTGCAATCAAATTTTAACTTGTGGAACATGTTGAAATGTTAACTTAAATAGACTAGTATCTGCCCCTTTTACTTCTAGAGCATGAAAACGTCCAGATTTGAGGACTTACTAAAAGCAAAGGAGAGGAAGTCCAGTCTTCTCTTGCATTTTTCCTGAATATTCTAGATGACCAGAAAAGTGGTAGAATGATGGCATGATTTTTCAAGTGGTTGGGAAAAGAAGCTAACCTGAATGCTGGAGTAGCGCCAGCTAGGCAAGGTATCATCTAAGACAGCACATTCATCCGGCTCTGAGAGAATCTTTGTGTTCCGCACCTGAGGCTTCCAACAAAAACAGGGAGAAGGGAAGATAACATCTTAAGAGGCCTTAGTGATAAACTGTTGTGGTTTTTTTTTCTTTTCTTTTTACGTGATTGAGAAGCGAGAAAGTAGAGATTGAGTTTTGGATACTGAAATTTCTGTGCAGTGTACTGCTGTTCTTGAATCATCTTGCTGTGAGAAGTGATATTCCCCTGTGGTGTGGGTGGCTGCACTGTAAATACATAGTCTGCTTTCTGATTATTTTAAACAAATAGAATGTGAAGAGTATGCATGTTAATATGCTACTGCAGATATTCTACTTGCAGTAGTCATGTTCCTCATGCACTGTTCTGACCAATCTGATCTCTTCTAAGACTTTAACTCACTGTCTTCGATATCATATTTGAATAATATTTTTGCAGTCTTAACACCTTCAGTGTATCATTGTTCTTTTTATCCTGCTAGTGACTGTAATGCCAAACTAGTGCCTTTGTCTTGCTTTGCCTGCCTTGCTTTCAAGGGCGCAGTATCCTGGTGCAGCTAGCTTTTTTTCCTCAGAATGTGTCTGTCATGAAGTAATGCACTACTTTTCTTGGATTTTTGTCTGCTTTCAAAAATTCACTGAAATGCTGTAGCTATAAAACTTCTTGATGAACTTATGTACATTCCTACTTAATAGTGTTTTCTAATTATGTCTTAAAATAAGAAACCAGTGAAATGTGGTTCGTCAGGGACGCTGCCTTTTTTATATAGGACTGAACTGCAGTATATGATGAATATAGTAATATTAAATTGCATAAGCTCTTAACTTTAGTGACCTATGGAGTCCTGCACATCTTCCTTGTCACACTGCTTTCAAGCACTTAACTGGAATGCTACAGCTTCTGTAATAATGTAAAGTAGCTGTTGTTTTAATGTACATAACAGTATTATATAAGAGCTTAAGAGGATTTGAAAAACTGTATATTCACTTACAATTCTGGGATAACTTACCCTGGCAGAGTTATAGTACGTGTCAGTTAAGTCACCAATGTTAAGAGCTTGATGAGGAAAAAGGGCTGTGTAGTTTTTACACTTGAGAAATATAAAACAGAGCATGTTCACTTTCTGAGAAGCTGATCTCTCAGCTATACAGTGGTCTTCTGCAACAGTGTTGGGACATGAGTATTGCACCGAATTTGACAGACTGGTTTTCACTCTTCATATACCGTTCTGTGACTTCTGCAGCAGTCTCCTATCTAGTTACTGACTGGACTTAAACCAACTTTACTTGAGAGATACATGATAGTCTAGACCTTTATAATTTTAGTTCATGTTGAAGCATGGTGAATTTCAAGTGTCTGCCAGTTCCTGACTAATTTAGGATTCTATAAATGAGGATAAAGTATTGAAACTGAGTTACTGTAGGTTGGGGTCAGTCTATTTCGTAAGGCTTCCTAAATAGAAAATGTCAGTATCTCAGAGGCAACGTAAGTCAATTCAATTACTTAAGTTTTGTGTTACCAGATGTATTGCTAAACGAATGAAGCTAGGTGACATCTAAGTTCAGAGATAGTTCTTAAGACATTTAATAGAGATTATTATAGCTTGTAATAGGTACTAACAGTATGTACACATATTTGCATCTGAATACTCACATTTGAGCTAGTGTTTGATGCTTTCACCTCCCTTGATACAGAATAAAAATCATGTTTGATTCTGAATTTACACAGCAAAGGTCATGTTAGGTGTTATGACAGTGGTAATTTACTAAAATGTTAAGCCACGCTGAAGTGTTTATTGATTAATGATGGAATGCTTAGAGCTCCTGTTAGGGGTCTTTGCTATGTGGTCTGGCATGAGAAAATTATGTGGTGATGTTAATAAGTAGACATTTTAAAAAAGGTGAAACAATTCTGAGAATTCATGAATATGGAGTAGATGAAGTGCTTCCTCTAAAGGAGTCCAGACTGGTGGAATAGAAATCAAACTTGTCTGTTTTCTGCAAAGTTCCTGCAGTAGGTGTTCTGGAAATAAAGATGTAGTGTCCCATCTAAAAGATAGTGATACCATCATGAATCACAATAATATGACTTTTGTCTGATATGCGAAGTATTTCTTCATCCATTTCATGTTCCTAGTTACTGGGGGGAGGGGGGAAACAAAAAGGGAAAATGTGATGAGATTTGGAATATTAAAGCCTTCAAGTAACTACTTGGATACCGCTTATCAAGCGTGGAAAAGTGTAAGTTTGGGCTAGGGAGTCCAACTACCATTCTCTCTGTTGCTTATAAGACAATTGACTGAAAAGCTTGTGGGTTTCTGTAATCTTCAGACTTCTTTGGTATCAGATCTTGACTGGTTAGGTTTATGAATGTCTGTAACTAAAACACCTTGCTAATTTCCTGTAGCTGAGGAGAATTTTTTTATTATTTAATGACATCATGGGGTCTCAACAAAGTTTTATAACTGATTTGCAGGTACAAAAATAAAGTACGAGCAGAAATCACAAAATTTGGAGCAAGTCCTTTTTAAAACATGTTATTGTGTACTACTATGCAGAAGATAATTTGGGGGCGTGGCCATTTGGGAAGATTTGGTGTTCTCTTAATCTGCAGTAATACTTCAAGAGCAACTTCGCATCTTAAGTGGTGTATTGCTGAAGCATCTGGTGTGTGAACAGGGTGGTGGTGTTGTCTGCTTGTATTACTTTTTTTATTTGTTCAGCTACACACCGGACTTTGAGAGTAGGCACAAGAGGAAAATGGAGACAACATGAAATTAATTGCTTTTGGAGCTGTGGCTGGTGTGAGAGCTTTAAATGGAGTTCTCAGATGCAGATTGCATTTGTCTTGTGTATGCCTCCTCTTAGAAATGGAAAGTGCCTTGTGAACTCCAGTGATTATCAGCATGGTTATGAAAGCATCTTGGGCTTTTAACACATTTCACAACTAGAGGCAGTTGGAATCAATGCCAGTGACTACTAATGATGGGTTTGTCAGTGGAGCATAGTTTGATCACTCTTAGCACATCTGTCCTCTTAATAGCTTTGGTGTATAGTCTGTAATCACAATCTTGCTCTTACTGCTACTATCTTGCTGTTGCTTTGCAATATATACCTACTTCAGTATTGTCCGTATTTATTTTTTTCCTCATTCACCTGCTTTTTGTGAAAGAAAAAGGAAACTTGACTTTTAAAGTGGGGGGCCTTGAAGGACCAATTCAGATCCAGTGACTTTTTTTCACTTGTCTGTATTGAAGATGATTCTCGCAAAGATATCGAATGTCTAGTGGGGTTTCTACAACACAGTTCTCAAATTTTAGCCTGCTCTTTGCTAGCATTCTGCAAACCACTCACAACAGCTTTGCAAAACTGTGTGGAAGAGGAAAGCTTAAACTTTCCATGCCTGATACAACTGTACTAATCTTCAAGAAAATAAGATGGTAGACAGCAATCCATAGGTCTAAAAGTTTGGGAATTTCTTGTCTAATAAATAAAAGTATTCTTTAATTGATGATATCCTGAATTGCACATCATATTTAAGTTCAGTTTTTCTTACACATCAGAGCTACTTCAAAGTCTTGCTCTTAGATCTCAGGTCATTCAGGCTCTCATAATTTTCTGTTACAAAATAACATTAGTAACTGTCATTTCTTCTCAAAACTAAAATACTACCACCACCACCCCCTTTTGTTTATAGGTCCAGGAGCGATGTTTTATTAAGTTTATTGGCCTGCCAAATATTTCTGCTGCTGGCTGTTCACTGAATAATGGACCTTAGAGTTGAAGCACTCTTGTTAGCATTTTGGTTTTGTTCCTGGATTCTAAGAGGAGTTAAGGCTAGGCATCAGTAGCTCTGATGCCTGCCATACATTCTAAATTAATGAAACACTAACATTTCACTATAGGCTTCTCAAATATTTAATGGTGAAACTATCAGCAATTGGCAGCTCTTGCGGTTTTTTCAGAGCAAAATTCTGAAGACTATTTAAAACCAAGGGATAAAATTAAATTGTGCAGGTTAATTCTTCTTATGTTTGGAACATAGAGCTACTTGATAACTCTTTATCTTCATCATTTTAGGCATAGCCATGCTGAATGGTAGAGAGACTTGTTGATACATTGTGACATTTTGGTAATGCAGTATGAGGTGGATGCTAATGCTGTGTGAGAGGATAGGAAAATAAAAGTAGTACATGTACACCTTCAAAAATCTACTGTAGTGTTTTATTGTGGAACTCACCAGGAGCAGGAGAGTTTATGGGGTTTGTCATCAATGAGGGGGAAGATATGTGTGTATGCTGTGGTGCAGTGATGTAAAGTGAAAATAAAACATTAGATAACATTGTATATATAAGGGCTGAGTTGTAACGCTGCTGCCCCTGTGTATTGTCTTCTGCCCACCCCTGCCTCCCCCAAATGCTGCATCTGCAAAGTCTTTGGCTGTAGAGGAAGGGCTTTGCTGGACTGTGATACCCGTGTGTGGGAACAAAAGGACAATAGAGGTACTTGGAATCTTAAATCCCCTATTGAGTCTTGAATATTCTTCAAGGAATATTGGGTAGTATGAAGCTTAAAAAGTTTCAAATACTCTGGAGGAATTGTGGCATGACTAGTTCTCAGAGCATGTGGTATGCATTAAGTGAGTATGTTCTTCACGCTTCACTCTTGCAACACTTTGTACCTGTTTCTGGCATGTTGGCTCTCCCTTATGTAAAAGGAAAGCTGATAGAAAACCCTCTCGGGGAAAGCAGATTGATACACTGGTGAAGGTGTAACATCATCCCATGTAAGCAGTGGCTCATACAGTAACAAAGATTGACTGTTTAAAGGCGCACAGGTTAGGCTGTGAAGGTGTCTTACAGTAGGATGGCAGATAAAAAATTACAGGAAATATTGGAAAAAATGTTGAAAAATTATACTTGCGCAGTTTGTATACTGAGTTGATGTTTCTTTCGGTCTGTTCTCAGATTCTAACGATTTGTACAAATTGCTTTCAGAGTAAAAAAATAATCTTCTGGATCTCTGATCAGTTTATGTCAAATCTTGTTTTACAGTTTCTAGGAAGACTCGCGACATGAGTCTTACTCAACATATAATTATGTAGTAAATAATTGGTATAGATGCTGTTATTCATCTGAGACAAAAGAGAGCAAAAGGAGAAACAGTGAAACTTATTTAATCTATCTTGTGGATGTGTGCAATGTGTGCATCTGCTGAACTAGTCATTCTAAACTGTTACAGAAAATGAAAATATGTACTTTTAAGCAATGATTCATTGGATCTATTTAGCTATCTGCTTTAGGGTGCAATTTGTTTTATCACACTCTTACCTGTGTTGACTGAATCTCCATTTATTGTGAAGGGAGACAGGAATGGTTAGCTGTCTCTGGACAGACGAGTTCCAGTGAAGATTACTTCAGCTTTCATGTCTGTTAGCCTGGTAATGCAGGGAAGTTTTTGCATTGATAGTAGCACAATGTTTTGTTGAAATGGGACCTTCAATCTTCATTTTCTAAAGTAAGAAGTTAATAGGCATAGCAATGTAAGATGAACTAGGCTGGTCTTAGAAGCAGTGTGTAATCTAATGAAACTTTCTGGACAGGATTAATTGCTTAAAAACTATTGTGTCTGAAACATGCTGTTTTTCTAAACAGATCTATTAGAGATCTATTCATCCATCTTTTAGAGATGGTTGAATCACAGTACTGTTGTTAAGCTTCTTAACAGGATGCATGTGATATTACAAAACAGCTTCTGCAGATCTCCATTACAGAGGCTGTTAGCAGTATGTTGTGGGATAGGACATATAAGCTTCTATGGAAGGAAGGATCTGTTCTGAATCTATTTACTGGTAAATGTCTACATTGCATAAAATGAGTATCGGGGGCGTGGCTGAATTCTGGTATAGTTAGGGAAAACTGCAGTTTTAAAACTGTACATAGCCACATCGATTAAATGCTGCTGATGGTTAGTAAGCTTGCCAACTAGAAGACCCAAACTCTGTAATGCTGAAAAACAAAGTTATGAAGGACTTGAGATAATGTGAATGAAAAGAAAGACAGGGGAATATTGTCTATGATATAACAGTCTCTTAACTGTTTTTCCTTAGGCTGTAGGTTGGCTTGCTGGCAAAGTATGGCTGGTTGAAATTTAGATTGTGTGCTGCAGTTTGCAGCTCCTTTGTTTGATAAAAATGTTCAAGAGGTCACATTGTAAACTGGATCACTGAAATGGTTTGCCGTTAAAACTAACCGTGTTTTGGAGTGTGATGGTAGTAGATACATTAAATCTGGAAGTTTGAGGTGGTTCCGTTTATATTTAGCCGCAAAAGTTTTACTGAGGTAACTAAGGAGACAGTTGCAAGGAAAGGGTCACAAAGAGGCTTCAGGTTGAAAGCTGCTGGTACCTTGTGAAACTGCACTTAGTTGATCCTTGTGCTTCCAAAATTCTGCTTTCTTGCTCTAGGGAGAAACTGAGAAAAACTACTGTGAAAAGTATTGATATAGCAACTGTGAACCTTTAGGCAGCACATTTAAATTGTGATCGAGGCTTGTATCTATATACACTATGACAGTTTTGCATCCATTTCCTACTACTGAACAATTCTTAATATTGGTGTGTTCACTTAAAACCACGTGTGCATCTAAGGTCCTTGTGTTTATCTGTGGGAGCTTAGTTTCTGAAGTTCTATTTTAAAACCACAGAATTAAAGGTTAGTTGATCTGTTATTGTGGAGACTTTATGTTAAACTGTTAATGAATCTGCATTAGTTTTATTTCCGCTAATGGGGCTGCAACATTATTAAGCATAGTTTATCTTCCATTTCTGTAAGCTTTTATCCTATTGATTACTGTCTGATGTATTTCTCCATGGCTTAAGCATAACTGATTTTTGCTGGAATTTTGTTGACAAATTGATGTTTATGTGTATTCTGTCATTTAGAGATAAATCACTTATTGAGTTTATACAAAGATGATTGACAATGTGCCAAGTAAACAAAATAGTTGGTATAAATATTTCTTTGCTGCTGAGTGTTATGGTTACTTAAATTCAGACAAGTTACATTGTTACATCTGGCTGGGTTTGCTCTCTCTCCCTTTTGCTCTGCCAGGGATGGAACCTTCTTGAATTTAAGAAAGAAAAGCTAAGTCAAAGTTGGCTGAGGCTTTTTCACCTCCATCTTCCTTACCTCTTCCAGTGACAAAACTGGTTGCCATACAGTAAGAAAGCTCTGTCTGCAGGTGTTGTTTTTGGACCCAAGACTTAACAGAAAATCTCTCTTAAAGCCATGCCTCCTCAGAGTAAAGGTGTTTCATGATCTGGGCCAGATTTGTAGGATGTGATGAATTCGTGCGAACAAAGATATAAATACTGAGGTTTGACTTAACATTCAAGAAAGAAATGTTCTGTATAAATTTGAGCACTGGATTTTGTGTTGTTAGTAACTTCAGCTGCATAGGGAATGACTGGCTGGTTTTTGACACAACTTTTATGTTTTTTTTTTTTTAAATTTAAGGGTTCTAAAACTGTTAAGTAGTTTAGCGTAAGGTATTGACTGTAGGATGCATTGTGAGTAAAACAGATTTTTAAGGACAGGTGATGTCCTAGTGGCAGTTCAAAAAAGTTGTCTTTTTTCTTTTTATTTTATTTCTTTGGTGTAGAAGCAATGAAGAGTCTGATTAGGATGCTGTGGAGACAGCTGCCCTACAAAGTGTGCTTGTGTGGTTTGTTTTTGTTTTTTTAAATGCTTGCAGTCCTTTTAAGGTTGAGATTGTAGTCCAACAACCATATGGGGCACAGCTGATGAGTATCCCCCCTATTGCTTTGTACAGGTTAAGGTTAGGCGGTTCATGTGTGTACGTGGACTATTTTTCATTAGCCTGCATTTTGGGGGTTAGGTCAGTAGGATGGGATGTTGTACAACCCTAATAAAGCATTGCATGAAAACATTGTCAGTGCTCATTAGTAGCAAAAAAATCCCCACCAAAACCAAATTGGCCTAAGAAAGGAGTATAGAACAAACCAGAAGATGTATAGAGAAATGTGAGAAGAATGCTAAAGCCTGTGGAATAACTTTTGTAAAAGGAGTGACAGATTAGTGCTGGAACAAGATTGAACTGAAGGGAGGAAGCTAAAGCAGAGTTGCTTGAGGCAAGGTAAACAGAGTATGATGGTTCTTGTTTTGGAACAGACAGTGAATGAGAAGATGCACAAATTATCAGGAGATTAAAAACAAACAAGAGGAAGTGGTTTTTCTCACAGTACATAGTTAAGCTATTAAACTCCTTGCTGCAGTATGTCCTTGAAACTAAAAATTCACATGCTCTAATAAAGCACCTGCCCAGTTTCACAGGGAGGGGTGGAATCCGTCAAGTGTTATTACACACAAAGCCACTGCCCTCTGATGTAAGGAAGGTTTTGAATCTCTTAAAGATAAGGAGAGTTTCATTATTTATTGTGTTTGCCATTGTACTATGTTTTTCCCTATGCATCCTCTAATGGTTACTTACCGGGTAGGAGAGTGTTTGACATGGGCGTTTGGTTTAACGTAGCGTGCTTTAATCCAGTTTTGTACTTTCTGGAGTAAGGATGGGATGGTATTATATGGCTGATGGGGAGTGGCAGGGGAAGCTTTGTAAGATAAGCAGTATGGGATGTGTTGGGAAGCAGATATGCCAACCCCAGTTTTGATGCTATGACATTGTCTAGTGAATTGGAGTGGTTTTTGGAAGAGCATCTGAAGCGTAGTGCTTAGTAGCAGAATGAAAGGGTACAGTAACACAAAAAGCAGTGAAGTTTTTCAGAGCTTGATTATTATCTTTGAAGAAAAACAAACCCAAACACCCAGTGTTTGTATGATTATTACAGTTACCCTGTTCCTTGTCTTAAGTTATGAGGTTTCAAAGGTTGATTGATTTCATTCGAATTTTACAGGGGTGGAGGTCTCAAACTGAATTCCCACGGACTTTGTTGAAGTAGAGAGCTGGATAGAGAAGAGGTTATACCATGGCTCCAGCTGAGAGAAGCAGTAAGGTGAGCTTGTTAAACATCAGAGAATCCTCATAGGACCCCCAACCTTGTAATTGAATTCAGATGAAACCAGGTTCATTAGTTTCACTGCCTGTGAAATAACTTGTTTAGCAGGCAGTGTTTTTAATCTAATGCTTACATTAGTTATTCTCAAGTTGAAATGTAAGGGGCTGTTTGTTTGCCAGCTTCCTTTTCAAAGATTTTTCTTTTTGAAGTTCAGTTTTGAAACTGCGAAAATACATTCTAAAGAGCTCTGTTTTCTGTAATTTATTGAGTTGGCAATAAGCCATCTAATTTTCATATTTCTAGCTACTTTGCACTCAAAGTGGGAGAAACGGTTAGCTTTTTGAGAGCTACAGAGTTTTATTTAACCTCAATCGAAGTTAAAAATGCAGGAAAAGTTTTTGGGAGGTTTTGTGTGTGAAAAAAATGGCAAGGGGACGTAAGACCTTCAAAACCAGGTTTGAATATGGACATTTTGTAACTTGGTGCTTAAATGCCCAATTAACTGGTAAGCAGCAGTACAGTACAAATAAACTGAACTCTTGAGTTCTGTTCCCTTCCTTCCTACTCTTCCCGTTCTCCTGACTCATTCCCAGGACTGGCATACGCAACCTACATGCAAACTTTTTATCACCAGTTTTTATAACTCCAGTCAAAATATTTAACAGGACATTTTATTTAGCACAGAGTACATCCAACCCAAATGTTTCATTTCAGCCTGTAAAGCTTTGTTCATTTGTTGTAATTACAGTATTGATTAATAATACTCAAACTAGAGTAAAAAAATTAAGTCTTGTATGTCAGCCTAAGCTTTGCTGAACAGGAAGCTGTTAAAAGGAAGAAGGTGAAATCCAAAGTCATGCCATCAGAACTTTGTATTCGAGCAGTTTCATGCTGCAACATGAAGAAGTATGCTAAAAAGAAGATAAATCAAGCATGTTCTTCTTGTCAATATTCTGTGCTACCCAGCTGATTTCTGATATAGCTGGAAAAGTTAGAAATTTTAGCTTTGCCACTTTTAACAGTCCTTATAACACTGGTTTCTTCAAGTGTTACTTGCAAGGTTTCTAACTCAAGAACATGAAGGCCACTGAGTTCCAGAGAAATTTTCATTATTGTACTGTTGACATTCACTTTCCTCAAGCATACTGATGATGTGATTTCAGAAATGTGTTGGTTACCACAGCATGGCTTGTCAAACCCTTGACAAAAAACCCTGAAGAATTTAATAAGTTATCTGTAATAATGTGCCAATGTAACTTTAGAAGAATTACAGGATGATTTTGCTTATTTTTATACAAATATATAATCTTATCTTTTTATTTTTAGATATGCTTGGCAGTGACAATGGACTATTTATTTGCATCAGATGATACTCTTATATGAAAAGATCACATTTTCAAAGAGCTTAAATATTATTTCATCTTCTGAAACAGAATGGCAGGCTTCAAGCGAGGATATGATGGAAAAATTGCAGGATTGTATGACTTGGATAAAACTTTGGGCAGAGGCCATTTTGCTGTGGTCAAACTTGCTCGGCATGTCTTTACAGGTGAAAAAGTAGCAGTGAAAGTAATTGACAAGACCAAACTGGACACTCTAGCCACTGGACATCTTTTTCAAGAAGTCAGATGCATGAAACTAGTGCAGCATCCCAATATAGTACGGCTGTATGAAGTGATTGACACCCAGACTAAGCTTTATCTTATCTTAGAGCTAGGTGATGGAGGAGATATGTTTGATTACATCATGAAACATGAAGAAGGTCTAAATGAGGATCTGGCAAAAAAATATTTTGCTCAAATAGTTCATGCTATATCCTACTGCCATAAACTGCATGTAGTTCATAGAGACTTAAAACCAGAGAATGTGGTCTTCTTTGAAAAACAAGGGCTTGTGAAATTGACTGATTTTGGCTTCAGCAACAAATTTCAGCCTGGAAAGAAGCTCACCACAAGCTGTGGATCTCTTGCGTATTCTGCTCCTGAAATTTTACTTGGGGATGAATATGATGCGCCAGCAGTGGGTATGTCCTCTTCGAATTCAACCAGTAATGTAAACTTAAGTACCATGATATTGTACCACTCTGTTTTCTGTTTCAAGATAATGCCATATGTGGAAGCCAGCTAATTGGCAAGAAATAATATTATAACCTGGGTGAGTTAATGTTGGAGCAGCTGTGTTTGAAGAAGATACTCAAAACATTCTCAAAAATGCTTAAAAATTTCTTTTTGTATGAAATGATGCAATTGTATACATTGTAGACTTTTCTATTAATAATAATGTGAATGCAGTGTGTGTGTTTGTACTTTGTTAGAGGATGCATCTCCTTTTCAGAGAAGTGCCTGTTTTTAATGTATTTTTGCCATCACTACTCGCTCCCGCTCCTCCCTCCAAAAAACTCCAACCACCCAGTGATTTTATTTGCTCAGTTTAGCCATATAGAGAATGACATTGTGAGCCCAGGCTGCTTATATGTTCTGTGGCAAGGTGGTAGGAATCGGTTTTTAATAAGTACTAGCTTGGCTACTAAAGGAGGAGACAGGGAATTAAGGAAGGCTTTAACTCCCTCTTCCCCTTCTCTGCCCTTTTCTTGTCTGAGAACTGAAAGTGGGGGCTTAGTTCCCAGTTGCTCCCAGTTGTTTGAAAGGTAAGAGAAAATAGTAATGTGTAGATCAGTCTGCGTGTTTCTGACTGGAAAGGAGTGTGCTAGACAAACTACTACTGATAATTCTGTTATTGTGTCTGTTAAGTCTACTACATATGATATTAGAAGTAACTTAGAGGTGTTTGGTTGGTTTTTTTAAATAGCTGTAAACATTGATAGAGTTACTGAATAATGTCCTGTAGTCATACAGATTGCTGGTATCTGTTAGTGGAGGTAGAACTCACTTCTCCCACAATTTTAGGTACATATAATTCCAAATGGTGCTTCAAAATTAGCTTATTGTAGTCAACATGCCTTTTGTTCTGGTGTGCCCAGTATCTAATACTTTTACTGTCTTAATGACACCCATTAGTACTCTGTCCTCAGCTCTGCATGTGTGTTGCTGTGGTTATAGTAGTGGCTGTAGTGATGGTTTAAAATAAGACTGACTAGTTCAATTTATTGCTAGTTTACCTGAGGTAAACAATCAGCTAATTTTGTATGCTGACAAGGTATTCCCTCATGCTGTTGAACTAAAATTTCTGCATTATTTTTAATATAAATACTTTTGGCTAGTAGGTCTTAAGGTCTTTGCTTAAACATTTGGATGTCACTTCATGGCTTCTAACTTTGAATAGATATTTTACTGTGGGCTTTCTGGACTTGAAAGTACTTTCTCAAGTGTGCTAGAATTAGGAATTTTAGATGTCTGTGCTATTTGTGGTTTTGGAAATCCATGTTGATGCTACAGTGATGCTTGACAAAATTATTTAGAGTCGAATTTTTAGGTGAGTTGCTCTAGTCTTATTAGTGACAAACTAGAGATCCTGAGTTCCTCTGTGTTCTATGGGTTTTTATTATTTTGAGAATTTCCTGGAGTGTGAGTATAACTGATTGCAGTGGCCTCTGAAACTAGATGGAAAAGTGCATTTGTTAAATATTCTATACAGTGCCTTATGAGAATTATTTCTTGAAAAATGGAATAGCAGTCAAATTTTGGGGGATAAGCAAAAAATAAAGTTTTGATATTGCTGCCTAACTGAAGATGCTTGGAAGAAAGAAGGTATATGGGGATTAGTGATTGGGGGAAGGGGGTGCATTAGGAGCATAGTTAAAAAAAGTGCACTTTGGGCCTCTTAATGATAAATGCAAAAATGGTGGCATGACATAAATTGTGTCTTAGAGGACTTTGTAAACAACTAGGTAGGTGAACTTCTGAATAGTACTAGAAGAAAATGGTTGAATGCATTCGTAGAGGAGATCTGGCAAATATAAAGTGGATTGAGGTGGACAGTAGAAAAACTAGAAAAAATTTCTTCTAGCTGATGTTTAAGGATGCCAGTTAAGTTCTATTTCTGAGAATATTTAAATACACATCAGTAGTTAGTTTTTGCTTACTTATTTCCCAGTATACTGTCTCAGTTACTGGATACTAGAAATTCTATCCTAGCTGACAGATTGCAGTGCTTGTATTCTAAGTTCTTCAGTGGCACAGTTTTCAACACTTTGTAATGCATTACAAAATCTCTGTCAGTAGAGTAGCTACAGAATAAAAATATCAAAATTTACTATGAATTGCCGGTAATGACCTGGAAGAGTCTGGATTTTCCTTTTCTAACTGGGGGTGAAAAGGTAAGATAACACTATGTAAGGCTTCTATATATGACTTATCTGTGTATTTTAAATGCAAAGACTGGGGCGGGGGGAACCAAAAAAATATTAGGTGCTTCTTTAAAGCCCTGCTTTCCCCAAATGGAGTCTTAAATATAAAATGAGAAGAATATATGTTTAGGAAATTTATCATTAACCATGTAATTATGCAACTGAGAAATCAGCTTGTGCAAACCTCTCTTAACCTTTAAAGACAAACTTTCATGCTAACATGAGGTCATACTTGTGGACTAGAAGTATGTATAAATTCAAAGTGGACGTTTTCAAAAGAAGAGAAATTACATCAGTTATGTTTTCATGCTAGTAATGTGCAAGGTGTATATATAACCTGAAATAGTGATAAACTGCTGTGAACTCATTCAGCTGTTGGCTGAATAGGGCTATTAATATTGCAATAACTATGACTGACAATGGCAAAGATATTTTGCCGGTTAGGATGAAATTACATTATAGCTGAATCAACCTAAAAGCTAGTTGCTTAGGAGAAAGGAAGTCATGCTTGCTCCAGTGCAACTACATGGGCCTGCCCCTTTGTGAGCATATCTTCCATTCATCATAATATTTAAAACCTCACACACCAGTTTTCATTTATCCAGAATTATTGTTATATTCATAAAAATCTTTGGGAGACAAATTGACCAAGGTATATGATGTGTTTTGGGTTTCTTTCCAAAGACCTTTGCCACAAACATGGCTTTTCTGATGTTTTATGAATATTAGAATGAGTATGTAAAGGAAAAAGACTTTACATTTTCTTGCTACAAAGGGCTGAAATATTCAGGGCAAGTCTTTTAATAAGTTGTGTGCTTAATAAATATAATGGAAAAGCTTGCTTTATGAAACTGTTTCAGCTAGTTTAGGGATTAATCTTCCCTTTATGATGCTACTTAAAAGTTTTTGCACTTGAAAAGAGGCTAGTTAAATTAAGTCTCTCATTTCCTTTTGTGTTTAAGGCTGTAGTTAAAATGATGCAAGAGGAATATTAGGCAATGATCATATGTTCCCAGGGCTTTTCAAAAAGCTGAGTTAGATCATGGGAAGTTCTGTTGCTTGCAGTTTCCCAAGTGTGTTTTTCACACTTAAAACTTGTTCCAGTCAGAGGAAAGTGAGAGTACTGTTGTTGCACAAAAAGTTCATTTCATAAATCAAATGGACGTATTTTAGATAGAGTTCTGTCTAGAGCCGTGGTGTAATCCAGTGAACTCTGGTGGTATTCGAAAGTGAGTAACTACAGATGAGAAAGAGAGAGCATGCTTCTGGTAGTACTTTTCCTTTTGCTATACCAGCATCAACAGAGATTGGATCATTAAATAAATAGAAATCACCTCTTTCCTAGGTGATAAAGTTTAATTACAGTTTTTCAGATTAGTTAATTCTTTCAGAGGAAAGCAAGTTCTGTTTTAACTGCTTGGAATATCTACGAAGTATTAAGTGCTGTGTAGGCTACAGCAACTCTGGAGGACATTGACACTTCTGATAGGTTTTTATTATTGTAGTCAGGTATTCTGTATGTGATTTCGTAGATGCATGGAAACATTCGCAGAGGAAATTCATCCTTCTGAGGATGAAAAATGGGCCAATTCAGATTGTAAGATTGGTATTGTCTGTATAGCACAGTTGAGCACAGGCCTGTGGAACGGTACTGTAATACGCAATTAACACTGTAGGTACCGTCACAATTATTTAGCATTGTGGTCTGTTGTCACAGCAACACCAAGAGAATGGTGGCAAGATGTTCCTCATAAAAGACATTTTATCTAACATTTCTAATATTCTAACAAGAATATTATGGTTACTGTAGCCCAGTGCTATTCAACAGACAGTTTGTAGTCCCAATCCAACTTGCTGCTGCCTTGGAAGTTGCCGAGGCCAACCACTTGGATAACATCCATTGCTTTAGTAGTTAGATGCTGTCTTGCACAACTCAGACCTGGATATCCTATGCTAATATTGTAAGATAATAATGAATGTATGTATTCATTATCCAGTCATACATTTTTGATTATTAAAGGAAACAGAATTTGCCCATACATACCTTTCACTTTCCTGAGATCATGATACTGCTTTTCGACCCACTTCATCTCTGTTGGAATGATCTCAAATTCTTTTGTTTTCTATTTGGGTTTGCATTCAAGCATTTGCAAGGGCTTCTTACTTGCATATACTGTTGCTGAAGAGTGGTTGTTCAAAGCTTCAGCCATTTTTACCTGGTGCTTGAGTATAGCTAAGTAGCCTAGGTGACCCTGTCTGGCCTGTGTGGAGCTAGATTAGATGTTTCTGCATGCATGTAGCACTTTATTCACAAACTGAATCACTAATGTAAACATAATGAATGGCCAGTGGGTATGTACAGTAGCCTTTTACATTATGAAAAAGCTGAATATAAGATTTGACAGACTTGAGTTAAAAGAAAAAGTGGTAAGATACTTGCAAACTGTATGCGATATTGAATCATTTAGCATACCTGACAGCGTTTTGGAGTTTCAGTATATTCAAAATAAGATTATAGCCAAATTTGACAGAAATGAAAAGCAAGAAGACCTACAAAAGCTTTTCACTGATTGTTTTGTTCTGAAAATCCCCTTTTTAATGTTGTATTGCAACACTTTAGATATAGTTAGATATATTGTAGAGTGAGCTTGAGGATGTAAGGGTTTAGCAGAAGGCTAAAAGTGTTACTCTTAGCTGCTTCCAACATAAGATGTCTTCCCCTTCCATTTTGCTTGTGTCAGTGCAGAGCTGCCCCTTCTCGTGTGCAGCACTGTTGCATGGCTGGCTGGCCATTTGATGAACTGATCAGCTAACTTGACAGAAAACTGTTAACTTTTCTGCAGGCTTAACTTCTGCCAGGTTAGCAGAGCTGTTTGTTCCCTTAGCATTCAGTGGTATAGCTTGTGTGAAGGGAGCATGCAGCTTGGGTTCAGGGGGAAGGTGGTTGGACCTGCCCCTCTTTTGTGTTAGCAAGTTTAGGTTAGATCAGCTCAGCCTAGCTCACTTACCTTCACCTTCCATGTAAGAGAAGCTCATGTGACTGAAATTAATCAAGTATCATTGCCAGTGCATTTTTAGGAGAATTGGGTGCTTTACTTTCCAGCTTCCAATACTTTTTGAAGCAAAACAGAAGAATTGATGTACTTTATGTATGGCTGTGCTGCTCTCTCCTCTTGTGTACTTGTGTTAGTGGTCTCATTTTTCTGCCTTCTCCCTGCTGTGCTGTGTATCTCACAATGTTGAAAAAAAGTCAGATTTGAAAAATTATCAGAAATTAACTTTTTATATTTTCCAGAAGAGGCAAATATAAGGAATTGGTTCTAGAACACTTTAAGAAAGTTTCAGTCCTGAGGATATTCATGGCATGTTAACAAAGAGTTTTTTTATGTTCTGTGGCAATGTGTGTGCAGGTAGCAAAATTTACTTTTAATGAAAGGGGAGTCCAGTTTTTATGTAGTATGCTATTCTTTGATTTTGCTTTTTCCCCCCTTAATCTGATTACTTTATTGACAATAAAGAACTTGTAGTGCCTCAAATTATGCTACAGGTATTGGAGCCTTGCATTCAGAAATGAAGTTATGTGGCAGGGCTGTAATGAAGGATGGGAGTGTGATCCTGATGACTTCTCAGTAAATCTGTGCCGGCTAATATTTATGAAGTATAATTTATGTTCCGTTCTGGATTACTTTATGCACAAGTTTTAGTGCATTCATCGATAAACTGCTGGGTGAAGCAAAGAATAACTTACCCAAGTGGAACTACAGAGGAGAAGCTGTCAAGATAGTCTTCAGTTATAGTCATATCAGCTACACTGTAACTTAAGTATAGGGATGTTACTTAGTCATCTTGCTGTGTTCCTGGGAGATCTGTTTTCATAATATTTCAAACTGCTGTTGTGGAGCAAGATTTCATTATGATAAATACATCTCCACAGCCAGGAAGCTTCATTTCATGTTATCTTGCAAACAAATACTCTGATACTCATGTTCAGCCCATGGCTGACTAATTTGGCAACACAGATGTGGTGGAACCTAGATCAATGGTGTACTACTTAGTTATAAACCAGATGCTCAAGTTTTGCATTCATGTGTAAAGCTGTACTAAGACGTTAATTTTTATAAATAAAGTATAAATTATACACTGTACAGCTAAAACCTTTAGGAAAAGATAGTCGATCAGAAAATATGAAGGATTTCTTAGATACCAGGAGCAAGTTGTCTTTAGTATATAAATACAAAAAAGACCAAAAACGTTGCAGTGAAACATGTACATAAGATGTATGTGCTTTATAGACTTTCTCCAATGATTTTAAGAACATTATACAGAGAAAACCTTCCTTCTACATTTAACTAATACTGTGTTTTATCCTGGCTAATTATTTTCTGGAGTAGTACTATTGGAATTAACACAGAAAATGTTGGGTTTGTGTTTTTGATGCAGATTCAGTAACTTCTGAAATGTGGCTAAGCAACAGAAACTAAAGGAGATAGAATGCGTTTCTATAATGCAGAATTGATGCATCAGAGTAAAACAGGCTATTTGGAATAAGGGTAGTGGCATGTGTTCAGTAATACCTTTCAATGGTGGTGTTTTTTGTTAAAATATCACTACTGAAATTTGAGATGCAGTAGTTACTAAAAACACAAACAACTGTTGGTCTGGGTCTTAATAGTTTTATGCAACCAGCAAAACCTGTGCTATTGTCTTCAGGGAAAAATGAGTACTAGTTGCCATATTGGAAGCAATTCTTATTTTTGCTCAACGATAAGAGGAGTTACTGATGATCATGTCTTAGTCAAATAAAATAACATATATAGAACAGACTGTTTCATCAGACAGATAAGCTAATTATGAAAATAATTTGCTAAATGCCGTTTGCTATTTATGCTCTTTTTTGGAGGGATGGGGGTCGGAAAAGATTTCTCCTAATTCTCTTGTCTGCTGTGTGTTCTAATAGTAATTTTAATTGGATTTGTAGTGCTTTAAAACAAGGAGAAAACCCAGTTATGCCTGTTAATTTTGAAAATGTTAGCATTGATTGCAGATGATCCTCAGCCTTCTGCAAGGGAAAAACAAATCCCATTTTAAAAAGACCAAAAAAAGAGAAGCTGAATTAAGTCAGTGGCATAGCTGAAAACTAGAGAGGTGTCATGGTTTAACCCCAGCTGGCAACTGAGTACCATGCAGCTGCTCACACACTCCCCTTCCCCACTCCCACACCCCCACCCACTCCATGGGATAAGGAGAATTGGAAAAAGGTAAAACTTAAGGGTTGAGATAAGAACAATTTAATAATTGAAATAAAGTAAAATAATAATAACAATTGTAAGGAAAAGGGTGGTGGTGAGAGAGAGAGAGGAATTAAAATTGAGGGTGGAAATGGGCCAGGGATGTGGAGGTGGGGAACATACCCAAAACCAAGTGATGCACAGTGCAATTGCTCACCATCCACTGACCAATGCCCAGCCAGTCCCTGAGCAGCGATTGGTAGCTCCCAACCAGTTTATATACTGAGTGTAACATTCTGTGATATGGAATACCCCTTTGGCTAGTTTGGGTCAGCTGTCCTGGCCATGCTCCCTCCTGGCTTCTTGTGCACCTGCTTGCTGGCACAGCATGGGAAACTGGAAAGTCCTTGATTCAGAGAAAGCCCTACTTAGCAACAACTAAAACATCATCAGTGTGTTATCAACATTATTCTCATACTGAATCCAGAACACAGCACTGTACCAGCTACTAGGAAGAAAATTAACTCTATGCTGGCCGAAACCAGGACAAGAGGCCAGTACACAAGTTTATTCAAAGCATTTTTCATTAAAAGTTAAAGAATGGAAGAATAGTTCAATCAGCTAAATTTTGAATATATATGAAAAAGTAATCATTGTTCTTTCCCCATGTTCCTCAGATTTTGCAACTGGCCCTGTTTGAGCATTTTCCAGATTTGCCAGCAGTCTGTCTGTGCACATGGTAGTGTAAAAATACTTGCAATATGTCAAAATGCTGACATCATTAACACAATTATTCTATACTATGGTGCTACTAACTTATTATGCATGAGATGCAACTTAGTTAAGCTTTTTAGCTTATACAGGGGTGAAAATACTTTTCTTACTCTCTTTTTGAAGCACAAGTGTATCAACAATATAACAGGCACCATTCAAACAATTCAGTAATATGATAGCAGCTTTTATCCTTTTATACTGTGGTATGTAATTTTTCATCACTTTGATAGAAGTTTCATTTTCTGCAGTGTTTGACTTGTCATATGAATTTTTACTCTTAAACTGTGTTTTGGTTCTTCAGACAATTATGTGAAATATTGTGCCACAAATTTGGGTGTTCGTTCTGTTTTCCATAGCCTATGCTGTGAACAGGATCTTGAATTTCAACTTGTAACAAGCATGCTTACTACTGTTACCCTTGGGAGTTACAAGCCTGTACCTACTCCTGAGCCCAATGAAGGTTCCACCCCTAAATTCCAGTCCAAGTAAAGTAGTTCATGATGGGGTTTTGTGTCAGAGTTCAAAACAGCAGTCTTCAGATATTGCCTATTGCTAGGCTGACTAGCCCTGAACATGCCCAGAGGGCAGAGGTGCTGATGATCTTTGCGTTAGTTTTTTTCTATTTAGCTCTTCACAGAAGAACTTCATACTGAAGTGATGATACACTGAGTCCTTTTCAGGGCTTGTACTCAAACAGGTTTCTATGGATTAGGCTTTCTTTCACATACCTGCTCTGAAGAGGTTGTAGCAGCAGTGCTGATGACATTCTCTTTAATGTCTTAAGATAGTGGTTAGAGTAATTGCGCATCATGCTGGAAATTGGGGTTCATTTCCATCCTTCATTTATCCACAGTCCATTGATACCTCTGCAGTGGCAAAATAAATGTGTAAGCATTTCTGTCACCTCCATAAAAATTGATCTGTTTTCTGTTTTGCTTAAGTGACTTCTAATAGAAGTAACTATAATGTTGAGGCTGTTATAGTAAACATTGCAATGAGAAATGTATAAAACCTGACGAAAATTACTCAATGTTACAAATCACTTCTGAAAAAGCAGGCTTTCTGTAGAAAGATCCATTGTATCAACTGAGCAATATACACTGTGTAAACTATTAAGCACTTCTACATTTAAGTTGAGGAGCAAAAAAATTTTTTCCCATCAAGTTTTGAAATAAACAACTTCAGTAAGCAGACTCAATTTATGTTAGTTAAATGTGAGTATGTCTATTCCAAAATGAGTATGATTTTTAGCTGCTTAAAATCACAAATTCACATAGCATGTATAAAGTGTGACAAGTGTCTGAACTTCTGAGGAACGGTAGAAACTTGAGCAAATCTTGGATCCCCTATGTCACAGAAGCTGTAACTTTCTGAAATCTATAGTGCTTATTTCAGAAGTAAGTCAGGAACTTCACAAAGCAATACATGGCTAATGAAATGGTGAGGCCCAGCTCAGTCGTTAAACAGATGAATACGGATAGCCTTTGTGCAGTGTACGAACTTGAACATAACAGATGTTTGACTGCCCTGTGTTTAAGGCAGACGTAGCACAGACAGCTGATGACGTCGTTTGGTTTCTATGGCAGTGACTTCATGTTATGTAAGGAAGTTGCATGTACACAGCACTGGTTGTCATGGTTCTAGGAATCCTGCTGGAACAGGCCTTTCCTGAGCAACATTATTTAATGGCTTAAAAAACAATAAAATATTCTCTACCGCAGCTAGCTACTAGTGCTTTTAAAAGTCCTAATCTCTCTTATTTTATTCTTGTTACAGCAGTGACAGTTTCAAGTTACTAGTACCAGATTTAAAGGCTAAATCGCATCTTGATCTTCACTGTGCTTTTGAAAGAAACCTTGATTTTGACCACTGCAGTATACAAGGATGCTTTCCTTCACCATAATCATTGGAAGCTTTACAGACTATAAGCATGTTAAATGCATGCAGCATGTCAGGCCTAAATTCTGCTTGGCTACCAATTTTCTGAAGACAGTGAATTACGATGACCTTTGGAAGAGAGGAGAAGTAAGCAGTTTTCATAAAGCCTTCAACTACTAATTACTACGAGTAGTAAAAAACTTGAAATTGTGAAAAATAAATTCTTGTTTAAATCTGCTCTTCTAAAGGTAATCCTTTTCTTCCCTGTTTTCCTTCAGTTAAGAGTCTCAAATCTGGAATTGGCACTGGCACCTACGTTCTGAGCTGTGATAGGGGAATATAGCTGAAAATGTATGCTCAGTCGTTGGCCTAAGCCAAGGAGTTTGCTTAAAAAATCCACTCATTTATCTGGTTGAACAGTCCAGCAGTAAACTTATTACAATATGTAAAAGTTTTGCCTAAAACCTGATTATTTTTTTTAGCATTAACATAGCACCATAGCTAATACATTATCTTAAAATGGTGTGTCAGGGGTGTGAAGGTAGAGGAGAAGTAGATGTCTGCAGAGTTCTTTACTGTGTATACTGTATGTCAAACTATATTTGCATTGAGCTGAAGGTGAGATATATTTTTTTTAAATGGTGCAGCATATTTAACAGGTCTCAAAAAAGCAGTCTTGCTCTGCATTCAGATCCTGCCCATATAGTTCTGCACTCTCCTTTACATTTTTTGAACTCCGGTCCTTGTGCAACCCTTTAGTGAACCAGTACCATTCAGTGAATGGGTAAAAATACAAGTAGATGTTGTCGTCTTCGCTTTTAAATGTGTATCTACAGCTTTTGATATGTGTGAAAGCAGGAAACTGTCTCAAGATTTTTCCCCTGTGTTGCCATAAGGTATATCAAATTAAGAACATACTATAAGGGCTGTATTCACTAAAAAAAAAAGTACGTTTTTGCAAGGGTATGGAGATCTAAAGAAAAAACCTGTACCTTAGAACTGAGTTATTTTTTTTCCCCCTTTCCCCAGTTATTAGCTGGTCTAATAAGAGATGCTACTTCTCTCTGGAAGCCTTGCTTTGGTGAGATGTCAGGCTTATTTCATTGCTGCTCCAACATCGTTCTAATCTGCTCACCCAACTGTTGTGTCACAGCTGACGCTTTGGACCAGATCAGGTCACTAGACCTTGACTGAGGCTTTCGCTCAGTTTGAGTGAAACCCCATTTTGTAATAGGGTAAGAACACTTTGGGATTTAGAAATGAAAGATCAAGGTGCCATCGTCTGCTCTGCTGGTGGAAATGGTGTCCCCAGCAAGAGGAGTTACTTCAGTTTTTGTACATGTAGCGCGTGAGCAGAAATTGGCAGTAGCAGGGTACAGTGCATGAATGGGCAGCAGGTACTGCACTTGATCAGTTGGTGCCAGCCCTCTCCGTTCCTTAAGTTCCTTGGGATCCAGAGGACAGTTGAGTTTTCTCTTTATTAATAGGAAAGAATAACAGAGCAGCACTGATTATGGCAGCACAAAACAGTATGGTAAAGAACATTCCTGTGTGTAGCTTTGTATTGTTTGGGGAAATAATAAAATTTGGTAAATGTGCACTATAATAAAATAATCTCTGATTCTCCTTTACTAATTTCTCAGCCAGCCGTGCTTAAAGATCTTGCATCTCTCAGCCAGATGGCACTGTTCTGGAAACCAGTGATTCTCCAAAATGTACCATGGTTATGACATTTAACGGGTGAACAAAAATTGTATCTTTAAAGAGAAGGCATGTTCATTTTTTGGAATGTTTTTTTCAGTATATTTTCTGAATTTGACTGAAAAAATGTGTAGCTATGGATCTCCAGTAGAGAAAAGTGGAAAGCATAGATAAAGGATTGGGTGGTTTTTTTCATGTGTAGAATTGTTTAAAACTAATAAATCAGGTACAAACATGAGCATTTCTTACATATGTACCATATAGTCATTTAACTGTTGATTTTTTAAAAAAATCTTTCAAAGTGATGTGTAGGTATTAACTCATTATTTTGGAATATCTGCTTTGAAGACTTCAGATTCTAACCCTTTAATCTAGAATTACAGTGAAGGCTAGGAAACCAACATGTTTAAACTTACTTGCATGTTGGGAGTGTAGGTCACCTATTTAAATTCAGAAGAGATATTTACAAATAAGTAAGACTTTTAACCCTCAGGTTTATGGATCTTTTTTACAAAGGGGAGATGATTACCCCTTTTTGGTAGTATTACCTGCATCAAGCTATAAGTGTCTTTAAACCATGCAAAATTAAAACTTTATAATGCAAAACTGACAGGGATTTCTGTTGTCCTGGAAGCTGAGATCTGCCAGTAACCTATTCTTTTTGGGTTTTATTTTATCCAGCATTCTACATGTGCCTTGGAAGAAGGCCATTATGAAATTTTGTAGTAGGTTGGTAAGGGCAAGACACAGTTGTTACTGTTATTTTGTTTAGGATTGCACACATCTGTTGTCTGAGTAATTGTGGTAGTTTGAAATATCAGTGAATAATCTACTACTTATATACCAGTTCCATTTTTCCATGTTTTTTTGCAGGTTTTGTATATTTCAAATGAAGTTGGTTCGAAAATTTTAGTGTTTCCTGTTTTGTCAGCTTTTTTACCACTTCCTTCACACTTACCATCCCTTACACTCTGTTTGGTGTGAAGAGGGAAAAATAATTGTTTTGTAGTGGAGCTGAGACAACCCTGTGCTGGTGTAAATGGAACATCCCATTTCAGTGTGTTCACACTATCAACATTTTAGTTCTTGCTGTGCTGTGTCATGCTTTGTTTCTTGAATAAACACCTAGAAGGCACTGCTTCTCATGGGCTAAAAGAAGCATAGTTTTTCTGTTGGTGCTGCATACTCCAGTGAGGTACTTTTAAAGGTCATCTGGTTTAACCCCCCTGGTCAAGCAGGAACACCTAGACTCAGTTGCCCAGACTGTCCAGGTGGCTTTTGAGTATCTCCAAGGAGGGAGACTCCACAGCCTCCCTGGGCAACCTGTGCCAGCGCTCAGTCAAGTGAAGAAGTGCTCACAGTGAAGAAGTGTTTCCTGATGTTCGGAGGGAACCTCCTGTGGTTCAGTTTGTGTGAATTGGCTCTGGTTCTGTCACTGGGCACCACTGAAAAGAGCCTGGCTGTGTCCTCTTTGCACCTTCCTTTCAGGTGTTTGTATACTTTGATCCCCTTTGAGCCTTCTCTTCTCTAGGCTTAACAGTCCCAGCTCTCTCAGCCTTTCCTCACAGGAGAGATGCTCCAGTTCCTTCATCTTCATGGCCCTTCGCTGGACTCTTTCCGGTAGTTCCCTGTCTCATACTGAGGAGCCCAGCCTGGGCACAGTACTCCAGGTGTGGCCTCATTAGTGCTGAGCAGAGGTGAAGGGTCACCTCCCTTGACCTGCCTGCAGCACCCCTCCTAATTATTGTGATTCATGATTATGGTGATTCTTTAAGTGTTCATGATTATTATTTTTTTTTTAAACAAACACCCATAGATTGTTGCCTCAAATGCGGGATGGCAGAACATAGGAGCAAGCTTGGCCATCACCTAACTTTTCCAGCTGAAGAACGTAAACTGCAAACACCTGTGACTAAAGATGTGTGTAGGCTGATCTCTGGTTACTTGTATGTAGTACAAAAGCTGCTGGAAGTTCTACTAAGTAAGCTTTGTCACTTTTGGGGGGGCACAAAAACTGAGTCAGCTTTCTTAGCTGTGGCTGTAGCAACATGTATGTTTTCCATTGTGCCTTTACCTTTAACAAGGTGGCAACTTGCAGGTGACCAGAAAGAGCCTTATTAAAGACGCTGCATCATTCATCAGGTTGGTTTGTTGCATGTGGAGTTGCAAACAAGCGCCTGGGTCTAGTCAAACTGTGGTACAGAAAATGGAGCAACCCCTTGATTTGAGAGTCTGCATATGAAGGGGCAAGATAGAACCCTTCAATGTGTCCTCTTAATGCATCTGCAGACATCCAAACACTTGGCTTTGCTTCCATAAATGAGGAGAGGCTTGTGAAGATGACCCCAAGATGATGTCTTTTCTTGTGACACAGTAAGGTCTGCACTAAGTCTTCCAGTGAGTTTTCTCTTTTCAGTCTTTACAGGCGGATTAGACTTATTTAGGCACATTATTTGCTTGCTTCCTAGTTACTAGTATACCTGTAAGTCTGCTTAGGCTCCTCTGCTTGTCCTTGACACTCTGAGCTGAGTCATTTTAGTAGCCATGACTGTAGACATAATGAGGTTGATCTTCAGCCACAGCTATAAAAATACAGTGAAAATAAAAGCCATGTATTGTTTCTCTCTACGGTTATTTCTTGATCACATTGGAATAAGTGTCTGCTGTGCTGGCAGGCTAACAAAATACGCGTTTGTCAGGAAAGTGTAATAGTAGGCTTTGCCTTGTAGTGTGTAAGAATGAGATAAAGTGTAGTTGTTGCTACCATAGTGCTTTTCACTGAGACTTAAAACTTTGTGGCCGCTTTCAAACTAAACAGCAGGAAAAAGGCATAAGTAGCTTTACAAATCTAAAGGTGTACCTCTTAGGTGAAACTACCTCTCTGTCTTGTGAGGCTTTTCAAAATCTTGTATTCCAGAACATTCAGCTTTCTGACATCAGGCTATCAAAATATTAAAGTACTTACTGAATCTTAAGTATAGGAGTAGTCATGTTGAATTATGCAAATATATATGATATGGTGTACTGGCCTCAAAATGCTCAGTGCCTACAGGATTGAGGCCCTAGTAAGCATAACAGAAATCAAATAATTGTCTGAGTTAATAGCATACATTTACTACAAATTAGAACTCTAAAGAAAATTACCATGTAGCATTTCTGTTCCTCTGTCAGCTAAACCATATGAAGAATGGGTTGTAACTAGCAAAATGAGCAATTGTTCTAGGGATGAATGTGTGTGATTTACATTATTAAATAAAATTGTAGCCATTCTTCAGTGTTAAATGTATGTCAAGTATTTTGAATAGGCCGCAGAAAGCAAGATGCAGTTGAGTAGGTAACAGTGTGATTCCCCTTGCGCAAGCCCTTCCAGGAAAGAGCTGGTGGGCTCTGCCTCCTCGGCCACTGCCAGCTACTCTCCCCTCTTTCCTCAGGAGCAGTCTGCCTGTTCGTTTCTCTCACTTCGTATGGTTGTTTGGTTTTACTGGTGTGTGGTACTGGCAGATCTGTACTGGTACAGATCTTTGAAATGTTAGGGTGTAAGACCCAAAATTGCCACTGAAATTTCTAGAGCATGGGACTTGTGGCTGAAGTTTAAGAACATGGCCTTTAAGCATATATTGGAGTTACTTATTTTTCTATAGTATGATACATTTCTCAATATTTAAGCTTCCTGTATTGAATACAGTGAAACTTGTGAAGTATTTTCTTTTAGGCAAACTCTTAGTAAAGATTTGAGCTAAATAATTGGCTTTTACAGTAAGTAGAAACCAACTAAAGAGCTTCATGCCCTGAAGTGCCTTTTCTTCATCTTTTGGTGTGTCATTTCACTGAGGAACAAGAAAGGGGTTTTTTGGTTGGATTTTTTTTTTTATTTTACACAAGCAGGAACTGGAAGGAAACAAGACAACTCCTAGAGTGTAGCAGAGATCACTTTTAATTGTTATGTTTGCTTACTTAAAAAAAAACAAACTTCCCATCCCACCTCACCCCACACTTTGTAGTATGATTGGCCTTAGAAAATGGTTTTATATAAATTATTTAATTTATTCTTTACCATTGGAAGTAGCAAAGAAGTTTTTGAAGCAACACCACTGAAGGAAAAACATACCTACATCAGTCTCATTGAAATGTTACTTTCTTTGTAATTTCTTAATTCATAGAGTAACATGTAAACAATTTTAAGAACAGATTGTGCTAGTCCTTCAGAAAGGAATGTGCTTTGAATACGAATCTCTTTAATAATCTGTGGCTACCTGTGAAGAAAAAGGTCATGAGCTTTTGTCTTCTGAGTGGCCAGATTATCTTTAGCTTTATCTAACACTTGCTGTCAAAGGTGTTATGCATCTCAGACTGTTCTGCATCCTTGAAGTTATGAATTATATTTTTTCCCCTCTAAAACTATAAAAGCTGTCAAACAGTGGAACTACTGTATTTTGTACTTCAGTGGAATTGCGAATTCCATAAGTAATGGTCATAATCAAGAGTGCAGTAATCACACGCTTATGCATCTCAAGAATATTTCATGGTTTCAATGGCAATTATGTCTGTTTCCTCAACAGCTGTTTTAAAATATGTACTATGTATTTACAGATATATGGAGTTTGGGGGTCATCCTCTTCATGTTGGTTTGTGGACAACCACCATTTCAAGAAGCAAATGACAGTGAAACTCTGACTATGATAATGGACTGCAAATACACAGTGCCACCTCATGTGTCCAAAGAATGTAAAGAGTAAGTAGAGTACTAAAGAACTTGGAAGCAGTCACAGAAGTGAATTCTCATTATCTTTGGGAGTTCCCCACACCATATTATCAGCATTTGGAATACTCCTTGCCTGTTAACAAGATACTGTGCCTACTGCTTTTGCGCAGTTGTTTGTATTTCTTCACATTGAGTAGTTTCTTGGGCACCAGTATTGCATTTTTTTTATTCTTTGTGTCTCTTCTTACTAAAGGTTAATCCCATGATATTTTTTGCTGATAGGTTTTCCCCACACTTGTGTGAAACTACATTCTGATTTTACACAATGTACCTTTGTTTTATGTGTCTCAGTTGTCATGCATTTTATAAATGTTGAAGGTACTACTCGCTACTGACTGGCTTTGGCCACCACTCTTGCTGGACATATTACAAGGTGTTGCTGAGCGTATTTTGTGGCAGGGGTTAAAAAGGTAATGATTCCTATAGATTTCTGTTCAAAACACAAGTTGTCAAAACCCAAGGATATCACAGCAAGTTTTGCTTATCTCCTACTGAAATTGCAACTCCAAATCAACATTTTAGGCGATCAAGGGAGAAAAATATTCTGTCTGCAAATACCGTATGCCACTTGGGAATCATGACTCATTTTGATGTGTTGTTTTTCTGCAGTGTTCATTGCAACTTTTTTATTTTTTTTTCTATATATTTCAAAATTTCCCTGTTGGTTAATGACCTCTTCAATCATTTTAATATATATCCTAGTTGCATCACTTAGACTATTTTACAATGTTTGGATGTGTTCTTGAATCTGCAGCAGAGTTCCTAATTTTCAATATGAAAGTCCAGATACCTTTATTAAATGCTTGAAAAATGCATTTGGTCCAATCAAAAAAACTAGAACAGCATCTAGGATTCTGTTATTTGACACAAAATGAAGTCTATTACAGCTGTGGTCATGACGACTGTGCCTCTCTTCACCTGTGTGGTCCAGGAGTCTAATGCATAACATGATCCCATAGCTGGTTTTCGTGTCTTGTCATTAGTGTCTAGTATTTCCAGTAACATGGAAAAGCTGCTGTCAGTGCTCTCAGCAGCTTGAAGAGCTTTACATACAGGAAGAAGTTTAAGAGAGAACTCTTATCTTTGAGTTTTATTGAATAAATCTCTTGAGATGCTGTATGCTGTGCTGAGGCCAGGAAACTTACTTTTTGCAGCCTTTTGCTTAATATGTTGGTTAACGCTAATTTGCTTAAAGGCCCAAGTAGGTCTGCCTTCTCTACGCAATGCATGAACAATGTACAGTCAGTTATCCAAGTCCTCTGTAGGCTGGATTTTCTTAGGGAAAAGACTTCAGGAATGTTTAAACTTTTTCCTTGGAGTGAAAGCATTCTTGGTGGTTTGGGATGCATCAGCAAGCTTAAAGCAGGAGGCACACATGGTATTCTTGTGTGGTTTTACTGCAGGTGTAGTTTAAAGAAGGTCAAATAAAATATATAGTTTGTTCCCTTACTGTCATAATATTAACAAAAGCAAAGAAAATCAAGGCTCCCATGGCTCACTCTGTCACTGCTTTTGGTAGAGGCAGAGGAAGTATATATGTGACCTTTTTTTACAGTAGAGGTTTAAGAACTCTGAATTAACCTCCATTTTTAATTCCATACATCATCTCACACTAATAAAAAATTTTAAAAAAGTTATTACCTTTGTGATTTGTGTGTATGTGCAGTTTGAAGTTGTGTCGTGTAGTATAGTTAGTGCAATAAAAAGCATTATGTGAGAACTGCAGAACTTTCATTTCACATGTTGGAGTAATAAAGTTTCATTGAAACCTTGGCATCAAAACTGTATATTCATGTTCTGTTTGTTATGCAAAGCCAAAAATACTTCCCCCAAGAATTTTTCCATGTATAGTAAGTGAACAAAGATGTGCTGTCCTAATCAAGTCGTCTCACCCTGTTTATTTGGGGAATTTATGCACTTCCTTTCCAGCACTTGTGAACACGCAGTATCAACCCATTAGTAGGTTTGTCACCTCATCATCCCAGATAGTGTTTTGGTTTGGGTTTGGTGGTTTTTTCCCCTTCTGTGGGTAGATCACTGTTCTTTCAGGGATAGTGAAGAATCAAATGTCTGATAGCTATTTCAGAATAAAATATTTCTACTTATCTTGCCATTCCGTATTCTTGTTGACAGCAGCAATAATGGAAAATTATATTTCTATTACTTTACAGGCCAGCCTGTAGGCCATCTGTGACAGTTGCCCTATAAGACCTATTAAAACCAAACAAACCAGAAAAATCAGGTTAAGAATCTAGGCATAGTAAATGAAAACTGCAGTGTTTATATTTATAGTTTTTCAGAAGTAAATTGTTTGCTTCAATTCAGCAATATTTGGAATGTCTTTGAGAATAAATAATTTCCCATCACATTGTTTACTGTAGAGACTTCTAAAGATCTATGTGGGCTGACAGAAAATTTCTTCCTAACGTTGCTCTTACAGTGGTTGCTTTTTAAACATGTGGGTGCATTTTGTTTAAATCTATTTTTTATTCACAGTCTAATTACACGGATGTTGCAGAGAGACCCGAAGCGAAGGGCATCTTTGGAAGAGATTGAAAACCATGCATGGCTCCAAGGAGTTGACCCATCTCCTGCAACAAAGTACAATATTCCTCTTGTGTCATATAAAAATCTGTCTGAGGAGGAACACAACAGTATAATACAACGCATGGTTCTTGGTGATATAGCAGACCGAGATACAATAGTGGAGTAAGTTGTCAATTTTCTACATGCAGTTTGTTTTGTGCGTCTGTCACTTCTGATAAAGAGTGTCATGAGAACCTGGGCACCTCAGTGTTTAAACATCAGGCCATTCAGTTAACAAACAAAAGATTACAATCTTGCTCTGTCATAGCATATTCTAGGATGAGAAGTAGTTATGTAGGCCCAACCTTAGGAAAACTTCACAAAAATGTGTTGGAACAGTATTCCATTCCTGTGGTAGTTTGCCATCTTGAGTAAACTTAACTGCTTTGAAATCCATGCTTTTACTTGTGCTTCATACCTCATGCATATTTGGAGGTGATAAAATTCCAACATTTTTCCTGTAGTACATTTTTAGTATCCCTTAATCTTTGTTAATTTAAAATATTATTCCTTTTATCTATAGAATGCAAAATAATAATTGTCACCGAGTGAGCTTGCTAGAAAGCTACATAGTTTCTTCTAATAGATTAAAATCCCCGAATTTCTAAAATACTCCCAAAACTGAGGGACTTAAAATTGTTTTTTCTATTTGTGTTTAAGCTGGGAAAACTATTATCTTACCATTTGTGGGGAGGGTGGGGAAGCAGCGGTCTCACTTCTTATGCTTTTAGCTGCATAACGGGACGTCTGAGTGATGCTTACTGGCTTATGAACTTAATTTTACAGTAAACTTAATGTGACAGCCCTAAAATAATGAAGATTTTTCCTGCAGTTGTTGTATAAACAAATATTAGTACTATGTGGTTGTATGTGCCAGTGGGAAAGCCCGTCATTGGTGCATAACATTAATGAAATACAATTTTGTCATTTAAGGAATGTTGAATAAGGGAAGAATTCCTTAATCTTTTTGGATGATATTCTGAGGATGTTCTCATGTAACTAGAGTTGAGATTACTAGACTTGTTGGCTCTTTATTTTTAATAAAACAAAGATGTACTTGTTAAAACATTAAAAATACGCAGTTCTGCTTTCAGGCTCTTTTCCTGCTATGAGAAGTACAGCAAGTTGTGTGAGATGCATGTCCAGTTTTTAGAAAATCATTGATGTGTGGCTTATTTCTTGTTTTGGACTTTCCTTAGGGCATTGGAAACTAACAAATACAATCACATCACTGCTACTTACTTCTTACTAGCTGAAAGGATTCTGCGAGAAAAACAAGAGAAGGAAATTCAGACCAGATCTGCAAGCCCTAGCAACATCAAAGCTCAGTTCAGGTGAGAATTTAGGAATCTTAAGTGGTTTCTTTTTTTTTTTAAAGATGGCTTAATGAGAACATCATTGAATTGCTCAAGTACTGCTTTCTTAAAAACAGTAAAATACTTACACATTGCAAATTTCAAATGTCTTTAAAGTGTTGTGGATGCTTCAGAACTGTTCCGAAATCAGTTACCAATAGTGTTTTCAATTCCTACCATTTTCAGGAAATGACTTATCAATTTGAAGTCTGTATCTGAAGTAGTAAGTTTTCACACCTGCTAGGAAAGGGCATGTTCCTTGGCCTTCAGTTCCTCATAGAAATTGTGTATGTAAAATCCCTTGAAAAAAATCAGTTGCATAATCTGTAAACATGTTGATGGGGAATTAGTTATAAATGAGACATCACTCTGAATTTGATGTTATGGTTTAGTTGTTAGCTTTTGTTTTTAATGGCTTGAATGTCCCCTAAATCAAGCTTAGAGCAAACATCTGTGAGTTATGTTCTTTGTGATGTCAGTTGATATGCCTGTTGTTTAAGGAAAACTGTTGAATTAATTGCTTTAATTAGCCATTTAAAGACATTGCAATAGATGGTAGCTTCTTGTGGGTTTTGGTGTGGGGTTTTTTTTCTAGTTTGACAAAAACATGATTTTAAAAAACCTTATAGTAAGGTTCACTGAGTTTTTCAAAGCTTCAACTTCTGGCACAGTAAAACTAAAGGGGTAAGTGGAGTTCTGGCATGCAGCTGATACTGATATGTTAAACCACTCCATTCACTCTGCAACCAAGATGCAATCCAAGCATCCCTTATTTTCAGTTAAAGCGGCATATGTTTTTTAAAAACAAACAAAACCAAAAAAACCCACTAACCAAAAACCAAACACAAGGCAAATATAGTTTCTGCCTGCACATTGATACTGGAGGATGCAAGTTTTGAACAGTTGGTTTTCTTAAACATTTTGGGTTTGATTTCTTGAGTTAAGCATTAGACTCTGACTAGGGATCTGCTTTCTAGGCCAGTATTTATTGGCCCATCTTGACAATCCTTCTAGTGAAGATGGAGGTTGTGCTAAGACATTTCCATTAATTTCTGTTCTCTAACCTTCAGTCTCTTCAAAAGTTGCCTTTTTAGGTTTTGGCAAAATATTGGTGGCTATTACTAGCAGTAATAACAATTGTTAGTAGCTAATCTCTTAATGAGGGAAGAGTATTAAGTGCTTGTGCTGATGTTTAAGAGTTGCTGCCTACCTTCAGTGTTGTTAATCTATCTGTAGGATTTAGAGAAGACTGCAAAATAGCTTATTCATTGCAAAGGTTTCTTTGTGCAACTTTCATGCAAGCTCACATGTGAAATCATTTAACAGGAATGATAATAGGGACATAAATGCTATGGTGTCCTTTTGGTGCATATTCATATTTTTCTTGGCCTAATTGATATAAGTAAGGTATTGCTACCTCAAGTTTGATCTAGAAAAAATGGACACTTGTTATAAATGAAGGGCACGCACTCTGGAAAATAGGTTAGAGATAGTCATCTCCAGTAGTTGTTACCTTGGATTTAGGCTGATTTTGGAGGCTTTTAGAGGAGTGTCTGCTGAATGCCATTCCATCTACCTGAATAATGAGGTGTTTCTCTCTGAACCTTACAGTGGTTCTTAACATCTTTGTAAACTCCAGTTGAGACTGCACCCTGTGTTGTGTTCTAGAGTAGACTGAAATTTTGTCGCTGCACTTAAAAAGGTCATTCATGCAGTGGTCACTTAAGCAGGAAATTTTGTCTTATATTGTGGGGTTACAAGTACTTTACAAGAGTTACTGTTGCAGGCAACGAAGGGTTGCCTACCTAAATGGTGTGAAGCTTGGTGTTGAGTTACCTCTCTTCAAGGGTAATGCTGTAACTTTCACTCTGCAGTTCTCTCATCATGGATCATTCTCTTATTTATGTCAATTTTAAAAAAGCAATCCAAGCAAAGCATCAAATGTGTTGTTATACTTTTTATATAATATATATACACTAATATACTATATTATAACTATTAGTTATAAAACACATTACTTTAGAGGAAAGCTGTGTGTTTACCTTCAAATGAAAATTCTAAAACTACAAAGTTGCTTTTAAATTGTTTTATTTTTTATTCTGTGTCAGTGTCACTCTTTTGGTAGAACAGCTGCTCCAATTATATGAGGAACTAGAACAAACAAGTTCATTGAATCTAAATCTTGATATGAATTTGTAAAGTTGAATGGAGTAGTTGAAGCCTGTCTTATGAATATGACTTTTCTTTTTATGATAAGAACATCTGCATGAACTCAGGAACTTTTGCCCTTAATGGTCCCAGGTAGCTTCCTTGTCTTCGTGATGGTTCTAAATTCAGAGTGTTTATATAGAATGACTTAATGGAAAAAACAACAAAGCATTGCTTTGATTTTGAGACTTCAAAAGATTTTTTTTTAAAAATAAATAAATCTAACTTACTTTCAACCTGGAGCTTTCCTTCTGTCCCACTCTTCCCTTAGGCCTACTGGGAATAAGGGGAGGGAGAAAAGGGAACGGAGGCAAACATGGGCTGCTATGAGAGAGAAACATATACTGTAGTGAGGAGATTCATTGCTTGGAAACCACAGTACTGTTAGATACTATATTTACCCTTTATTGTGACAGCCACAGACCTCTTCCTTTTTTTGCAGACAAACCAGTCTGTTCTTAAAGCATGGTGAATTCTTTAAAGATTTAGATCTTCGTTTTCTGTCACTTTTGTAGTTAAGTTTCTAATTTATTTGTCCTATCTGTTAATCACAGACAGTTGTTTGTGTTTAAAATGCCCAGCGTAGCACAAGTCATCGGAAAACTAGGTCAGTGGTTCCCAGCATTTCTGGAGTCAGCTGGGGCCTAAGGGAGGATGCCAGTGTCAAACCAAGGAGGAGCACAGCCTAGGTCCCACTTCTTGTCTGGACAGCTTGGGTCGGAGCTGCTGGTTGTGTGGCCTCCCTCCAGGCAGAGCTGCTCACTGGAGGGAAGCTGGTGGGAGGCCACCAGCAGCTCACAGTGCCTGATGAGACGGGAAAGAGCCTGTGAGGCTGCTCCCAGGGAATGGGATACACAGGCTTACAGGGGTGTGCAGGCAGCCAGGTCCCACTGTTCGAGGATCCTGGTAGATTTTTGTATCATGGGTTTGTTAAGCATAACTGAAGCTAGCGCTTCAAAACAAAGTCTGCAGCTAGGCTTGATGAGTTGAATGTTGGCTTTTATTAAAGTACTCTTCTTCAAAGCTCATACAATTGGGAAGACAGTTGTCAGCCGTTACCTGTGTGTGGACAGGCATCTCGTGCTTCGGGATCCTTTTCTATCCAGGCATTACAGTGGGCGCCTTGAGCAAATGCAGTCCTAGTGCAGGTGCTTCCATTAACTTCAAACACTTCAAAGAACATGTTTAGAATAAGAATAGCAGAGAGGTGTCTGAGCTTTCCTTGTTTCTTCAGCTTGAGCTCTCAACACAGCAGAGATCAGGAAGTTGGTATGATCCTTCAGTCTTTGTATGCAGGCTGTCCAAGTAGATATCTGGGGTCACACCTAGTGTGAAACGCACTCTGCTTCCTCTCCTGCTTTGCTCCTATGCCTTGCTTCTAAACTGGGCCACAAAGTCAAGCAGGTCTTTCTTTTGGCACACCCAAAATATAGTTGGGAATGTCTTGTAATACACTATCCATATGTGAACAAAGGTCTCCACTACAGCTTTTCATGTAGTACGCTAGAGTATTTCAGTTATGTAAAGTTAAACAATTGGCAAACTTTCTAAAATTAAAGATAACTCTTGCTTTGAGAAGTTAGAAAATATTTCTTGGTCCCCACAAGAAATGTGGGACTTACGCAGAGTGAAAAAAATGAAGAATTATTCAGTGTTAAGGTTTTGGTTTTTCAGATTAGGCTTTCAAATTACAGAGGAAAGACTGACAGTCTCTTTTCTTAACTTACTCTCTGTGCATTATGGGAAGATTGCAATATATATTTGAATTTAAAGTAAAATACAAATCAAATACAATAGAAATCAAAATACAAATCTACTAGCTCAGATACTGGGGAGAAGACATCAGCTACTAACTGTAAACTGATTTACACTCACATGTTACTTTCATTTTGATTTGAGCTAATGCTAGTACAGTCGTACATTTTGAACTTGGATTTGCAGTTTATTCAAGTGTCATCTTCTTAAGCAGCTTGAGTCCTGAATTCATGCAGCTGTATTATTCCAGTTGCTCAGCTAAGGACTAATAAATGTATGATCTCAATTTGTGTGTGTTTAAAATTAAAGGAGATTTTGTAGAATAGAGCTTGGTCTGAATGAGTCTTACTGAGAAAGAGAGAATGTTTCTTCTGACTCAGCTTTTCAGTCTTGCTTATGTTAATTCTAACCTAATTTTTATATTAAGAACACTGGGGGGGTGAAGAAGGGGGAGAGATAATAGAAGCTTCAGATTAAGAGTAGCTTGCAATACTGTTTATTTAAGTTGTGCTTGAATCAGCTGGTATCTTCCTGGTTCTATACCTACTTCAGATTGTCTTTGAGACACAATTATTTCCAGTTTTTTATTGCTTAGTTCATTTTCTGAGAGCAGTGGAATCTTAAGACTTCATTTGACAGTAACCAACATAATTTCTAAACTATGTTTTGTATATACAATGTTCCTTTCAAATAACATCCTAAAGGAATGCAGGTTCTCTGAGAATGTTTTCTTTTCCTCAGTTACTCAGTGCTGTTATTTACAAACATGCCACTCAGCAGGCCGATTTGTGTGGCAGTGGTTGTGCTTCTCTTGTGCAGATTTTACATTTTCTTATGTTCTGAAATCTTGTCATGATCTGACTTTTCTTTTATTCTTTGTAATTGTTTATGTAGGCAGTCGTGGCCAACGAAAATCGATGTACCCCAAGATCTGGAGGATGACCTTACAGCTTCTCCTCTCTCCCATGCAACTGTTCCTCAGTCACCAGCTCGCACGGCTGAGAACGTTCTCAATGGCCACAGAAGCAAGGCCCTTGGTGATTCAGCAAAGAAAGAGGATGTCCCTGAATTAGCTGGACCAGCACTTTCAGCAGTCCCCTCGGTGAGCTTAAAACCCACTACAAGTGGCCGGAAGTGCTTGTTCAGAGTAGAAGAAGATGAAGAGGAGGATGAAGAAGATAAGAAACCTATTTCTCTTTCTACTCAAGTTGTTCTGCGCCGTAAGCCATCAGTTACAAATCGTCTTACTTCAAGAAAGAGTGCACCAGTTCTCAATCAAATATTTGAGGAGGGCGAGTCAGATGATGAGTTTGACATGGATGAGAACTTGCCCCCAAAGCTCAGCAGGTTAAAAATGAATATTGCTTCACCTAGCACAGTGCATAAACGCTATCACAGGAGGAAAAGCCAGGGACGGGGCTCTAGTTGCAGTAGCTCAGAAACAAGTGATGATGACTCGGAAAGTAGGAGACGCCTAGACAAAGATAGTGGGTTTACTTACTCCTGGCATAGACGGGATAGTAGCGAAGGGCCACCTGGCAGTCAAGGAGATGGTGGTGGACAAAGCAAACCAAGTAATGGAAATGGAGGGGTAGACAAAACGAGCCCAAGTGATAACAACAAAGGTGGGGGCAGTCCTTCCGGTAGCTCCAGCGGTAGCACCAACAACACTTCAGGTTCCACTCGGAGATGCGCTGGATCCGGAAACTCAATGCAGCTATCGTCCAGAAGTGCAGGGGAACTGGTTGAAAGCCTGAAGTTAATGAGCCTTTGCCTAGGCTCACAGATTCATGGCAGCACTAAATACATTATTGATCCTCAAAACAGTCTGTCCTTTTCCAGTGTAAAAGTACAGGAGAAATCAACATGGAAAATGTGTATAAGTTCCAGCGGAAGCGCAAACCAGGCTTCGTCGTTGGGCAACCTAAAATTTTTTTCTGACCAAATGTCAGACACAGCAAATGAATTGGAACAGATAAAGAACAGGAACTTGAAAAACAATGTGCTACAACTACCTCTCTGTGAAAAGATGATATCTGTGAATATTCAGCGGAACCCAAAGGAGGGGCTGCTGTGTACCTCCAGTCAAACCAGTTGTTGTCATGTCATTTGACAGTGACCTGACTTTAATAACTCTATCTACTTGACAGCATCATTCTTCCTGTTCAGAGCTGTGAACACCTTGTCACGGACCCCCTTTTGTTGTTTTTAGATTTTTAAGTGGGCTTTGAGCAGTTATTTATTACACTTTAATTTTGTGTTTGCTTGATGGTATGACAATGCATGGTCTTTGCATGCTGCTAGCAGATAATGTTTTTCTTTTTCAACAAAACAGAATATTTTATTGTGTAATTTTTACATTTATAATTTTACTATGGAAGATCTGGATTAAATTAAAATAAATATCTGGATCCTAATGTAAATGGAGCACTTAGAAGTTCACGTTCTGCACTTAATCTAGAGAGAGAAGCTTTTGTTTGCTTGTGAAATGTTAATTCTTGTTCCGACCTTCCGTGATAACTAAAATACGTGATATGTGGCATACTTCTATGTGTCTGAAACAGAACCAAAGCAATAATGTTTTGATGCTGAAAACTCTTCAGGGAGCTTTCAGATGTTCCAAGGCTTGTACAAAGCAAAGATGCACTGAAAATTAGTGATCTTGAAATATGATTTTAAACCCACACCTATTTGTCTTAAGCTATGATACGGATAAAGTTGTGGCTCAAAAATCAAACTGAAAAGATCTTGTTTTGCTAGAGACAGTTCTTTTTAAAAAAAAAATTAAAAAAAAAAAAGGCAAGTAGATTTATAAGGCAGCTTTCTCCCATAGAAATATGTTAATATTACAAGCAGACAATCTTCTTTTTTAATATAACAAAGGTAAATTAAGTCTACTTCTGAGTTTTTACATGCTAACTGAAAATAAAGTATTTGTATGAATTACTTTTGTTATTAGTATATCATGACACTTAATATTTTAGGGTTTTACCTTGTAAACCTTCTCCCCGTCCTCTCCTCCCCTCCCTGAGACTTCAAAAGGCAATAAGGGATGGAAAACCTTTAGGTAATTGGATTCAAATTGAAATTGTTATTGTCACTTGCATTTTTCTCACTATTACTCTTTTTAACACTTAAAATACTGCTGTTTCCCACATGTACACCACTTATTTCCCCTCAGTAATAATGCTTTTTCATAAAGTCCATTTAAAATAGCATATAGGAAAGTATTTATTTTACAGCTCTTAGCCTTTCTGTCAGGTTTCCCATTGCCATGGCAAGGTCCTGATTTAGAGTATTTCTGTACAAAAGGATACTTTTGACCAGATGAATTAACTTTGTGGAATTTTATTATCTAGAATAAAATATATTGCAGATTCCTAGTTTTGGGAAGGGCAAGAATGTTTTATTTTTTCATGCTGTGCACTGGGTCTTCTAAGCAATGCTAGTGAAACTGGTGGTGTTATGTAGCAGCGCCCTGGGCAGACAGACATTGGATGTCTGAGAGGAGTTTACACTGTTGAGCATCTTGTAACACTTGCAGAATGGTCAAATACAACGCATTTTGTGTCCACCACAGAGTGAGCAGAGCACCAAAGAACAGCGTTATGCTTGGTCATAATTTCTACAGCTCATGAGAGCTCTTCTTGATTAGTACAAGTCTTTACTAAGCGTCTAAATTGCATGGGGTATCCTCCCTGGCTAGCCTTGCCAGGGATTTTACATTCTGCTTCCTAAACAAGGCAAAGGATAAGTGTTGTACTTAAAGTTTTAAACTCTAGTTGCAGTTTAGTCAGTGTGGTATTTATAAATCAAAAGCTACAAGAATAGATGTGTGGGTGAAGCCATAGAACATATTTGCTTGAAATTTTTGAGCAGGGATCTTACCAAGGGCCAGAAAAGAGATGTGTGGTTCACAGACCGTGAGCGTAACATCCAAGTAGGAGACAAGTTTATAAAGGGCATTGGCAATAAACTTATTTGTTGCAGCTTTTTTCCAAGTATTGTAAATACTCTTTCCTGATATTATGTACAGCCTTGGAATGGCACCTTTTAACTAACCCCAAGTGTATTTTGTTTCCAATGTTTTTATATACAACTGTATATATGGTGCTCATTTTAGAACAGCAGTGTTGACCATTTATGCTGCATAGTTGTATTATAGCCTTATAGTTGTGTGTGGTTGGTTGAACCTTTGGGTGTACAAATGTTAGTCTGAGTGGTGTCCTTTATCCATTTGTTGATAGGTGAATGATTGTGCATGTGGTGTATGTTGTATTATGTTGTCACGTAAAAGGAAGGGCGAGAATAACCACTACATTACGATAATATTGGACCAAACTATTTAGAGCAAGTAAACAGTTTCTTGTACCCCTTAACGTGTCTTTAAAAGTTGCATATAGTTACAGTAGCGTATAAATTAAATATTGTGGAAAAACAGTTAGTCTTGTATTTTTCTGTGTGTGTATATAAATATATATATAAAAATAATGTACCTCTAGCAACTTAATCTGTATTTAAGATGTGACAATCTTGACACAGAATTTTAAGAGTAGCAGTCTAAATAAGCAGAATTAATGAACAGAAATATAAAAATTTCTCACCAAGAAAGAATCTGTGTGTGTGTGTGTGTTAAGAGGGTACAGAAATATCAGCAGATCTTACCGCTTCCAGCAATGTTTGGCTTTTTCATTGTATAAACATTCATGGTGTGCGACAGAAATGGAAAATCCAGTTAATAAAAGTGATATCTTGATTGATGCATAACCAATGATTTACATGTCAATGCAGTTTGTTTCTCCTGGTGTTCCCTGTGTGAGGGTGGCGCAAGCTCTTGGCCAGGTCCCCAGGCTGCAGCACATTGGAGGTCAGACCTTCCGGAGACACACTTGTGGGGAGTTCACATAAGAGTAACAAATTAGAATAGAAAGCAGTAGAAACATCAGTGCGTTGCCTTGAAAAAATGTGTGGATGCATGTTAATTTGCAAACTTTCGGTTATTCTCTCACATAGATCAAACTTGTTCATTTGGGCTTAAAGGTTGTCATGGTTGGCACCCGCTAAAATAGCTTTTTGTTTAAAGGTTGGGGTAGCTGCTGCTTAGACGGAACTTCAGGATGCTTTAAATGTTTTAGTAAGCTTTGGAAGCTGCTGTTCAGCTAGAGAATGCTTTTGATACCTTGTCTGGCTTACCCTCTTAGTGAACCTGGTGCTGTTCTGGCAGCTTGTGCCCTGGCAGCTTTGGAATACAGAACACAACAGGTTTCAAAATCTCGGTTAAAATATTTGCTGTGTGCGTGCTGGAGTCAGTCAGATGGGCCTTATTGCAGCCACAGGTGTCCGTTACAGTCATGGGAGGGATCCTTCACCCACCCCTGCGGTAACTCTTGGGAAGGTAAGGTGCTTTGCTTGTGTTGGGTTTTTCTTGTTAGATGAAATAATTGGTCATATACCAGTTTGCCAAATCTGCATAGGTGGTGTGTGAACTAGTGGGGTTTTTCTTCTTGTGAAGGTGTATGTGAGTTGAAGTTTCACCAGTACAGATGGAATGTTTTTAGTCCAAACCTAACCCAGTACTATTCTTCTTTGCAATGTAAAATGAGTGATAGTAAAAAAAACCAATGTTGGTGTCAGCACTGATACATATCAAAAGTGAGTAGCAGGGCGTGCTGGCTCTGTGCAGAGACGGGTGCCTTAAGACAAAGCTGTTGTCACCCAAACCATGCAAGATCTAAAACCCCAAGGTAAGACACAGCTCTGCACACAGGCTCTGCTCCGTTTCTGCTGTCGTGTGTAACGGGATCCCAGGAGTTAATTCCACTTACTGCAACTGCTTCACAGTGAACATTTCGCAACTGTGCCCCACAGGGCAATGTTTAGACTGCCATGTGCTGGAAAACATCTGCTGTGAACATAAAATTAAGTATGTCAGTGCACAATGGAAAGAACTGAAATACCTAAGCTCAAATCCAGGCGTGTGCTCCCACTGTGGTCACTTATAAACCGCTGTGCCCTAGTTAGGGGAGCAGTTCTGCTTATCACTGTTTCCCAAGGTACTGTGAAAAACAGTTCAGGAGGGAGGGAGCAGCCAGCCAGCGCTGCTGGAACGTGTTCTGAGGGCATGCGCTGCAGCATGGTGCGCTGGATTGCTGGGGAGTGGGTGCCTTCTGGTATCTTCTCGTGTGTGGTACCGGTTTAGCCGTAGCGATGTCTGTGGTGACCTGTGGCTGGAGCAGCTCAGCGCAGCCTGCTCACCTGCACTGGTTAAACACGGAGCCTGCGATTTAACTGCCTGTGAAACACAAACTGTAACCCAGGCAGAGATGGGGTGGACACAGGGTGTTTGGTATGCTTACAGGGATTACTGGCATTTAACAGGTTATGTAATTACATGCAATTAATGTGTGATTGCTTTATGATTGGCTAGTTTTGCGAAGCTGTACCCACAGGCTTTTGCAGCTGGGACCTTGCCATTGCTGGTGAGCTTCCCAGCTCCGGGTAATGCAAAGTGGGGTGGAGGCGGTAGCAGGCAAGGAGCAGCCAAGGAACTCGTGGGGCTGTGACCATGCCTGAGCGAGGAAAGGTGTAACAAATCTCGTACTGTAGTCTTTTAAGATGACAAGGCCAAGCAATAACATCTCAGTAGCTGAGGTCAGATTTCTTTTTTTTTGATGAAGTTTTCATTAGCAAAGACACATCCTAGCCAGTTACAGAGAAATCCCAAGGTGGATGGCTGGCAGTAAAGAGAGAACAGGGCAAACTGGAATGTCCCAAACATTGGAGACAACCAAGCCAAGCTGACAGCCTTTCCCATGGTTCAGTTTATGTGGATGAGTCAGTAGAGGTCTGTCTGTTGCTAATTCCAGATTATGACTTGCTTTCAGTAAAAGGTGTTTGAGTAATAACACCTTGATGTGACTGTACTTGGGAAAGCACAACTGACTCGCTTAGTTGCCTACTGACTGAAGCCAGCGAGGTTCCCTCACTGAAGTCACGTAGGTACAGCATTTCAAGGGACAGCTGGATTGCCCTTCTCCCGAGCAATGTCTTTGTAGCTCTTAGCTTGCTCCCTCCTTGAAGTGCAAGTTCTGGCTATTTATTATTTTTTTTTTAGCTTACAATTGTAATTACTTGTAACAAGTTGACTCAGTTTGGACTATCTGTGTGTATTACAAATGACATCAATTTCTAGAAGTCAGGAACCCTGAATTAGTGACAGAGCAAAGTCTATTATGCTACGCGAATAAAAAAAATAATCTCTATTTACTTTCCCAGATGGTAGAAGAATTATCTTGTATGAAAAATGTAAGTATACTTGATACTTCAGAGGACCTGAAAAGCATGGGGTTTTTGTAAGGACTTCACTAGGCTCTCAGACATGTCGTGTCAGATCTCCTTAGCAATTAAGTTCAGCAAACCCTTGTGTAACATCTTCCTATTTCCTCCCTCTCGTTACTCTCTCTTGAGAAATATAGGGTGGGGGGGAAGATCTGTTTTTCTTTCTGGGGCTCTTGTGTGCCACATGCACTGAGCTCAAAGGCCCAAGGCCTGGGATGGGAGCTAGGAGGAAAGGCTGATGAGCCCTCTTACCCCATGGCCTGGATCACCCTCATCACACCAGTGATGACAGGTGCCATCACCACTGTGTTTAATGTGAAGCAGTGGGGTGCAGAGAGATCCCTCCTCTCTGAGGGCATCAATCTTCAGGGCTGGCAGGTGAGTCACCAGGCTCTGCTGTCAGCTCCAGCCTGATACTGGCACTTACCCCTCCAACGCTTGGATGAGGCATGGGAGAACTTATCCTAAAGAAAGCACGCTGTGGTAGTAGGCATGGTTCCCACTGGCTTTGCTTATTCAAATAAGGAAGTAAACTCTCAAATTGGTGCAAGTCCCTTAGAATGAGATTTGAGATTGGTTCCCCCAGGTCTAGGTAGGCTAAAATACCCGGAATGGCTTGCCTGCTTACAGAGAAACCTTTTCTCATGTAGTGATTCCAGTGTTTTCCTCTTCTGCTGTCCTCAGGTTCACAGGAGGTGCTGCAGTCCAGCAAGTACAGCAGAGCTCTTGAGTCAGCAGATCCCTCCTGGGCCATGCAATTAGACCTGTGGCTCCCAACACACCTGATGAGAGAACTTTTATATCACCAGTACATTCTTCCTTAAAACCAGCTTGCTTGGTTATTATTACTGCTGCTAAGGCGATGTGTAAAATTCAAGCCTTATGGATGATAGGTACAGGCTACTCCCACATAGTCATCTTCCCAAACAGGCTACCTCCAGACTCATCCTAGGCATCTCCCTAAGCTGGAGACCAGAGATGAACTTACTTCATTTCTTAGACTCAGGCACTGGAAGAACTGTCACACACCCAAGTCTGTTCGCCTACACTCCTGAAAGCGCCAGAGCCAAGGCTGCCCCTGTGGAGTGTAATGGTCACTCTAGTGGGGTAACAGACTGTACCATGAACCTCCAAGGATGGGACTTGCTGCCCATAACAGGGACACAGGCAGAGCGTAAGCTGCATCACACCCAGTCCTGAGGCAGCTGCTCGGAGCCCATTCATGCTTTCCAGAATCCCAGCAGGAACCCACCACTCTTTGCCTAAAGGGCCTGAGCTGCAGCTTCAGCTATCGCTGTATGCAAGCTACTTGGTGACCCCAAGGAAGAAGATGGGAGATGCTTACCAGCAACCAGATGCCTCTGACCTAGGTGGCTCTGTCTCAGTTCAGTGCACTTTCCCCTGTGGCCCACTGTGCCCTTCCCTGCTGCACATTGAGAAAACCAGACTGATGGTTTCATATGTCAGCTCTGCACCAGGGCACGGCCTGAGTACAGTGAGAGAGTGAAGTCTCCACTCCCCTGTGCCTTGGGGACAGTTACCTGGACTAGGAACAGACATACAGATTACATAGCTTGTGAATGGCAGTTACCAATAAATATCTTATTTATTCTTGCTAGTATTTTCATCTGTCAGTAAGTTTCATCCCTAGCATCCCACAATTTGTACAGACACACCTAAAGCAGAAAGAAAACAGAGACATTCAGAAGCATAGGCAGAAACATTTTTGCTCTCAAATGAGAAAGTAGATGACATTGTTAATGCAAAAAACAAAAAGACAAACCAAAATCCAGTATCAAACAGTATGAAATACAGCAAGTCCCCCCAGTAAAAGGACAAAGAGCAGCACATACAGAGGAACAGGAGCTAAATTTCAGTTCAGAGACAAACTATTGCTTGCCAATATACAGGTAACAGTTCTCAGCAAGCTAAAGCATGTGCTCTTCAGGGCAGAAACACTCTCTGTCATTACTGTGCAGCATCTGTGATGCTAAAACAAGAGTTCCCCCAGTATCTAGAACAAACTCTAATCCCTACATAACAAAGGATTCCCATACTACTTCACTCACACTATGGAAGGTCATAATTACTCCATACCTACTAGCTTTAGGTGGAGAATCCACCAAAAGAACAGTATTATCCCCATTTATAGATAAGGAAACTAAGCAGAAGTAAAAGAATCTGCTCAAGGCAAGGACAACAGCTAAGAGTACTTATGTCACCAGCTACTTAAACTCTTACTAGAGGTTTTTCTGTTAATCTACAGAAAACAGGAAAATGAAAGGACCACAAGGACAACCACAAAGTCTGTTTTGCAGAAATCTACGTGGTTTTTTTTCCACATGATCACAGTTGAGACACTACTTGATTCCTTTTCTAACCCATCTTAGAAAATTATTCCAGACACCTGATACAGTTGCCATCAGCAAAACACACCAACTTCAGGCTCATAAACCAGCACAAATTAGCAGACCAGCAGAATTCCTTCAAAATGGCTATGACAAGCTCCCAAGAACATACTCCACAAGGAACCCATCCCACAGATTTTTCTTCTCCTGAACTGTTCACTGAGAAACACTGACTAGGCAGCATGAGTCGCTTGAAGAAACATGAGCTACTTCAGATGAAAGTAGGCAAGACAACTGCAAAGCTTGGGAGCTTTCATGGAGAACATGCTGGTCCCCTTCTCAAAAAAAAGCTTCCGTTTTGGGATCTCTGCAGTGCTACAGGACGGGAGACACGCTTCCCTCGGAGATCACTGCTGGCTGCTCAGGGCAGAGCTTGTGCAGCCACAACCCGCCACGGCTTCAGGAACAGGCTGTGAAACTGCAGCAGCCCGTGAGATACCCCTGAAATAGCAGCAGTGTGGGGGATGCGCAGTGGGAGATGCAAGAACAGAGACAGCAGCTGTAGCACAGTTTTGCTCCTCTTCCCAAGGGAACAGAGTCGTTTCTTACTGGGTCACGCTTGAAGAGTTTGAGAAATGCTAATTTTAAATTCCAGATAGAATACATTATTTTGGCTTAGTTATACTACTCCGCTGTGGGAGACCTGTGGCAGAAATCTGAAATGTGCAAAGTAGGCAAATACCTTAATTACCGTAACAGCAGATTTTTCCAAACAGAATTCCAGCAAGTATCACATTCAGGTAAGTTACATCTACCACAGATGAAGATCACAGCAGGAGAAAATAAACTGTCTCAAGGTCACAGGAGCAAACACTGTAGAATTTGGTCCTATTACTGTCAGAAAACAATGAAACATTAGGAAAACTACCTTTTTGTGAAATGCAAGAAAAAAAATAATCAGATATTCACTACATATACAAGTACTGGTGTATCAAGCGTCAAGTTTAATTGATCTGTTACTATCAGTTCATTTAACCAGAAGATGCACTTATACAATACTGCAGTTCAAGGTCCAGGGAAATGATAGGAAAATCTAATGTAAATTAAAAAATAAATACACTTCATACATTACTGATCAGCAATCTGTTTCCTACTGAATGCTTTTTACCCAGCTTTTGAAAAGACTTTAGCGGGGGCTTATTTAGGTAACTAGCACACAGGAGAAATATTACAAAGTATGCATTATATAATGTTCAGCTATTTCTCAGGTCATATAGGGAACAATCATGTATTTCATTATGCAATGTATAAAATATTTAAATTAATTTGCTATGTGCAAACAGTAGCTAATAAGCAAATCTTTGAAATAATACAGGATTGATTAACTATTGTAATAAAGGAACAAAAGGGGCAATAACCCCGAAGAGACATTACACTGTGAATTAAACACTAGTCTACCTTCTTTTTTCTTTTACAAAGTTGCAGTTGAAAACTCCAGTCACTTCTGGACGCTTACTCACAGGATCTGTTTTCAATCACTTGAAGCACGGTGAGTCTGGCAGATTTCAACCAGACCTTGCATAAGCTGGAGTGTTTTATTTGGTGTTAACTTCATGAACAGTTGCATATAAGAAACAAAGACAGCAGGAGAAAATACTTTTTTTACAGCATAAGGCCAAGAATATTTACCAAGTATCATATAAGCAGGTACCACCTACTCAATAGATGGTAGAGTGCACACTCTGAGAGCTATACATCATCATAAACAAACGCTCAAGAAGTGCCCACATTCACATGTGACTGCTTTAGTCATCCTCATTCCTTCATGTTTACTCCTTCAGTGACTCAGCCGCAAGCTTCATTTGCTGTGAGAGAAGGGAAAAAAGAAAAGGTACACTAAGCGCAGCGGTAGCATGATGAATTACACAAAACAGCAAAATCTGAAAGCAGGACACTTCTGAATCCAACTGAATAATAAAACTAAACAAAAAAATTAACTTGAGCTTTGGTAGTTAAAAAAAACCCCCGCAAATCAACACGTTATGCTTGACTTTTACAAAAGACACAGTTTTAACAGAGGTATTGCTTTTCACACCAAAAGACTCAGCAAGTGATGACGCAATTTGTGTGTTAATTCTTTTTGTGATGAATAATGCCTTATACTGAAATTACTGGGCCCAACAGATACCGAAAAAAACCTTCTCCCTCAGACTCATGACTAGCAGGCACTGCTGCAAGAAAAGCAAAATGAAAAGCTGGGGGAAATTACTGTTGTGTTGGAACTATCTTCTGCCACTCCTAGGCAATAACTGTGCTCGTGACAGTGCACTGTGTAAGTTGGCATCGCCACCGCTGCTCCTGGAAATCCCCGACCCCGGTATTTCTGGTCGTGCCTGTGTGCAGGGTGACTGGCAGTCACTTTATCTCTTCTTTGGCTGTTACCTAAAACAATGGCAGTGAGCACAGACAGGTACAGCTGATGGGCTTCACTGGAAATCCGCTCCTACATTTAGGAAGACATTGATACCAGACTGGAATTAAGACTGCTTATCTCCAAATCACAGATTGATTTATTTGTTAAAACACAGGATAGTTCTTTGAGATAACTTCAGATAAGCAAAATGCTCACCACAATGAAGGACTGTGATATCAGAATCTCAGACACAAAGGGAATTTAAAAAATATATTATTAATTGTTCCTTGTTATAGCAGATATTCATTCTGAAGACACAAAAGCAATCTGCTTAGTCAGTGGGAGAATCTACCTACTAGCCAAGTGTTACGCACATTTTTAAGGTACATGCTTTACAGATGTAAAATTTTAGTTCACTATGAAGTCTTCAATACTATAGAGGGTTTTTTTATTTTTAAAAAAATCATAAAAGTAATTTAGTCTTAAATATTTAAGTTTTTAAGGGCTCTTAAAAGGCCAATGAACTACTCACAGAACACTGCCCCAATTTCCCATTGCACAGATGTTAAGTTACTCAGTATTTCTGTATTGCTCCCCCCTCCCCTTTTTTTTCCCCCCTGTTGAACTGAACGAAAACATCCTGTGATATAAAAAAAGAGGGAGCAGACTGCTATGGTGATATGTGTCATTTGTTTTTATTTTCATTATCTTAGGACATCACCAGAGAGATCTCGATGTGAAACGAGAATAACAGTTCCAGGCGTGGAAAATATCTGCTGAGTAAGAGAAAACAGAGCCACTCTTTGAAGCTTCTTGTTAAAGAGGATGTTTCATAATACAGAATTTACAGAGGTAATAAGAGCAGAGTTTAAACTCTGTCAAAGGCTTTTCTCATGTATCACCTGTGGTTATCAGCTAAGGGTCTTGCAATGTCTCTAAGGCTGGAAACCACCCTGATAGACTAAGAAATAATGTGACTGAAATCCCCAAAGAAAAAGACCGAGAGACAACGGTCAAAGGAAGGAGACTTGATGGAGACCAGCCCAAAGGACAGAGTGAGGAGCAAAGGCAAGGAGATGCACAGCACTGCTGGAATTCAGGAGGTCATAGGCTGGTGTCCAGCATGACTGCCTCCTTCGAGGCAATCTGGCAGACAAGGAAAGAAGGCTGAAAAAATGTGAGTGATCACACGAATTTATGCATCTTCCAACTCCTCAGCAGCTGTGTTGTTTCAGTATCATCCACCCAGTAGTAGATGGACATAAGCTTCTGAAAAGTCCTTTCTTTTATGCTTGTACTTGATTTTATACAAATGGCCCAGTACATACAAGCTACTAGAAAGACTAATACCTAATAATGCTACAAAAAAAATTGGAAAAGAGGAAACTGCAAATACAGTGGTAACTTTTATTCAGTTTCTGTCCATAACATAAAGACATCAGATTGCTTTAACATGGCACCTTCTGACTTTCCTTTGCTGCTAGTCTGTGCCTGAACCCATTCGAAAACATTATTCTGCATGATAAAACCCACCTACAATAACCCTTCTTTACCACTTTTAGTCTGTATTTCCATGCCATCTATAAGGGAAGTAAAATTAGTTTGTGATACAAATATTTATACGCTTCTCCATAGCAACAGTGCAGAAAAAAAGCCATAGCTAAATGCTGGAATACAGATTCCTCTTCTGCAACCTGATTCACTTAAATAAGTGTCTGTATAAAACTATAGCATCTTAATTAAAATGACTTCTACCCCTATCGTAAAAACATTAAAAAGGTACAGAAGACAGCACCTACTTAATTCAGTTCATGATTCACCCAATTACAACCTAATTCTCTTATTTTAGAATGATTTTCTTAAATTCTGAGCACTGTTGTAATTATAAGGGGATTGATGAGGAATGTAGAAAACAGGAAAGATATTTTTATTCTCTGATTTCTGCAGGGCTTGCCAAAGTCTGGAAAAAAACCCAAGCACACGACTATTACTGATGACTAGATGGCAATCTGTCCAAAAACTCTGTACAAGCAGGACTACTGTCATTTATTTTTGAAGGCCTTCCTAATTTTAACTGAGCAAATCTTCTGCTAATATTCTCTTATGCTGGGAATCTTATGCTAGTATATTTAAAATATATGAAGAACAAACACATTTCCCAGCTTCTTTAGTGGGCCAGTGAGTAGAAAAACCTCTTAAAATAGCTTCACATGCTGCCATGGCGCACACAGCCTGGGCAAAACCAGCCCAAACGCAGTCACTCATGTACCTCAGGAAATGAATCACGAGCAATGCAAAAACCCCAAGAGTTGCATATTTCATTTTTTCTTTATAATTTCTAATAGCAAAACATATTTTGCAGTACCTGGCAGCACCAGGCTCCCCTAAGAGCTATTACTTCGGCAAGCAACGTGTGGTGGCACCATTAGACAGTGAAATTCGCTGCCAAGTTCAGGCTGAAGAATTTTTCTTTTCTTTCACTATGAAAGGAAAAGTTCTTTTTTACTGGGAAAATATTTCTCTAGGACAACATATGGGAAAGGGAGTGTGTGTTTTCTCTGACATTGAAAAAGGGAACTGACAAGGCACTTTTTAAAATCACCATTCCCCTGATGGCCCAAACAGGCTCAATGACAAACCTGTGGGACTGAGTTAACTGCTCTTCCATCAAAAAGACATTTCTTTGTCAGTTTTAAGTAGTATATTAAAAATACACAAAAAGGAGATTAAAAACTTCTTTATCCACTTTTCAAACCTACTAGATACATAATGACAAGAAAAACAACGCTCAGCTGAGGGGTATTAAAAGCCTCTGTAAACTAACCAGAGGCACAGTTCAGAAATGAGTTGGCTCAAGAAACCATTCTTTTATTATCAGCCGAGAGTTACTAGTGAAAGGTTTATGCCTCTGTTTTGCAAAATAGGTGGCTGGTGCATGACAACTGGTCACACACTCCTGCTCGCTAGCAAGCTAGGCCTGGCTCTGTGCAGCACTTAGGACCACATCTCTCTCCCACTGTGTGGCTGTACGAACTCAATGGTCTGATTTATGCGGCACACTTAGCAACAGTACCCTATGTATGCAATATGTAAATGAAGCATATGTTTAAACTAATACTAATTTATTGTAGTGGGGCTATTGTGTTGTTTATTTTAAAATTCTACTGTTAGGAACTGCTCTAAATATTTATCTGCTGTAATTCAATAGATTTGCTATTTCCATTTTATTAAATTTAAATTTCTTTATAAAGCACACAATATAATTAGATAGTACTTTCAGTAGAAACAGCAAAAATTCTTCAATGTGGTTTACAAATAGGCTTTACCAATTACTTAGATTTCACTACACTTCAACATTAAATTTTCTGAAAACACTTTAATAAAACATAACAGATACTTTCACACCACAAGTACAGTTGCATACCAAGCCTGGAAATCAGGCTACTTCCTTTGTGTGTTCACAGCCACAGCCACAAATTCTAGTACACAGGGTACTGACTGTAGTTATCAACAACTGGTAACTCTCCAGTTAGAAGGTCTACTGAAGTCTGATCTCATGAATTAGTGCTACAATACTACTTTATATATGCAAGTAAAAGAAATAGCCACAAACACGAACTAATAGATATACACAGGAACACCACAGACCTCAACTAAAGCCAAACCGGTTGAGTTGCCAAGGGATTTACCACCAGCAGTGCCAGGGCTTTGTTCAAGCCACAGCCTCACAGGAAATCCAAGTCACCTCTGCACGGCATGAGGAGAACCATGGCCCACCTTCATTTTCAAACCCTGCACACAGAGCCCATGGATGACAGGATGCTTTGCATCTCGCCCTGTGCAATAGGGCTGCTTTGAGCAGGGACACTGTATGCCCCGGCATGAAGCTTCATTCTACTCCTGCGGCTAAGAAGCGTCTGCTGCCTTTCACAAACCCTATCTTGCAAATCCATCTATGACCTTACTTCTGCATGAGAGGATGAGAGAGATAACCCAGCATTTCTGCAGCCACCAGGGCTCGTTTCACACACACTCATAACCTAATCAAACACTCTCAGCTTTCCTTCATGGTTTCTACAGGAGAGCCAACATCAGGTGGTTAACACTCTTTGCATTCCTTTCTTTTGTTTATCTGTTTAATGTTGATTTCTTGCACTTGCTGAACTCCATGTCAAATGTTTAGAACACTTATTATTTTCTAGTTATGCTCGGTCCTGGTAAGCCAGCCTCTAAGTACTCTTAATTTTACCACTGCATGCGTTAACGCCAACTGACAATTCAACCACAACCTGAGGAAAACAATTCTAAAAAATAAAAAGCAGTTAAAAGTGAAAATCAATGCAACCGGGAGTTAAGACTTACTGGTTTGGTGCTTTTCCATTAGCATACTCAATGTACACATATGTTTGCTTATATGAAGAACAGACATGTAAATAGCCATATAGTTAAATGCAAGACAACATGAAGGTATGTTTCTTATCAGCAACTCCATCTTCTGCTTTTCCTGTATTCACCATGTAGAACAGCTCACTAAGCACTTTACTGCTTAAAGAAAGCATAGCGTTACGTGGTATCTTTCCTACTTTCTCAAATTAATTATAATATGAAAATATGATGGATATATATTAAAATTAAGTCTTTCCCAATGGTGCACAGTCACAACAAAGGTAGTTCCTTGGGTCTTGAGCTGTTTGCTGACAACTGCAAGAACTGTATCAACTTAATCTGTTAGCACCAGCCAGTTACAGAAGTGGCAAATTAACACCCACTTGCAAAACTCAGTAAGCCTCTTCCTTCCATATCTAATATTTTATTCTGTGTAAAAGTGTAATGGAATTTTTTTTTCTCGCTGATTATAATGGTGGAAAGTTGTATTAACTTTGTATCTAGACCCACAAACCTTCCCTCAAGGTTTTTGCATGTGGCATTGAACCCTCTGCAGGGAATGGAGCTTAAGGACTTCAGGTCTGGGTTAAATTTTAAGCCTCATTTCTGACTCTGACCCGTTTTTCAGCAACCTCTTAGTTGCTATAGCTGGAGATGATAACTGAGGCTTGTTTGCAGTAACGATAAACAGCTTCTATACTAGTATAGTCCTGTTTATAAACCCCAGGACTTCTGTGTTATATCACACAGCCACAATATATCACTGAATGCTTATTTTCAGTAACTCATCCAATACAACCCTTAAGTCTTCCTGAAAGCTATTGATTTCCAGAGTACAGTTTCCCCTCTACTTAATATGATAAAAGACTTGTAGGAACAACTTAACAACTTCCATATTTACCAGAGCCAAGAGGAATAGCCCTGTGATGCTGCAAACCAGTGAAAACAACTCTCCATAAAGAAAAGCCATACATAAGCATTAAACAGTCAAAATGCAGATTTTTGGTAAGGAGGTGAGAAGAATTTTAAACTGAAGATAACAAAAGAAAATGCTGAATTGTGTAGCTCTCATGAGAAAGACTCTGTAAGCAATTACAGTAATTTAACTTCTTGAGGACTGAAAAGTTACCAAGCTCTGCACCTATTATTCTCCGTACCTCTAGGCTGCATCTGGAATATTGTGTGTAGTTTTAGGCCCTCCAGTATAAGAAGGATACTGATCAGTTTCACCAAGTCCAGCCATGGGACACAAGATGGGTGGGAAGTTGATGCACATGCACTGTGAGAAAAGGCTGCGACACCTGTCAATATCTACAAGGAGGCTGGCAAGAAGATGGAGCCAGGCTCTTTGCTGAGGTGCACAGCAAGAGAACAAGAAACACAGTGGTCATAAAGAAATAAGCCACCCCCCCCCCCCAAACCTCACTACAAGGATAACTAAGCACTGCAGCAGGGGCCCAGGGAGGTTTTGCAGTCTCTGTCCTCAGAGGTTTTCAAGACCTGACTGGAAAAAGCCCCAAGCAACTTGGTCTGAACTTGGCGTTGACCCTGCTTTGAGCAAGGGGTTGGACTAGAGGCCTTCTGAGGTCCCTCCCAGGCTGAGAGATTTTTATAGTTGTTCCTACAGGAACTGTGACAGAGAAGTTTGCCTGGATTCTACAGATCTAGAGTGAGAATCACAACAAATAGCAGGTAAAAGCAAACAGCAAAAGAATAATTATCTTCTTTCCTTTGCTGTTTGCTTAATTCATGACAGAATACCAAGTACAAAAAGCTAGTAGTGTTAATGGAACAATAAGATTGCAAAATTATTAAGTGCAGAGTCAGGAAAACTTGCAGAATCCCATAATACGTGCCTTGGAGTATTATGCCTGTTTAATAGTGCTGTAAGCCACAGCAGACAAAGCAACCCCATTTGTAGAAGATTTTTTTCCAAGATTTTTTCTGATCTACTTCATATTGTCTCTGATTTAAATTGCCAAGTAATAATTAATACTCATTACAATATTCTTGCAGTATTAGTCACCCTTTGCTGAACCTTATTTTAGTTCAGTAGATAGTACAAAAATGTAGAAATAGTAGAAGCCACATTACATAGTACCACAGCATTTCTGTCAGAAGTATAGCTTATGTATTCTGACCCTCATAACATCTAAAGTATTTTAATCTAGTTTTAGCTCACACTTTTAAAAATTATCTTCTTTCACCGTAACTGACCATGTTGTTGCAAAGCGAAAGATAAATACACAACATTAAACAGTATCTCTGAATGCCTATGGAAGAGTGTGTGCTCTAACCACACTCACAGGATGCCAGACCAGCCTAGCAGATGCTCTCCCCTTTAGCTTATGCAATTATCTCCCATCCAATAAGCAGCCAGTCAATAGATTTTGGAGTCAGAAACTATTGAATAGCTATGAAAGCAATGATGCAAAAATATCCAAAGTGACATGACCTTGATCATGTCTCGGAGCAGAGGGGTGGGCTGCACAGTCCTTCCAGATCTGTGCCTGTCAGTCATATATTTCTTTAATTTTGTGACCTGGGTCAAACAGATTTCACCACAGTTTGAGGCTGCAGTTTGTCCCTAGGTTAATAGCACGTCAACAACATTTTAATGATTTAAGGGTGAGCTATGACAAAATTTATTTTCTCAGGGGTTTTGGATAACGTTAAATACCACTTTGCTGTTACTAGTTACGATCAAGAGAAAATGGGTAAAAGAAACCACTCCTCCCGTATGAAGTTTAACAAGCTTATATGCTAAGCAGGATGCCCCTGAGCAGGTACTTATCCTTTGGAAGAGAAATACCCAGCACTTTGAGAGTTTAACTAGGCCCCTGGATTCGAACTCCTAATATATGGATATTGATATGCCTGACACTGAAGTGTAACTGCAGACATAGCTGAGTTAGCCTATACCAACTCTAATGGCAGTAACAGCCTGGCTAAGAACCAGGTTGCTCAGTACATGCTAATTTACTCCTTAAACTCACATGTTTTGCACTCACCCTGCCTCGTGATTCAGGAGGCACGGCTGAGAAATTGCAAAACCAGCAAAACAGCGTCTGAAAGAATGCCAGCACCAGTGGTGAAGGACTCGAAGGCGGTCGGTGGCGCTTCAGTGAGATCACCAACAGTCCTTCCTCCTTGCACTTCTGCTTGAATGATAAGGTGGCTCGGGTGATGTCAAAAATACACAGCTCACTACAGCTTCTGAGAGAATATATGTTTTGGCCTAACACTTTCAAAATGAGCAAAGCTATGTGAGCTCTGTGCTTCCACTTCTTCCAGCTTAAGGCTGGAAGGGACCTACTGGGTTATAGACGCAAGCCTCCCTCGAGTGCATAAAACCCACATCGCAGAGGTTTAGCCAGAGGAGACCACACAACACCTATTCCAATATTACACATGCCAAAACCCACACAGTTTTCACCAACATCCTTTAACGAATTCCACAAAAGGCAAAAGACTAGTTTGAACTACTTAATGCCACAAAAAGAACAGAGAAAAAAAGAGCATGAACATGTCTTATTGTAATCCGTAGAACAGCAGGGAACAGACTGTGTGAGAAGCAGAAATGGTTTCTCAAAATGAATTATGCCCAATCCTGAGAAGAAGAAAAAAACCTCACCCCATAATACCATTACTTCCTGGACACAGATTTGGCCATCGCTGGAACCCAGGCACATAAAGCCCAATACCTAAGCACCCAAAGCACTAGCACCCTGCCCACCCTCTGCTCTACCACCAGACACAATGGCATGCCTAGCCCCAGCCCGAGCCCAGCTGGTCTGAGTTATAACCTGGGCTCACATTTCTTTCCAAATGTCTTAATTTGTGGATCTGAACAGAGCCTTACTTGGTTGCCAAAAAACAAGTAACAACAAACAAAGAAAGATTACTCTAGGCAGGGATTTAATTAGGTGATCTAGATTGGACTCCAGATAGGAAACTAAGAACCCAACTTTAGGCACTATTTTTGGAAATGTCTATCTGTGACATAAATCTGATATAAAAACCAAATAGACACGGCGGGTGCATGGCTGTTCTCTGTCCTGCTACCACACACCTGCCACAGTGCTGCAAGTACAAAATTTCCATCTCTCTTGCAGCAGGCAAGAAACTTCAGCCTGACAAATACATCAGATAACATGAAAGAAATCAAACAACTGAACAGTATAAGTAGAAAATATTAAAATATACTGGAAGTATAAATCACATCTTTAGAAATTAGACTTTCACACTAAGTGCTGGGCAGACACACAGCAGAAGCAACCACTCTTTGAAGGACTTCTTCCTGAGAAGGAATTTGCCTCTCCATTTATCTGCCATATCAGCATGGAAAGTGAGTTTAATTCTAAAGTTACTGTTACCACAGGATTTAAAGAGTAACATTTCACTGCAGTGAAGTAGGAAAAACTATTCAATGTTTAAATTATTTAGTGAAGCAGAACTACTCTCAATTCTATGCAAGAGTTTAACAGGCAAGGAGTCCAAGACCAGCAACAGAAGGAGTCTGGCCAGGTCATCTTGTTTTCCTCCCCTGTCGAGGCTCTCCTGCCAAGTACTTGTCCTTATAATCTAATTTCCAGTAACATTTTCAATCTTGTCTTTCTCTTCAAAAGCAAACTTTCTTCTACCTCCTATTCACAGCCCAGTGAAAAATAAACAACATAGAGCTGGTAACCAATTGCCAGTTCTAGTAATTTTATAGCTACTCTGAAGAAATCAGTTCTACCAATTGTAAAGCATATCAAAAGCCCTTTGCAAATTCTTTCAGAATGGCAATGGCACCACTGACAGAATTCCTCTTCCACCTAAGACACCTGTGACGAGGCAAATTCCCCTACTGCCAAGTACCCTGCTCCTTGGGAGGACTATGCACACATGGAAAAAGAAGCAACTTGTTCTCCCTTAGTTAAACACTGGGCTAAGCATAAGTATTGATCAGTTACAGGTATTGATTTGCTTACCTATTCACATAAAGCCAATTACTCAAACTAGTTATAGTGGATTTATGGTTTGATCTGTCTCAGGGAAGTTCTTGAATTAAGCATGGGAAAATATTATGCGAAAATTATGTTAGCACTGCTCTTTGCTCTATGCTAGGCATCTGCTTATTGCCCCTTTGGGCCTGGCCTAGAGAAACCCTTGACCTCACAGCCCTGACGCAGATGTGCACATATACGCAAAGGACACATATAGCTTATTAAACTTGCCATTTTCATCGAAGATGCACAACTGGATACGAAGCATTACTCTTTGAGAACTACAAAAGATTGTCTAATGAGCATGTAAGAGAGTCAGAATAAACTTTGAATTAACTTGTACAGGTATTTTGAAAATGAGTAAAAGGTCAGTTTGGTAGTTTATAACTGCATTTCTTCAACATGAGTAAAGTTACAACAGCTGACATAGTCCTAAATTATAGGTATAACAATATTTATAAATTGCTATGTCTGCAGTATTTTTAACCAACATAGCAAAGGATAAAGGTCTGGTTTCCTTGAAGGCAATGGCAAAGTCCTCATTTACTTCAGTGAAGCCAGACTTTCCCTTTACATGCTTCCTAGGTTACGAGTGAACAAAACACTTTTCCTTTTTTCCAACAAATTAGTGGGAAGAAAACCTGTTTGCTACAGGTTATCATATTTGTTCAAAAGTGATGTAGTGCTTGAGTGGTAAAGCTCCTGTCCATCTGTCTGCTTTTTCACTAGAACAACAAAGTACTCCTGTGCATTACATCAAGGAGTTGCTGTACTGATCAGTACTGCCTTGCCCTAGGTGCCCTTCCTCTGCAGCACCCTCTTCAGAGCTATTGGTACTGCAATCAGAGACCTTAACAAATTTTTGTTGTTTTCTGCCTCTAATATTATCAGCAGTTTCTTTGCAAAGCTTTATGAAATTATTTTGTGCTAAAGAGCAAGCTATGGAAAATTAAAGCTGTATAATAGCTACTACTTTCAGGCTGAAGAGATACGAATTTTTAAGCAGCTTCGTAACATGAAGACACACAACCATCTGTAGATATGCTGCATATTAGCGTATACTCTGTTTCTGAGATTGGCTTTAGTGCATTGGAACACCCTACACATTGTAACTGAGCAATTACAGAAAAAGATTTTAGGATGAGGTTTAGACTGGAAAAATGTAGGAATGATTTCTGACTACCTAATTTGATTTTCAAGCCTTGCCAACCCTATAATCCCAGTTTCTCTGTTAACTTAAATTTTGTGCAAAATGATATATCAAAGGCATAAGTAGATTAATTTATTATATAAAATACATATAAATTTGTAAGATTTTATTTTAATAGCATTGTAATTTTGGGGTTTAGAACTTCATATTAAAACTATTACCTTCTAAACAAAACTTGAATAATTGCAAAAAAGGGTGAGCATACTGAAATGATTCTTTTGCTTTTTCAACATAAACCTTGTGCCTATGCAGCCTTTCCATGCACAGAATAAGTTGATTTTCATACGCCTTGGTAACACTCCTTATTTTTTCTGCTTTTTCATTTCTGTCAAGTATTTTTGCTTTCTATATTAAAGCATTTTACTCTATTTATTTATTTATTCCTTGCTGATTCCCTGACTTGTGTTCTATTGTCCTAGTTGCACCCTCTCTCTCAGATTTTTACTTCCCATTTCTTCAAACCAAGAAATTGCTTCCTTTTGCATCTAAATTCACTGGCTGGTAAGGGTCAAACTTGCTGGCAGAAGAACTGCCAAGAGGACTGGCCCTGGAGGCTGGCAGCTTCCCAGTGGGAAGAGAGCCACACTCCTCCTCCCACTCCCATCATCCTGCTCCGCTTTTCAGGAGCGGTGGGAAGGAAAGGAAGAACAAAATACCACTAGCACAGCCCTGCTTTGCTGCTCTGCTCTGAGGGGCTAGAAAAAGCCCCTCAGAAAAAGCAACAAACCGAAGCCTAGAAATAAATGTGTTGAACAGATAGATACTGCTTCAGTTCAGCCTCTGTTCTAGACTGACCTTCTTCTTTTGCTTCAGTGGAAATTAGAGCTAATGGTGCCAGCTTCAGCATGCACTGAGGGATTAACTATTGTGATTCATGTTAAATAGCCACACTAATTTAATTCTATCAGACCTCAAGGCTGTGCTTGGAAATGTTTCTTATACATTGCAAAGTGCTTTTACTGGGTACCCTGGGTTACCAGCACCATCGCATTCCTACTTCTCAATTTTAATCTATCACAACAATAAATATATTATCTAGCATGCAACCACAAATATCTAATATAATTTCTCTTCAACACGTTAGCTGTAATGCATTAAAACTCTGTCCTACTGCTATAGAAACACAGTACAACATTACCATTTGTTAGAAAATATGTTGTCTTATAAATTTTATAGTAAAACCTTTATAAAATAGGTTGTTATATCTGTCAAACAATCCAGGTTTTAAAATCATGCCAGTAAGTGCTGTCAAAGGACTCTAAATAAATGTTTAAGACATCATATGATTTTGCATCAGTAAGTGAGTTAATATTATCCAGTGAGTCACCTAGTTAATTCACTGTAAATTTATGTGATGGTGTAAGATGGAAGGTGAACACACATTTCCACCGATCCTTCAGGGCAAATCAAATACGCAAGCTGGGACAGGACAAATAATTACAAAATATTAACAAGCTGCAGAAATTAATTGTCTGCACTTTGAGCTTGATAGTATGTCCGTGCTCACATGCTCATGTTTCCTTCTTGGCACTGGAAACAACCAGAAAGCAAAGAGTGAAAATTCTACATACCATCATAGGACCAACAGAACTGCAAAAACCACGACAGTCAGTTACACCCTCTTCTGAAATAATAATTCAAAACCATAGTGAAAAATTTCTTCAATAGTCTAAAGCACAGACCTCTCACATACTAAAAAGACAGTGCATCATTTTCCATATTAATAGGAAATAACGGTAATTATTAGTGGTGTAAGGAAATACATCAAAGGAAAAGAGTATGCCCAGTAAAAAGAAGTTAATTGTAGGCTGTGGTCTACAAAAAGCTACTGTAAGAGTGCAGCTACAAAAAGAACTCAATAGCATCCACACACAGATTCTCATTCTCTCTCTCCCTACCTGTATACTGCATCTATACATACATAAAAAAAAAAAAAAAAGAAAATGCATACACACAGAAGAACAAATAAAGAAGACTTTATCAATGCTAGTTTCATGGGAACAAGAAGTGTCAGTATAATGCTTGTATTTGAAGGGGCATCATCAACAATGTTAATGGGAGGCTGTTAGGTTTTGGTTTCCATGTGTTGCTTTTTTGGGGGTTGTTACCTTGAGAATTCTTCTCCTGATGCCTTCCTCATTTGTAACCTAGAAATTGGCAGATATTGCTACCAGAATGTTATAGGGAATTCATACTTCAGTTTAGCAAAGGAGTTCTTCAGCAGACAGTATACCCTAAAAGCTAATTAGCATTAATTTCAAATATATATTATATACGTTATCCTATACTACTAAGTATTAATCTCATCTATAAATAACCTTCAAATCATTATATTTGAATTTTACAATCTTATTAACTTTTGATCAAAGAAATGTATCCTATTGAAACTGCCACCTGCTGAACGTGCTTCTTGACTTTGTTTCATCTTTCTGTGACATGGGAATAATCACAAATAACATTGGGAAAAATATATAAATAACACCTCAAAAAAATCTTCTCTCTTATGAAATCTGCAGGGGTTCAACTAAAAAGAAAAGAAGCCTTTGTCCTGTGTTAGTGAATAAGTGAATCTCTTGATTTCTGCTGATCAGTGAAAAAAAAAGAAAAGAAAATACAACTCAGAATTACTAAGATCCATATAAATGCTCTTGTATCAGATGTTTATGCAACAAACTGGAACCTCCACAGTGGCATTAAAAATAATCTTGTTCTTGAAGCAGATATGACAATTCTTCCGATTCATGAGATAAGCTTAATACCAATTGATACAGAAAGTAAGCAACTGCTCCCATTAATAGTTATTCCAAAGTTTTAACTGTGTTCACTACACTTTTGTACACTTCTCATGGAAACAACAGGACTGATCACTCACAGAGAAGAAGTAACTGGATGAACTAATTAATGGTTTAGTCTGATAATTTCAACATCACCAAGTCAAAACCAAGGGAAACTCTGGGTGTGTCCCACCTGCTGAAGAAAGATGTTTTCTTACCACACGTGAGCCTAATCTAGTCAGAGTTTCTCAGCTTGGCAAACCAGCTAAATTCTGGGTTTGCTCAACAGTACTTCCATCAACCCAAACCCATTGGTCTTTCATTTCATTAAGATTTTACCTCACCACTAGTTATCAAATGTTAGCTAAAATGTGATAAGAACTGACCTTCCCATCTCCCCAGAGATGACCAAGCCTTTTTTTCAAGAGACAGACTGACTAATTTGATAGCATCTCTCAATCATTCAAGTCGGAAACAGGAAGGACCCAGAGTCACAAGAAACTTACCTATTTACTACTTATTTTTATATATATCCCTCTCTAGCTGTACTCTTACCTTTTGAAAAAAAATCCATCAGCTTAAGAAAATGCTGATAAGAAACCCCATCCTTTCAGGGAAACAGACTTGCTCAGTTTTCAATTTATTTCAAACTATTCAAGCAAAGAGGGCACCAACACCGAGCTTCTCTTCAACAAAAAAAATCAGCAATCTCTGTTTTGTTTCAGGCAGCCCTGCTCTTCCAATAGCATGTGAAATTGTCCTTAAACATCTAGGGTTGTGTTGCTACCCAAGCTTTTTCAAGTATTCTTCTTTCTTCTTAGGCAACCAAAAGCAGTTCACAGGCAGAATTGTACAAAGCTTTTGGAACTTGCAAGGCCAAGCAGACAGTGACCTGTATATGTAGCACAGATGTCCAAAAAGACCTCTGGGGCAGAAACTCAACACTAGTGTGTTTTTATAGGGAGTTAAGGCAACAGAAGTCCTAGTGTGCGTAAGCCCTGCAAGTGCTACAACTATACAAACACCGCAATATAAGCAGTTACCTAGCCCACACAGTTCTTTTGTCTCAGTGTCTGACCTGAATCTTAAAAACCTGGGTATGGTGAGACATTCTGGCAGATTGACCATCTCCTACGTAAGAATTGCCAAAATTGTTATGAAGACTTTTAAAATCCTGCAACATTTTCCTTTCCTATTTCTTTCCTATCAAAAGCTATGGAGTCAGCATGCATGCACGTCTCCTAAACTTTCAAAGTATTTTCTTTGTATTGAAACTTAAACTCCTCCTAACACATCTTTGAAAGAACTATGATTGGTCACATCCCTGAAAGTCTGATCTACCAATATGGACATCATCAGAGAAATATCACTCAAAATACCACCACATTTTTTGCCTAGCTTTTTTAGAAATGGTTTTAGTATTATCTCCACTTACCTGGATATCAAATGTAAATCAGCCTCTGTCCTTATGTAAAATCTCTAAAGAAAGCACTTGCTGTAGTATCAAAAACTGGTTTTCATCTTTGAAAGGAAAAAATCCTTGCTTTGTGTTCTTGAATGTCTTTGTTGCTTTTCCCTGGGGTTTGGGGGCTTTTTTTTCCCCCCTTCCTTTCCTTTTTTTTTCCCCCTAAATTGAGATAATTACTCTCTGCACCTCTCCATCCTTTCTGCTCAACTGCCCCATTGATTCATTCCAGAGTTTTATGTGGGAGATGTTCCTTTCTGGCTTGTACTCTTCTTCAGAATAAGCCAACTTCTAGTGTCTGACAAGGTAAGAATTTCTGGTAGAACAGGACGTGTTTTGAGTGCTTCCTCCTCTGCTCTGAGGGACCAGGGAGAGGACATCACACTCCAGCAGACCCTATAATTAAGATGTGTACCACTGCAGTATATATTGCTCTGGACGGCCTTGCCCCTGCAGAAGTGACCTACCATGTACTGCTTTTTTCTCCATACACATTTCCAACTAGGCCTTCCACATGAAACAAAAATTGAGGCAGTAGCAAAAAAAAAAAAAAAGAAATATGCTGGAATATGAATATTATTATCTGCTTCTTCAGATGATAAAGAGAAAAAATATTCTCCTAAGAAAAGAAGGGAATCAGACAAAAAAAATTCAGGGATTGGCTATGTAGCCCTAAAAAAGACTCAAGAACTAAAGCAATCTCAAAAAAAAAAGTGCCTATAAATGAGAAAAAACCGAACAGGGCAATCAAGCCACTAAACTTCAGATTCTCCAAATGCTTCTTAGGAAAGCAAATCTTTCTCTTTTCAATCCATTTTACAGGATATACAGCCATAAGCAGTGCACATTACACCTATCACTGGGTGAATAACCTAGCAAACTACAAAGGAGCATAATGCTCTGAAATGATTTCTGAAGTTTTACTTGCTGTCAATAGAAAACAAAAAGAGTACTATAGTACCTTAGCTTATAAAATATTCTGTTTGTTTCTAGTCCTGCTTTTCCATTTAATTTTCATTTATTTTACTAAAACTTTAAAATAAAATAAAGCTTTAAGAAGTATCTGTCTGAATTTAGTTCTTTTGCCAGATATTTTCCTCCTGGCTTCTCTAATCCATTTTACGTGATCTGGCATCTTAAAAAGCATGCTTTGGTATGCAGAGCCTAACAGTACCATTGAAACCTCCTGACAGCCTGCTTCTCAGAAGCAAAAAGACATTATCTCACCAAAAGACCTGCTCTAAACAGTGTTCTCTTTCGCATACAGGCTACCTATCACCGCATGACATGTTACTTGTAATTCATATAACCGCACATCAGAGAACACCAACGCTGGGAGTACATACAGGAAAACTTAACTCTTTTGGTTAAGCATACCATAAGTTATTTATATAATGGTATGCTGCTTTCCATGTACATAAATTAATTTGGGGTTTGTGAAAATTCCCTCTGAATATTGGAGACTTCAGTCTATTTAATAAACAGAGCAGCAATATAATATTGCTTCTGTAACACTGCAATAACAATTCTGATATATATGCAATAATGTATATATGCCTGTCTATAGAAAGCTACAATATATGCCCCAGTTTCTAGCAGAATCTTATACTGAATTGACAAAAATTCAATTTAATACTTATTTCAGGAACAGATAGTTCAGGGAACTCCACTGTTGTCTACTTTCTAAATTACCTCAGAATACATTTCAGTACTTTATAATCTGTTAAAATATACACCATCCCATCCTCTGTATGAATAATAATAGATGGGTTACTTTCAGCTTGACAAATACACATTTCTTGCAGTTTTCACAGTGTAGTGTGTAATGAATTAACTACACGCTAGGCAATAAGAATCTAAAGTATTCCCCATGCTAACTGAAAAGGATGCTGCATACTAATTAAAAGACTCACATGCTCTTTGACCATAACCATCTTTCTTTGAACACAAAACCTCTCAAATTTTCCAAATGTCAAGTCTTGCTGCTTCTCCATAGAAGTGTATGAGACTTCAAATGCAGCAGAAATGCTGTATGATGCACCACAGGAGAATGAGAGAAAAAACAGGCAACATTCGTATATTGCTCTAATGTTGCAGACATTCAGGTTAAAAAAGAAACATCCTTCATAAACACATCAGGCCTCATTTGCTCCACTTAATGTGCTCTCTATTTTGCTTACACATTGAAAAAAACCTCATATTAGTGTGACTAACCTTCTTATATTCACTTTTCTTTGCTTTATCGCTTCACAATTCAATCATTTCATAATGCAGCTGTTGTTTCAATAAGACTGTCTATAACAGACTTGGTGGCAGTCTGAACTACATGTAAGTTCTGTCTAGAATAGCATTTTCCCCAATCTTGTGCAAACAAATCTGATTTAAAGAGAAAATGCAATGGTAACAAATGTATTTTATACATCCATTTCAAATGCGTTATGATGTATCATCCTACCCTTGAGCTTCTCAATTCTCTAAATATGTGCTTTCCCCTTAGGTTTGTTCTTCATATTTTCACATTTTGTACACGCCCCAAATGTCACCTTCCAGGAAGACTTAACACCGCTATCCTTACGCAGTTTCACACCGCAGGTGCATACACACAATGAAGTAGAGCATGAATACTTTTTTGCTTATCCAGTACCTGAAGAGCTTATATATGCCCTGTCCCCATACACTAGACTAAGAAAGACTTGGAAGAAGGTGAATGGTAAATTAGCATAATCAACAAAACACTTCTGACAATTCCAATTATTAATGGGTAGCTTCCTTTCCTCCCTTCAATGCCTGTCCATACAATCATTCACACTGTCACTGATTCAAAGCAGTATCCTCTCACTTATTCATAGTTGATTAGGAGTTAGATATGAGAGTCTTTCAACTGCACAACTAACAGGACTGCGAAGAACAGCTTTGCTTCTGGATGTCTTTGAAAGAGAAGAGTTTGGTAATACAGTAGCAAACGAGGTTACCTTTCAGAGGCCAGGACCACAGAATTTCGTGTGAGTTCAACTCTGTAATTTGAACACTGATGTGTATACTTGGGTAACTGCAGGCAAGTATCTCACTGCAGACTCTTATAACTCTTATAACCCAGTTAGTCTCCTTAGTGATAGGCTTATAATTAGCTTGAGTAACCAAAACATAAAATAAAAATCTCAAGCTGAAGTGTTCAAAGCACATGTGCATCCACATTGTAGTAGGCATCTGAACAAGCAAATAACAAACATCACCACACATCTTGAATTGACAGGATGTATTACTACAGAATAATTATTAAAAAATTCTTCTTTAAAGCTCAGGCTAGTCTCTGAATTTCAGTGGTGGCCAACAACTGTCTCCTAAAACCTGCAACTTTCACAGTGACAATATGTCTCTTCAAAATCACCTGAATCAGGTATGTCTAATGGGCCAGCACCATGGAGAAAGGGACTGTGAAGTAACTTTCCAGCTACCAGCCAATTTCAACAGAAGTTATCAAATTTGCAGAGATCTCAAGGATACTAAGTGCCTCTTCATTTTATGAGAATTAGTAGCTTGGTATGAAGGGAAATCCAAACCAATACCCCACCACTGAAAACACAATTGCAACTCAATTCCTTCTACCATCCAGCAAGTAGCTGCCAGCTGTATGATCAGGATGTGTGCACAGCTGCACATAGGTTCAGGAAAAACAGACATAAATCCTGAGGAAATCAGACTTCATTAGTTCTGCTACTCATAAGCAGATTGTGTGCAACATGAGACTATGCAAATGAAAAAGTTTATTGTATAAGAAATCAATTCAATCTCCTTTATGGAATCTGCCTCTATAAAGACTTCAGTATTTTCATTCCCTTCCCTGCTTACAACCTGCATTTATCAGAGTTTTGCCATTTTCACTAGTCTCTCAGCATACACGTACTGAGTTTTCTGATTTATTTTTATCTAAAAAAAACCTGTAAGACTCTATATGTAAAATACTTTAGGTCCTTTTTTGTCTCTAACTGGAAGTTATTGTTCTATTTGAGAGAGCAAGCAGGTAAAGAAACATTAGAACATTTTTTAAAGAATAAAACTAATGCAAGCATATGACAGAAGGAAACTGTCAACAACAACAACAACAATCTGAGTAAGTACAGCTTACTGCTTTGATAAACTTGAAAACACTCACAGTTTATAGAAATTTAGCTCTCCAAGGAGCCAGGAAAACAATATCTGCCATGGCAACCAAACAGAGCAGTCTTCTGGCACTTTCTGAATGAACATTTAGGAGGAGATTAATTCAATACTCCGAATGATGAAAGGGCTCTTGAGATCCATAACTGTCTCCCACAAATTACCCTTATTGTACAACTGGATGTTTAGAACAGATTGCACATTATCTATATTGAACTAGAGCTTTCACAGCAAATTTATACGAAACAGATTAAGCCCACATGATGTGTCACACTATTTTCACCCACTCCTTTCAGGGCATTTACAAAAATGGGTATTTTGTTAAATGGATCGCTGCAGTTTTGCAGGATTTATTTTTAAGCTTATTTATATTTAGAAGCTACTGCAAGCCTTTTTACTATACAACTTTGAAATTTCTGAAACATGTAAAAGCATAAAAAGCTACCAAAAAAATTTACAATATAGCATATAAACAGACAGCAGAAAGACTGCCATATAACTGAGCATTAGTCTTTTTTTATGCACTTCATGTTCTTTTGAATTTACAGTAAATTCAAGTGATGACATACCTCAATAAATAATTACGCGTCTTCCTACTTATATGTATGAAACCACTTTTTTCATCAAATGCAGCATCTGATGAGCACCAGACAGCTCAATGAAAACAAGTGTCTTATAGAAAACGTTTTAGAATAGTATATTAAACATCTAGCTGCTTCGTCAGAAATTAAATTACTATGGAATCTTGCCTGCCAGGATAAAAGTAATTTGGTATTTTGTTTACTGATTTCATTATATTGCAAGCAATCACACTGTACAACATGCAAAACAGAAGAAACGTAATAAAACAAAATTTAGAGTGCAAACGTGTTTACAAATTATTACAGCATAAAAGAGCTAGTCAGCTAGTCTTAGGGAAGTAGAAACACGTGTTGTTTCTTCTGACACTACTGCAAGTTCTTCTCCACAGTCTAGCAATGTTCAAGACACACTACTTCACTTGCTGTACTACATGATAGCTTTTCAGTTGTTTGCAGTTATGAGTAACATCTGGATTGCACAGATTGCTATGCAAGATGTACCCCTAAAAATTAGTCTTAGCCAGTCTGATAAAACTTACTTGAATTTAAATATTATAAATAGCATTGATTCAGTTTTGTATTTGGCAACTGAAATGAATGAAAGGTGAACTTTTCAAAATTTCTAAAGGCCACACATAATTTGTAGATAGACAGTGGAAATAAGACACTTCATCCACCACCATTCCCAAAAATCCCACTTTAGCTCTTGATTACATTATCATACGTCATTTCTGCAAAATCCTTGCCCTTCTTCACAACTCAGAATACTTTACACAGGCAACAGAGAAATAAAAAGTAGTGAGTGGAATTACAATTTTGAAGATCCAAGACTTACGTAGATCTACCATGTATTTGCAAATGAGACGATTCTGAATTTACACTGCTTAAGTATAGATTGTGCTCTATACTGTATATCTTCTTGTATGGAAGAACTGTGTATCATGAATAATAAACAGCATGTAAATCAAGGAACAGTGGGTTAGGTTATAAGCAGAGAAGAAAGTATTCACCTTGCCACTAAACAGTAAAAATAAAAATAAATGTAGGTAAAGTAACCTCATTCACTGAACACCATCCAACTTATCACAGACTGAGGTAGGAATATTGGGAGAAATGAAAACTGCAGTGCAACTGTGAATAATGACCCAGAGCACAAGAAGCAAAACTGTGGTTTGGCAAGTTCCCTTCAATTTATGACTTCTCACTTTAGTCCCTCTTTACAATCAGTACATCATTAACAAACCTTCAGCCCCCATTTTAGTACTGATAATTAACAGATGGTTTAAATTTTAGAAGGTCTTTCAAAACATTATGTATTTTAAGCATCAAACATCACCAAAAAAAACCCCTGCTGGGCTAGATCTCTTGAGAGCAGAAGGCTCTTAAAATCTAATGGAGTTGGGCTGATTATTCCAGCTGAAGACTTTTGTGCTTCTTGACTCTTGTAAAAAGTAATGAAGTGAATCAGATTCGTACATTTCACCATTTAGACTCAAGAGGAAAGCTACACAGGCTTTAATACCTATATTTTAGAAAACAGTTGAGGCTTTCCAAACCATTATAATAATAGCTATCAGAGAAGTGTATCTGCTGATTAATAAACCTCCAAAACAAACCAATCTTTTCCCTATAAAGAGAATTAAATAGGTTACAATTTCAAGTTAATATATTTCCATGGAATTAGAAACTGTAATTTGAGAATTCTGTCTCCAAGGATTTGCAGAAGTACTTACAGTATTGAGTAAATCGTTTCTCCGCAATAGCACTGCCTCAAGATCATTATTTTCCAAATTTACGCTTCACAAACAAGCTAGACAGATCTCCAAAATGCGCTAAGAATTTTAATCTGCACATTCATGAAATAAGACATGTAACTAGACAGCAAAGAATCGTTCACAGATGTGAAACCTCTCCCAATAACAAATTCCTGCCTTCATGTCAGTTGAATCTCTGAGGTTTTATGCCTGCACTCCTCCCTCCCTCTTTGCCATTAAAAAAACAACCACCATGTCACTGTTAAAATAATCTTTCACATTTGTTGCTTGGACTTTATTATCATCCTCTTCAGCTTACTGTTCCTTTGCATGAAACTAACTTCTGTCTTTCAGAAGTTTCATAACCTACTCTGCATCCACTTGCTCCACTCTGATATGGAGAGCTAACTCTTCTCACTACTTTTGCCAAAGAAATGCCATCATTTCCTTGCTGGTATGCTTCTCCCTCAAAAAATCATTGTTCTTTCATGTTGCCACACAGGTATGGAAAAACTCTCCATGAGCCAGATCTGTAAAAAGTATCCTGAAAAAAAAATCACTTTTGATGTATAAAGAATATTTCATAAAACCATGATCAGGCGTTAATAAGTCAGCATGATCACGTCTTCCTGGGGGGGTCTAAGAGTTCTTCATTAGATCTAACTGTGATTAGATCTGTCAAAATAATTGATTATTTTTTTATCAGGTCCTCCAGAGCCTAATTTTGCTAACATTCTAATATTGTAGTTTAAAGTAACAGAAAGTATTAGATAATCTTAGCTATAGATACCACTACTTGTCTCCTATACTAGTCACAGTGAGAACTGGAAATGCAGCATAAATGGTAAAATATTTAGAATATGGTGTTGGGAAGGGAATGTATTTTGTAGGATTGAGTTCTTCTCATGAATGAGTAAAGATGTAGAGAGCTGTACTCCACATTATGAAAGTTTTGTAGTTCCAGATGTTCTGAATGAATGTAAAATTTAAATTTAGTAAAATGTTCTCTGAAGCCAACCTTTGTCATTTAAATCCCTTTCGTGTCTTTAGGAGCACAGTTGATTGTTACCTTGGAAACAAAGACTGCTCTCCAGTATGTTCATTTCAAGGAATTCAGTCAATTTGCGAATTTCCAATTGCTAATTTTATACCTGGCGCAGGTGCAAAAGTTCTTAAGATCAGAAGAGAAACTGTTCGTTCGCAATGCTGTTCTCTGACAACAGTGTACCTCTATTTTTATTTTTATTTTCTGCCCTGCCCTTGGTGAACTACATCATTCTTGTATAATACTTTGCAAGAAACTCAGTTGTATACTTCCCCTTTAAGTAAGAGGGTGATTATGATAATGGTAGAAACAAACTTAAAAGTGAAAATGGAAAGACCTTTAGGCATAAACAAGTGGATACAAATAATTTTGGTCCTGGTATTCTTTAAACTGATCTAAGATATTTATTAAAAAATAAACAGGATAAGCAAGAACACCCTGTGCTCTTCTCTGTTTTTATGCATAGGGGTTTTTTTTATATGTATCTATGTTTAGACAAAGTGTTTGTAAACCTGAGGACTACCACTTAAAAAGACATTCCATTCATCCATTTCAGTCAAGCCATATTGTTTAAATGAAGTTTAAGAAAAGACACAGACACAACCAAGCAGGATCTTTGATACGGATGAAACTCATGTTTTCTGAAGCTCAGATTCAGCCTTGTGTTAATGGGCCCCATTATTCACCCTCAAGTGAATTATGACATATCTAATTTTGTCCCTTGGTCAAAATATAAATGCTTTCATTTGCAAGCAGGATTTATATTATGGACCAAGTTCTTAGCTGGTATCTATCCATGAAGATATCCACACTTCAGCCTCAGGGACAATTCTCCTGTGATGCTCCATGTATGGTTAGCAGACAGAGGTAGGTTCCTTCATAAATTGCTCATAACTCAAAGTTAGGTTCCTGTTCTAAATTATCTTCCAGAGGAAGCTCTTTTTCTGCTTTTGTTCAAGGAACAGGAAAGACTAGCATATCTAAAGCAAATTCTCCCTGTATGTCTACAGAATATTCAGTGCAGATATTTTACTTTTAATTGTACTAGTTATGATAGCAAAATGCTAGTACTATACAAATACTTCCAATTAGTTAAAGGAGCTTTATGCTGTTAAAATATTTTTTCTTCTTCACGTGCATGGGGCTCCTTAACTTCTATACTTATCCACTAACTTCAATGATTTCAGGTATATGGCAAGTATCTGTCCATGTGGATATACCAGGCATTAGGATTGCCCTTTAGTACAGAAACGTTGTTCTTTGTCCAACAGCCAAAGTAGCTATGTATCTTGAGTGTATAAAAGTGCACGAAGATTATCCATCAGTGTGCATCTTCTCAAAGCAATATAAATGTCAAACTTATTGAATTTGTGCAATGATGCTTTTCTTACTTTAATTGAACCATGTTTCAAAAATAACATTATATTACCTCACACTACTTATGGATTCACAATGTTAAGGTAATCTTTTTTTTTTTTTTTTTAGTTGAGTAGTTACAAAGCACACCGCAGAGCTTTCATTCATCAATCCAGCCTTCAGAAACTGGTTTCCACTCAGCTGTAAAACAGTGACTGGCTTGACCTTCTTAAATCTGTATTCTTTATTCCCACTCAGTGAAATTAAACCAGACTCTACTCCAGTATTCCAGAGCTTAATGTATCTAAAAATTTCTTGTGATCAGCCTAGCCTTTCTAATCAAACTGCAGAACTTCTATCTCAAAAAGACACACAAAAGTGAAAGTTGTTTTACAAGAGGAGGAACAGCTCATACAGATAAAATTATATTTCCACATAAGCATATGCAGTATCAGAGCCGTAAGCTGCACATATACCCAGAGGAAAAGAATTACTGTAAAAACCCCTGAAATAGTAGAAGTTAAATAAAGCAGGTACAGAATGATTCAGCACCACAATTAACATCAAAATTGTCACTAACAAGTTGATTCACTATTACTAAAGAACAGTTATAAAGGACATATGGTTATGTACAGACCCATATGCACATGCAGGTGTACAAGGATGTGAACACATGCCCAGGAGGTAGTGTATTAGGAAAATAAAGATGTACTTCAAATAGAAATGACAGAATTCACAGTTAATGTACATTTCAACATGATGATGAAGGCAGGAATCACTCAGTTTTTCTACCATAAAGACAACAAAATTTCTTGTTTTTGGTATCAACGCAAAATTAAAAATCAAATGAAGGAACATCTTATCAGTGTGCCATACGCAACTACCTTTCCTGTCACTCCTCCATCTCCCTCAATTTTCAATTTCAGTTTTCAGCATTCAGTTTTGTTTGCACCAGGCTTTCTTTCGAAAGCAGCGCATTCTGTTCTCAATGAAATGAAGGCCTTCAAGAACTCAATATTTTGAGTGTTATAACCAACATGTATGTATAATGAGGATAAATTAAACGCAATTTAATCTAGCTGAGAGGCTGAGAGATTTTGTTCAAATACTGAATACTGTGATGAGTGAACAGTACAATTCAGAACAGATTCTTTTCTTCCTTTGTTCTTTGTTTGTGTCCTAATAAAATCAATGTAAACAAACTGCCTAGTACAGCAAGGCTGACATGGGTGCTTAAACGACTTTTTTCAGCTCGTTTCTTTTCCTAAATTAATTCCATTGTCACTGCATATAGAGCTGTGGGACACTCATAGCAGCAAATAAATGGATGTTTCCAAAATACTTACTGTACAGGGACTTTAAAATACCTAACAACTGATTAGAGTTCAGGCTGAACTGCACCAAGGTAAAGAGTACATTTATTAAATCAAGTTCATGTAACTCACTGCATGACAGCTTAACACCACCTCTCCCATGGAGGTTATAAACACTAAGTAAAACAAAGAAATGCAAAATTGAAAAGATTGGAAGAGTCTACACACCAAAATGAATAAAGACAAAAACCCTTTCAGAACAAAGTACAACAGACAGAGTACGAAGAAAAGCAGGTATAAAATTTGAGAGAATAGGACAGGAAGGGGAGGAGACCATTTTTATACAAAACAATCCCCACAAACCACATTTACTTCATAGTCAGGGACTCTTTTTGTCAGATAAACGTAACAGTCTGGCTGCAGATTGGTGTACAGAACTAGAACACTGAGCTAATTCATTTGCCCCTTGTTTACCTACAAACTAAATGCTAAAGAAATATTATTTTACTTTAACTTGTTCTTTAAGTTATATTGCCATATGGATTTTGCTGTTGATACACTTGACATTCCATGATAGTTGCAGTCTGGCTGCCCTGGAGTCCCAGCTGGAGAAGGAACAGCCAGCTCCCCATTTCTTTGTCAGTAAGGAATCAGTAAGATATAAAACTTTGTTGAGGCAAAGAATTAGGGCACAGCATGATGAATGTAGGCTACACATCCTGAAGAACGTATTACTTACTACAACATGTAAATAATTATTTTTCTTTAAAAAAACTGTCCAGAGAGATCTCACTCCCTGTGACTAGCAATAAGTTACCATGCAGACAGGATGTGTGCATTAAATGTTCCACTTAAACAGAACAGGGACTGCAGGATGGCTTCACAGGGCAATCTTTCTAGACATAAGAAATCAGAACAGAGGTTTTCCTCAAGGAAAAGACACAAAACTCAGTTTGCACTGACAAAGGAAAAAGCAGTTGCTCACAAACTAGACAATGAGATCGCAGCAACTGTGAGGTGACAAAATGTATTTTATGGCAGTGAAATAAGAAAACAGACTGCAGCAACTTCTGAAAAATGTTTCTTCACAGAGTTAACTGAAAGCTGTGATTACTGTAGGACCTACAGCTGAACTGCCCCTCACTCTGGCAATGAACTGTATTAACCCTGTAACACACATGACACAGCAATGCTGGATATGAATGCAGATCCCAACTGCAGTTCTGTGAAGCAGTGTAAGGCAGAAGAGTAACTGGGCTATAGGCTGGACACACATATTAGCAGAGTAGTAGCACAACCTGCAATATGGTAAGGTAACATGAGAGGTACAGAGGCTTCAGCTTAATGGAGAACATCTCAAGTCCAAAGCAAGGTGTTTCCGGACAGAATGGAACTGATATTGCCCCTGGTTTGTTTGGACAGTGACCATCATAGTGCTCTGTCAGCACCTGGCCTATGGAACCCACGGAGAGGACATGTCATCTGTGTTCCAGAACACCTGGATGAATACATGACCAAAGCACGAAGAGTTGAGCTCTTATTGCTACCACTAAAATGTACATCAGAGGGTGGAAAAGGTTCATCATCATGAAACACCTTTCAGTCTTGATCTTAAACAGTGATCGATTAAAGATGCCCCAGCAGATTTTCCTCCACCTTTCTTTCCCTCCCCCGAGAAATATCTATGCTTCTATTTGCAGGAGAACTGCAGTTAAAACTCCAGAAGATTTAACTAGCAATATCAAAAAAGCTAGCCAAAGCTGAGCTGCAATTCTCTTTTCCAAATGCAAAGAAACCCTTATTTGAACTGTATATAAGCAGTAGGTCCTTCCTGCTGGGCCTGAAAACTCCCCACCATTTCACAGTATTGAAACATATTCCACTGCAACACAAGTTTTTGTATGTGATCTGCTCCTTTAAACTGGTACTCATTTAATCAAAACAGAATTAAATTAATTTCTTATGGACATTTGATTTTGTTCTTCATACAAATCATTATATTACTTTTGAATACACTCATATGTGTATCTCATGCAAACATGCTGCCAGTGCCATAGAAATAATGAGCTGCCCATTTTCACACACGCTGCCTGTGTTTCTGGTTTCAGGCGGGTGGTGGTTAGTTTTGGAAGAGCAGCCAGTGACCTGGAGCACCAGGGAGCACTTACGTAATGTGCTTATACACCTTACGTAATTTTCATATACTGTGACAGCCAAACCATCTCCCAGATATTTGACTATCTGACAGCTCTTCCTCTCTAACTCTCTCGCTATCCAGCTTTTAAGGAGATATTTTAAAAAACTACTAACAATCCTCCTTCACTCCCCCCGCCCCCAAGCTCCCTGGATTACAGATTTTAATGTCATCATGCTAGCTACCAGCAGAAACAGATTACATCTGTGGTTTTCAGGTATTTTCACATATATTCCCTGCCAGTAAACCTAACTTTAGAAAAATCAAATTGTACACACACTGCAGCCACCGCTTCACAGCAGGAGAAACCCATGTTTTTACAAATGTTTCTTCTCAGTCTTCAATAATCCCAACTTCAGCTGAGTGGGTGGCAAATATTAGCAGAGGGCATTCACTGAGGAGGAAGGGAAAGGAAATTTGTTGTGCAGTACTCATTGATTAAACAAAGCTACAACTTCTGAAAATATCTTGTGAAAAAACAGTTCTTACCAACTGAGTTCTTTTTCTTGGCTGATACCAATGCAAAAACCAAGGCATTTTGCTCTTAAGAAAATGAGTTCTATTTGTCTTTTCTAGGATAGTTACACAATACATACTGCTTTTTTTAAAAAAAAACACGTTTGCTTATAATTATTTATAGCTTGCAGAAAAAGCAGTATTTGTAAAATAAAGTCCTTCAGAAAACCAGAAGTGTAAATGACTTGAACTCATACAATCTGGTCAACAAAAATTTTAACTCCTAGCACACTGTTGTAATAGAATATCCTCATTTTCCACCAGTATTATTATATTGACACCGGCAGAATACAAAAAGCAAAAAGCATAGGTAACATTGTAAGTATAATACAACTAGAATTCTTCTTAAGTGCCAGCTGTGAGAAAGTAGAACCACAATCTTGTTCTTGCCATTGAAGTTGGGCTGTAACTGTGAGATATCCTCTCTTTAACCTTGTCAACAAAACACAGAATTTGAATTAAAGAAGTAGCATTTAGCAGTAGCATGCCTAGAAACACAGTCAGAGGATACAAGATAATTTGACCTAAAAAAGCTAAGAGGCTTTGGGCATTAAAGCAGACTCTCAAATGTTTATCTTAGTGCAACAGTTTTGCCCTCAAAGCTACGTACTATGATTAATGTTTGCTGGAAAACATTATGTACACAACCCATGAGTAGAAATACAGTAACTTTTAAATGCATCTACTCCAGGGAAATCAGCCTTTAAGAAAATAAATAAAGGCATACAGTAGTTACGAAGGAAAGAGGCAACTCAACTGTTAGGCAGAAAGCATGGGCTGCAGAAATCTTGCTATACATTACAGAGGCACTGGCCAGAACTCCATAAGCAAAGTGCCCCCCTTGAAACGCAGGAGATCCCAAACAGCAGAAAGATTCAACGTCTTAGCATTTGTGAGTGCTCCTCTCATGAAACAAATGCTTGACCCTTCTACACATAAATGCCTCTCATAAGAAAGCCAATATAGCTAAGTACTAATGGAATATTTACTTTAAATTTATATTTATATGAAATAAAAATTCTAGATGCACAATACAATGTTGTATGAGTCACACGTGAAAATAACGACATATATTAAGCAATATAAATCTATTCCTATAAACCTTCTATAAAGTTAACAGAGTTTGGAAGATAGACTTTTACATGTCCCAGACCCAAGTGATAGAAATGACCTTAGCTATTTTAAGAAACTAAACAATGTCACTTGCTGTGTTGTGGTATAACTGCTCACCATACTTCAAAGACGCAACAGGCCATGAAATCAACCACCAACAACTCCTGCATATCTCATCTAATGACAACTGCCAAACTGACAGTTCTCAGACTTTTCAGTTTTTGGCAGATGAAACAATTTTCTATGAGAAAAGACAGGCACTGAGCATACTTTCCTAATATCCCCCCCTACGGTGGCAAGGAACAGATTACGTTAAGTTGATTCACATAACATACCATAGCAGAAGACCAGAAGCTACAAGAACCTTGTCAACTTGAATTTTCCCAAATTTGGTAATCGATCTGGCTTTCATTATGTTAGCAAAATGTTAACCTGCCCTCCAAGAAAGAGGACTCTTTGCACCAATTCACATTATTTGGCCATCTACACACAAACAGAAGCAAAAAGGAGTTAGCTAAAGCTCTGAAGCACATGATTTGATTATACTAATTGTCTTAAAGCACATTTGCAAGCATCATTAACAAGCTCAGAGCAAATCAGGTCACCATGTTTTCCACAAAGCCCATAAAATAAAATTACAGAAATTCAAATTCACTGATTCCAGAAGCCAAAGGACCTCCATGACAATTCAGCCAAATATCTTCTTTCACTTGTACAATCTAAAGACTTTTTTCAACAAACCTGGTTGGAATATACTAAGACATCTGCAGACAATCAACCCATGTCCTTAGCACCAAGAACAATGAGTTGTAGCACTTCTTGCCAAAAGACACTGTGGACCCTAAAGCTAAAAATAGTTCAAAAGGAGACAGAACACCATCATGGAATAGAAAATCACTGAAGATCACTAAATACAAAGAAACTGCATCTGGCTTAGAAAAATTAGGGCTAAAAATGAGTGGAAAATAGGAGAGTTTTAGGAAGAAGCACAACACCTAGTTGCCACGCTTCCCTGCTCTCTCCTAGACATCTGTTTATGGCTGCTAGTAGAAATGGCACACCGTCTTTGATAAAAGATTGCTTTGTCCCTGATACACTCCATTTCTAATCTGAACCAACATTCACCTATTTTCACAGATACAAAATCTTGCCGCCTCCATGTAACATCTAATTTCACTCACCGTGCCACATTACACTTTTTTATCAAGAAGGTTAAAAAGTCTCCCGCTATCCTTCCATGCACTACTAAATACATACCTACATAACAAGGCATCTCTCAACCCTTTTCTTGACAAAGCTAAATAAAACGAGCCTTGTAAGACTCACATCACTAAATAATCTCCCCTATATTATGGCAAACAAGGTTACAAACTGCTGATTGAAACGGTCACATAACTCAAGAGAATCATTTGTAGATGTATTAAAACAAACTGCTGATACTGGGACAAAACGCTTATACATGTACCTATCATAGATACACACTTTTCCCACACATCATCTTAAATGTGCATTAATCAGAAAGACTTCAAGAGCTTAATCTCTGCAGACTTCCCAGTCTTCATCTCCTGCATTCTTGGTATGGCACCACAGTTCCTTTCTGATTTCCTCATCTTATATACCAGATTTTAAAAAGGCCAAAATCTAGTTCCTTTGGGAATGCAAGTGCTATCAGTCCCCTCCTCAGGAAGCTCGCAGGTTGCTTTGGTGGGGCATGCATATGAAACGGAGAGAAAAGCAAGTTAAAACTTCCTTCCAACTGATACCCCATGCCCACTTTAGCTAAGTGAGTCAACACGGGGTCTCAACAATACTCAACAAAGACTCAACAACAGATCTGTTGCCTGATCTGGGATGGGGAGAAAAGGGGACTTAATCTCCCTTCCCTTCACATGCAGAGACCGTCTTGGCTCCTTCCTCAGACACCGGACATCCTGTCATGCTCTGTTAAGGGATCAAAGTTTCTGCAATATCTCATCATTTACCAATTTCATTCCAGTCAAATAGTGCCCATCACTGAACAGTCTCTCTCCACCATGCTTACACAATAATTAGTGAAAATATTACTTCCTTCACTTATAATACCTATGAAATACATAGACTAAATTTTGCTGGTGCTGTCCTGCCACACATGTATATTCAATCTGGAGTTAGACACCTACAGCTCTACTAGTGACAGAGGTGGGGATCTTTGTTTTTATACACGCATGGCAGGTTTTCAGAGTCTCACATACAGTTCAATGTGTCCCAGAAAACAAATAATGAATTTTGTTTCTTTTATTCTGCCAAAGCAAGTAGAAGAAAAATCTAAAACCCTCTCTCACAAAGTGCCACTCTGGAGGAAATGTTTATCTTAAAAATGTCACCTTTCCTAGTCCACAAGGAGCTTCAGCTATGCCAAGCAGCTCAACATGGGCTGGATGACTCCTAGCTGTCCCTTCCAACCTACACCAGTCTGTGATTCTGTGAAACCACAAACTCTTAAAAGGTCACGTTTAAGTCTAGGTATCAGTGCGGATATTGGTAAGGGGTAAAATTATTCAAGACATCAATAACAAAGTTCCTTATATTATGGATACAGCAGGTCTTAGAAAATGAGTGTTGACACAGAACGCATTTGCTAAGTATCTATGAACAAGTGAGTGGCGTCTATTCTGATACAATAGAGATACCCATGTCAAACCTGATTACTTCCCAGCTAACAGATGAAAATACGTAGAGTTTGCAGAAGCCTTCTAATGCACTGAAGTTAAAGCAAATAAACCCACCGTTGTCGGACCAAGCTGCTCCTCATCTGTCTGTTCACTGGAAGGCTTTCCTCAGCACAAATTTTACTATGTTCAGATTTGTGAACTATCACAAATTTTGAGAAGCAGCAAAAAAAGCAAGTGGACAAAACTGAGCTGGCCAAACAACATACATAAATTACAAGAATGTAAATGAAATACGAATTGATAATTTGTTCTAGAAAATTATGAGTGGCACAAAAACCCCAAGCCAAAACTCAAATGTTGCCATATGTTGCTCAGCTTGTGGGACCTCAGTGGCTCCTAGGGAACAGTAATTTGACTAAGAGTCAAGCACTTGCACCACCTGCCAGGCAGGTGTCCCCAGTAAAAGACCTCAAGAGCCAGAGATGTTCAAAGCCTGAAACCTCCTGTAATGCAGTCGTCCTCTGTCTAGCTTTGCAGAACAAACAGCAACAGTTCCACCCACCCTCAACTACAGTTAGATGAGAGGATGAGGGAGTTAATGATTTAAGAACATTCATTGCGGACACTGAAAAGTTCACAGAGGGGCGGGGGGGGGGGGGAAGTCATCTCAACAGACACTACTAGTGCAGAGCAGTAGTTGGAGAGCTAACTGCACAAACTGTCACTGCTTATGTGATAGGGATCCAAGTCACACAGGATAGGGTCCAGTCTGTGATGGTCAAGAGACTGGTCTCTGCAATACGAGATCCCTTATCAGACTGAATCTTGAGCCATAGTTGCAGCAGAAAGTATCAGAAAAGACGGTGCTAGGAGTGAATTCAGTAGAGGACAGATCAAAATGTCTATAGAATGTCTCCTCTCTTACTCAGCAACACAGTCCTTGACTGTACTAAGGGATTTTGCTGTCTCTTGTGAATTAAGCAAAAATGTTCCATATCTATACACTAGTGACACTGTTTATGTCTGGTTCATTTGTACATATCTGTGATTATAAAAAAAAAAAAAAAGCTGTGGCCTAGTCATTAAAATACTGCAGTTAACTGACATGTTCAGGTTCACAACACAGACTGAAAAATAGGGAAAATAACACAGAATGAATATAACAAGTACTAATTTTTATCTTGTCTCTTGAAAATCACCCCTCTCAATACTTCTTCAACTGTAGCAACTCTAGACACTGAGAGAAGGTACCTGAAAGTGCAAGAAGCAATGGTCCACGAAACTACCTTTTGCAAAGTACTCCATGATGAAAGTTTCAAAAATATTTGCATAAGGACTACTCTAACATATAAAAAGTAAGTGCTACTTAAGCCGTATATATAATGTAATAAAGTATTCATGGACACTTTGTAATTTAAACAAATTAGACATATAAAACACTTGTTTTTCTTTTTATATTATCCAGACAAAGAGTTACATCTCATTTCAGAACAAAAAAGTATCAAACCATATACACAGCAAGGACTTGCCTATTTGGCATGTGTCTTACCCACCTCACTGAAATGGCAGACAAACATGGGAGTGCCATTTCTCACACAACAAATAGTATGAGCATTCAAGGCAGCACCAGTACACACAGAGACTTTTTCAAGTTCAAAATGAATAAACCCCAGCGGCTGGTAGGCAATGCATGGTATTGGATACTTGTTCTTAGAATCTCCATGACCAGGCTGCACAGCATGTACGAACACTCAGTCATGCTGCAAGTGTCATCACTAGCAACACAGTGAACATGAACCCACTTTAAATTTTTGTCTCTTTTTCAGGAATTCTGTGGGTTCCTGCTTTTTGATCTCGTTAGTCTCAGAAAGATGACAGGGTGACTGAGATTTTCTTTAGGGGTGGGGTGGTAATCCAATAATATTTAAACATCTAAATTTTACTGAAATCATCATTTCTGAGAAGCTGAGATATATTCTATTTGCTGTCTTCCTGCTCATAGAGAAAGCTTCCAGAGTCAAGTTGAATTATTTCAATTAAACTAGCATTTCCTTTAAAGGTTTATTGTCCTCACTGGGATCTTTTGAGGTGACATAGGGAAACAGATGTTTAAAATGTGATAGTCATGTAGGAGTCCATAGCTGCTTGCAACAAGTACTTCTTTTTTTATCACCAAGTTCTCTTCAGTTTACAAAGAAAATTTCATTATCAAATCATGTTAAGTGTAATCTTTTGGAATTCTTTTCTTTTGAAGGAATTTTAACAAGACAAGAGATTCCATTTTTTCTCTCACTCTAGTCCTTCACCTTCTCAGTAACAGGTACAACCATTATTTAGAAATCTGTAACTACAGACATATGAATGTCCTGTGAAAGCTGGTTACCAGAGATCTTGAAATCAAATCTCATTGTGCACTTTACTCTCATTTCTATGGGAAATGAAATAGCCTCTTCCCTTGTATTCAAACAAGTTCGCATATAATTGGAATCCCCTCTGGGTTCTGAAACTATGAAAGCCTGCTGTAGCTGCAGTATTCTTACAGTAGAAGCAACGTTAACCTAGTTTTTATCCTGTCTCCTTACTCCAGGTTTCCTTGTTGAGATCATATCTTGTCAATGACCTGGGATGTCAGGGAAAAAGACAGGACTGAACTGACTGATGTTCATTCCACCACCAGACTCTAGGTCAGGATTTGAGAAAAGTAAAACAGGCTCTCTTTCCAGAGAGACTCAGCTGTTACAGAAACACAACTTGATGGACAATTTTACCCTGGCAATAGTCACAGAGAATGAATGGATTGTTGGAAGAGAAAATTATACCTGCTGGGAAGTGGGTTTACTGTTCGTTTCTGTTCCTATTAGAAGCATGCAAAAGTATCAACTACCATCACATTACAGTCATATCTATTTAAAAGTTTATATTTATACTGTTTGTTCTCAATGGTCCCATATTTAAAAGTTTAACTTACTGGCAAACCAGGCAGACTTGGTGTCATCTCACCTTCAGCTGAAAAGTTACAAATGGAGACACAAAAGCTTTCTTCCTAAATTAATGGACTTTTGATGTTACTTTTTTCTTAAAGGATCATCATTTATTTTGATTTTGCTAACACTCTTCTTTTGAAAGCAATGTTCAGAAACATACTCTCAAGAAAGGTCCAGCATTAAAGGAATCCGTATTTACAACACGCTTGGCAAAACTATGTTTGAACACAATCTGTTCTCCTATGACTGGGTGCAAGTCTTTCTACACTTAAAAAACTGTTAGGAAAATACAATGAATCTTACTTGTATTATATCCCCACTGCTACCAAACACATGTAAATGTTATATTGACAAGTCTGAAAGCATTCTGACTACTCATTAGGGAAAAACCGCATTTGCGAAGTTGAATTAACAGGCTTGGACTCTTAAAAAAAACCTATACCAAACAACAGTGATTACAGAAACAACATGTTTCTACTTTCACATCACCTGTGAGTTATGTCTAATTACACAAACCAGTGAAGCCTACCAAAAAAAGTGCAGCCAAACATTTTTTCTGGAAAAAACGAGGTTTTGTTAAAAATATTTTTTAGTTAGAAACCATACTATTTTTAAGGATTTATTTTTTTTCTCAAAACATAAAGCAAGTGCTTTATTTCCCCTCATTCTATTTTAACCTAAATTCAATGTTTGGCCTCAAGTTTCAACAGCCTTTCCTACAGGTTGTTTTGCAAATCTTTGATTACTGGAATGAAATCTTTTCATTTCAGCTACTTGCCTTTCCTCTTGTCTGACTTATGTTTGCTCAGCACTGCCCGTGAGCACAAAATGAGCTTCTGATTCTATTTTCACCAGTGGGTGTTTTGCGGGTAGTCCTGAAGCTACACGTAGCCCTTTTCTGAGCGCTCGAGTTCTGGTAACTATAGCACTGAATGAGGCAGAAATCCACTGAGTTTGTTTCAGCCTCACAAAAACTGTTTTCAGTTCCTGTTTTACAAGATAAGTAAGCAGGATGTTAACTAGCAACTCATGCTCTCCAATGGTTTAAAAAAAAAAAAAAAAAAAGAAAAAGGTCCTGTTCTCTTCCTTCCTCTGCCAAAAAAGAAGGGTCATTTCTGAGGCTCACTGACAGTTCAAGCAGCTATTTTGGCCCATCACACTCACAGTCATATTTTTGAGATACAATGACGTGTTAGTAAATAGAAAATCTCTGCAAGAACAACAGCTTGAAGAGGTGCAAGAACCAAGTGTAAGTGCTGCCCAGTGCCAAAGACCCCTAAGTTAGCAGTATCTCTTTGCTCCACTCTGAGCTACAGAAAGCTGTTCTCAGAGAGGCTAAGCACTCTGACAGGACAGGGGCCACACAGGCCAGCACGCTCAAGCTCAGTGTATTCCTTCTGGAAAGGATGATATTAGTGCTAGTGGGTACTATTCCTAGGGGAAATGGCAAAGTCCAGCCATCACAGTCAGAAACCAGAAAGCTTTGCAATTATTAGAGCTGCTGCACTGTAGTGAATTGAAATGTTAAAGCACTGAAATTACTTGAAGCAGAAGATTTTTACTGCAGAGGACAACAACTTTTACATGCCAGAATACCTGTAGAATGAGGGAGTTTAAACTTTTCATATGACTGTGCTGAAGGCAACAGACACTTGTCTCTTTCTGTCATTGCCTCACCACCCCTTTCAAAAAGAAGCTAATTAACACGCTATCATATTTTAAAGAAGCTTTTGGTCAGTGAAGATTGTATTCAGAGATCTGTCACAGCATTCTTCATTTCTTGCACTTCCTGGAGAGGGAACTGAGACTCAAGACCCATTTTCAGGAAATGGAAGACACTGCTAGAGAAATCCTAATGAATGTTGTACCTACTGTTGCTTTGGAAAACTTGTTATTCTGCCGGAAATCATTAAGAAGGAGCGCTACTGACTTACAAACACCTACATCTCACTCTAAAGCAATTGAAGCAATTGTTTATGGATATTCAGACTATACCACTGCCACTAAACAATTGTATGTAGATGGTACAACCACTATGGGAGATACTGTATGAAAGAGCAAAAGGTCTTTCTCCACTTGACCCAGGCTGAATGACCACATTGCTTTATCTCACTCTGAAAAGAAATACACCAGGGAGGATAAAGAAGGCACATTTTCACAGCTGGTGTTCAATGGCTTGACCCTTTTCATTACTGGCAGTTGAGGAAGGATGACAACTGTCCATCAGCTGACCAGGCCCTTTGGTCACAAGTATGTTATCTGTCTGGAGTCTCCTGGTGGAACATTTTTAGATGGACATCAGATATCCAACAGATGGACATGCTTCTTCAGAGGAAGCATTGAAAGACTTCACTTATCAGGAGGAAAAGACATTCCTGTTAAAAGATACTGGCCACCAATAGCTAGAACACTAAGAAAGCAAGCTAGAGCACAGGAATATGGGATGTTTATAAACTAGGTCCCCTTGGAAGTAAGGGCTGGGGAGGGAACTGGGAAGGGATGCACAGACCAAAAAATCCTCCACATCTGCATTTCTGCTCCAGCTTAAGGACAGTTTTTTTCCCCTGTAGTTGCTCTGAAAAAGCAAACTCTGGCACTAAAATTTATTTCTCTTTTGTTGCTATCAGGGCTATGTTTATTCTGCTGAGATAGTGAAGGAGATGTTATAAGGAAAAACATCTTTATTTAATTTATCTATTTCGGATTTTTAAATACAAAAGTACCATAAAAAACACAAGCATTTTCACATTAATAAACTTTTGCTTTCAGAGCTAGCACCAATGCTGTCTAGGTAGTTGCATTTTGAAAAGACATACCCACTCCCCACCATTTAAAACTACTTTTCATTGAAAAATTACTGGTAGCTATACATAATCTTGGGAGTTGCTACTCTCTGTATTCTATCCTCAGAAAACAATTTAATGAATAACTATTTTCCCCTACCTTGTCTCTCATTTGCTTTGCCTGGGTCTAGTTTCAGTGCAAAAAGAAGGTATTAATTTGCTATTTGCCTCAATGGGAAGAATAGTGGGAAGGTCTTGTAGTACCTGAAAACATGACTGTAATCTAGTCCATAAAATGCAAGTTATGCTATTTAAGCTGTGGTTGTCTTGTGTTTCTGGAACTTAGACCTTTTATAAGGATAGACTGCTGACCCACCTCCAACCATGAGGGCCTTTTGTCTATTCATTAAGCTTTGATTTGTCCAGAAGCTAAAATGCTTATCAGTGCAGCTTTCAGTGTCACTGCCCTGAAAATGCTAGGTAATGCCTTCACACTAGTTTTACAGCATTTGTCCTCACCTATGCCTATGGTAATTCCTGAACCACTGAAGAATTAACTGACTGTTCCCTTGCTGCTTGCAGACACACCTATACTTGGTGTCTCTTTCTTAAAATAGGAACTAGCCCAAAAAGCATGGCATGCTTCTGCACTCGCAAGAAATAGATGCAACAGAGCAGAGTACTGCAAAGAAGCAAGGGGAGTCTCAGGCACCTCACCCCACTTTACTAGCTGGCTACTTCCCTAAGAAAGATCATGGTGTTCACCAGAAAAGGGTCCATCACCCTAGTAGCAGACAGTACCCATATCTAGTTGCCCAGCATGCAGGCTTCCTTCCAGGTGACACCACTTCAGGGAGTGTGAATGGAAGCACTCTTGCTCCTCTGCAAAAATCCTGATCCATATTCTCTTTAGTTCTCTATTAAAGAGTTCATGTTAATTTATTCTCTGCCCCAGCCTGCCCACCCCCCCGCCTCCGCCACCACCAACAATACAGTCTAACCAGCCTCCTCTACTATTCTTTACACTGGAGGACATCAGGGCAATTTGAAGCAAAGTCTACAGATGTAGCACATTAACCTTTCTGAAACCAAATTGAGGAAAGTATTTTGTCTTGAGTTATATCAACAAACTTTGTTATGATAGTTTGAGTGTATCCTAACAAGTATTTTCCAAATAGGTCAAATTATTACAACCCATTAAACAGTCCACTCCCTTTCAACAGTGTTAACACAAACTATGTAAAGAAATGTTTCAAAGAAACATTTCAAAACTTCTTAACAACCTTGCTTAAAGTTTGAGAACTTCAAAACAAGTCTGTCATTCCAATATAAAATTATTTTTTTTTTAATTGTGGCATTTTTCTCCATATAGGAGGTTTTAATAAGCTGTAATGATGATCATTCATCTCTATTACAAAGCTGAGATTCCCTAAAATGCCTTTCAAACAGACACTAACTCAATCTTCAAATGGATTTGAACAGAATAGTTACAGTCCCACTGCACCAGGTTAAAAAGCAATTAGGTTAGCATTAATGAAAATGTAAAGGTGTTCACACTGTCTGAAGTTAAGGATCCCAAGCATAATCAATACAACTGTGCAGAGCAGCTGTATTAGGCCATTTTTCTTTCCATGCACTATACACAGAGCCTAACAATCCATTTTGAAATCTTAGATGTTTACAGTCTGACAGTGTTAATACCCTTCTATTAGCTACATCCCAAGACAGTAGTACTCGAAAAGCTCATATGATAAAACACATGCATGACTGGATAGCATCAAGAGAGGAATGTGATGCATATTTCCACAAAAAAATATATAAACCAAGTTTCTCCGTAACGTGATCCCACAACACATTTGTCCCAGACTTTTATGTCTGTTTTTCTAAAGAGTTGTTTTGGGGGATTTTATGGCTGTTTTTTGCTTGAAAGTAAGATATACATCATAAATTACCATGATGACTCTCACTAACAAGAGGAAGAACTAGAAAATGTGCTTCTAAAATAAATGCTTCAGTATCTTTTTGCGCTGCCAATGTATTACTTTTAAATGCAGGTATTTTACACTCAAAAAATTAAGGGACGAGAGAAAAAGCCCAAATCTCTATGTGTCTATGGGATACATAGCCCAGTATCAATCACAGGAAATCTAAAAAGGTGATGGTAGACCCTTGTGGTTAAAGTGGCACCTGAAAACCAGCCACCTTCCTGGATCCTGTAGGAAGCTTGAAAGTATTAGGCGAGAACTGCCAGGCTTCTGGATCTTACTGAAATTCAGACTAACTTTTTACCACTGAATCAATGAAACAACCCTGAAGAACTGGGAATCATGCATATATTTTGTACGGAACGCACAGATGCAAGGATAGGAGATGAAGTCCTGACTGCTGACATGCACACTCATATGGAAAGAGACTCTGTGTATATTCCAGCTGGCATATTATAACCAAAAGGTGACTATATTCACTTGAGCTTAAGGTTCCAGTGGATGACCTAGTTTTGCCTGTCTACAAAATGCAAACAAAGAATGGACAACTAAAATAGAAATGTAGTCCTGTTCCTTTTAATATTATCTAAAAAGTACAGGAGATCCATGACCAGCTCCCGGTAACATCATATCAACGTACTAGAAAAAGGCAAAATAAAAATACCAGGCATTAGATTAAATGGTAATTTTGATTTTGTTTTGGCTGATTATGGAAGACAGTGCTGACCTCAACAGCAATGTTCTAGTGTCAAACAGAACTGTGGGTTTTTAACCAGAAAAGGCAGTGTATTGTTTACAGGGTCAGTTTGTCCAGAATTAAGAGATCATTTTGTCACATGCAGCTACAGCTATGGTAGAGGTTTCAGAAAGTAACTTACCATTCTACACAAAAACCAGTATAGAGAAGGTTACATATTTGCATGTGGAGCACAAAACCAATATGCTCATGTAAAACCATGCACTGCAATGTAAAAATATGTGAGCTAACAATAAATAGGTAAACCCGTCTCTGCAGCTCCATGCTGGTTTGTGGTTTTGTTTGTTTTTTCTGATACAGAAGCTAGCTTAAAAATCCTACCTAGCATGGTACAGTCAGAAACTCCTAAAGAACGCTGCCATTGCAAAACCAGCTCTGTAGAATTTCTGTATCCTATTGAAGCTAATCCCATACGATTCTTGATGTCTTGTGATTTCCACCACTCACTATATGGAATCTTTTGTTAAAACAGAAGTTTTCAGTAGAAAAAGCTAATTCCTTATTTTCCTAAATTGCTTCAGAATGCTTGTTAAGGTATATTTTACGATATACTTATTTATGCAATAAAATGAGAATATTGTGTAGACAGTAAAATAAGGCAACATTACCAATCTGTCATACATACTTAGTTCTCAACACAATTATTTTAAACATGTCCAGCCTGTTTACAATTTCTGCTTATATTCGAGCCAATTTAACTGTTTATTTGTGATGGTATTCTAGCAATGAAAGAAATCCTAGTGTTGCAAAAACAAACACCTCCAGGGGACTAAAAGAAGTTTCATAGATCCCAATGTCCTTTAAAAGTGACAATATGAACAAAGCATGTTTGCACACATAAGGACAACAGACATTACAAGTTGCTATACTACTAGCCATACCAGGAATTTCAAGCTGTCTGAAAAGGAAAACCATTTTCCTGCTGTTGACTGACACACATTGGTGGGTTGAAAGGACAGATGAATCTGTTACAACTTCCAGCTCTCTGCTCCACTTCTTAAGCAGTGATGGTTTAACAGAAAATGAAGCATCATTTGAAATGCTACAGTTTATAATCTAATGTGTAGAAGTAAATCAGCACTGTTTTCTCTTTAATAGTCTGTGCTGTATGCTGTGAATGACGACTGTTCCACACCCCACTCAGCTACCCCAGCTCTGCCACCACAACCTGTGGGGCAGAGGTGGAACAGTTTTTGCTAGCTAATCTTAATACAGTGTAAACAGGAATTTCAAAACCCCAGGACATACACATTTATCCACGTAAAACAAAAGCAGAATCTCCCTAGTTTATCTTCCCTTCAGGCCACCAACACTTCAGTTGCTCTTACCTGTTGTTTGAGAGCCTCTAGAGATTCAAATTCCAATTTGGCTAGTTTTATCTGGATATGTCTTGGTTTATCCGGAATTACAAATGCCATGATAAACTTTATTGCTAGTAGCAAGTGCTGAAAAACAAGTAAAAAGAAAAATATTGTTCTATAGAGTTCGAGGCACGGAGAGAACAGCATAAGACTATTTCCAAATTTTAGTAACAGAGGTATAAACAATTCTTTCTTGTGACATGTACAACACTGATAGCATACTCTAACCATATTAAGCCTCAGCTACTCCATATTTTTTCTATTTACAGTCATTCATAATTTGAATATAAACATATATAGTTTGGCTTATTTTCATAATAATCCTATTTTCACTATGTACTATAAATTTCTAACTTAATTTTGCATTTTTGATTCCAGATAAAATAATAGCTTTCAAAACATATTATTGGTACAAGAAATTGAGTTATGGCACCCAGCACATATTGTTTCATAGTGAAGTTTTTACATATATATACACGCACCTATAACTATAACTACATATAATTAGATGCAATTATAACAACATACTTATGCGCACACATATATAAGTTTGTCAGGATACAAACGAAGCAAGCACATTGTAAAAAAACATGAACACAGAATTTTTGCATTACAGAAGTTACTGAAATCTAAAATCACTCCTGAAAAAGCATCAGAAGAGAACAAAACAAAAAAAATATGATCTTTAAAGTAGCAGCACACTCATGAACAGAAACTGTCCAGGAAATGAAGAAACATTCCACATATAAGATTCCAAATTAGTCATAATTTATCACAAAAGATTATAAACTTATTTAAGAGAAAGCAAGTATGAAGTTCTGTTTAACCTAGTAATTGATCAATCTTCAAATTTCATTTAAACATGCACCATTCCCCTCATCTCACCAAAACCAAGTGCCAAACTGTCAAGTCAGTGGTTTTGTTTCTTCATTTATGTCAGCTATAAATACTATTTAAACAAGTATAATTAAATCTTACTTTATCAAGGGCTGAGCTAACAGTATGCTGCATGTTTGCAAGCATGAACTTGCTCCTAGCTGAGAAAACCCTGATCAATACAACGCAACACTTAAATATATGTGCTTAACTTTAAGGACATGCTTAAGCTCCACTGACATGAAGATACTCATAGACACGCTTAAATTTAGATTGCATGTCCAAGTTACTTATCAAATTTCCCTGGGTTTTTTTTCTAAAATGGAACAGATCAGTGCTCCTTTCTGAAATACAGTTTGTTGAACTATATGATCTTGATGCACTTGGGCACATGAATAACAACGTAACAGACCAAAAACCCCTGAGATTCTGGAATTATGTGAAGAAGAAACTAGCAAAAACAATACAGACTTCACAGAAGTGGTAGTGAAACTAAATAAGCCAATTCCAATAAATAAGAGTTAAAGTAAGAAATCAGATAATAGTAACAAGTAACAGAACATGAAATTATTTTTTAAAACTTATTACAGAAAAATAGTTAGTAGGTCTACGAAACAAATTGTTAGTGCAAGGATTAATGCTTTATTTAAAGAGGAGAAAGGAAGGCTGAATATTAATGCAACACTAATACATCATCAGTGAAAACCTGCACACAGATTAAGAGGTTAATGAAGCAATTAGCATGTCTGCTTTGTAATGCAATAGGTAATACCACATTATTAACAACAACAAAAAAATTACATCAACAGTAAAACATTCTCCCACTCATACAAATTTTCTTTTACCACTCAACTTAATAGCATCTGCTACTAAGGAACTTTTCTTGGGGGGGAGCGGGAAGACAGCAAACAATGTTGGTTTATGCTAGAAATAGGTAACAATAAAACATGTCTCAGAGCTAGCACTGGAGGAATCTCTTAAATGGAAAAAGGTAAAATGTTGAAGACAATAATAAAAATTAATACAAACAACACTCCTCTGCAGAATAGAGTCATAAGGAATCACAGGTTGAAATGGAGTAACTAATCTATGGATAAAAATTTGATTTAGAAACAGGAAAATAAGGAGATAAAATTTGGAGTAACTCAAAAGTAGGTGACAGGATTAAGGTAAAATCTTACACTTAAGACAAATCTGAAAGAACTACAGGAAACTGAGGGATTTGAACGAGGATATTTATTTGAAAAGTTTAAGTGGACATTGAAGTTGAAAAAAAAGACTCAGCATCACAAAACATAGCTTCTAGCTGCCCAAAATCCCTTGGACTGGGGTTCATCTCAGTTTGCTAAACAAAAGAAAAAAAATAATATTTTTTTTATCCTATTAAAGAGCAAGAATCAAATTTTAGAAGTGTAACTGTTCAGCCACTGCCTCTTCAAGAGCCTTGAAAACATAAACCAAGCTAGTAACTTTAGACAGAGACCTCAAAGTAGCTCCAAATCCAAACAATTTTTAAGAAATTAAATCAGAATAATTTCAAGGAAATGTAAATAATATTATGAAGGACAGAGACAGACTAAGTTTTTCCCATTTTTGATAGGGGCAAGGAAGGAATAGAAGAGAGATCTAGGCAAACCAGAAATAAAACCAACAAAACCACTGCTGTTAATCCTTGAAAACACTGTATTTCTAAAAATATATTTAGAAGGGCAATGTTTTTTAACTACCTCACCATGTGAAGAGTTTTATTATTGTATCAGCTAACCAGAGCCCAGCAGTTCAACAGTATTCCAGAGGTGGGTTTTTTGGCAATAGGCTACTTGTTACCCACATGCATTAAAAAATGCCTTTCATGCAAACTAGCTGTTTGTCAGAAAAGAAGTCAGTTTTCACGCTAGCACAACTCATAGCCTTTAAACACAAGCATACAGCCTTAAACACAAAGGCAGAACCTCTGATCAGAAAGCCTTCGAGCCAGAGAGGGCTCGAAAGTTCAAGTACAGATGGGGAAAGTCACTGCTTTTGCTTGCCCTACTGTCATCGTCTTTCCTAGGCATCCACTATGGTCCAGTGTAAAGAGATGACTAAGTTAGGTAGACCTTTGGTTTACTCCTCAGAATGGCTTATGTTCTTCCCTGCCCCGCCCCCCCCCCTCCTCCAAAACAAAGCTTTATCAGTCATAAAATGCTCAGAACTGCATGGGACATCCCTGTGTGCAAGACCGTGACCTCAGAAAAGACATTGGACTTAGCAGACTGCAAATTCAGTTCAATTCCACCTCGTAATTCCCAGTGAACTTGAAAAAAATACATTAGAGCAACAGCCTCCCTTGGATAACTTCTCCAGCTGTTCCTATTTGCAGATTAGGAATAATATTAACAAAATTGAGAAGGTAAGTGGCAGACATTATGAATGTGGGTCATATGATTCATGAAATATTTTTAAAAGAAAATATCTAATTTTATTAACAGTTTACATCACATTTTGGAATTGCCATTTGACTAAAGAAATGTAAATAGTTATTCAAGAGGAATTAAAGGAAAAAGTAGGGAGATGGGTAGTTGTGCTCATTTTGTCATTCATATTCCGTACCAATTGCTTAATCTTGTTTTAGTATAATTCCTGCCAGTCAGATTCACAAAAAAGAGACATCTGCTTTCAAAACAGAAATGTCTTAAGAGTACAGTATAAGTCACCAGAATACACAGCAAAATTCTCTTGCATAGTATAAAGTTACATTAACAATGGTATGAATTATTATAAAAAGAAAATATGAAAGTTTATCCAAATTTGCTACACAACTAGCGCAAATGTATTGGCCCAGTACTAAAATTTCTTCACAGAGTTGGTTTTGTGTTTGGGGTGGGGGTTTTTGGTGGTTTTTTTTGTTTGTTTTGGGTTTGGGTTTTTTTTTTAAATCAGGTTACAAACCCAACCATTATTTCTAACTGCAACCATTAAAAAGCGGTGTTGTTTCCAAGAACATGCCCTCCATGATTACAAGAGGACTATTTCACTGCGAGCAAAACCCAGGATAGCATTCACAGCTCTCCAATGCCAACAGCAAAGTCCCCTCCTATTTTGCAATTTACCAAGTGGGCACAGAGAGAAACAGCAACGAGTCTCTCCCCCTTGATAAATGCAGTGCCATCAAACTCTTTGTGGTCTTGTGCCAGGTGCTTAGAGAGTCAGAAGAACTACTCTGTTCTGCAAAGCCACCAACAAGAGTAGAAGCAGCAGCTGTGTTTTGCAGCAGTGGGTCCCAACCTCATCTCTTCTAAAACAGAAAATGCAAATTAGGGTTAAATTTCTGGAATTCTGAACAGCTAATTTGATTTCTATAGTGGTCTTACTGCAGCAATTCCTGTCAATCTACTCAACTTAAAAAAAAAAAAAAAAAAAAAGAAGAAGAAGAAAAAAAGAACATAAGCCGTAGCTTTGAAAGCCTATCTAATATTTATAAAGACTTCTAATTAAAATCAGAAATCTGGACCTAGTCCAGCCTAGAACCAGCACATACTACGAAACAAGATGGTCACTGGTTACTAACTCTGTGTAGGCAAGGAACCCTTCACAAAAGTCAACACCTGAGAATGGCACATCACTTTGAACCTCTATTCCCTACTGGTACGTGCAAAATGCTTTTGCCAAATGTAAAGGAAACTATTATTGCAAAATCATGTTGCTGTCAGAGCAGAAGGCAGGGAGATCATTAGATTCTTTGCTAGAACTCCAGATCACAGTACTCTGACATTAAACTAAAGCCAAGATCAAACACTAAGACCAAAAATATAAAAATAATTCTTTCTGTAGCAACTGTTTTTAGCTTTGAGGGTCTTGCATCTTTCTGAGTAGAAAAAATGCAGGATGAAAGTGAAAAATAGTTCTGTCAAGGGAGCAATACAGGCAAAGAAAAATTTCCATAAAGCTCAGGAAGTTCAATGAAATTGTCTTTAATAGACAGCAATAAGACAAATTTATGAGCAAATATCTCTGCAATATACATAAAAAGAAAACATGACCAAACTCTGTTTCCCACTTTTAGACTGAATTGACTTCATTACAGAGTCTTGCTAATGGAGCAGAATCACCACAGCTGAGGGACTTTAAAAAGGACCTTTCTTCTGGTACTCTGATAAATGCTGCTTTTAAAACCTCATATCCCACATGTGTACTATGGAATGTTTACAAAATGGGAATGGAATCTGCCTTAGTCAAAACCTCAGATATTCCTTCCAAAATTTCATTTTATCCACGGACATGTCCAAAATCTTGGGAAGGGGCAATGATAAAAAAGTTGTTATTTCATGTTGGTCCTATTTTCAAGGCTTCTTCACATCTCCTGTTTAACTTGAGACTTTGTCATCTCTTACAGACATACACACGCACACACAGTGCAGATGTCTGCTACAATCTGCATCCTCCATCTACCTCATTTATCCCAAACCAGCATAACGCATCTCTCCCTCATTTCAGCCAGAACAAGCTTTCTCCTCCTCCCTGCCAAAACTCCAGGGAAACACGAGGACCAAAGTGCAGCCTTCCCGCCTCAGATTCAATGCCTCTTGCCACTCTGGCACAGTGAAGTCTGCCTCAGCTCTCAGCTAGCATATGCTCAGTTCAGGCGAGATATTCATGCACTTCTACCCGCTGCACTCCTTTAAGTCTCTACAAAGCACATAAACCAAAGCTGTTTCAGATACGCCTACCTTTGCCAAGTCTGGGCAGTTTTCTCATAGCAGCATCATAAAGCACATTCTTTAGAGCAGAGTGAGCCTGCTGTCAGCATTCCCATTGTTACTTCAGAGTACAGATACAATGTGTCTTCTCAACACAACAGTAATCTTATTTTTATATATTTATAAATATTCTATGTTGGGTTTATATATTTTCTCCTTTCTTAAATGCAAGAAGCCATTTATGTAAAAATGCAGAAACTCGAAATTCACAACTTCAAAAAATCCCATCCAGCAGGGAGAGTTTCAGCCAGCCCCATTAAAATGTGGCTGAGATAGATGCAACTAAACAGAACCTTATTATAAAATTGGTCAGAAAGTGTAAGCAGAGATAGCATTATCTGGTCCATTTGTAATTTGTAACAGAATATCTGTTTCATCCTCTTAGATGATGAACACACACACACACACACACACACACAAACCCGCAAAGGCTGCCCAAGGAAAGCTGGTTGCTGCATTTCTGACCAGAACATCCCACAGACCACCAGAAGGGTAAGAGCAGATCACCAATCTCCTACTGCTCGCACCAGCATGTTTGTGAAATCCAGCCCTGCTCAACAGAGTAATTAACGCTATGTTTAGTTTTAAGCATATCTATAAATACATTTATGTTCAGAAAAACATTTAAGCCCAGGCTTAGAAGTAGATTAAAAAATGATGTCCAGATCATTTGCTGACTCACAGGCGCACAGGCTGGTCAGGGTTGGAAGGGACCTCTGGAGATCATCTAGTCCAACCCCCTGCTACGCAAGTTCACCTACAGCAGGTTGCACAGAGTTGTGTCCAGGTGGGTTTTGAACATCTCCAGAGAAGGAGACTCCACAACCTCTCTGGGCAACCTGTGCCAGGGCTCTGTCACCTTCAAGGTAAATTTTTTCCTCATATTCATAAGGAACTTCCCGTGTTGCAGTTTGTGCCCGTTGCCCCTTGTCCTGTTGCCGGGCACCACTGAAAAGAACCCGGCCCCATCCTGACACTCGCCCTCTTAAGATATTTACATGCATCGATAAGATCCCCCCCTCAGCCTTCTCCTCTCCAGGCTAAACAGCCCCAGCTCTCTCAGCCTTTCCTCACGGGGGAGATGCTCCAGTCCCCTCATCCTCTTCACAACCCTCTGCTGGACCTTCCCCAGTCACTCCCCATCTCTCTTGAACTGGGGAGCTCAGAACTGGACACAGTACTCCCGATGGGGCCAAGCAGAGGGGGAGGATCACCTCCCTCGACCTGCTGGCCACACTTCTCCTGATGCCCCCCAGGATTCCACTGGTCTTCTTGGCCACAGGGCACTGCTGGCCCATGGGCAACTGGCTGTCCAAAGCTGGGTCCTAAAATTCCAAGAGCTGAATCTCAATGCGTGTCTTCTTTTCCTGGGGGTGGTAGGATATGACATCTAGTAAATTCACCTGTCTGAAGAGATGAATGCCAGCTTGCACAGTCTCCTCACATTTACACTTCTGAAATGGTATTAATTAGTGCAGAAATCCTGGTCTGTATTTTTATTACCAATCCACTATAAAACCTCACCAGCAGAAATCTACACTGAAAAAGATACCAGTCTCTAATATGCAGTTTTGAGATACATTTCAATCATGAGAAGAAGTATTAAGCTACAGCATGAGAATAGGGTTGCTGGGTTTTTTTTAACTATTCTTACACACACATTAGCAGCACTAGTGAATCACTCTTTCTAGTTAAATCTTAGCCTATGCGTCAACACTATTGAACTGGTTTCTTTCAGAAGAAGTAAATTTATTCTAAACACTACAATTGCTTCATATACTATCACTACTTAAAAAAAGCCAGTTCCAGACCAGCACTCCTGCACAAGAGACTAACATATAAGACAACGTGACAGTCTTAAAAAAAAAAAAAAAAAAAAAGAAAAAAAAAAGATAATCTCTAAGGAAGCAGATTCTGTGCTTCTGTTTCCAGGAAGTAATTGCAAAAGCAATGGGTTAAACAAAGCAAAGAATAAAGTAAACACCATCTCCTAGTGAGGAAGCTGGTCTCTACTGCCCTCACATATTTTTGTACTGTCCTTCTGTTTTCAAAAAAGCTTTACAGGACCAGCTAGAAAGCAAGCAAAGCAAGTCAGGCCTGCTTGTGAAATTTAGTCCTGCTCTTGGAAAGCCTTAGGAAGTATTTAAACCAGACAGAACTTTAAACATAAGTCATCAGGCATACTAACAAACTTGAAAGCACAAGTAATCTGATCAGTTGCATAGTCATGACAACTTTTCTGGGTTTTTTTAGTGAATAACTTTATTGTTTATTTCTTAGTAATGTTTAAACCACTGCTGTTATGCATCATACTCAGTCACTAAAGAACTGAAGCATTACCTGGTTTTATTAGTTTTTTAGAAAAGATTTAGATGTCCAATGTTCTCTATAATTTTCTCCAACAGTAAAAATTAAGATGTGAGGCAGCCTGGAAATCTACAGAAATTTTGTCACCAACTTATTTGTTAGTGTAAAAAAGCCACTAGTTCTTTATTCCTCATAATTTATATATCTGTTCAAGCCTTTTCATAAATCTTATACACTGGACTTTTTAAGCCTACTTTCAGATCACTTTTTCAAGACTGAAGCATGAAAAAAGAGGGACAAGGGCTGGTAAGGTAGGGCGTTTTATTTACACACCCAAGCAACACTTTCCCCTCTCTCCAGGCAAATTGCCATTTCTGCATCTATCACTAGAAATTACACATTCAGCAGGTTCTAGAAACACCTGCTGAAAGAAAAAATTCTAAAGAAAAGAACATTGATAAATTATATCAAACTTGTACACAGACTTCTAAGTGACTGCAGTTTTGGAAAAAACAGTTACCCTAACAATCTTGTTTTATAAACACGGAGTATTCTGTGACCCAAAATATTGTTATGATACAGCACACTTGCAAAACTGTCTGTATAAGAGTCTCTATAAAACTACAACATACACAAGCATTTCAGAAATATTACATGATTTTTCTCACATTTGTTTCATCCTGTAGTCAATTCAAAAGGCATGAAAAAAAGCACTATAGGTGTAAATTTGTCTTGGAGCTTGTAAGTATTTGCTAATGGTTAATTTTGAAGCAACCCAACAGTCTTGAAAGCATCATGATAATGCACCCATCTCTATGTTACCATTTGATAATCCTGAAATGTTTTGGCACAACCCTTATCTCAATTTATGGCTAGCGTTTAATAGGAACTGGGATAAGAGTTGCCAAAAGCCAAATTAGATAATGCTGAATGTAATGAACAGCAGAGCTTTGATCACGCTCTTGAAATAAATTCTAAGTGAAACTGGAAAGAAGGATGCCCATGGAATTAAAATTGACAGTATGATTAATACCAAGCCATATGAAGTGCCTCTTAGCTGATTGCTAACATTATATATTGGCTCCCATTCTGACAGACAGAGTTTATTGCCAAAATGCCCTAATGTTCCACATCTTTCTACCTTTAAGCCATACATTTTTCTCTATGAAAAAAATGTGAGTAAATTACAGTACATGTCATTGTAATTACGCACTGTAAGGAATTCTGTTTGTCAGGATTCAGAAATTCCTCCTTGGTTACATGACTGGATGACCTGGAATTAGTAAGGACATATGAAGTGTTGTTTCTGCCAGGCGTTTGAAACTACTGTAAATCAGTTCAATGATAAACAGAAATTGTCACCTACTATAGGCATCACAGATTCTGAGAACTCTCTGCTCCTGCCTCAAGCAAACCTAATTTGTCCTAGTCCAAGCCAAAGTGGACAGGTATAAATCTCCCAATTGAGTTTTGGACAGACTCAGAAAAGATATCAAAATGTACACATACGAAAGTAAAACCACTATAATAAGCCTTACAGATGGTATGTTGGTTCTGGAGACTGCAAGACAATTGGACTTGTCAATCTGATGTTTTTCTTCAGTTTATGCTAGGAAAAGGTGACGCTGCATCCATATTAGAATTTAAACTATTTTAAACATTGAAATTTATGTTTTTGTCTGTCACCTTGACAACAAGTAACACAAAATGTAACTGGGGTTTCGTTTCAAGAGTGAAGTCTCAGTCAGTTATTCTCCAGAGATGATATACACCTAAGTATTTACCTTTAACTGTGAGTAAGAAGTTCTCCGACTAGATGCATCACACTGTATTTACAGATATTTACTTATTTCTCTCACAACTACCTGGTTTTACATACAACTGTCTTATGATGCTTTCAAAGTTTATTCACAACAACATTATCCCTACTGAGAAATCTGTTCACAACACCAAGGTAAGCACTGTATCTGAATAAACATATTTAAAGCAAAACATATTCCACCACACTGCAAATGCATCTTCACTGAATGATTCAAAATTTTTGTGTAATGCACAGCTTGCTTATCTGTATTCATCCTGTCATAAGTGGCACGCTTTACTTCTGTTCAAACCTGTAAATTCTGTAGGACACGGCATATTTTTTAATCTGGACCAAAAGGTGAATCATGCAATGTTAAGTAATGAAGAAAGTGTCACAGCCATGACTCAGAGAAAAATAACAGTATTGCGATATATCACAGCATAAGCTGCAAATTAATTGTTGCGTCTATTTCTGTGCAACTTTAATCCAAACAAATTAATCAAAATGGGTACAATATAACTAGATAATCTCAAACAATTATGTAGGGAAAAATTAAATTAACAATTTTCATACTGGAAACTCATCACCTGCATTTTTCCTGTAAAAACTAGGGGGTTTTTTTCGTCAGAACTAAGCAAAGTCAAATACTCCTTTGCTTTTCAATAAAGGTCAGAAGAAAAGCTTTCCATTCAGCTGGAGTATTTTAATTAAACATTGCAGCAGGTGTTTAGATATGCTGCCAACTCCTGAAAAGCTTGCATAAAATCCATATATTTTTAAAAAAATAAAGACGTGTACATCCTCAAGCCCTCTTTACCCGTCTTTTCTGTGAATGGGTATTCACAAAATTACATCCAATTTTCTCTGTTTTGGAACACCAGTACCTGCCCTTGCTATAGAAGAGTTCATCATCAAAGCTGTTGGAAGCCAGCCATGCAATTCTCACATCAACTTTTCTGGCCATGGCCCATGGCACATCTCTGCAACAGAGCACAGCCCAGAGCTTAGCCTTAGCTGCTGACCTGCTTCAGCTTGTTGGGAACACAACTGGTCTGTTCAAGCTGACAAAAGAAGAATCTTCCACTGTGAGCCAAATTCACTTTTGAGACAAAATACTGCAGTTAATGCAGATCCCTTTGAAGGTCATAGGCATGCAATTGAGTTTTTCAGCAATAACACACCTCCCAGCTTTAGCTCTCCATGCACTTACATAAAAGCAGCCTATGAAATGCTTCCAGAACTGCTTACATTCTTAAAGGAATGCAAAGCCCATCAAAAAGTGCAGACTCCAGAAAATAGGTGGGAGGAAACAGAGAGTGTAAGAGAGCAAGTAGCTGTGTTCTCCACAGTGGCAGTAAGTGGTTCTATCAGCTGAGAATGCAAGTCAGAATGTGAGTCTCAACATAAAGACTAGAAAGTAGTAACTCTCCTACACATTGGGATACACACAGGTGCATCAGTGCAGTACTGTTCTTCAAAACCAGCCTTTTATCAGTGTAATCCAGTGTTTACTGCTTGACAAATTCAGTGGGCATCTGGGACACCTCAGAAACCACCACGTTTGAATCTGAAAGAGGTTCTCAATTGAATTTTGACATATGAGGAGAAAGGAATACCAGCAAAAATGGTAATACAGCAACAAAGATTGTTATTCGCTTATTCACTTTGAGTGTTTTCTGAAACTTAGTAGTTTGGCCTTTGGAACTACAGGCAGAACAGAAAACCAACAGTTTAATGTCAGCAGTGTAACAGCTTTGGCAACATGCAGCGAGAACAACTTCTCATCTCCCTACAGATAACAATGCTGAAAGGGGAAAAAAGCACTACAGATTCAATTAGAATTTTAAGACCATTTGGGAGTCAACTTGCAGCAAGGGCTCAGCATCACTTTGTTGCTATGAAACATTATCACATAGGAATAATCAGCCATAAAAACCTGCAGCTGACTCATTCTCTGGCTGAAATGATCTCAGCTGAGAAGGCCACTTTCAATTTGAAATTAATTAAGTACCAAATCTGAACATGGCTCTGAAACATGCCTCAAGCATATCAAATGGGCAATGCTGAGACGTCAGACAAAATCTTGGACCAGTGACTAAATCTGAACAGGTCCTTGAGTAACTATAATATAACGTGCAAGCAGAGACAGGTGGGAAGCTGAGACTTTTCACACATGAATCTCAACAGAGCTGACCAGTGCTATCACGGGAATCTGAAAATCTGAAATTGTCTGTACCTGTGACTGGTCTGCTACTCTTAATTAAAAGGGGTAACTTTGGTACCAAAAACAACTGTGTCTCAGCTTCAACACTCATCCTGGGAATGAGAGAAACCTGTGAAGAGGCATTACCTCACTACAGGAATAAATTCTAGCCATAGTGATTTGGCCCCACTGTGAACCAGGAGGATGGTATTACAGAAGTATGTATCCTGGAGACCTTGAGTCTTGAACTAGTCCTGGGTCTGAACAGATAGACTGATGAAAAGCAGATATTTATTTCCTGAATCTGGGGACCATTTATATTTATTCATTTTCCTTATGACCAGACCAAAAAGTGCTTCTCTTTCTTTGAGTAAAGAAAATGCTGGAAATGAAAGTATTCTACATTGCCTTTCCATCAGCACCTAGATTAAGCAAACTGCCACTTCTTTTTGTGCTGAACATGGGCAGAGAGTTCCTCAGGAAAAATGAGAGAAACATACGAAGAAAGATGAAAGGATGCAAACATGCAGGACTGAGCAAGTCTGGCACACAAGGGCAAGGCTGTTGCTGCAGACAGCGCGTGCCTTGGAATTGGCTGTGATACACTGCCACTCTGCCCGCTTCGCTGCCTCCCAACAGCAACACAAGCCAGCTTACCATCTCCAAGACCTGCCGTCTCCAAAAGCGACAAGATGACTCCTGGGGTGTGGAGGCAGGTGATCACCTCTAAAAATAGGCAGTCCTGATAAATTAATGCAATTGCTGTCTTAAAAAGACACACATTTATAAAAGTGAGATCACTGAAGATCACAGCACTTCAAAGCTTTTAACCAGACAGACTCCCTCAGTCATATGCATCTTAACTAGAAACAAACTGTTAGCACAGTGAACAGGCAAAAACATGAACAAAATTTTCAGGGATCAAAATGTTACTTTGCTGTGACCCTGCTTTTTTCCCTTAGAAGTCTTTCAAGAGCTGTTACTTGAGAGAAGAAACCCCTAAAACTTCTTGGCCTAAACTTTATCTTTTTTTCTTTGTTATATCTGTGACCAAGTGTTCTTTGATAACGCAAACACAGACATCCTTATGTATAAAAGAAATATTCCCCATATACTCAAAAAGGTTTTTAAAAAAATAAAATACAATGGGACACTTGTCCTGGAATGTTTGAGAGATCTGGCAGTACTTGAAGTTGTGTGGGTTTCTGTGACATAATAATTAAAGAATTATCTTCTAACATAGTAAATTGTCACACAAAAATCCTAAAAGGTTAAAGTCATGTCAAATAACAGGCTCATAAATCAGTTTTGCTACTTCATATTCTTCCTAACATCTCATTTAGCACTTTTACTGGGAGAAGAAGTATCAGTATGTCTCAAACACTGGAAGATAATTTCTCAGCCAAACAGTATTCAAAAAGCAAGACCTTCCAGCATGACATAGAAGTATTATGAGAAAAAAAATGAGTATATTTTACTTTCAACCCAGAGGAACATTACCTTTCTTTGATAGTACTGAATGGTTCTGGGTTAGACAAGATGACTTTGCTGTATATAGCAATTTAAAATCCATTTCTATGATGAATCATTTAAGCATCACAGATACCTAGTGCTCTCAAGCCAGAAATGTCTTTACTACCAGCAGACATATATGATGAAATTATATTGTTTTGCTCAATTCCAATGGGAACAAGCATACTATCCTGTCACCTCAAACCTGAAAAGCATCTCGATTCTTCTCAGATTTTGCAGGGATGACAAATGTAAACTAGAAGCATCAAAGACACTACTATTTCTGGTTTTGTTTTACATGTTCACGAAAGCAATTAGTTGCTTGGTTTTTTTACTGCCTACCTGATCTTTTAAAATCAGTTACCATGTCTCAAACACTGTATCATTAAACACATTACACATGTGTATCAGCGTATTTTATCCTGGCTCAAGTTTTCAGAAATTTGAAGGTTTTCCGTTGTTGTTTTGCAGGGAAGGGGCTTTTTTGTTTTAAGTAACTTTGCATCTTTCCATGTTGTATTTACTTACTTTTGCCTAACTTCTTTCACACAGATAAAAAGCATTGGGTAATATGGTTCAAAACAAAAACACTTGGGGACCACTGATGCTCAAGATTCTTCTGAAGATGTAAGCTAGTCTTTAGCATCATTATTCTTCCAAGAAGAACACTTAAGACTTTGAAATCAGATAAATTGTGAGAGTTTCTTTGTCAGCTTGGGTTGCCTGAAGCAAATAGAAAACACACTTTAGAATTCTAAAATAAGATTTCTAAGGAAAGAATGTAATTACTGAAAGGTTTACTTAATTTTATTGCTGTAACACCAAAGGAGATACAACAGAGGTTAGTTTTACAAAACAAACAAGATACAGTTGCATTGATCAGAGAGGTGCTTTGTTACCCTGTTCTGTAAGAGATTTGATTCCTTGATCCCATTAAGGATATACTTGGTTGTTAGTAGGGGCAATCTTTCTGACAATGCTTTGCTTTTGAGGGACTAAAAAGAAATAAATTTCACTTATTGTGGTTGGGCTAAAAGTTCACCTCTTTCTTTCTCTTCTTTTTATTCCCCACCAAGCCACCAATCTTATCTTCACATGGCTTATTCAATTATTTTGTCCTTTGATGATGTTTTTTAAAGCTTAAATATATACAGCTGACCTTTACTTCAAATTCTCTTTCATACTTTTAGAATATTGTCAAACTTGTTATTTCCAAGTGAACTTGCTGCTGCACAGTAAAACCAGTCTTTTGTGCACTGTCACCAACAGGATGAACTACTGGGTTTCTCTTAAGAATCTGTAATATGCACAGCCAGTTCTCAACACGTTACCTTTAAAAATGCGCTCCAATGACTTTTCTTGTGGACCAAAGCTCCTAAGGTGCTATGCCTCTGGAGCCCTCAACTCTATTCTCTATACCTGATGTTACAGTGAGAATATAGTCATTCATATAATTAAAAGTGCTACCCTTGCGTAATCCAAAACACTGATGCACAAGACCACCCATTTGCATCCAACAAAACAATCATGGCCCATTGCAAACAGCAAATGACAACAGTTTAGAATCTAGGATTATTACAAGAATTATAAAGATTCAACCATTAAGGAATTTCTATAACTAGGAAACCTAGTGTGATGGCTCGCATTTTGCTTTCAAGTGTTGTGTGTGTCTTCTCTTTCTAGATATTTGCACAGCAATAGCATTTTAAAAAAGCTTCATTTAAAATTATACAATTTTCTGAACATATAATGCTGTTTGTAACATCACACGTGGGTCTGTTTTTCAGAACACATACTTGTCTCTCTTAAATGAAGAGAAGGAATAAAGGAAAGACAAACATTATTTGCTTCAAATCTAACAGATATTTTCTTTACATACATTTATATATGCTTTCTGAAAGTAAGTCTGGTTAGACTGTGTCACTGGGAGAAAACTGATAGTAAGATCAGGGATCACTTGCTTTTTTCCATAAGGCAATAAGGAGTTGCAAAATCTGATTTTGCCAATAAAAACTTCCAACTAAATATGAATCATTAAAAATCACAATGCTTATCAAAGCTTTGGGCTTGTTTTAATGTTCTTTCTTTCCCCGTGCTACAAGATTATGTTCAATAGCTTCACAACAGGTTAGAAATGCCAACCAGGTCTGCTATCGGAAATGCATGTGGTGTTACCCTCAGACAATAATAGGTCTAGGAGAGATGACTACACAAACTGCATTACCTCTGTAGCACACCATATTTCTTCCTTACATGCAGTAAGATGCTTCCCAGTGGGCAATCTATTCTTTAACAACCTGTAATAACTTCTGTTACAATTTTCTAAATAAAAGACCTTCCCTACATTTTTACTGTAAATTACTTTATGAATTCTGCTTTTAAATATTCACCTGCAAACAAAAGTAACCCCTGTAACCCCTTGTATCTGAAAGTGTTTACAATTGAGCAACACTCCATTATAAAAACAGGGTTTATAATAGTCTAAAAGCATTTTCAAGAACACTAGCTTTGTTTTTATCTTGAATCATTACCAACACAGTTTCCAATCACGAAGAGGTAGACTTGCATTCCCTTGATCACTAATTTTACTGAAGCTTAAGAGTGCAAATAGCCTTTGCTGCTTATAGTGCAGAGCACTCTGTGCAGAAGCAAGCCAGCTGAGAGCAGCAGCCTTCCCACTAAGTATATGGATCTGTGCAGGGGTGGGTCATGTACTGCATGAAGACGGGTAGGAGCACAAGGCAGCATGACTGACATAAAACTCCTAATCTGGTTCTGGGCAAGGTCATTTTAAATTAGTCCAGCTAGATACCTGCATGTTCCTCAGTCCCACACACTCCATGTACAGTGATGACTCAGACCAATAACTCCCACTTCAAACACCACAGTTCTGATCAAGCATAAAGCCATTAACTGTCAACTCCAAACAAGCAAGGTGGCATAGATTTACAATTAGAAATTAGAGCTGAACAATGAAACACAAGTTCCTCTTGATGGCTCCTTTTTAAAACTCTAACACTAACCGCAGTCTTTCTTTTTTCATGCAAAACACATTTAACTATGAAGTTCACCACACAAAAAAACCTGTACACCACATAGCATAGAGGCATAGAGCATAGAGGCAGAGCAAGACCAAAAGAGAAACATGTCTTCCTCCATATAACGGAATACCAAATACTTTCAGGCTGGGACAGTAACTTCAGAAATTAAAAATAAAAAACAATACCTTATCACCACATACCTCAGAGCATGAGTTCAGAGATCATATGCTGAAAAACAGTTTCTGAGAAAGTGTCAGCGTGCTCTATTTTTGTTGGTACAACCAGCAGTGCTCTAGTTCGGAAAATCAGGTCAATGCTACTTTCATATCTACAGGCATATAGTTGAAATCAGGCACCTGTATTTTAAAAGTTCTGCCTTACTATACAGTATTTACCATTTGTCCAAGTATTTGGGTCACTGAAACAGACAAGCACTATTAATAATTATCCTGAAATTAACAGCTAGACATGCATAGTTGGATCAAGATTTTTTTTTTTGTAGAGGAAAAGTAAAATCTCACGTACGAGGTTTTCTTTCATTTAAGTTTAATTATCTAATAAATTGAGCATAGCCAGATCTACCAGACTACACATCCCCAGATGGCAAATAGTTTCATTCCAAATGAAGGCAGGAATGACGCTCTGCAGGTGCCTATACATCCCCCTTGACCATGCAGTAGCCTAGGCAACTGGCTTCAGACAGGTATTAGCTTTCACATAGCTAAAGGTTCGGGGAGACTTAAGTTTTCCAATTTATATAAATTTAAGAGTAAATGTCATAAAAATCTCACCAGTTGAACTCGGTGGGAAGTAAGCGCAACAGTGCTTGAGTAGAAGCCATATTCCAAAACTTTTTTATAATATTATGTTTCTGCAGAAAAGTCACTTAAAAACATTAAGAAATGTTCAAGTGAACTTATGCAATATGAAATATGAGTTACAGTTTCTAGTTTGTTGTGATTACTGAAGCAAACTACTAAACTAGTTAAATTGTTTAGGCTGCAAAGTATTGTACTTAATAGGTTTATTCATGTGAATGGGTGCAGACAGAGGTCTCACTTTTTACAACAGATCTCTTTGGGACTTTGAATATTTTAGTAAGTAAGAATTTAGAAAACCTTTAACCTGTATATGAAATGGAGAATATTGGAGAAAATTTTGTGAACTGTTTTTGTGTAGATAAAGAATGTTGAGACTACAATACTGGAGAATATTTTAGGAAAGGTCCTCAATACATGTTCTGATGTGTTCAGTCTCAATCATTTTAAAATTACTGTATTCTCATTTTAAAAAAAATTCACTGGATTAGCAAGAGGTAAACTTTTTCTTAATTTCTGGCTTCTGCTGGGGAACAAAAAAAAAAAGTCACACAAAGCTGTACCTTCACTGATGCAGCCACCATTCTCAATAACGCTACGCATGCAAAGAAAAAAATTAAAGATACAAACAGTGCTTTTTTGTTGTTGTTTTTGCAGAAAATACTAATTTCAGCCTCTACAGCTGATGAAGCCTCCAGATGAGAGAGAAAAGATGTCACATATCAGTCACTGTATGCAGGTAGTCCAACAGAATGTACTGCAAATTTCAGCAAAGAGTTACTTAAATCTGAATAAAGCACTAGCCCATAGGATATAGGATGCTATTCCACAGCAGGTAGCTGGTGAAGTCTGGTAAACTACACTCTCTTAGGAATGACAGGATAGTTAACAGCAGCAGAAGGCCATATAGATTAATCAGAAGCACTGTAACCTCAGTAACCTCATGGCTCCATTTGGCTAAACGCAGTAAAATCCAGCCTTTCTGCTACGGACACTATCATAGTGATCTTAACTGGATACCAGTGTTAACCATGAAGTCTTTATATGAATTCATATGTTATTTTGACAATTTCAGTCATGGCTCTTTAAGCCAAGATCCTAGCTCACCATCTGGTACATTCCAAACATTTGCACATGCGCCTCAATAAAATCAGGAAGGATGCATTGTTTTCAAGCTGCTGGGATGAAATTATGAAACACTACTTCTTCATGTACAATAAAATTACTGACTTCATTCACTTCCCCAAAATACAAAGATCACTTGGCTTGCTGGATCTCCCTCATCATCACCCAGCTATGCAGGGTACTATTGCTGAGGAAAGAATCATAGAATCATTTGGGTTGGAAAAGACCTTTAAAATCATCGAGTCCAACTGCAAACCTAGTACTGCCAAGTCCACCACTAAACCATGTCCTTAAGTGCCACATCTACGCGCCTTTTAAATATTTCCAGGGACAGCGACTCAACCACTCCCCCAGGCAGCCTGGTCCAGTGCTTGACCAACCCTTTCTGTGAGGAAAGTTTTCATAACATCCAATCTAAACCTCCCCTGGTGCAGTTTGAGGCCATCTCCTCTTGTCCTATCACTTGTTACTTGGGAGAAGAGACTGACCCCTACCTCGCCACAACCTCCTTTCAGTTAGTTGTAAAGAGCAATAAGGTCTCGCCTCAGCCTCCCTTCCTTCAGGCTAAGCAATCCCCTGCTCCTCATAAGACTTGTTCTCTAGACCCTTCACCAGCCACACTTCAGTGCCTCAATGTCCCTCTTGTAGTGAGGGGACCAAAACTGAACACAGGATTCAAGGTGCAGCTTCATCAATGCCGAGTCCAGGGGGACGATCACTGCCCTTGTGCTGGCCACACTGTTTCTGATACAAGCCAGGATGCTGTTGGCCTTCTTGGCCACCTGGGCACACTGCAGGCTCATGTTCAGCCAGCTGTCAACCAGCACCCCCAACACTGTCTTTTCTTGCTGAAAAGTGAACTTTCATCACACTAGTGTGAGTCTCCCATGAGCAAACATTTAATCTTGGTTTTACCGGCTCAGCAGCCCCTCTGTTACATGGATAAAGAAAACTCAAATTACAGAAAAGCAAACACAAAAGTCCACCCCCTTCACAGGAACAAGGCCCAGATAACAAGAAATTAATTCTAATCAAAAACAATGTAGAGACAAAGGAATTTGGGGTACAAGCAATATTGTGAAATTGCTGAGTAGGTGTTCAGAGAGAAATTTCTGGTCAGTTGTGGTCTAGGAATTCCAGATCAAAAGAGGTAAGTTGTAGTATCTCCACATGCTTCCACCTATCCCCCCTTTAGACTACATACACTGTGAACTCCCAGGGCAGACTACTGCAGTCAAATGTGCTTTTTAAGTGACACATTAAATTAGGGGTCCCATACCTTTTCAGAAAATTCAGGTCAATTTACCAGTAAAGGCCCCTGGACATTAGTATTTCCATTTTAGTATTTCCCACCAACAAGTCAAATGCGAACGTTTGAAGCTTCATTAGCCTTCAGCAATCCCAAATGCCAGTTTCTTGACTACCTACTAGGTTGTTGTTTACTACTCCATCTCTTAAGCTGGACGAGGGATTACAGTATTATAAAACCACTTAGAACTTACATCATAAAATAAACTATTCATACCATCTGTTATAAAAGAGTGACATTTTTCTCTCTGCTCTATTGCTGAAAAAAGATTGCAGTTAATCCATTTCCCCAGTGCTGTGCAACAAATCAGAAGAGCGGCCTACATTAAAGTGCTGAAATCTGAGGTTCCCCATTTCATGACAACTCTGTATTATCTTTTCAAGAACCTGGATGCACAACTACCTCAGCATAGGTCTTGTGTCCTAAGAATTCTAGGACTATTCTACTTCTTGAGACTGTAAATGACCTTTTAAAAAAACCAAAAAAAAACCAATCACAAAAACCCCAAAACACAAACAAACACCCCACCTCCCATTTGTATATTATTAGCTATAACATTATTACTTCAGTGCCCAGATATATCAGCTGGAGAATCCAGCCTCTGCATGAGATGTTTAAGACAGTTATTTCAAGTGCTTCAGGTCAATAAGCCAATACTGCTGTAAATGACATCAGGATTTCTCATGAGGTTTTACCAATAACTTCACAAATATTAAATTATTCCTTTCATAGTCTTTGCCTTACTTAACACCATAGATCCCACTGAAAAAAAAAAAATAAAATTTAATTGTGTTCTAGGAGACTTTATGCAAATAAAACTCCGAATACACATCCAGCTGGCAAATGTAATTCCTTCTACATTGTCATCTTAATGATTATTTGTAGATGCAAAAATCAGAATTTAGAAATAAATCAGTTTTCACATCAAAATTAAAAACAGCAAGCTCACTACACAAATAGTAAAATAATTTTAAATGGATGTATTTTATTTTCTCATTTCATTTTTTTTCTTACACAAATATTTTGACAGTGTATTTAGGCCAAACTCCTCCTCTCTCCCATCACAACTCAATTTCTGATAATGGGCACTGAGGTCATGAACACTGTATTAGAAAGCAACAGTAGGAGCTTCTTATGAAAGTGTGTTGTATTTGAGCTCAAAAAAATATATACAAATATGAAAAGAAATACAGAAGAACAAAATGAAGATAACAGGTAAAAATGTTGCCTACATTCAAGTTCAATACAGAGTGAAAATTTCTTTTTGAGTAGCTCATCAGGTGCTCTGGTGTACAGATACTGTGGTTAAGGAGGAAAAGAAGGATCTTACAGTCAAAGCAAAGACTTATTCTAGACTCAGGCCCACTCATCCATTTCCACAAAATCTGGAAATACTACACACACTTTGCTTCTGTAAATGGAGCCCTTAAGCTAGTTCACACAATATTACAAAATTATTTATCATTTGCAATGTAAGATTTATGGATGAAGAAAATATGTAAATAATAGGAAAAACCTGAAAGATTTAATGGGCCAGAAAAGTTCAAAGGAAAAAAAAAATTAAATCTATAATTCTGCATTAATTTATCAGAGGGGAAAAAAAAGCATTACAATGTTTCTTTTAACAGGTGATTGAAGAATTAAATTCTAGCTAAGTTACTTTAAGACTTCAGTATGCATTTTTCTATATGATGAAAAATGGGTGAGAGCTAATAAAAATATACACGTATTCAATTATAGGCATAGAAAAAAAAAGCAAGGTAAAGCTTAGAGACATAAACATCTCATTTTCTCACTCATGCACTGTCCCCCAACAGATACTTTTTTAAGATCTACCTACCCTATCATAAGAAAACCAAATGTAACCACAGCCTCACCATGTCACAGATGTATACAAGTGTCACAGATACATAAAAGCAAGTCTACATGACTTCAGTGCAAGCTTCAAGGATATAATATCCTGAAGGCATCTCCCCTTAAGAAGTACAAAGCCACTTCAAAATCTTGCTCTTTACTATGGCTGCATATTCAGTTTGTCTACACACAAGTAGCTCTCAGAGGAATATGAGCACACCTTGAGGTGATGATAAAATCCAGAGCTGTAATGCTGTTTACGGTGACTATATATGAATCAAACCACAGCTTTATCCAAGTGTGACAGAATTTCTATGAGATAGATAGAACTCAGTGAACCATCGCACTCTTCTAATGAGTAAACACTTTTCTGTCTATTCTAATCTCTACAATAAACACTAATCAGTAATTCTAGGCTCTCGTCTTCAAACAATATGACACGCAATTCCAAAAAGATAACTGTGATTCTTTTGACAGAAAGATGATGCAAAGCAAATGGCTAATGTCAGCCTTCTTGTAGGCTCAAGCCAGAATGCTCCCATACTGTAAATGAAAGCTGTTTTCCAGTCTGAACTCACAACTGACTACACATACCAAGCGCCTCTAACATACACACTCTATCTTGAAAAATATTTTTGTTTTTATCCACCACACTTGTCTAGTGTTGAACAAACACCACCCAAGGCTAAAAAAAGTAAATAAATTATCCAGGTATATACAAATACAGATTGAAACTATGAAGCTTTAACGCATACAGACCTTCTGGTTCACCAGAACTATAGCAGTGTGCAGCATTTTGTCTTATTCACTGTGCTACTTATGAAGTGTTTTAATAAGGGGGGTTTATGACGTTTTTTTTAAAAAAAAAAAACAACAAACCAGAATAGAATATTTTTACTTTAGAGTTTAATGATGCTCCCAAGATCTCAGTACTGTACCGCTTGCTTTAATACCTTCAAAAGGTCCTTTACTTGTTAAATTTCTAAGACAATGTTCATGAGTGTATTAAGTACATCTGTAATGAAATTTATCAGATATCAATAATAATGCATGAATTCCACTATCACCATTAAAAAGAAACAACTCTATGACAGCCAGTTTTTCCAGATTAAAGCCACTGTAAAATTTGGTAGAAATCAACTCTCTCCTACAGCAGCAGTCTAGTAAGAGCTTTTGAGAAAATCATACATGCACACTACTGTCCTAGTTATAGTGGCTGGGACCAGTTTATCACTGTGTGGGTATAACTGGAACTGTGTATTCTATACCCTCTCTGCCATTCATCGTGACCTGTTACTGATGCGTTGTTTGCAGCAGCTGCCCAGGACACACCTGACACCTCAGGCTATGAGCTGGGTACCTGAGAAAACAGAGATAAGAG
>JAVJGI010000050.1:100613220-100632214 GCA_035590275.1 Ibycter americanus
ACAGCCAAAACACAGCACAGCACCAACTACTAAGAAGAAAATTAACTCCATCCCAGCTGAAACCACGACAAGTTTTTTCCTGCAAGTATTTTTTATATGTTCATTAATTCTATCCTTGAACAATTTTAGGTTGTTTATTACCATTTCACAAAATATAACCACTAGCAATGCATTAAAATCAATCTAACACATGCATAAATTACTTGTTACATAGTCCAGTGTAAACTGTTGGGGCTATCCAGATTAGCAGTGCATTGTAAAGATGCACTGAAGGCACAGAACATATGACTCTCTGATACTTTCTGTACCATCTCCTTCTAAGAAATCACTGAACTGCAGATCTGGATGTGGAATTGCACTTATTTTGATAAAAAAGATCTTTTTATTAATTATTTTCTCTTTGCCAATTTTACTACTGTCTATGGTAGTAAACCTTTGGTTTCTGTAGGCAATATAAATGTCTTAGTCTGGATCTAGTGTTTCTAGTAACCATTTATCTTCTCTTCTAAGCCATGAACTTATTTATGGGGTTTCTCAGATCTGACATAAGCATTACCAGTGTCAGCAAAAGCAAGCAGTTTAGCTGTCAGACACAAAACAGGGAACTGTTGCCTCTACCAACGCTGATTTCAAATAAGATCTGGGATGTCCTGCAGCAGCACCTGTTTTTCAGTATCCCCTACAACATCCTCTGTTATGTTTTACTAGCTACCAAAGTCTAGGGAAAAAAAGCAAGGGCATTTAATTTAGCTGCTCAACTATACTTTAAATATCACAACACTGCAGAGCTGTACAGAAATAAAAATGCGTATGTCTCAAAAGTCTTATCACTATATATTGATTCGAACCAGGTTTTTTTCTGTTCAAGGACCTTATTTTCATATAGGGCAATTCATACATTCGTCCACACTCCCCATTACTACTTCAAAACTTACCACAAAACCTTAGCTGAACTTTTGTATGAATAACTTCCTTAAATTCATAGGTAACAATAAATAAATAAATAAATGCGTGACCTGGATTATTCCAGTAAATACTTTGTTTTGCATATTTTCCTTTTCCAAACTTCTTACCCATTATCTCTTTAAACATCCTGTTCAACTATAATACAAACTTTTTTGAGATAGAAATATGTATGAACTGACTAAAAGCAGCACCATGCAGAAATGTTGAATATATGCAATTCTTACTGCATTGCTGGGCAATACAGTGATTATCACCGCTCGGACATAAGCCATAGGCAGAGCCTTCCAACACCACACATGAATGAGGCTATCCAAGCATGTTCACTCAGTGCACTTATTTTAACCTGTAGCATTTGATAAAATTTAGAATGGGAAAAACTATTTAATAGTTTCTTTATCAGCTGCTAAGGCTAAGCATTCAGACCTTAAATCACAGTAACTGTGTGCGTGCGTGCGACAGATGCTTGGATCTTTACAAAGATTGACAGGTGCAATGATGGTCTGCTTTTGAAAGCAGAGCACAATTCATTAAAAAAAAAAATCCATGAAGTTCTTGTCACCTCCATTAGTCACTTTTTCCTATTGAAATAAAATACATCTGTAAATTATCAGTATGGTAAAGGAGTAATATTAAAGTGGGTAAATGCACTTGATTCTATTGACTTTTAATTAAAATCAACTAAATTTCTATTAAGCTCCCAAGCAGCCCTTACACTATCTCATCATAAGTTTAAATTGTCCTCCTTCTATCTTTAGCCGGGAGAGATGATACAGTTTTAAAAACAGAAAGAAGATAATCTTCTTAAACAGGACGCAGCAATCATACTTAGCCGTAAAATAACCATGCAGCTCCTAATAATGCATAAGTTAGCTCTTATATCAAATAACTTTATGTTTTAATAAGCACTGTAGCCCATTTAGATATGAATGTTAAATCAATTGACCTCATGCTAAAGATACACATCTTGCAATAAACTGTTTTCTTAATTTTTCCTGAATCAATGCACAGACAGTTGAAGCAAAAAATAATCATTTGCAAAGGCAAAATTCATGTGAAGCCAAATAAAGCATCATTCCAACATACAAATGAAGTTTAAAAAATTGCATTTGTAATTACTGAAACTCAAGTTTTATCACTGTTTTGGTAAAATAAGTTGAATTAAAAAATCCACATCTTTCAATTCAGCAGTTTCATAGTAGTTGCAATGGTCCAAGTACATCTTAAAGGTAGAAAAGTCCCAGGCTGACAGCACAGGCTGTGTTATGTAAGAAGCATATAAACACCTCCACAAATCAAAATAATCAAATGTCTTTAATTTTGTTGTATTTTCTGTCTGGCTAGTCCCTTTTTCAAGACAAACCCCCAAATACTGCATGTCAGAACGCAGAACACCAAGCAGACAAGGAAATTAAAATGCTGTTTTTCTATTTAAAAAGGAAAGAAACAATGAAATAACAAATTCACGGTTTCTCGTTTCTGAAAACTCCTACTTAATTATTTCACTGGTAGCTTAGAGAGTGAGCAATTTTTTTAGAGATGGACTCCTGCATTGTTCACAAAACAAAGACACCAAAGAATTAATTTTGTTGTCTGTTCCTCCAAGTATCAAACAAGAGCCTCCGCCTGATATTCCTGTGCCTGTTTACTTGACTAACAGATGCCATAAATATATCATTCGGACCTTAATTTTTAGCTTCCCAAAAAAAAAAGGCACTACAGTTCTGAAGCAAAAATCATCCGTTGAAAAGTCACACATATACGAAGAAGAGCTTTTAAGAAGTACATATGAGTACACTGAATTATGTCACACTTGTAAATATATAATGTGGAAAGTCCGTACAATAGTAGTATATTTGTCCCAAAAAGCAGTTTATGCACTCTAAAGCAGCAAGTTATGCCACACTTGTTTCTTCCTGCTATCCACCACGAACAGCGTAAGTTACCACTCCAAAAGCTCATTCTCTATCAATTTTTCACTAGATACCCAGCCAGTTCCGTGGCAGTATTGCAGGAATTTTAGGCAAGATACGGCAATATCCAGCACTGCTGTTGCAGAGCCCTGCTAACTACCAGATCCCTTATTGCAAGATTCTTATGTAGAGCAAGTGTTAACCAGAATAATCTAACACTAAGAAAGCAGTATAGAAAATCACCCTCCATGGATTTAATGAAAGCAAGCTTGTGCGTCAGGTAAGGTTTGAAGGCTAAGAGGCTAAGATACAAGCACTGAGTACAGAAATTGCCACAAAACCAAAGGCTGCTGTCACTTGGGGAACAGAAGAAGGGAAGTAGAGAGGGGTTGTAAGTCCAACTCCATCACGAAGGAAGAAGGGAACACAGATGTTCAACAAAAATCATGAAGCAAAATTAGACCAAGTTATTATTGTAAATCTAGTTTTGAGAAGAATAGACAAGCATGAAATTAATTTTAGGGCTGCCTGCAAGGAAGGCAGCAACTCTAAAGTTAGAAATTTCCAGTTTATATATGAAAACATCATAATTTTCTATTTAACATTTGTACGTATCCTAAAAGAAAATGTATTTTAGCTAGCTGAATAAAAAGTTAAAGATTTCTTTTTGGAATTAATTACAATGTATTTAACTGAGTGTAAATTTTAGCAGTATCAGTCTCACTTTCCAGACCTTACAGGAGATCACCATGTTTCCAGCTAAAGAATATTTTCTATCACTCTCTTCAGTCCTAGCAATAACCTAGCAATACACCTTGATACAGACCCAGCCCTCTCTCGTCACTGCATGCCCAAGAAAGCCACATGTATTTTCTTACCTTACATTTCACCACATGCTACAGAGACTACAGGAGCAGGTACAGGAGGAACGATCAAGCATTCTAAAAGGCAGTTTATTGTTTTTGACCCTATTACATGTGAATTTTTCCTTTCAAAACCAAATCAAGATTGCCAATATGCAGAAGGACTCCTCATTAACCAATACGTTTATGTTGTTATTAGCAACAAGAGAAAAAACACAGGAACGTCATTTATCATCTCCTTTCACATCCTTTGAGACATAAGCTACCAAACAAAGTCATGGTAAGCATTTGCCCACTGTTTAAGACAGGTTTTCTTAATAAAAATGTAGTGTTTTTTGAAAGTTTCCTCTTCTCTAAGCTCATTTTCAAACTAAAGGAGAAAAACATACTGTAAGGTAGACATCTGACACCATCTAGCACATTTAATACCTCAAAATATTTACACCAAGCAGCTCTTTTTTTTTTTTTTTTTGTTCTTAAACTGTGAGATGAGGGAGAGAATTATATTATCACACATAATCATGAATTGATTTTTCTATCATTGAATATTCCTTCAGATAGACTAGCGGGAGAGACCAGCAGAGGTCTTCCAAACAGTAATTTCTAACTGTTGAAACCACCATTTGCATGTGCTTTTTTGTTTTTTAGTGTCCATTCCCTTATGCATATAAGTATACCCATAAAAGCACTTTGTGTAGCTTTTATTTTCAAGCTAGTGTTGAATCGCTCCCTTTGACTGCATGGAGAGGGATAACCACCAACAAGTTGTCACTATTTGACAAAAAACAGCACCAGAGCCATTCCAACAAAGTTCAAAATCAAGAAAGAGATACCAGAGACCAAGCAAATGGCTTGAAAACCTGTCTTCTGAGATCTCAGAAAAAAACCCTCATGCATTTCAAGGAATTTGGTGTTAAATGTACAAAAATCCAAACCAACTCCACACCTTTTCAGAAAGGACTTCTACCCAACACTTCTCTATGCCATCCTAGTCAGATCCTACAGTCTCCAGGAACCCCCTGCCCCTCCCCAGAGCACCTGAATCCTCTTTTGCCCTCAGATGCATCTTGCTTCATAAACTACCCTTCTCCCCTTGCCATCATGCACTTTGCACCAGTGCTCAGGCTTTCTCAAACCCATAGGGCCCAGTCTCTACTCAATGGCACTGCTTGGGGAAAGGCAATCACTCCTGCAGAAGCACAGCAACCATTCCCCTGTCTTCTTGTCCTTCATTCCAAGATCGTTCTTTTGACTCTTTTCCCACTTACTGAAACAGGTGTACTGATTCAGTTCTACCTGCACAGCTCTCCATGAAAAAACACACCTGCCCTGCCTAAAACAATACACCCTGAAGAAGTTAGTGCTGACAGTAGTGTCAGACTGCAGATTACCCAGAAAAATGTGTGCTGGGGAAGCCCTCTTTGCCTCCACCTCCTGAGTCTCCTCAAACTAGCCCTTCTTCCTTGCCCAACCCATTTGACAGTGGTTTTAAACTTGAAGAATGTGAAATCTGCTTTTAGAAGGTTATGAAAATAAATGTTATTGTGTTACTTGAGAACAGAACATACAAACATCCAACATCCTGTCCTTGGAAGAAAGTGCAGAAGACAAGACAAGTGGATAATGATAGCTTCCCACAGTGTACCTTTAAGCAAACCACTGCTTTGGGAATCCTTATGCCAGAGGTTGTATCTGTATCTCTGGGTTAGTCTTTTCATTCATAAAATATTTTGAAAAATTTTATTGAAAACATCAATTATTCCTTGCAGCCTGATCACTGTGTAGCAGTGCAAGAGGGAAACAGACCAAATAAGCTGTCTTCATCAAAAGGCTTATTTTAAGCCTAAAATTTACTCCACACATGGATGAAGCGCATCCCCAACCATGGGATCCATCCTAATAGCATCTTAAAAAAATACATACTACCTTTAAGCAATTATTGCAAAACCATTTTGACAGCAGTGATCAAAGCTAGCATTTCTGTTTCATCATTAGCTTCCTTCAGAAAGAGATGGACTTGCACAACAATGATTTTGTTCTCAAAGTATCTTCTAGATGTTAAGATAAGATGACCAAGCTATGCTTTAATAAATAAATACATTAAATCTCAACTGCAGAGGAAAAAAGCAGCTAAATTAACCCCTCTGGGGTTCCCAGCTCTGTTGTTTTGCCTGTTTTGTTTGTTTTTGTTTGCTTGTGTGTGATATAAATATTGAAACATTTGGCTCAAAATACTCCTGAGTATACACAGGAGACTTGTCGAGCTAGTTCAGTGTCAAGCAGAGGAAAAGGAGAGCAAATGACATCCAATCTGCTTGTGTAATATTTTTTCCCAAAGTTTGCTTCCCACAGTTGGGATTTAAAATAGCATCTTAGCTGCATTATAAAAGCACAGTTATAAGTTCACAAGAACCTTATAATTTACCACAAAATAAGTATTTATCAAATAATTAGAAGGAATAAATTAATTGTCCTGTACCAAATTCTAAACCCATCATTACGCATTTTTCCACATACTTTACATCAACAGGAGAAAACATGCCTACAAATGGAAAATGAAACAGAACACTGATCTTTGTCAGAACATTTATTTGTGCTTAGGCAACTTTCCCAAGTGCTGAGATAATACCGCAATGTACACAGGATCACTACCTACTTTGACTCAGGATGAAAACATTTTTCTTCACTTCAAATACATAATTAGTTCAAAGGATCAGCTGCCATGTTTTACTGTATCGCAAAGCAGTGTGTCTATATAAAAATCAAACAGGTCATTTTCTGCGTGCACTATTAAAAAAGCTTTCAATACTGAGTGAAAAAACTGTTTAAGTGCTCAGATGATTCTTACTTCAAATCAATACAGACTTGTTCTTCTCCATGAAGCAAAATCATTATTTTGCTTATTCTGGGATCATACCTATGTTGTCACTGATCATAAACTGATACCTGTTAAAACTATTTTAAGTCAACTTGCATTGAGTTTATTTTCTGCAGCCCAAACATCCTGTCACTAGGGAAACATCTGTAGGCAGGAATGCAAATTATCAATTACATCTGGGGAGGCATAAAAGAAAAAAAAATGTAAGATTTTGCCTTTGTTTTTCAAAAAAACCTATAAAATATTTCTGAAAACTGGTTCCACAGTTCTTCTAGACTGAAAGAGTTTAGCGTTGTTGTTTTATGTTGTTTTCTTCTCCATTTAGTGTGTCCCATAAAACCCTCAAAAAATTATCCTTTACCAGAATTCAAATACATCTTCCAATTTAGTGCTGGACAAAAATTCCCACCTCCCAAACAATACTAAGGAACCTCTAAAACCCATCAAGTTCCTGAATACAGTTAAAATGCTAATGCAGCCAGAACTTGAATCTCCATGACTAAACAAGCAGAAACTGGCTTGAGTTCTGAGTACCTTGGTAAATCAGCAGGGAGAAAGGGCAACTTCAAAAACAATGGAATGCATATTATAAATGTTTAGAGCATGCCTAATTGAGAAGTGATGCCAATACGAGATAACGTGTACATTCATACTGCTAGGGTTATTTCAGTGTAATTCCTTGCAGATATTTTTATTCTAGTACAAAAGCAGATTATGTCACTTAGGAAACCTGTTATAATTTTAGTTCATGCAGTATACTGGTATAAATAATGCACCAAATAATGGTGCCATTTTAACTTCTTCAGGCTAAAACTCAGGAAAAAAAACACCAGATCATCAAAAAGAAAAATGAAACAGCTGTCTAAATTTTGAGGTAACTATTTGTCCAATCAAACTTTATCTCTCTCATTTAAAGATTCTTATTGGCGCTACAGATATATGTATCATTTGTATTCATTTAATATATGAAACTATTTTAAAAGAAGCATTGTAACAAACTTAATCCTACAAGCTCCCTTTGCTTAACTAAATATTTTTACACATCCTGCATTTCAAAGTTTTTTTGGAGAGAAAGTTATGAGGCAACTACTCTAGCTGAAAGAAAAAATAATCCTCTTCTGACCAAAGATTATGAACAAACCTGTGCAGCATAACAGTGCAAGTGAAGATAATAGTATTGTATTTCTGGATGTACCCTAACAAAATGTATGACATAAAACCAAGTCACTAACTTCTTGATACATATTCTAGCTATCTAATGGGGATCACAGTTGTAAGTATACACCATTATTTAGAAAGAATCAAAAGTACTCCAGGCAGAAGTCAGAGTTTCTCACACAGGAGAAACAGTTAAAGAACAATTGCTACCACAAAATAACACATATAAAAATACATTTAGAAAAAAAAGTGAAGAGCCCCATTCAAACAAAATCTGACTCATTTCTTCTGCAGTAACACACATAAGTTATCAATGTAAAATGACAGACCAGAACTTTAAAAATTTGTTTAAAAACTTATTTTTAATTACCCCTGTTTAGCACCCCCAAAAAGAACATGCTGCTATTGAGAACACATTAACTTTTTTTTTTTTCTTTTAACCCTATTGCTGAGAAGATGTCCTGTGTTTGTGCAGGCAATCACTACTCAGTACAACAGTGTTAAATGCAGTAATGGATGTGCGTTATTCCCTTAGAAAATTTTAAGTAAAAAAAAAAAATTATCTGAGTCAACACATACAGAAAATGAAAGATACAGTTAAAAAAAATACGGCCAATTCATTATTTTACAGAGATAACTCACATATGGACTATAAAATTATCTCTCCCATTATAAACACCATTTTCATAATTAGCTCTATCCCATAAAGTGGCTCTTCAATCCCACTTGCTGTATTTTCACTTTGCTAACAGGCTGTAAACATACTATCCCTCCTTTTTATTAACCTTGCCTAATTAACCATCAGCTTGGAAATACATACATCTGTTTTACAGATGCTTTTTTGCAGTTTCAATAAACTAGCATTAGTATGTTACTTTGGAATAATATCATTGTTATGCAATTGAGTTAACCAGAGTTTTAACACAATGCTCACAATTTTAAATGGGAAATAAAAGCTTATCAGTTAGGGGAAAATAGCTTGAAAAACCATTAATTTACAAAATTGTATGAACTTTTTTCTATTTTGTTCACCACAAACACAATCCTGTTCTATCCGCATAGAACTTTTCATAAACTGATTTTTATCAATATCAGTATCATCACAATACTGAAAGTGGAATTACAGAAAGTTTTAGTGATTGAGCATTAATTTGACCCAATATGTCAAATATTTTGTAATGAATGCATGGAGGTTGCAATTCAAAGTAAATGACCAAACTGCATCTCTAGTAAGAACGTTGTCAAAGTGCTGCATATGAAGCTCTGTCACAAAGTTACAAAATAACATTATATATGAAAGGGTATTGTAATAAATTATTTCCATGCAACAACGAACTTCAACTCTCAGGATTAAATCAAAAGATACATCAGTTAGCTAAATTCACTATACTGCTTCTGTTCAACAACTTATACAGTTGTTAACGTTATGCAAATTACCTGGATGATGCACTGCACAGTGCCTCTTGATGATAGCTATGCATTTTCCGTGTATTTCAGCATTCTAGCCTTCTCCAACTTTTTCTTATAATAATTTCCTAAGAGTACTGGGATATTTTTAAAGCTAGTTTCCAACATGACCTTTACAGAATTTGAAGGTCATGGGTGGGACCCTGATCCATTTCAAGTTAGGTAAGCAAATACATATGATTTGCAATGACTCCTTTTGACTGACATGGGTCTAGAGTATTCTCACAACAGATTAGCAAGGATGCTGCCTCTGAGAAAGGAGTGGAAAACATGAGTGGAAAGATGCAGCCAGATCCAGAAAAAGAAACCTGTCTATAGACTTACTGCTAGAGGAAGTGAGCCTGAGCTATGAGTCAATAACATTGATCATCTTGGGCCATTCTATGGGAAGAAGATAGCATTAGCTGCAGTAAACTGACCAAATCCCAAATAAGATATTTAGACTTATTCCATTATGTAAGTTGGATAAATAAGGAATTTCAATTCCCCATTTTCCTTCCATCAATACACAGACTAATGCTTATCCCTGGTAAAAACAATGCCATCCCTCAACACCAGTTTCCTAACTGACAAATACTGAAATTTGATTTCAGTTTAAACCACTTTTAAGAATACATAACATATATCAATTGATCATTTTTGTATATAAAAAAAGAGACATCCTTAAAGTGAACATTCTCCTCTGCCTACAGACAACAAAGCATATTGTAATTAATCATCAAACTTCGCGATCATCATATTCACATATTCAGTGTTTATATTAAATTTTTTTCCTTCAGTTGCACTTTAGTTGATTCAAGGTATCTGCAACTAATACTGTAAAATAAACCAGTTTTACCAAGCAACATGGCAATTCACCAGGAAACAAAAACATCATGCAGGGACAAGGCAAATCAATACCTTCATTTACAATGTGTGAATCCCTCAAGCAGGAAAACCAATTATCAGATAAAAATAGATCAGCACAAAGCCAGGATGGCTTCAAGCTCACTGAGGGCTTGAATGAGCACTGACCAAAAAACCTCCAAAAAATACACGTACACAGAGTGGCAGAAGAGGTTATATAAAGTTAGGAAAGCATAGATTTGGAAGTGGTTGCCAATGCTCTCTCTGGTAGGCAGCGGAAGGCAATAACACTGGGATGAAAAAGCCCAAAAATAAGAAAATCCTTTAAGCAAGGTAACACTCTCCTCATATCTCAGATACAAGAGAAGTCTTCAAAGAATGCCTAGCATTCACGGCATCCAGCATTTAAAAAAGGCCTCTCCTGTGCAAAACAAAGGCAGTGTTCTGCTACATGTCTTTATAGATTCAAGTATGCACCACACAGAGAATTCAAACCCTGAAACCACATTAAAAGATTTCCAGAAGTCAGAGGATGAAGATTTAGGCTATTAAGGGAACGTCTTGCATCTGGAGGTGGGTCTAGTCAGAATTTTAATTTGGGAACATATATTTACAACAAGCTAATAAAAAGAAAACTATCGATGCATTAAAAATTAACACTCAAAGTCTTGCAAAAGCTATATACTCATCAAGAGGCATAAATCAGTAACAATAAATCAGTTCTGGATTTACTTTGCACTTGTAAAATCTTGGCATTCACATTTACTATTTATTCTTGTTACTAATGTTCAAACTGTAAATGGTAAAAATTAAAAAAGCGGCTACAGTATGGAATAAATTTGTGTAAATTACAGTGTATGTTTCTGGAGAGATTTAGAAAGTTAATATGCCTTAAAAATTATGGTAAATTATTAACTGATATGCAAATGTTTTAATAATTCCAACCAGAAGGGCTTTGATCTAGTCCTTTCTTTCTCCTACCCTTTGTACAGTTACGCACCTGATGTTCCCTATCTACAAAAAGCTCCCAAGTATTGAAATTACTCATATACACATTTCATTTTTAAATTCTCTTTTTTTAATTCCCTCTCCCCCCAAACAGCTGAGGCTGAGAGCATGACAAGCTCTGTTTCTCTCCAGTTCATGGAAGCAAGGAGTATTAACTCAGCACACAGTAGTGTCAGGAACTGTTGTGAGAATGAAACCCCCAGCTAACAGATTCTGGTTCCTTCTGAGCTAGTATTTCTGCAGACTGGAGGTGGTTTGGATTCTTACCCATTCCTACAGTTCTACATTTTCTCCTGCAAGTGCTGTGCCACTGTTCTGCTACTTTTCCTCTCTTGAACCAATAGATGAGCTTTCAGATGGGGTAACTCTCCTCAGGAAACAAATGAGGTTCATAAACACAGAGGCCAAATGTGTGGGATGCAACATGGCAACAAGACAGAAGGATTTGGCATTTTACATGTTTTGGAGGATGCAAACAATGCCTGACCACCTCAAAAGGTTGCAAGTCCCTAAAATACATTACCATGGGGGATTTACCGAATCCAGCTTGTAATCAGTCCCCAAACTGTCATTTATATGGGTGATCCCTGATACAAGGAATATCTATTCTTTCCCTTTCCTCCTGAAGGATGGGATATTGGCCTTTCTGAATCTGTTTATTTCACAGCTATTTTGGAGTGGTTTGAGGAAGAACATTCATGTTATAATATACTGCAAGCAGTTAGTGTCAAACCTGTTTTTCTCTCCCCACCCACCATCTTTCTTATTGAAATACTCAGAAACAGTTTACATTCCTCTACTCAGTATTTGTAACTGTCTCTTCTGCTCTGAAACACAGCCACAGGCATTGCAATAAACATACCCAGAGGTTATCTAGTTACAGCAGCTTTTCTTAAAACCCTGCAGATCCTCTGCCAATGTGCAACCACATAATCCTCATCAAAAGGCTGCTTTTGGTCCCACTTTATAGTTTTACTAAAGACATGGATAGCGCTTCACCTCTAACATCATTAGTCATTTATTTGTATTTTCTCACTGTGAGCTGGACTTTAATGATACTGCATTTCAAAAGTTTTGTTGGGCATTAAAACTTCACTTTTTGCTGAGATAAAAGAGAGAGGATACTGAAATTGCTTCCTTTTCATAAATTCCAGGTGTCTAAAACAAGGTTTAGACACACCACCTGCCCCTGCACCCTGTATTCACAAGTTTGCTCCTCGCCTTCACTCTAATAAATCTATTGAACCTCTTTCAAACCAGATTAGACTCTCTTCATGCACAGCTACCGATATTAAATGTGTGAATAGGTAATGTACGTTCAATACATGCTCATCTTCAAATTATAAGCACATCCCTTTTAAGCCATTTTAACCATGTCTCAGACGTATTTGCTCTTTACAAAGCTCCTGAAATATTTCATATAATGAAAGTACTATCATTCTTTTTACCCAGAAATCTAGTGCCAAACAAAAATGTCAGGGATGGATGATTACTGTTCTTTGTGCCACATATTTATATTCAGACTGTTTTTACTTCCAAGTAAAGTAGAATCAAACCCTTTCTATTTACAGTAAAATAATTATTTTTTTTTAATAAGTATTTGTAATCACAGCAATCTGAGAGTTTTAGGAAGTCTCACTCTTACAATCTATTCAAAACATATGGATAATTCTGAGTTACGTTTAAGAGAAGTGGCATCATCAACAATAAAGCAGAATCTGAACGAGCTAGCTTTGCATCAATCGGCTCCAGAGATGATTCTGCAGCTGCCACAGCACCAAGCAGTGCAGCCAGCCAAGAGATCAGAAAAGAAGCCAAAGAAGAGGTCAAGCTTGGGAGCCAAAACTTGGCATCTGGGTCTTACAGCTGTCAGGGACACTCATGAGAGAAGTCACTGTTGTCTACAGTTTTTGGAAACAGCTGGGAAACAGGAAGAGGGGGAAAAAATGCCAAATCTTTATCTACAACTATTAAAAGCCAAGTTAGAGCAGAAAGGTGATGCCTGCCAACATTTGTTTTATTTGTGACACAAAGCCACTACACCGAATGAGAAAGTATTATCTGCACAGAAATACAGTTTTGTAGTGGTGTAGAATGTCAGACTTCCAAAGAGATGGTTTCTTTTTGAAAAGAAATATCAGTGAACAAGATGGAAATAAAAACTAGACAACTACTCTTTTTTCTGTGTTTCAAAATACCAAATTTTGCCTTTTTTCTTTTTCTTTTAAACTCCCCATTGTGTAATTACCACCAGCACCAGCAAGAACTCTGGTATATAATCAACAGTTTTGTTGGCAAGTTGTATGTATTTAAAAAACAAAACAACCTAAAACAACTTAACTTAAAATTATTGAGAAAATACGAAGCTGCACTGTCTACATTAGGGATTCCATACTTGCTAGTGACAGACACAAAACTCAGAACAACTGTATATTTTAAGACTCATTAAATAGAATTTGTAGAATCTATAAACAAAAGAATAGAAACAGACCAACAACCCTATAGTTTTGCAAAAATTAATTTAAAGTGCACATGCATGCAAAAACCCAAAGCTAGCAGCAGTTTTTGGGAAAGCTGTCTGCACAGATTCTGTGCTGACAAGCCAAGCAACTGCCAAACAATGTTTCAAAACAAAAGAAAGGCTCTTGGAAAGTATTATATTCTGCCATTACAACTCAGGCTTTATGAACAGGAAAGAGAGGATACTTGCACTGGGATTCTCACTGGCGCTCTGAATGAAGCACATTCCATACTAAGCAGCTTCCCAAGGAAATATCTTGCATGCTAGCATGGACTGTAAAAATGAAGACATGTTCAGCTGCGATGAAAAGCAAAAGAAAAGTACAAACCAAGACAATGACTTGATGTCAAAAAACGCATGAATGTCAGAGATGCTTTAAGCATAGGTCAAGCAAACAGAAAAACTCTCAAAAAACATAATCTGATGGGCTATTTTAATTTATTTTCTCTAATCTCTTCTTACTCCTAATCAGCCTCTCTGTCTAGTTGTAGATCGAGATACAATCTCTTATATAATTTTCTGAGTTGAGAAAAACTAGGTAGTTCATAGTATTCTTAACTTTGTAGCCTGATACCCATCTCCTCAATGTCACACTTCCATATGTGGAGCTTCTACTCCATTTTTCTTGGACCGCGTGAACCATCAGAAAGCTGTCGCAAGGCAACCTTCTCAAGCACGCTTTTCAATGTTATACAAACAAGCCCCCTAGTGGTAAAGCAAGCGTAAGACCTACCACATTCAGAGTTTCTATGCACCGCCTCTCCAGGACAAAAATCTTACTGTCGTAGTATCTCCTAACTAAAGCTGAGCCATTAATGGCCTACCTACAACGTCTTTTGAAAACTATCCATTGAAGATTACAAGCTTACTTTATCTTAAGCATGAGTACATGGCTTTGTTTTTAAATCCAGGGATAAAAACACAATAACAAAGAATAGAACTGTCAGCAAAGGTACAAAACTAATTTAGTGTAATAACAGAAATTTCAGAATTTTTAAGTACACTAATACGCAGATAATAAACTCCACTGTAATACGCAGATAATAAACTCCACTGTAATACGTAGATATCCACTGCACACTAGCTTGTGTTTCCATTTTAAGCTACTGCATTTCCTTTCCCTGCCTTAAGTATATTTATTCTCTACTTTTAAATACTAGTCAGTGAACTGAAAACAGAAACACCACCAACTCTGACCTACGTTTGTGGCAGTGATTTGCATTATGATTGGCAAAACGTTGCCAATGCATCAGGTATTTTATCTGTAGCAACTCAGCTTCAAACACTGCCAGACTTAACACTGTCAAATATTACTAAATATTTATGTTATCATTTCTTAACAAAAGACTAGCACACTGTCTAGTTTTAAAATAAAATAGCTATATTTTAGATTAGCAAGTATGGGAAGAAAACTCCCATCCTCATACTCATCCTCTTTCTCTAACATCACAATCCAGCAAATTGTAATTACAACAACAATGGTCCAAAGGGACCATTGGGACCAAAGGGAATTGGTACGTATTTCCACATATTCAGCAGTTCTAACGAAACAGAATTATCTGGTGTTTGGCCAAATCAGAGCTTTCAATATATTTTTAATGACTCAAAAGCTTACTGACAGTACCTTGGTGTATTTGCAGTCTCACATGCTGATACAATGAAGGAGACTATGCTTGAAGAGATCACTAATCACCTTCCACAAAACACTGCTTACCTAAGAACACCTCACACACTCTTTCTGTTCTGAGTAGAGGCAAGCATAAGAAACTACAGCATGCCACCACCTAAGTGAATAGACCCCTATCTCTTCTCACCAGAACAAACCTGCAGTCTACATAGGTATATATAATACCTCTATAGAGGTATTATATATAGTAATAATACCTCTATTAAAAGGTAGAATTTAAAATGAAGACTTCTTTGGAAATGCAAGTGCCAACAAAACTTCATCAACACAAAAAACAATTCATTTTTTGATCTACGTAAACCTTTTTTGTGTGATTTTTGCCTGTCATACACATGTTCTAACACTGGCACGCCCATGCCTTGATACAACACTCATTCGTTCTAATTCAGGGAACAGTGGCAGAGGATGAGTAACATATTTAGTTATAATTTGATAGCTGGAAACTAAAAATCAATGTATATTTCTGAAATTCCTTGCAAAATCATTCACAAATAAAGCCATAGTGCAGAAATGCATATACCTCAAACGTGGAACCAGAAGCAACATGAAAACCAAATTTATCTACTCACAAGATTGACAGTAGTTGCGTCACTCTCAAAACACTCCAAATCAAATAACTGAATAGGGAAGCAGACAACTGACTGGAAAAGAAAAGCCCTCCAACAGTAATGGTTACCAACTGTCAGGCTGGGAGGACTATTTGATGGGGGCCAGCCTACTGTGGTGGACCAGACCATAGTTCAATAGTTTCATTAACAGTGTTGGTGACTGAATAGGAAAGATCTGCTTCAGAACTGTGCACATGATATCAAGCATGGAGAAATCCAAGGCTCTGAAGAACAGGATTAGAACTCAGTGATCCTGAAAAACTGAAGAAATAGTCCTAATGGACAAGGTGAGATTCAGTAAAAACAAACAGCTAGACATTGAAAGATATATAGCACCAATTCAGAAAAAAAGAAAGATCCAGTACAAGGTTATTGCAGAAAAGACAAAAAAACCCAACTTTTGACATGCTAAAAGGAGCATCACATAAAACATAGGATGTGCCTGAACTTTTTTAATACTCAGAAGCAGTAAAACTTATGCACTTGTATCTGATTTCAGGTATTGTCATTTAAGAAGTAGAGACAATCCTGGTGAGAACAAAACCAAGTATTTTGAAATAAGTGACCTGTGAGTAAGAGTTGAAAGATCTGAGATCACGCAGTTTAGAAAACAGAAGACAGGAACATCACAGCTGTTAGAAAGTCATCACGAAGGGAACACTGAACAATTACTTTTTTGTATTACAAGTAGTAGTCAGCTTAACCCGCACTTGGGAGATTTTGGTTAAAAGCTTTCTAACCACAAGAATGGAAAGTTCATTAATAGGTTACTTTGAAATTGCCAGGAACCTCACACCTCTGGGAGTTGGCCAATATCCTGGCTCCGAGCAGGGAGAGAAAAGTTAGAAAAGCTGAACTTAAGGGCAGGGTCCACAAAACATGCTGAATCTTCTTCACCAATCAGCCAAACTTGGGGAGCTGTTACATTGTACTGCAGCTCCTCCACTTGCAAACAGCCACCCATGTCTTCTGATGAAAAACAGGATAGACAGGAACAGAGGGAGAACAACACACACGAGTCCCATCCTGACAAAGTCAAGCTTTGCCTGAGGGAGACATCCAAACGCTAAGTAGCCCTCTCAGGTCCTCCACAGTTTCCACACTGATTTTCTAGGTGTAGCTATAATTCTGTAATACAAAGCACATTAGAAAGGTGCATATGACAAAGGGACAGTGTATAGCTACAGATGGTAGTACGCACAAAGAATGTAACACATTTATCTTTAAGTCTTGACTTTTTGCCAGAAAATCTAAGCTGTTACTGTATGTTATAAAAAGTATACACATGCATAAGAACATGTTTGCACCAGCAGAAATGCATCGGTATTACTGTACCAAGGCAGTATCCCTAGACAATGCAGTAACAGAAAATGACAAGACAGGAGGCTTTTTTTTGTTTGAAATAGAGCAAGCAAAGATATAAGTCTTCTCCCAAACTTTAAAAAGAAGCCACCAAACAACCTTTTACATATTAGCCACAATTACTTTGTGGGATCAAAAGCAGCATCTGTCTCTTTTTATGGCTTCTAACATTATGCTCCTATCGCTTACTGTATCTCTGCAGCTCAGACATCTCAGAGGGAAGCTGGGCAAAGCAAGATGGAACTGCAAGTATTAATACAATGTGACATTGCAAAGGAAGCTGGATTCCCTCCCCCATTTTGTTCAGTGCTTCTATTAGAAACGCTATTCTTGCATATAGCTTCCCTAGCTAAAAGTTGAGAAATATATCATACAGCTGTACATACTCTTACACTTCAGCTTCAGAAGACATTTTACAATGTACAGCTTTTGATTCGTTGCTGTACAAATTATTTTGTATTTAAACTGCATAACTACAGATCTCAAAGTTTAACCTACATTGCAGGGGGAGGGGGAGGGAAGAGCAAGCTGCCATTACTGTTATTCACTCCACCTTCAAAAACAGAAAGGGAGAGGAAGAGACATGGAAAACCACTAGAAAGATGTCACATTAACACTCATCATATTTCCCCTGCTTGGAAATAAAGCAGAACTACCAAATGCAACCAGTGTTAGAATAAACTAATACTTCAATTTTTTTTCAACATACTGTTTTTCAAGATGCATTACTAATTTATTTGTTAGGAACTACTCTTAGTATAGCCATTTTTTATTTTTTTTTTCAATTAAGCCTTTCAGAAGCTAGAACAAGAAAGTACTTGAATTAAATAGTTTTATTCGCTAAGCTACAACAGTAAAAATTTAAACATTTCCTTTAATAAACTGTTTATTGCCATTTCACCAGATTTAAAACAAGTTTGACTCAGAATTTGCAACAGTTACGAACTTCTGAAAAAAATACACTGAGATGCAGATAAACTCAATTAGCGCAAACTCCGTATTTCAAGTTCAATAAAAAATATCCTTTTATTTGATATCGGTTTATCTGTAATCCCTATACCATGCACTCACACACACTCATGCGCACACACAAACACTATTTATCTTACAACAAATCCTCTGACTAAAACGAACCTTGATCAAACATACTACGGTTTATGAATTCTCAGCAGCTTCTAACTGTATCTCCTTTGTATTATTCATTGTAAAGATTTAGCCCATTATAGGTGTGCATTAGAAATCTCCCATGACTTCAAAAGGACTGTTCATGGTATTAGAACAGAAAGCAGCAGCATACCAGGCAGCCTGCACACTGCCACAGTTAATGAAAAATCCCTTTGAAAATTACGTATCATTCCACTAATTTCTTCTGATCAGAAGAGTGAAATTCTGGATTGACACTTCTTTCCAGTAAAAGATAAAAATTCAGTGCAAAAATGAAGTAATTAAGCCCCACTTCTTTTGACATTTACTTCACAGCATGACTCATGACCATATTCAGCCTGCGTTTAATAAAACATCTTCACAGAGACTATTAAAAAAAAAAAATAACTCTACACTACAGGCTTTCGGTCCAGTACTGCATTTTCTTGCACAATTTGAATTCCAAAATAATTTTTCAGTTAAGTGTGCCAGCTGGTTCTCAGCACTTAAAACAAAGCAAGCAAACAAAAAACAAAGGGATTTTTTTTTTTTTTTTTTTTAATAATACCAGATTTTA
>JAVJGI010000050.1:100632224-100665303 GCA_035590275.1 Ibycter americanus
TTCTTCTATATCCAAGCATGACCAAGCAGTTCATCTGTGTTTAAAGGGTACCTGTGGTATTCTCAAAGATCTCTGATCAAGAGGGTTTTTTTTTTTTTTTTTTTTTAATAATCCCAGCTTTTAAAAAGCAAATGATGTTTTGGAACTTTTTCTAAAAAGGATCAGGATGGGAAAAGCTACAACAACAAATTTAGCTCATTTTGAATTAAGAGACTGTAGAACTCATGCTGCAGATTTCCAATAAACGACTACTAAATATATTTACGATACTGAGTGCATAACAAAGTCAACAACATGAATACAGAAGTTGATCCAGAAGGCTTAATACTCCAAACCAGAGTGTCAGAATTTATTGCAAAGAAAATTTAATAAAAGAAAAGCAAATTCCTCTGCAATTTTGTAACTGGAAAACATGCAAGCAACAATATTACATCATTAGGACTCTCTCTGAGAAGAGGTGTTTGTATCTAATCAACAATACAGAGGCACCAACACACATATGACTGGCTTTTTCCTGCTATCTGGAGACAGTTCTACTGATCTCTTGTTCTCCATCTTTCCTCCAACTGCAGCTGCAAAGCCCACATTTTCTACTTCTGGATTCCCTTATCTGCTCAGAGCCACTCATTTTCACTCTCAAGTCACGTGAGGATAGAAATTACTAACTGGATTTATCCTCCAATACTACATGCAGTTTAAAATCCAAACAAACCAACCAACCAGAACATATCACCTTAGACACAAAAGTTATATAAAACTTTGGAGATGGGAAGAATGTCACAGTCCCTGAGAGGGAAAGCTTCTAGTAAGAATGATACAAAAGAAACACTACTGCAAACTGCATCACAGACACATGGAGATATAATACCTGAATCCTATAGCTCCACCTATCCTCTAAGAAATGCTATTATTCAGGCTTGTGCTGGCAGCTACGGATATCACATTTGCAGAAAATGATTTAAATAATTTAACTGAATAAACTAATATGTTATTTACAAAACAAAACAACTCAGTTCCATGACATGTTAAGCCAGCCTTGGAACGGTTGTGCAGCCAGGAGGCTTTGAGTGTTCATACTTTATCTTGTCATTAAACAATTACTAATCTTAATCAAGTGGAAGGTAAACAACGAATATTAATAGGTATTAACTTGGGTTTTGTCTGGCCATTCAACTTCCAACTGCCAGCAAGGAAGCTGTACATTCTGATCAGGCTTGAATTGGAAATACCATATTTAAACATTAAAGGAAACTTCTTTGTGGGAAATATTAGGCTAAGTGGGTTTTAAAGAGATCTGAAACTCTGATTTTTATAAAGTTCTTTAAAATGTCTTGTAATTCTCTCCAAAGATCTGTTCTCTATTCATCTTTCCTTTGAAGTTCTGTCATTTTGGCAGCCTTGCACAATCCCAGAAGGAACAGAAAAAATATTCTTACTCAGTCTTCTCCTGCTGTTTTTCCAGGTTGACACTTCTGAAGCACCTATTAGCATAGTTAAGGAATATGTTTTCCTCCAGGAAGAATTCCTAAGGTGTCTCCCCCATCCAACTTTCCTAGTATACACATGGTTTACAAATACAGCAGTATCTACCAGATCATGTTAAAATGCATGAGGAATGGCACAATCCCAGAAGACACACCCATTTCTACTTCTTACTGCAGGAACCACAACATGAAGTAAAGCGCTGCCGTGATCCTTCTTGAAAGTTCAGGTCTTTCAGCTAACTAGCACCTGACACCTCTGTACCTCCCTGTTCCTACCACCACCAGACTGACAGCAAGACGAGAGTATTACCTTTTTGCTATCACTGTCTCTACTAAGACACCTCCCACATTTTTTTTCCCTGTGAGAGGGCTCCCTTTGCTACCAGCTTCTTAACCTCCACCATAATGTCACTGCCACCCTGGCAGTATCTAACTTAGAATTAAAAGTCCTTCTTACACAGAAAAGACAACTGAAAAAAGAGCAGAGAAAAGCTAGAAAAATCCAGAGTAGAACCAATACACATGATGATTACTTATTAAGCTACGAGTATATTAACATTAGTTGCTTAACTAGCTTGTTACTATAAAATAATTCAAGTTATTTTGAAAAAGTGGCTATGCCATTGCATAAAAGCATTGCACGCTTTCATATGCAGCTCTGGCCAGTTCATTTTCAGTAACGAGACAGGTCGTTATAAAGGTTTACACCACAGATCACTAGATCCTGGGAATTAATTCTGAGGAAGCATGACTACACAGTTGGCTATACTAATATAGTCTTCCCTTGGCCTCTGCTGCAGAAAGGATTCTGGCTTAGACAGACTCGTGATATGATCTAGCTCGGCCATTCCTTTATACCTACGCCGAGTTCAACTGGGTCAAAAAATTCTGTTTTACAAAAAAAAAGCAGCAAACTATTTCATACACCAAGTCTGACCTTTACAACCAAGGCACGTATTTATTTAAAGATAAAAATCATATTTTCAATTGTGTCACCCTAAAGTGAGGAATGAAAATTACTCTCAATATATCAACACAACAATATATTTCAGTTATCAGGGTTGAAAAACTTGATGCAATACAGTGGTTTCTTGCTGTCCTACACATTACTACACATACCCACACACTTAACATATTTCAGTGTTTGTACATGGTTTGAACAGCACAGTTCATTCATCTGTGTGATTATTTTTCAACTTCCAAGATAGCAAATTGAGAATCTGAAAAAGGGTTTGAGAAGAATAGAAAGTAAGGAAGAACAAATTAAAACTACTCACAAATAAGAAAATGTACAAATACTGTTTTAAATTCTGACACTTTCAAAAAGCCATTGGACTATTTAAGAATAGATGGATGCTAATACACATTTTTGTTTCTATACTAGCAGAAAGCTACAGAATACAACCAGCAACCACAAACTTACTTAGATCTTTGAATTCTTCAATCTTTGTTTTCATTCTGACAAGCTTCTGCCATTAGTCTTTACTGGTCTTCAAAGTGACCAAAAATCTACACTAAATCAGAATTAATATCTCAAAAGAACCAGTAGATGGCACTAAAAAGATCTGTGATAAATTTTGATTTTGGAACTAAACATAATCCATATTAATATGCAACCAGCAAAATTTTCTTTTCTTTTTTTTTTAAACTTCATTGATATGGTCCCATAAGTCTGGTTCAGCAGCAAGCATTTACAGAATTTTATACAGATAAACCCATAAATCTTCCCCCATCTGAAAGGTTAAAACTCTCACTGAGGTGAGAAAAAAAACCCTGAAAACAATCTGTTCCCCTGTTACTCAGAAGAATAACTTATCTAAAATATTTCATAACTTTGTATTCAAACTAAACCTACCATTTCAAGAATCTTTTGCAAAGTACAATGTGTATAAAATACACAAAAATTTGAGTTCATTTTTATTCTTAAAATATTGTCAAAGAGTAAACTAAAGAATCAGTAAGCTTTGCTAAGTCTTTATACTACAGTAACATTTAGAAACTTCCACTAAGTTATACCAACGCTATTCAGCATCTTCTGGTAATTTCTGCCAGGGTTTCAGCTTGAAAGTAAAATGTCAAACTATTTTTATGGCTCACAATTGCAAGTCTAGGAATAAACCAAATTGCAGTGGCTTACCTGTATAGCATAACATATAAAAATCAAATTACTATTTTGTATGATACTAAAAATGAAAACACACATCAGATTTCTAAAGGAGGACTTTTAGGCATGACTTCTTATGTATATATAGACACATTACATGTATGTTTGCAGCTGAGGTAGAGGTATTCTTGAACAGAAACAATACATTAATTGAAATCACCAGTGACTTGGAATAATCTTTTCTAACATCCAGAACTAGTAATGCTGCAGAATTATTTTACGTATGTATATACCAACGAACCAAACAATTACATAATTTACATCAATTGCATTTTTTCATATATCTTTCTGAATTTTCCTATTTTCATCACAAGTGCAAGCATATCTAGGCTAGGATATGTTTCACTTAAATAAAACACCTGATGAATAAGCTTGCTAAATACTTTCTTAAAAAGGAACTGTAAAGCTGTCAAGTAAGGTTTGTATCTTACCATTAAACATTTCAGAAAGAGCCTTATGTATAACTTCCTAATTAATACACATTCATTATAGCTAAATAATAATTTTTTTCCTATATTAGACAGAAATTTAAGCCACATATCAAACATTTACCAGTAAATACTATACCTTACATTTATACCTGAAAACTAACAAACTACTTAGGTTATAAACAAAACACCCTCACATAGTATATCTGCATGCACACAAGTATGCATATCAGTATGGACAAAACACACCGCCACAGAAGAGAACTAGGACATGGAAAGAGATACCTGGAGACTGTTGCCAAAAAAATTTCATCAGTAAGAAAGTTAAGAGTTGTACAACTGCTCCCAGAAATTATATTCTCTGATTAAAGAGCAAACAGATTGAGGACAAGGAAAGAATACCCACTACAACTAGCAGACATATAAGTGGATGAACCCACATGAAAGGCACTCCTTATTTCTGTAAAAGTGGCACTGGCAACTTGGAAAACAGACACTAAAAAACCCAAAGGGGGCCTGTTGGAGGGCCACCAAGACTACAGGGTTGAAGAACCTGACATATGAAGAAAAACTGAAGGAACCAGGTTTGCTCCACTTAGAAAAGAGAAGGCTCGGGAGGGTGGGGAGGATCTAATCACGGGTCTTCCAATGCCTGACAGGTAGTTTTCAAGAAGATGGAAATGCCCTCTTCACAAGGATGCACACTGAAAGGACAAGAGGCCATGAGACACAAGTTGCTTCAGGGAAATTTTTTCTTGTTGTCAGAAAAAAACCACCCATTCTTTGCCATGAGAACAATTAAACAATGAAATACGTTGCCCAGAGAAGTGGTGGACTTTCCCTCGCTGGAAGTATTCAGGTCTTAGCTTAGCTTGACAAGGACATGGACAACCTAATCCAGGGCCCTGCCTTCAGCAGCAGGTTAGGCCAAATAATCTCCAGAAGTATTTTAAATTATTACCTGTCACAAACACAGAAATAATTCAGGAAAAAATCATCTTACGCACAGCTGGTTTGCTTCAATTTTGCACTGTTATATCTCCTTTAGTGTCAATGGATTTATATATGTCTATATACTGATGCAGCCTATTTTTCTGCATTTTTTTCCAGTTTCTTTACTATGTACAGTTGGCCAATATGTAAGTGCACTTTGCATATCTGCTAAACCCTAAAGTCCTGAATTCAATGTGAATAAAGCTGTTTGCTACACACATGCAGAGCACTAAACCATGCAGAACCACACCTCACTTCCACCCTGCCAGAATGGAGTCCTGTACATTATTGCTAAGAAAGAAGCCAACTAGCACTGTTTCTTTTAAAAAATAATAAAAAAATCAGTTTTATCAGGAAAAAGAGACAGCACTGAAACCTGTTGCAAAATATTTAAAGATTTTTTTGTTTTAAAAGAAAATAAAGGGAAAAAGACTCTAATTTTAACATGACAAGCCACCTAAAATTGCTTTCTCTCAGGAAGCAGATTCAAAAGAGCTTCAGCTGCACTCAGGATGCAATGCTTACCAATTTCCAGGTTTATCTAGAAAGCAAAGTATGATGATGCCTAGAATCAGATGATAAATATGCCTTCTCGTCTACTAGAATCCAAACTGCTCCACTGTGGTAGTGTTTCCCAGTTTCTTTGGCACATCATTGCAGAAACAACTGTCAAGTTTACTGGCTGAGCTGACTGAGTGTTGAAGCCATTACATTAAGAGTGCTAAGCAGAAGCTCAAAGAGCTTCTACTGTACACCAGGAGGCCTTTGATGAAGAAATACACTTAATAAAACAGAGCTCTAGACAAAAGCATATATACCAGGCAACTCTCAACCACTTCGATTTTGGATCAGCTAACACTTTTAAACGTAACACCACTAACTTTCCAGCTTTATTAACAAGCTATGATTCCTGCTTTCCAGCCTTTGATAAACGGACTGTCAGCTCCTCCTCACCCAGAAAAATCAAAGCTTAAGAAAGGGTTACTTCCCTTATTCCACTCCATACCTCTCACAGAATGGAATTTAAACATATGTATATTTTTATGAAGCTCATGAAGATCTATTTCAAATCCTTATGAGGACTCCATGAAATCAAATCTACACAGCCCAATTGTTTATTAATCCATGTTTATTATTAATATGCTAGTCTTGTCCTTACACTGAGGACCTCATTTTCATCTATACCAGAGCTGATCATATTTGTAGACTGTAAGGTCAGATTTTACACTACAGCTATCAAGAGGGCCCCTCCATTATTATTTAGTATTTCCAAGGTAATCCCCAAATGCTTTTGTGTGACATAAAATATCCAGGCTAAGTGCACCTCAGCATAAAAGCTTTCCATTAGTTTACAACATTTGAGTGCTTGAATAACAAAAGTTAATTTTGGAGATTAGGACACATGCACGTTAAGCTGTACTTCACAGCTATTGCTTCAAAACACTCCTACTGATGTACTGTTTACAACAAAAAATAATCAAAAACACCCAAGCCACTACTAAGAGTTGTACAACTGATTTCTTAGACTCAACTTTCAGATCAGTCCTGAAACCGATTTAATTAGCATTCTTTGAATTTATGAGTCTACATTAAAAAGAAACAGTCATCAGGAAGAAAACTTCTTGTCAACAATTCTCAAAGAAATATAAAAAAGCACTGCTGAATTAAGGTTACACCTTGTTTTAATCCACTCCTTCAACTATTCAACAAATTTCTTCAGAATAATTTCCTCTTTTGTTTTTTTTTTTTCAAATCAGTGTAAGAAGTCAGAGGTGACTGTGTACAGTTTCACACAAGCACAAATGCTTGCTTGGAATGTCCTACTTTACACCTGTGGTTCATACCATAAGTATGTGTCTATGGTAAAGCCTGAAGAACTAAACACACTACGAGATAGAACTATTTTAAACTTATGTTAATTAGGGCTTATGGTTTCCTGCTTTAAGGACATTCACCTACTACTTTTTGTTTGAAAACTGCACTTGCTGCACTCACTTAGCATCTATCCACCAAGAAAAAGATGGGAGTTGCATGATTCTGCTCCTGGTTCAAATCATGTTGCCATGGAAGCAGATGTTGAATTGATGAAAATAGGTCAACTGTTTAAAAAAAAAAATAATTAAAAAAAAATCACTGTTTTAATACTTTAAAAATATTATTAAATGCTATTATTCTAATGCTTACCATTATTTATTATGAAATACTTCATATTTTATTACATTTAATTAGCATTTACTTTGCTCATACAATATGTATCCCCACCAAAGTGTAGACAGCAGCAGAGTTAGAGTTGTTAATGCAAAAAAAAAAAATTATTTCGCATAAATCTGTGGGGCTGGGTACAGAATGCTTACAAGAGTATCACACGCAGTTCTTCATTATGTCTGTACTGAGTGATGTCAAATGTTGCCATATAAATATGCTTCCATTTAAAGAGGATTAGGTGGGTTTTTTTAAAGTCCTAACATTTTTTTGGAGGGGGGGAGGGGAAGTCAGGGCATTGTCAATACCTATGCTTGACTTTGGTAAGAACAGTGCTTTTTCTGTTTAACTTTGCATCAAACCTATATAAATATTCAACTGGAGTCTCAGTTACTTAAACCTGATAAAAATATTTACTGTCAGCTAAGATTTAAGTAGGTTACCCCATCAACTGAACATGTGAAAGCATACATAGCCTACTAAAAGACATTTCTTCTTTTCCTTTTCACACAGCCTGCCAAGCTGCTATCAAAACAGCATAAACACACTGTAAAATTCTCATCTTCATCTGCAGCAAACAGATGCAGAAAGTAAAGTAACTCACCTGTATCGTGTTTCTGAATCTCTGCTAGGTGATCTAAAACACTTTTCTATCAGCACTCAGACGCACCCAACATAATTTTTTTCTACCTTAACACTGACGTACTTCAGATGCACTAGGTTTGTCCCAGAGGTTTAATGTGATATATTCTGTTCCTGAATTTTTCTTCACAACTGAAATGCAGCTTAAACATTAATAAATATAGGAAAGGTATATGGGAATAACGCCAATACATGAAATCTGTGCTTCTCTTGTGTTTAGGGATCTTCCTGTTGATCATACTTACAGGAGTAAGTAATACTTACAGGAGAAAGACTCAGTGGGGCAGAAGTTCCACAAATTTAATCCAGCACAAACCTACAGCACTATTGTGTGTCTTCCACACACAGTTGCTTCTGCCCTGCTCCCTTTCACCAGTGAATTGAGTCAGACAGCTTCTCCTAGAACAATTCCCTAATTTGATTCCTCATGCACCAGATAAAAGAAACTGCCAGTGTAAAAGATAAGATGGGAATAAACACCGAGGAAGCAAGGGCAAAACTAGTCCCATCTCTTTAAGGTGCCATAAATTCATACTGCTGCTGTTCACAGTCCCACAGCTTCTAGTAATCACCCCTTCTTTCTACCCTTTGTAATCAATGCTTTAACCTGAAGTACATACAACTACTGATAAAAAGACTCATTTGTGTAACTAAGAACATGTTTAACTGTCAACACAATGGAAACTGTTGTCAACAGAAGTGAAAATCATGGGGTTTGTGTTCATTTTCATACAGTTTTTAAAATAAAATTATACATATAATGTGTTTCACTTTGGAGAGCTCTTTTGGACTCCAGAAGCTTCATAACTTCTGTTATACAACTTCCTGCAAGATTATATGACCTGAGCTATTCTCTGACTCTTTAAAACAATCAAAAAAACCCCACCAAACAAACAAAAAAACCTCCCAAATAAATAAAAAACACACTTGTGAAGTTGTTAAATATTGTTTAAAATGTACTGAAAGACTGCCTCTCAGGACACTGCAAGAAAGTTTTAAATTTCACATTGAACAGCTTTGGAGTTGTTTATAACCAACAACACTCCAATAATCACATGGCTTGTTATACTGCAGAAAAGCACTATAAGACTTACATACTGGGTTTGTGTCTTTGTGTTTTCTCAGACAAAATAGTTTGTAGTAACACAAAAACAGCCAAAAAAAAAAAAATCAGACCAGCATACCTAAAAGTATCAAGCATACTGGATACTTTTAAATACACCTTTCTGACAAGTACATTATGGGTTGTTTGGGGTTTGTTTTCTTTTTTTACTAAGAACAGTAAGAGAAAACCTGACTTTTCTGTAACCAAATGTTGCCTTTCCTCTCCTCTGGCTCATGCAGCTTTAGCCTCCATCAGTCCCTTCATACAATGTTAATTATAGATTGGTGGCCTTCGTCAAAGTTGCTTCTCAGAATAAGACAACATTTTTGCCCTTCCTCCCCTCAGTACTAATTTACCTTTTCCCTTCAAACTTTCTTCTTGTCATTTTCTTCATCTTCCTTTCCAGCGCATTTATAGATAATTTGAGATACACTGTGAAAGAAGTCCAAGAGCTAACCAATTACCATGCTGCAATTCCTGTCATCTAAAGGACTGCATATAAGCAGAATTTAAATATATAGAGAAAAATGTTGGTATTTTCCTATGGCCTACCCAGAAACAGAGGTCTGCCTAGAGACCATGTATCCAGCTTCACATTAAAACAGATAAAATGGGAATAAATACTCAGGAAGCAAAGGCAAGAATAGCCCCTTCTCTTTCAGTTGCCATAAATACAAACTGCTTACATTTAGTCATACAGTTTTCATAATGTGATCTCTTGTCCAGTAACAAGTCATAACATTACATTTAAATTGCCAAATTAGATTTTTATTAAAATACCTCACTGAGGTTAATGCAGATGTTCACACACGCATAATAGAAGAACACATCAGGCTGTCTGCAGACTCGAAGTTCAGTAAAACAGTTGACATGATTCATATTTAGAGTTAACTCTGCAAACCTTAAAGCTTGGAAAATAAAATTCAAAGCAAGCTCATAATTCATTGCATAACGCTTAACACCTGTAAAAACAACAAAGAAGTATGTGCTCCTGCTGCACCTCTGTAAGGCAATACCTTACAGTTTAACAACCACACACAAACAACTCGGACTTTGTGCCACAAGAAAAGTAATGCAGGTCCTAAAAGCTAACATAGCATAATGATGAAAGTCAATGCAATGCAATACAAGAAAGCTCTGAAAGAAAGACACGCCAGGGCGAAGTCCTACAGTGTCAGTTACTATATAAAATACCCACGGATATCCCTCCTTGTCTGAAAAGGAAGGACACTCAAGTGGTTATTACATAGAATTAGGAAAAGATGAAACCCAAATGCTCTTACAATCACTTATTTATAGTCCTCATACATACTTGTTTCAGAAAAGCCTTACAGGAAATACCCACGAAGACTAGGTAGGAGGTCTTTATAAGATATGCTGGGGTCACAAACCAAGTAGAATAACAACTAGTTCACAAAAATGTGGTTATTTTGCTTCTTAAAATAGTACTTTTAAATTCTTCAAATACATGAAGCAACAAACACACTGTATCTTGGGAATGTATGGAAAAGTATGGCAACGTTTCACAGTACATGAAAACACAGAAAAGAAAGAAACCAAAGGCAAGACTTTGAAACACTTCTTTGAAAGGGAAATCTTCATTTTCTTTTAATACAAGGGGGTGCAGGGAGGAAGTCTACTCCCTGGTATCATTTCCACTGTTGTCCATGTTATGTGCTACTAAAACACATGCACTGTTTGAAAGCAGACTTACCTCTACCAAGGCCACAGTCAGAATAAGGTCCATTTTTGAGTCTGGGAAAAGGGCATTCACTTGTGGAGACATTCCAATCAATATGCAATTAGTAACAACTGATATCACACTCATAGTTTCAAAAGCCAACTGAAATAAAACACAGATATATTTACAGTTACAACCATTATCTCTAATTTAACAGTCCCCAAATTGCTCTGAACAATACCTCTCTCTCTGTTAAATCATCAGAAGACCCATTATTTAATTTTCCTTCGACTTTTGAATTCTATGACATAAGACTTGTTTGGCAAGCAGTCCAGATTTCATCAGCTTTAACAGGCAAAGACAAGACTACAACAAGGTTTGCAATACCACAAAGACCACCTGGGAACCCTGAATTTCTCTCTGATTTGATTTCCCTATGTGCACATGTGTGTGTTGTGAAGAAAAACAGTATTCTTCCACAATTCCATAGTACTGTAGAGACCTTCAGAAGTTATTTAGAAACCACTAATATTCTAGATGCAGGTAAAGCCAGATCACCTTCTGAAAAATTTGGACAGGAAAGCAGCTTTATACCTGGTATCTTCATGACTCATAATCTAAACACATAAAAGTGTGTGCACTCATCTACAACTGTACTCCTGAACATAATTTCTTTCAGGATAAAGGAAAAAAAAATGCAAAATCCCTAGAGGAAATAATAGTCCGAACACTCTTGGGTTTGGAGGTTTTGTCTGAATGTTAAGTAATAGAAAAACGTAACGATGGTTCAGAATGCCATTTTTAAAAGCTGAAATTTGCTGAAAGAATGATTTACATTTAAAAGCATGCAATTGCACAAATATAAGAAGTTCTTGCCTACAGAGCTCCCACAAAATGTCTGAAAATATTATCAGAGCAGAAAAATTACTTTTGCAATATAGTGGTTACCTATTGCAAGGTCATGTCTGGAATGAGAAAGACTGATGTTGAACTGTAGCAATTGTCACAATGAATTAGCAAAGTAACCTTCTCCGTGACAACAAGCTGGTGACTCAGCTCACCTGTTAAATAATTCCAGTATCCCTTTAACAGAAATCTTTCAGCCAATGCTCTAACTTCCCACATGAAACAGATAACTAAATTTTTAAGTCATTATTTTTAATTCACAAAGCAAATGCATTTCTACTATTAGTTAAAAACCTACACTATAAGAAAAACACAACGTGACTGTACCATTAGTGTTATAGTTTTTCAGCCTACTCCCTAGATTAAAACAAACTACTCTAGCAAAACCAAATGCTATTAATATACTTGCAGCTACACTTGGAACTTATGACTACAGCCTCATTTATCCGGTGGTCACACCACTGGTCAATGCAGTTATGCCATCAAGATGTTGGCAGCATAGATCTGGACTGAGAAAATGCATCAAATGCTAAAAAGCAATCAGATTATAATTTACACATTTTAATGACTTAATATTAAAAGACTTCTCCTGTAAGTCCACTTCATTAATACCTATGTACGTGTCTCGCAATTGCTCAGAATACTTGGCTTGTATGTTTTTACAGTAGGTTTCCTGATTTCATTTCTCATCTCCCACTTGTTTCATTTCATACCAACACTTACAACCCCTCCAAATAAAAAAATTCACTGGTTTATTGTGCCCTTTGTCTCCATGACGTATCATTAGAAAAGTTGTTAAATAAAATCAGAATATGGATCATCCCCTAGAAATTTCCTCCAACCTACTTCACACTCCTTATCAGGCCACTGTTATTAAGTCTCCGGATGAGACTTGCCAGCCTTTCTTTCCAGAAAAAAACCTCTGGTTTTGAAGGAGTTTTATAGGGATATTTTTAGTCAGAATCAGTTCACTGATGCAGAGTACTCAGCGGGCTCCAAACTAGCTGGTGCTAGCATGATTGCATGGTCAAACAACTGAGGACAGGAAATCCTTAACCCAGTACTACGAGCATGAAATTGTTTAGATAGACTACAATGTTCAGGTTGTGCAGAAAGGTCTAGCTCTTGCTCACACATCCAGGTTATTTTAAAAGTAGTTAGCTTGAATACCAGTAACCACAATGGCACACAGCCAAGCATGGTTTAGGTATCCAAGTATTTCTTCAATTTTTTTTGAAACCCTTGCTGAGCTCCACGCTTCTGAGATTGCATCAGATGTTACCATTTCTAAAATGTTGGCTGTAAAGAGTATGGGGCGGTATCCGTCAGCTTTGCTTTGCTGCAATTGCAACAGGAGTACAATACATAAATATACAAGGACTAAAGGAAGGATTTTTTCTTTTTGGAGGCAACTGAAAAACACGTGGTCAAAAACCCTACAAAAAACCACCTGGATATACAGTTGGATAGATAATACCCTAAGGCATCAAAGAGAACAAAGTACCTATTAAACTTTAAAGTTTTAAAGTTGTTGAAACTTCTTTTAAAACAAATGAACAGAAGACACAAAAATTACCTGCCAAACACCAATATTTGCTGTGGGTTCCGCAAATGGACGCTTGTAAACTCTACACATCTTTAAAGCATCAGAATATATCTCTGTGATGTTGTTTAACACTGCAAAGACGGCTGCCAGAGGGTATACACATGAGAAAAGACTCACATAGCCAAACTGTAAGAACAACTCCAGATAATCATCAAAAGTACCCTGAAAAACAGAGCAAAAATAAGAATAAATTTAACCCACAAAACACCCCCAAAAAACTAAGAAACACAGAATTAACACACACAGTTGTAAACACATTTTCTCATCCCAAATCAGTTGTTTGGGAACGACTGGTGACAGAAAACAGTAACAACAAAAAAACCCCCATCTAGTTAATTTGGAATTATTCAATTACTCAAAACTTATTAATAAGGGGAGGCCAAGGTTTTTCTTTTTGCCTAATGCATTTTCTGCAGGTCACACTTCTTATCCTTAGTACATGAAGTAATTGTATAAACATATTTACCCCATTCAAGTTCTTGACTATCTCAATGAAACAGTTACAAAAGGAACATGGGGGCATAGGAAAACAGCACCATGCATTTAAACTGGCAGAACATTATCCTAAAAGCATTGTGACAAGAAAGGTCCTAATATTTCAGACTGTCCATGAATGACCTAACCAGGAAAGTAGGTTGGCAGATAGGCAACTCTTTTCTGGTATTTTTACTTGTTTATTTCAAAATGGGTAAGTCAGAATTAGTGGCCAACTTGAAGGCTGAAATGTCAGAACACAGTGCTGACATCTGAAAAGAACAATTAGTACAAACAAAAAGCCCTGTTTTGGTAAATCCACCACATCATCTATCTTTAAAGCAAGAATGTGGGTACTTAAATGCTGATTAAGTATTCACACGTAGGTTATCATATATTTGCATATTAGTTTTGTAGTATTAATAATCGTTTTCTATGAATGCAGCAATTATTTATATAAGTGAAGAACCAAACCAACCATTTTTAAAGAAAAAGTGTTCACTGAACGAAGGATGGTGAAATACCACACACAAATTAAACTGGAATCTGGCTATCTTGTATTTGCCCAGGCCCACATATTGTCCTCCCTCTCAAACACGAAATAATAGAAGACTTGACAGTAACTGAGGTTATTACAGGAACCACATAAAATTGGTTTTGGCTCCACGCATCAGACACGTGGTTCTCTAATCTTTTCTGCTGGTTATAGCTGTTAAACTGACTGCCCTCTCCAGCACCTAGTGCTTCTTTTTCTAGCAAACAGAGAGAGGCAACAGAAGACTGCAAGCTCAGAAATCAACATGGGGTGGTCATTAGTTGCATTCTTCACTTGAGCTCATTTTCAGGTTGCACGGTATAGCTGGGTCTGACAAACTGATCCGCAGGCCAGACCATGAAGAGCTACCCAACTTTTAAAACCACTGAGATTTTTTCACAGAAATGTTTGTACTAACTCTGAATTTTAGTAAGGTCTTCCTTAGGGGTGTTTGTGCAGGATCACTCACTGGAGTGGCAGTCACATATTCGTCCCTGCTATCACTTTCTCAGACAACTGTTGCAGGAGGGGAAAAACGATTCCCTTCGTGCTCCTCCTTCTGGTAACTGCATAGTATTCCCACTGCTTCCTCTAACCTTTCTTCTCATTTCCTTGCCCAGTACCTATTGACTTTTAGAACAGCAGACTACAGAAAGAAAAAAAGAATATTTCTTTTTCCCCTACTCAATTTATGACACTTTGTGTAGGAAAACAGGAGCTGATACAATGTTAAAGAAATTTCAAAGTATGCCATTGTCACCCACAAGAGCAGCACATGAACTATGGCATCAAGGAAACAAAATCAACAAAGAAATTATGGCAGAAAATTAGCTAGAAGAGAGAAGCATAAACTTAAATTAAAAAAAAATTATTGCAGGATGTTTTTACATCTTAAACTGGGTTAAGAGCCGGAGATTTGAAAAGTGAGAAAGGGGACAAACAAAACAGATAATTAAATATTGAAAAATAAGTGAAGGAAGGAAAACAGAAGAGAAGAGCCTGAAATGCAGAATTCTGTCAAGACTCCTGCTAAACTCAGTTACTAAACATAGTCAAATGCTTCCCCCTTGTGACAGATTTAATTTTAGAAATACTCTTGCCTGCTGACAGCTCACTGCTTGCAAACAAATCAGTGGTCTAATATCGTGTATTCACAAGTACAGCCCAATTAGTATCTTCAAACTGAAAATAACATTAAGGCCTTGAATACACACTACCTCGAACTGGAACTGAGACTAGCAGCGGACACCTTCAAGGCACAGTTGTAACTCTACAAATTGACCTGTTGGATCCCTGTGGAAAATTATTCAGAGCAGAATGGTACAACAGGTGCAGATACATTTGATCCAGTTCTGTACAAGAAGCACTGTGCAATGTGACTCAAAGACACCACGCTGGCCTTGTATGTGCCAGCTAAGAATCAGAAGAAGTCAGCTCATCTCTAAGAGGCAGAGCTTATTTGGTCAGGCATATCAACGCCTGATGCCGATACACAGCTTTTGGAGCTGTGCTGGCCTATTTGCCGGCACAGTGCTGGACTGTCCTGATTTACCAGTTCAATCACTAACGCAGGGATTTCTGCTGTGTTCTCCACTCTAAGATAGACATGCTCTCTAAATCTATCTCCCTCCATATAAAATGTGGGAAATACCAGCCTTCACAGAGGAATGCAAGTATTAACATTTGTACAGTTTTTAATTGCAAAGGTAGCTTTTCTTTTTCCTCTTCCCGTTTCATGGCACTTTATGCAGGAAGAGAGGAATCTGATGCAGTATTAACACCAAATTTTAAACTGCTATTCTCTACATGTTACATAAAAGGTACACTGTCTACATATAATGCTTGTTCCGTAAAAGTATAAATCATACAGTATAAGACCCTTGTGACTATGCTTGCAGCATTTGATCGAGCAAGTTCTCAGCTACACTGTAAGGCCTTAACATATACACTGATGTCTACTTTGTCAATTCCTTTAGAATTGCAAAAAATGAATTGCACAAAGTCTTTTAAATACAATTTAAAATTGTACTGGGTAGGAGGTGGTCAGGAACAGAACTAGGAAGACAGAAGTGCCAAAGCTGTAGTTTCAAGAAGCAAGAGCTTCCAGCAGTAGTTTTAGTTTGAAGAGTTGGTCTCTTCTGCCCTCTCCACTTCTGGCCCCACCTAGACATAAACGCACTCTCTCAGGCTATAGTTTAATTGACAGTTTAAACTATTATTACTGCACAACCAAACTAAACCAGAAAAAGCCTTCCCCTGGTAGCCTTCAGGCTACCCTTGGAGATTAAGGGTATATTACACAAATACTTCTTCCGGTGATATGGAGTTAGGTAGCTCCAGATTCAGCTGTTCATTCCTACCACTTTGTGCTGGTGTAACTAGGATACTGCACTGTACGTTTCTTGATCCACCATATAGCACTACCAGCAAAATTGATGAAGCTGGAAATAAGCTGCCAGGTCAGACAGCCAGAAATATTTTAGGTTGCACTGCCTGATGTGTCTGTCAACTTCAGCCCAAAAAACTTTTAACTCTTTTACAGTAGTAAAACGTACAAAATAGGTGCCCATTTCTTTCTCCAAGTTGATTTGTTCGACTAATGACAGGTCCGTATCTGTTTTCAGAGAACACATGCGTTTCTTGATCCTCTTCTTATGTCTCTTTTGGAGCCAGTAAGGAAGCAAGGATTCTGCAAACTGATTAAGGATCTGCGAAGTTATCAGCAAAGTGGCCAAGCTCTTAAGTTACAAAAAAAAAAAAAGAAAAAAATTGTTAGAACTGTGATTAACCTATGCTTATTTCCAATTTTGTGTGTTCTAGTAACACTGTAAGTTGTTATACTATGACAAAAGAAGGCCAGCCTAAAAAAACTAGCGATAGCATACGAAAAGTGTAGGTGGTCTAGTTGCCATTCTTTGCTATGAGCTAAAAGGACAAAATAGGAGTTAGGTGTCTACATATTTTGTGGATCTGGATGCCTCTTGGAGACAGTATACAAAGTCCAGCTAAGGGTAAAGATACACGCAACATATGCCAAGGCCAGTTGCAGAGCTAAACAATGAACTTTTTTCTACTTTTTTTCTTTCTTGCGTTTTACCTTAAAGTACAGGAAATGTGACAAATATCATGTCTGGTATAGATATGCCAAGTGTTTTGCTAGAGATCTCTTTAGAGGAACAGAGACCTTGAGCTGAAGTTCTTGTTGTTTTGTTATATTTTGAGCAAAAAAAAATCTTTTCTTTATTCCTGATTTTCATGCACTTGAGTGCAAAAGATGTTAACAACAGAAAGCTGATTTAAAATATCAACTACGAATTATTTTTGCTTTTATTTATTCTCAGCTCTTCACTGTAGTCATAAACTTAAACATGCTCCTGTCCTCAAGAGTCTCTCATTAAGAACACCACAGACAAAAAACATTTTCTAACATAAAGGGAAGGAAGGAGAAAATTAAAATTTTCCAGCTTCATTTGTATGAGGGAATAATCAATATATATGAAAACAGTTCCTCATTTATACAGAGAGAGATAATTGCTCCACTGTTATGATTCTGCAACTGTGCTAGAGGAATTGAAATATGAAAGTTGGATTTCTAAGAAAATACATATGAAATATATTCATTGTCAAGTTTGTATTTTAGAAAAACAATTAAAAACTAAAGTCTCATTTCATTTAATCCTTTATTTTCCTATATTCAACAACATTTTTAAGACATTCTCAGAACTCACCTGCCTCAAAAGCTTCATATCAAACAGCACAAAGGCAATGTAGAAAAGAGATGCAAAACAATTTAAGAAGTTGAACTGCAAATAAAAATATTTGTAATCAGTACTCAAGCAAACGTTCAAATGCAGACTGTCATCTAACTTAACAGTTACCTTGACTAAATAGCTTCCATGCAGATGTAAACTGTTCATTAAAATTCTCTTTACCATTTTTAAAACTTAGGACAGACAAATCTCATTTTCAACATTGGTAGTATTCATATTTTCATTTGACAAGCTTAATGCTTTCCTAAAGCACGGTATACAAAAAGAACTACAACTCCATTATGAATTGTAGACATTAAAAACACGTCACCTTCTACTTAACTTTCACCTTTTGTCAGTTTCCCCATAGGTAACAAGGAAAGGGATGTATTCATCTTAATTTAGGGTAATGATTGGTAGGTTTTTTTTCAAAGAAATACTTTACCAATATATGTATGTTGGATGACATATCTCTCAATATGGACAACCATTCCTGAATATGTTAGTTGAGCTTTATGTTTAATCACTTCAATAGGTTTTATGACCAAGAAAATATTCCTTACTTCTGAAATGAGACATAATCACAGTGTTGTACCTGAAAAATGATAATCAGGCTCTGAAGTTTCCTACTTGCTATCAGTGCTAGAGCTCCTTTTTTGGAGCTCATGGACAACATAAATAATATTGTGAGTACAGAGAGCCACTCATAGCGTGAAAGCGACATTTGGGGGGACTCATATTTGACATGTCATAATTTTAAAAATTATTTTATATGAATTTACTATGGGGAAAAAGAGATGGTGCTATTTTTTGAGAAAGGCTGAGACAAAGCTATAAATGTTATGTACAAGAGTTTCAGGATGTTATGAACAACAGAAGGACAATAAGCAGATTAAAAAAAAAAGCATGCTGAGTGCAAAAAAAAAAGGAACTCTGGAAGAGACTTAAATGATCTTTTCAAACAGAAAACAATTAAGTCTCAAAATCAACTAATCTTTACAACCACTTTTACTGAATATCTTATATGTGAATTCAAGATTTACAGTACAGTTCCTCAGAATCAGTGTTGCATCTGGATATACACCTAAAAGAGCAACCAAATATATACACATACACACACAAGAGCTACTTGTTCAGAGGCACAAAGTAATAGATCAGTATATACTATAAACTGCTTAGGAGCAGATTGATGGACATACATCTTCAGCCTCCTCTGACTGGTTTTCTGAATGTTAATACAGGTGGAAGTTAATACATGAGCTTTTTAAAATATCGTTTACCATAAAGTCTGCAAAAAGCAAAAGGAAGAGTTCCCAGTTGAAGACAGGACCACATCAATTAACAAAAACCAGAAAAACTACACAGAATAGTAACGAAAGAACAAATTAATACAAATAAAAGCCCAACTCTCCATTATAGAAAGAGGCATCTAAAACAGCCTGGAAGTTACTGCAACCACAGCAGAAATCCTGTTTACTCTGATATTTGTGCTAGTATCTGGTCTTGAACAAAACTGCAGGTCAGTGAGGTAATGCTAGGAAAGCACTAATAAAACATGACAAGTTCTCTTGTTAAATAATCTTAAAAGCTGCTTATACTACATACTTACCACTAAAACCTTCAGTATTAAGTGATTCTGATACGAAGATTCCAGCCTGTGATTTTCTAAAATACCAACAGAATTGATTAGTAAACAGCAGAAGCACTTATCATATACTAGGCATTGTATGAGAGTAAACAGACATTCTCCTCCACCCAAAAATTACTTAACTGTTTATGGGGAATAGTTCTTCCAACACTTGATAGCAGAAAGAATTTATACTGTATCAGTACCTCACTTAACCTATGAAGCTAACCTGATGTACAGTACTAACATACATAATTTTGGCTAGAACTCCAGTATTTTTTCTGCTGCAAAGGTTTTTCCTTTTACATCTTTCTTTCTCAGAAAAGCTGTTCTATAACAGAAAAACCATCCATCATTCTTAACACTTAATAAAATGTGCCTAGTTACTGATTTTTTCTTTGGCTGAAAACAATGCAAAACTAATTGGAATACATATGAAAAATACCGGGTTTGTTTCAAAATCTGTAGATGCTCACAGAAACGTTGCCATCCACCCCCAAGAAATTTAGATCACACCCTAAACTCTAAAGCAATACTAAAGTACATCAAGTTCAATAGATGTATTACTCGCTCTAAAATTAAGATTTTTCTGTTCATTCAAGATACACTGTCAAAAGCTGATGTTTGAGGAAGGCTGGTTACTACAGGGGTGGAAAGGGAAGTGAATGGGAGATCTTCCATTTCTTTTTGCTATTTTGGCAGATTGTATCTTGAAAGCCTTGGCTAAGCAGGAGAAGGTAACATACTAGCATGAGCTGTGTCAATAATGCTGAAAGGAGACACTGTCACCCACAGACATTGCTCAGGACCAACCAGCAGAGTCTGACAGGGGTGTGAATTTGGGCCTGACACATGGAAGATGCACTCAAGTGACTGAATGCAAGTTTTGCTTTTAGCTATTGCTAAATGGTCAGTTCTCATGATAAACAGGTGCAAGAGGTGTGCTTAAAAATACGCCAGATTGTTTCCTATACTTCATCAGTTTAGTTGTTCAAGTCTGATATTAGCTGAAAATATGCCAAGCGGGAGGGAAGGTAGGACAGCCAGATGAGCTCTTCATCCTATTCACAGCATGGCAGCATAAACATATTGGATAGCACAGAAAAGGCACAAGCTGTCAGTGTAGCAAGTTACATAAATACTGTTGCTGCTGAATATGAAACATCAGCCTAAAACCAAAAAACAATGTGAGTTAAAAAAACTTGGGTTACCTGTTAGAACATTTTAATTATCTGATAAACACAACTGGGCATTTTGCATAAAGGCTTTTTCTTGCAGTGTAGTGGAAAAAAAAATGAAATTAAACAGTCAACTGAGACCTAGGTATGAATTTAAAAGTCATTATTTAAATAAAATCCTTGAACAGTCAAACAAATCAAGAAATTGCTTGCTTTTACTATTGCTGCTGTCAAGCTGAATTTGCTGAGCCAATCATTTTGGCATGCATAACCAATCCCCACTACAACACCTCTTCTTATTATGTCTTCTGCATCAACCTCCCTTTTGCTTCATCTTTCTTAGGTTAACTTTCTGGGTCTCCAGCTTTAGTAAACTGGATTCTGTCCTGTAAATGTATGCCATATTGAGCTACAAAAACCAGTTAACTCCCCATCAGCTTCAACCATCAACTTTGTCTGAAAGTGACTGCACATGTCTGTAGGAGTGCTAAAATTCAAAATAAATACTAACATTTCACTATCCTTATGTTAGGTTACAAAACATAAGACCCAATCTGCTAAATAAAGTCACACGCATAAGGGAAAAAAAGGCAATCTATTATAACATTCCTCCTCTTCTAAGAGTGCCCAGAGGAAAATATTTTGATAGGGATGTGAAATCTCAGTCTTTGTTATATATATAGTATACACAAACGCTCTCATATGACATTTAGTTGGGTGTTTTTAGATTTTGTTCCATTATCTCAGTGCCTCCATCCTCTGCACGAATGCACCAGTAGGCTAAGACATACTCAGCAAACCCAGACTGTGAGTGCAACCTGCCAGGACAGTCCTGCCATCCGCCTCTGAGCTCCCATCCCCATGATCTCACCTCATCCCTTTTGCCAGCACTACGGCTGATATAGCCAAACAAAGAGCTAAATCAGGGAAGGCTGACTTCTGCACCAAGGGCAGAGAGAGACTGAGAAGGAAGGCAGGGATCACCCCTTCTGTTGGCATGCTAGACTTAGACCAAATTAAACCAAACATGAAACTGCAGTCTCAGAATACTCAAAATAAATGTAAGAAGTTAAAATGGCCATCTCTTGCACCCCACTGTAAAAACCTACTTCAGGAAATTCCTTTAGCATTTCATTGAACAAGAACTCACAGTAATGTATTCTACAAAGAAACAAATTCTAAATATCTAGGATTCTAACTTTAAGGAAAAAGAAGAAAACTTTCTTACCCCATGATGTTAAAAATTCAGCAGCATACCGATAGATACGGTTCATAATTTCAATCACAACAGCATATATGATACTGGGCACAAACAGCATCAAGCTGCTGAAGTTAGACTCATTCTCTTCATGATAATCCAGAGCCCACTGTTCCAAGTCAAAGTAAATCATCATCACATAAAGTGAGAAGTAGAGGCAAAGGCACACAAATGGTAAGGACACCAGATAAATCCGCATCTGTCTCTTAATACTTGAGTACACTGGTTCCTCCCTCCCAGTGACAGGATTGATACCCAGGACACCACGAAAGCCTGGTCTTGGTTCTTCAAACTGTCGTTTCATCAACAGTGTCCCCCAACGATATGTCATGATGGCACAAATCCGCTTCCAAACTTCCAGTATCACAGTAGACCAGAGCAGATTGAATGTGGCAAACATCACATATTTGTCATAGTCTTCCCATGCAAACACATAATAAGGAATCCCTATGACAGCCATTGGAATCAAGGCAAATGTGAAGTACTCTAAGAAGCCGAAGTAGAGAGCAATGGTTTCGCCAAAGTAGCAGCGTATCTCATCTGCAGAGAAAAATGAACCAATTAAGACCACACGTAACAGAGACATCAGTATAATATCAAACTTGACTTTACATTAATCCCTTGGCCTGCATTTTTTTTCTAAATAACACAACGAATATTATTGCTTTTTTGTTCCTTCTTCTCCCATGTCCCAAAACCTCAGAAGGTTATTTGAATTATTTCTTTTTTGTTATATGCATACACACACACACACACACACAAACATATATATGTATATTCAGATGGTAGAGAAGTCAAGTATCTCAATGCTTAAGTCATATATTCGGGGGGGGGGGGGCAGGGCGGGGCAGGACACACAACACAAAACAAAAAAAACCAACAGAGCACGAAAACACTAGCATTTGTGAAAACAGAATTTATCAATGAATGGCTAGGATGGCACGGAAGACATCTGGTATAATAAAAAACAAGATTTTATCAGCAAGTGACACCTAACTTCTGAAGCTTCTCACTGGCATACATACACCTGGAAAACAAATTTGTTTCAGCCTGCTCACAGCCAGAAAGGACTAGTTCTGCTTTGCCAGCCCTCAAGGAACTAAAGGAATAGATGGAAAGGTATATTGAAATCTTAAATCTTAAGTATGTCAGATAGCACACTCAGGCTGATACATTCCCTTCAGCAGATAACTGATACATGAAATACACACTTGCTGTACTCACCAAGATTATCTGCTCAGGTGTTAAAAAGACTTGAAAAATGCACTACTAATGGATATATTTCATGACAGATGTATTACCACCAAGGAAGACAAGATCTCACTTATCTTAATGCTAATAAAAAAACATACGAGTATTATTCCATATGATGTACAAATGGCAGATACAGAAAAGTCTAGCAAACTGAGTTTAAAATGTTGAAATCTCTTTTTATCTTTGCCTGCTTGGAAGACCAGACTGCTTGTATGCCACTGCTACATATTCACCAGCTTAACAGAACAGCCATGACATCATGACCTCTGAATCGACACCGTAAATGTACACCATAATAGATGAGCACCTCATGCGCAATACCAGAATATTCTTAATGTTTACAAAACACTACAGTAGAAATTCACAATTGCAAATCAGGTAAGTCTCAGAAAGCAAGAAAGGCAAACAGACAGAAGAACCAGCACTCCACGATCACTCTCAATCAAAAATTTATTAATGAAGAAGTTCAAGTGTAGGTCATTAGCACCACTTCACACTCCAAACACAACATGAAAGACGTACATTAGTAGTACATACATAACAGGGTTCCTGAGATTTACTGTGAAATTCCGTGTGTAGTCACTGTTAGTCAAAAAAAACCCTCTCTTGTATAAACAGAAGACAAGCACACAGTAAGACCCCTAACACAATACTCTGAAGCAGGCATTATCGAGCCAGATCTTCAACCTCTTGTAGCTCAGGAAAGAATCTCAAGCAACTGCAAGACCCAGAGATTAATAATCAGGCAAACTCCCAAATGTGTATTTTCTTATTTTCAAGTAAAGTTTACAGGTTCATAATCTAGAACTTAACTTTCCACACTGCCAGACTAAAAATTATTTTCATTTTAAGCTTATTCCGTGTGTAAAATATACTCAAGTGACACCGGCCCGCAACAACATAACAGTCTTCATACAGACAATGAATTTAAAACAAACAGTTGTAAACATACTTTTGACATGTCTACAACTCAAAATAGCTTTGGGAATTTCAGACACAGAGGAGCTTTCCTGTCACGAGTCGATTTGACAAAACAGCCTTGGCTTGATCCATTACTGCTTTACTCATGGGTAGGGAGAATTTGTGATGTGCAGACTGTTGTTACGCAGAAGCTTGCAGACATTGAACCTGCAGACTCTGAGCCACCAATTTCACAAGTCTTGAACCACTTCAGGAGGTTACACAAGAAATACTGAGAGAGGAAAAACTTGCCCAGCAGGTAAAAGAACAATGGTCTAATTGCAAGACTCTATGCTAGATGATCACAGTGCAAATGCTGAGCCTCTGAACTGTCCCCCAGCTCCAACTTGGAAACTATGACCAAAAGCCTATATACAGAACTCCTGCAGCCATGAGAAAGAAAATCAAGAGACAGCAGCCTGCACATCCAGTGCTTCACTCCTGAACACTAGTATTGCAAGTCATTATAGCAAAAGATACCTTACAGCCATCTTAGTATCAATGAGAATTCTCAAAAAGAGACCTCAACTGTGCATGTCAGCAAGCCTGGAAACATGGATGTTTCCTTAACCAGAGCCTAAGCCACTCTGTTGATTCCAAAACCAGTGAAAGCAAGGCTGAGTAAAACAAGGACTTTGATTCACAATGGCCAGCAAAGCAACTCGGGCAGAGAAGTAATGTTAGAGGGAGGAGGTGAACTGCAATGGGTAATTGGGGATGTGAAAAGGTAAACTCTTAGTCAAACAATAGACTTCTTGGTACAATACCTACCTTCCACACAGGAGTTTCAATTCTCTCAATCAAATTCTAAATGCTGGAGCAGAAGTTACAAGGACCCTTGGTCTTCTCACACAAACTGGAGAGAAAGTTTCTCCAGGAGAAACCCTGCACTTTATTCATAGTGGAGTAAGTGTTCACATACCTAAAGGTTGATAGCCAACTTTCACTCGGCCATACCAGCTGTGACGGAGTTTTTTCAACTCTTCTCTATCATGCAGTGGGAAAATCTGCACTAGAATACCACTGGTCAATAATCTTCTCACTAGAGGCAAAAAGGAAAAAAAGGTACCTAGTACTCCTTCAAAGGACAGTGAAGTTGATATAAGAAAATAGGTTACATTATGTACTTCGCAAGTCTGAAGTTCCTTAGAAATAAAACTAGCATTTAAATCCTAAAAACAAATAAATTGTCTGCATGTTAGTTAAAAAATATTCATTACAGAGAGCAGTTCTACCTGTTCCTACAAAGACTGTGCTGTCCACTAGAAGACAAAGAGTAACTTTTTTACATCTATTAACTATTCCATAGGTTTGCAATATGATCAGCTGCAGCTAGAACAAAAAGTGCTACAGGTCAGAACTGAAGTGCCATGTGTAGCTTTGTGGGGAAAGGTCTGGCTCTTGCATTTCAGCAAAGAAAAGCATAACAAATCAAACTGACACAGCAAAAACAAAACACTAAATTGAAGTGCCATTGTTGTATTAATTATGGGAAAGGTACTAAAAACATTTTTGAATTATCAGTTTACATTAATTCATAAATTACAACGTATCTTCATTGCAAACAAACCAGATATTCCACAATTTGTATTTAACTTTGTTATGGAAAGCAATACTACACGTGTGGATAAACAATTAACAAACTGCTCTAGAAGTTACCACCATAGAAATATTAAAAAAGAAAATAAATTCAAAAACAGGAGAATGGAGGCACTGGAAGTTTTGTGATAGTTTTTTACCATTTCCCATGGTATCTACTTGACATAACCAGCATCTTTCCCAGCATCTATTTGACATAACTAGAAAAATACCTTAGCTATATAAAAATTACCACTGTAAACTCATCAGACATCTACGTTTATTTAAATTTCTTGAACCACTGATATGCATAGATCGCTTTCTTTGATCATCAACACTAATAAAGACGCTGGTACTAAAAGGACACACAAATATTAAGATTCCTGCTAAGAAACTGTAGCATCTCTGCCAAAGAACTAGTTCCAACTACCATAAAAATAGCACTAGTTCTCATTGCTTCTTTCTCCCATTAAAAGGAGGAGCTCTTGAAGCAAAGAGGACAAACGAAATCAAATTAATGAACTAAAACTTACTTCATACTGTGAAATTTATAGCTCTGAAACATTGTTACTCATTCCAGTATTTTTATAGAGACAATCCAATATACTATTATGTAATTTAAAAAACCCGAATATTTTTGTACTAATTATAAATATAATGGATGACATCAATATATGTGAAAATTATCCAAATGAGAAGAATGTAAGGCCAGAGTCTCAGCCCCACAGAAAGACTCAGGATGGAAAGCCTACTGGAAGTCATCTGGCCCCACTTCCTGCTCAAAGTAGGTCCATCTTAAACCAGGCTGCTCAGGGCCTTGTCTAGTGAAGTCTTGCAGGACAGTTACCACAATCTCTCCAAAACCCTCTTCCAATGTTTGATTACCCTCATTGTGAAAAACATTTTCTTGTTATCTACTCAGAATGTCTCTTGTTGCACAGTGCATCCATTTCCTCTTGATCTATTACTGTGGAGTGGCAAGAAAAAGTTGATTAAAAATAGTGGGGGACTTCAATGTCTGAAGGATTTCTCTTCACTGAAGGAAAATTAAGTTTTTTTTCACCATGAACACTATCCTACATCAACACTGTGAATTACACACAACAAACTACATTGCTTACCAATTGATTTTCCTGGATACAGCTTTGCCTGAGGATATCCAGGGATCATTTTTTCATCTTTAGCTCTCAAATTTTCAAGTTCATGCTTGATGATATACTGACATTCTGCCATTGTAAGGAAATTGTGATTGTCATCTAAATCAAAAAGAAGGTATTATGAAATTGTGCGGTACAGGAAGACAGTCCTGGCAGCAAATAACTAGCAAAAATGACCAGAATCAGGAAAAAAAAATTATGTGACAATTACTGCCAAACAAAATCCACTAGCAAAACCTCCCCTTTTTAAAATAAAAGACTTGGGAAGAAGTTTTCTCTAACTGGCACATGTCGGCCACTGCATTTTTGACTACCCAGATGAACTAAGAGGATAAATCACTTGAGACAAAGACACCCCTGAAGTCCTAATTGCTGGAGGCTGGGTAGTATACCAGCAAGTACTACATATTCTTGGCCAGCTGAAAGACTCTCACTTAGGCGTCCACTATTTGCCAAACTCAGAATCTCCATAACCCTTTCTGCCATACAGTTCCTGAAATATTGTCATAACAAAAAACACTAAGACGTCAGGACAAATCTCCTTTTCAGTAAGCTCACGCCAAATATCACAGTATCTTGTCCTTTATTGCCCATACACCATAACAATAAGCTATTTGAAACAATTTGTTCTGATAAAAATACAGAAATAAGGTAAAACAATAAGAAACCTTTCCAAAAATCTCAAGTTTTGAAGACCTATAGCAACCGACCTATCGTCAACCCCACCAATTTATCATCAAGGAAACAAGAGTATGATTTCCTTGAGATAATGACCAATCGATTATTTTTTTCCACTTAAGAATAAGAAACTATAGGGATGGCCCTAAATACACTAAGAAAGAAGCTAAACCATCAACAGATCTCTAATACAAATTGGGGAACTAGAAATAATAGTAAGACAACTCAGGCTGCAGGGTTTCTTTTGTAGATAACATTTTTCACCTCATCTAAGCATGGTCAACTATTTTATCCTCTGATTGGGTCTGGACAAAACTAACATTACACTAGTGTTTCAAAAAAAGACCAGGAGATACAGCAAAAATTACCTTTTAGGTTTACAGTAGCTGGAGTTCCAGCTGCTATTACAGAACCTGTTCACAATGACAGTCAGATTAGCATTAAGAATGTAAACGCATGAAAGAAACAGAAATGGCACCTTTGCAACCAACAATTCTTCTCAAGGCTTCCTAATTTCAGGAAAGCAAGGTCACAAAAGAAAAGGCAATGCAAAAATTACTGCACACAGCAGCAGTGTTGAATAAACTGGCATCAAACAAACAACAAAACTCAGCTTTATTATTGTTCCAGACAGACCCAAGAACCTTTACATTGAAAATATGGTGAAAGGCATCACCAAAACAGGCATGTGAAAAGTATTAGCAAGGCTAAGCAGGAACTCCAATATTTACCTGGAGAACAAAATGAGTGCTGCTGCTGTAAGAGGGTTAAATACCTTACAAGTACTACATTTAAAAGAAAATGTTACTGTGTTTGCACCTCCTCAAAATAGAAGGTGAAAAGGAATTATTTCCCAAATCATAGAATCATACAAGATCTCTAGTTGCAAGGGACCCATAAGGATCATAGAGTCCAACTCCCTGCTCCTCGCAGCACTACCTAACACTAAACCAAACATCAGCACACTCCCTGCAGCCCTCAGGCTCAGGTGCTTTGGGCTACAGCTGACAGCTGGTACTGGGACAGGGACGGGGGTTCCAATTTGTACTGGGATGGGTCCCAGTCTGTACTGGGAGAGGGACAGAGAGGTTCCAGTTTGTACTGGAAAGAAGCCAGGAGATCGTGCCCAAATTCTATTGAATGGCTCTGTAGTGTTCTTTAACTATTTAATTGTTTGAAGTGTAAATGTAAGAGAAAAATGCTTCTATTTTCTCCAGCTAATTATAAGATAATAAGCCTCAAAAGGGGCTCACATAATTGCTATGTTAATTCATAACACTGATAAACCTGCACTCATGTTTATCAACTATTTTTTCTTGTCTTATTTTCAACAAAAATGTTTCACATAAATAAAAGAATATTTGGAGTATACAAAAGTATATTTTGAAATTCTTTGAAAATTTGGAGTATACACAAAGTAAAGCACAAGTAAAAAGTGAAAGCCATGCGAAAAAAATAGTAATTTAATTTCACTACATGATCTGAATTCCCATAGGGAAAAATGAGTATTTTTTTAATGGCTTGTTCCTCCTATTTCTGTTCACTGTTACCATTCCAAGGAAAAGAAAGACCATGAAAGATTTGGCAGTGTAATTGCTTATAATCTTCAGCCACAGCCTGGCAATGACAAAGACCCCTAAAAGTGCTTACCTGCAAAATATTTGAAAGTTTTTCTACTGCTGTATGTAAAAGTTCTCATTGAGTTATCATTACATTCCTTCACCAAACCCACAGTTTCAGCTCCCAGCAACAGCCTTAAGTGGGAAGCTCCAACTAGATAAATATTTTCATCTCCATTTTCCGTGACCAATGGTTTAACCAGCAGCTGTGCACCTTTAAAGAAAAGCAAAATAGGAAAGAAAATACATTAAAATTACATCTCAAAAACCTACTGTGTTAGCATCCATCATATTGGACCTAGTCATAAGGAGCGCTGAAGCTTCATCTTTTTAAGGGCCAGAAGAATTAAGGCTTCAACAGCACCTGACGTGTGGTGGTCAGAATCTTGCAGGGTCACCCCTTGGTTTAGCCTTGTTTCTGTGGAAGCACTCACAGACAGTGAACTGGAACAATGGGGACAGTTTGGATCTACTCCCCTAATGCTCACATCACGTAAATAACCAGCACTTCTGCAAACAGTCCCACTCATTATAAGGAGACTAGACTTTCAAAACAGAAACACCCCTGACATGCAACAGAGGCCTGAAAGCAAGTTTTTAGTCACAAATCCAATAGCCACAGAAATATCACTGACTATAAGATACAAGCTACAACAGCAATAAAGAATGCCTTTCTGAAAGATGCTAAAACATGTAAAAAAAAAAAAAAAGCCTAAGGAACGACAAATTAATTAGCCTAACTTCAATTCCTGGGAGTATACTAAAATGAGTAATGAAATACTGTCTTTGCAAAAGCCTACAAGCTAGCTAAAAGATAATTGAAATTCAGCACAAGTTTATCAACATTAAATTGCTTCCTGCTAACCTAACTTTGTTCTACAACATGGTACCAAGTCTTGTGGACAGGATAGTAGATGTGATGAGTCTTCATTTTGGAAAGGCTTATAATGTGCTCATAAGGAACAAAAGAAACATGCTCTAGGCAATGAAGATAAAAACTGATATCAAAACTATGCTGAAAGACAGGTTATCAGGGTTTCACTGTAAAAATGGAAGGATTCGAGAGTTCAACAGGCATGTGACCCGAAGCCAGTATTTTCATTAATAACTGGGTTAAGAGGGTTCAGTTATTAAATTTTATTTATGTTCATTTAATTCATTTAATTCATTTAATTATGAATTATGAATTTAATTATGAATTATTCATAATTCAACATTATGAAGCTCTACTCTTACATAAAATCAAGCAACTTCAAAAACACAAAATGGAGTGTGATTAGCTAAACAGTAATTAAACCACAATCTGCCTGAACACCAATTTTCTATACGTCTTCATGTTATGATGACAGCCAATTTGATTTCAAAGTGTTACAGAAGGTCATACTATACTCACCTCCATTTGCTCTTTTGTCCACAATTCGTTTGGTTAACCATTCTATGGTTTCCTCTTTGGTGCCTTTTGCAAGCTCAATTACTACCAGGGGCGTGAAGTTAGGTTCAAAATTATCCAAGAAAGACCAGCTTTCCACCATCTTTTGAGCACTTACTAAGTACAAAAACAAAACAGAAACGTCAGTGTTAAAAAATATTTGGTACCAACATAAAAACCACAAAACTTCACTATAGTGAGTGACATACATGCATAGCAAAGTGGTAGCTGCCCATTTCTGTGGACCTACTGAAAACAGCAGTTTGAATAACCTCTCTAATTGTGATTTGGCAAGATGCTACCAGTCTGCAGCAGCATTTATGTCCCACTACTCTCTAAGTAGGGAAATTTTTGTTGGTATGTACAGAAAAGTAGTAGTGATGAGAAAGCAAATAAATAAATTGAAACAAAGTAATAAGGAGAAACTATCATCAACACCAACAGCTTGCACACAAAAATACACACAAAAGGTACAGTGTATCTGTCAGCAAATGAAAACATTAACAGAAGAGAACATTAGCCGAACAGGTATCTAAAACCAATAAGCTTCTCCTGCTAAGAGTGTGCAAACATATTATACATTTAAGGAGGAACCTTGTGAAGCTTTAACGACACCACAGAAACTTATACCGCCTTGTGTAGGTGAGCAGGACACCTATCAGGACATCTATCATACAAATAGGCAAATCATGCACAAAGCACTTAAATGACTTGTTGAAAGATACAAACCGAGGGTTCTGGTTTATATTCACACCAGCACAGTGTGGAGCATCAGCATAACTTTATATGTAAATAATTCAAACTATCTAAGTGAACTTTTATCAAATCATAGAATCATTCAGATTGGAAAAGACCTTTAAGATCATCAATTCCAACCGTTAACCTAACACTGCTGGCTCCACCACTAAACCATGTTCCCAAGCTCCACATCTACACATCTTTTAAATACCTCCAGCAATGACAACTCAACCACTCCCCCTGGGCAGCCTGGTCCAGTGCTTTACAACCCTTTCCATCAAGAAATTCCCTCTAAGATCCAACCTAAACCTCCACTGGCACAACTTAAAGCCATTTCCTGTTGTCCTATCGCTTGTTACCTGGGACAAGAGACCAACATCCAACTCGCTACAACCTCCTTTCAAGTAGCTGCAGAGAGCAATAAGGTCTCCCCTGAGCCTCCTTTTCTCCAGGCTAAAACAACCCCGGTTCCCTCAGCTGCTGCTCTTAAGTCTGGTTGACATTGTGCCTTCAACTTCTATATAATGATTCTACAGAAATTATTATATCATGCTTCATAAAGCAACTTTGAGGTGTTGATATAGAAAGATAAATCTGGTAACTAACATACCCAGCTTAAAAAAAAAAAAATTAAAAAACCCAACCAAAAAACCTATCACAGACTAAATTTACATAATTTAAAACTGAGGGGAAGGTTTGGTGGTTTTTTTGCTATTAACTTCACTGAAGAAAGAAAGGATTATACCCATTGTCTTCCAGCAGCTTTCCCCCTCTTGTTCGAAGACTGAAATTACTTAATTTCTAAGTAAGTTGCTCTAAGGATGCAGTTCAGCTTTTATGACAGTTTTGTGTGATTCACAGAGAAATCACAATCTCCAGTATTTCGCATAAATTATCCTACAAAATACAGTGATACTGTAAACATATGCATAATCAACAAGTTTATTTGCTTTTGAGTGACACAAAAAGCTTTCAAGCCAAATTTCAATGGGTTTTTCCGTTAGCTTCACTTGCTAGTTCACATGCACACAATTCTGCAGCATTCAGATTTACAAGTATGTATGTCTTTGAAAAAAATCCATTAGATTAATAAAGTATTTTAAAACATTTTAGATGCAAGTCCGCACGAGCAGAGTGTACCAAAGGCAAACGTCATCAGGGATGATGCACTGTAACTGTGCTTGTCAATGACTGACTGCACTGTCTTGACGAGTCATTCCACCTTATTGCATTACTTGCTATAATCAGTTTTATTATTTTAAGAAAAGATACTGCTTGCCACATTGCGCGTACTGCAACTTCTAAAGAATTCAAAAAATGAAAAGCACTAGATAATTATTAAATGTTACTAGTTACCACTATCACTTTGCAGAACAGTTGTTTTCTCAAAACAGTGTTTGTATAAACAGCACGCTGCTCGGTAAACTCGGCGCCTTCCATTTATTCGGAATCGTTGCGCTTGGCGTGGGGACTCAGTAAGATTTGTTGCTTTCAGGCTTTTCACTGCTGAAAACTAGAACCGGCCCGCAGCTCTCCCCCAACCCGCGCTCGCGAGCTGCCCGCGAGCTGCCCGGCACGCGCCCGCGGGGTGCAGCTGAGCCCCCTCCCTCACGCCCAGCCAGACGCAGAAGCGC
>JAVJGI010000050.1:100666170-100686723 GCA_035590275.1 Ibycter americanus
GGAGGCGGCGCTGCCCCGCCCCATCGCGTGCTCACGGGGCAAGCGCGGGACGACTGAGGCGAGGGGCCGGTCTGTGGCCGTGGCTGGGGGCCCGCCCGACTTTTGCGCTATAATGCTTTCAAAATGCTTTTATTACAGTGTTTTATCAGCACTCATATGGGCCGTGAGCTCTCGCTTCATCCTCTTTTTTTTCTCTTTTTTTTTTTTCCCCACATTTCCCTTCCCGTGCTGCCTCCTGTCAGGCCAGATCTCCTTCTGGAGCTCACTGCACTTCTGCTGGGTTAGTTTTATTTCTAAACATCATTTTCTACAGGCAAAGGAGGACATTTTTGCATTTCAATACCAAGATTGTTGTAGAGAACACAATTCCACGTGCCCATTGTAGCCAAGAAGAGCAAGGTGTGGCTGCAGAGCAGGGGCAGCAGGCGAAGCAGCTGGCTAGCGAAGCACCCTCCCCTGCTGGGCTTCTGGAAGTTTTTCTAAACCAGGTTCTCCTAATATTTTTTGTTTTGGAAAATATTAGAGCCTTCAGTGTGTCTTGCATTAAAAAAAAAAAAAAAAAAGTCAGCCTACAGATATGAACAGTGCATACAGGCCTAGAATGGTGACAGAAACTGTCCCTCACAGGTGGAAAGGCACCAGCAGGGAGCTGCACAGTGTTTGCCTCTGTGGTTTATGCCAAGTAGGCACGCAGCACATTGCCTAACGGCAAATGGCTCTCAGCTGCTAAGAGTGGATTCATAATGGCTTACCAGGTAAGATGAGTCTGGTGCAAACCACCTGGCCACAAGGCAGCTTCATTTTGGCTTATCCACTGTAATTGGGAACTGATGGCAGGAAAAAGCCCCCAGCATTATGGGGTTTTTAGGGCCAACATATAGACCACATACTGAACACAACTGCCAGAGGGTAAGCTTTATCCTTCCTCTAGCATCTAGCTATTACTCAGCATGCACTTTTCAGCATATTTGGAAATACATACAGATTTAAAATTTGTAAATTTTACAACAGAAAGTTTGGTTTGTACTCTGTAACCACTAAAAAATACCAGTTTCTGGTGATGAGTTTTTCCATTTTTTATAGCCAATGAAACAGTGAGGGACTAGGGCACCCCTGAAAACTGAGATATGTGAATATTTGAAATTCAGGTATTACAGACTGCAGTGGGGAGTAGCAGGCAAAACAGTCTGTATCAGGTAGTTTGGGCAGAATGCATTAGTCAGACTTCTTAAACCGTGTCTCAGTCTTGTCCAGCTCATAGTGGCCTAACCATATAGTTAAGCACCGCTGAGTATCTCTGCAAAAACTCACATTTCTTGAAGAGATAACATGGCAGTAACAGAGACATGGGTTTAACAAAAGGGGGTTTTAGACACACTTTATTCTTGTGTTTTGCATGTTGGAAGTCTCCAGTTATGATGCATCTTGAGAGTATCCACAGTGTCTTCATGGGCTTTGGTCTCTGTCTTTTAGGAGCCCTCTGGCCTTCTTGGACTGACATCTTCATCCTGCTAGTGGTTTACAAAAAAATCCTTTTAAAAAAATCTCTGACACCATCTTGACTTCTGAGCTTTCAGCGGGGACTTGTCATTACCCAATTACTTTGGCCCCGTGCAAAGCGTCATTCAAGATCAATGTCTTTTCTGCTATCAGATTCATTGTTCTACTGGATAGGGTCATTTAATGTCACTATTCCTTGATGGGACCATCACGTTTCCTAAATGTCATCTATCCACTAGGTGTCACATTCTTGCTATGCAATGAATTCTTCACTGTTAGACTCTCCACTTCTTTCTCAAAGGTTCGCATTTTGCTAGCCATGCATAAAGGTTAGTACATAATCTCATGCTCACAAAAGAAAAATAGCATTCATAAATAGATGGTGGATGTGTCTACAAAGGAATCTGCATACACATACACTGCTGGCACAGTGGGAACAGTCTCACTATGACAGCAAAAAGTAAATTACCTTGTGTCAAGCACAGTGTTGTAGTGATTAGAGATTTTCCATTAGGAGGATTAGCTAATTTAAAGATGGATCAGGTATGCCCACCCTAAATTGCAAGCTGCACTATCACTATAGCTAAATATAAATCCCAAGCTTGTATCCATTCATGACTGTAGTCCAGTCTTGTGATTCTGTTAGCTGATTATAGTGTTTTCATGGTCTGTCTCTGTCAGTCACAACGCAGACTGTAGCCAGAGTATAATGGATGAGCTGCAGTAAGGGACGGGGCGGGGGGGGTGGGGGGAGGGTAGGAGAATCCATCAAAATTTCAAGAGCAGAGGACTTTTGTATCCTGTGGTTAACCCTCTTCTCCCTGGATTAATAACTGCCACAGTATTTAACTAAATTAACATGCCATTAACCTACTGTGAAGTGAAATTCTCTTTTACACTTGGTTGAAACTCTGCTTACATTTTGAGTATAGTTCAACAGCTAGCTGAGCCCATCCAGTATCTCACTGCTACTAAAAGGGTAAGATCTCACTCCCAGTTCACCATTACCATCTCCTTCTCCCTGTGCCCTCATTGCCAACTCGAAGGCTCTGCCGCAGACTTGCACCAAATCTGGCACTTTAGCAGATCCTTCTCTGAGCCCATTCAATTCACCAGCTCCACAGAAAACTACCACATTCTGGCTGGTTTTGCTTTGTTTTATTTTAGTGATTAAAATAAACTCAGTATAAGGCTTGATAAGATGAAGCGCTGGCACAAGGTAAGCACCCTTCCATACAGCAAACCTTCTTAATTCAAATGCACGTAGACATATGTATGGTGTGACAACCATACTTTATATAGTCACATAAATGAGATTAATATTGGCTCTTATCTGAAGTCACACATAATAGCAATCATTCTCTTAAGATTTACCTTTTACCTAGGTTTTAAGGCATACTGGAACATTGTGTTATCGTAAAAACAAGCAGCAATTAACAGTAAAATACGCTTTTCATTCACAAGTAATGACATATTGGTTTGAGTGTAAAATAGATGATGGGACACCTATAGTTTAAGGCTAACATGGTAATTACATTAAAGTGTTAGTAATTACATTTAAATTGATGTATTTGTCAGAGTAAGTTATAGTGACATTTTATGAATCTTCAATGGTGGTTTTGGTCAGATTATACAGGATCTTTTCAACAGTGTAATAAACATTACTAAAATGTTTTTACCTTGCTGCAAATAGAGGGGAAATTATTTTTTTAGTCACATCTGGCACAATTTTTACACCCTGCCAGGAATTTTCACATAAGTGTGTTCAGGCAGTCCAAGCATTGTTGGGATCAAAATGTGGAAGCTTTGATTCATAAACACTGAGTGACAAAGCTAATCAATTTTGATCTGGAAAGTACAAGGAAGACACATCTTTTCCATTTCACGGTGTCTAGCTGATTAGAAACATCTACTTTTATCTTGGGTATCTATTTCCAAATTAGATCATCAAAGAGCAGAAACCCCTGCCCTGTCAAACAAACTGGAATCAGCATAAAAACAGGAGGATCAGCCTGTCTAAACCTGAAAGAGGTAAGAGAAACCACTCTCAAATTATTACCCAGAAGGAGCAGGTAAAGGGTAAAACATCTGCATAAAATGTTAATCGTCATTTATACTTGGTAGTGTTGGGTTAACAGTTGGACTCAATGATCTTAAAGGTCTTTTCCAACCTAAATGATTCTATGATTCTGTATATGAATTGAAGGAAAGTGCATTAAAAGTCATCAAGGCCAACAGCATCCTGGCTTGTATCAGAAATAGTGTGGCCAGCAGGGCAACGGCAGTGATTGTCCACCTGCGCTTGGAATTGGTGAGGCCACACCTCAAATACTGTGTTCAGTTTTGGGCCCCTCACTACAAGAAAGACATTGAGGTGCTGGAGTGTTTCCAAAGAAGAGCAGTGGAGCTGGTGAAGGAACCACCTTTTTATGAGGAGCAGCTGCAGGAACTGGTTGGGTTGTTTAGCCTAGAGAGAAGGACGCTAAGGGGAGACCTTATTGCTCTCTACAACTACCTGAAAGGAGGTTGTAGGCAGGTGGGTGTCAGTCTCTCCTCCCAAGTAACAAGCAATAGGACGAGAGGAAATGGCCTCAAACTGCACCAGGGGAGATTTAGACTGGGTATTAGAGAAAATTTCAACAGAAAGAGTTATCAAGCACTGGAACATGCTGCCCAGGGAAGTGGTTGAGTCACCATCCCTGGAGGTATTTTAAAAGGCGTGTAGACATGGTGCTTAGGGACATAGTTTAGTGGTGGACTTGGCAGTCCTGGGTTAATGGTTGAACTTGATGATCTTAAAGGTCTTTTCCAATCTGAATGATTCTGTGATTCTAAGATTCAAAGTTCATTCCACCTGGGCAGAACACACTTGGTTTATTTGTTAGTCCATGGCTAGAAACAGTACTGCAAGGTTAATTGGTTAATTGCTATGAGTTATTAGATAGCAGAATTCAATGCATTGTAACAAAACATGCAGAAACTGGATTCATCAGTAGTCATGGTGCTCTGATGAGGGCTATGCCTCACAGAGGTCCCTGACTGCATCGTCTGATACAGGCTTTCAGTAGACTGGGTTTTTCAAATAGCTCTTTTAATAGCATCTCTGCCTGGATTTAGGAACTGAGGGAAGATTATGCTAACTCTTAACTAGGCTGCTAAATTATGATCATAGCAGAAAGAGCTTAACCAAGGTTTGGGAGAGGCAAGTTCAGGAATTTAGTATTCAGTAAAAGTCCTTCCAGCCAACACCTTCAAAGCAACACTCACCAAAGATAATGACATGATAAATCCCCTTACAGTCCTACTCTGAGGGCTCTGAATTATGAATGGGAATGGCCATAGGAGGGCTGAAGAAGTTAATGATTCCAGTGGTCTTTCAACCCTTGTGCCTGAATTCAGCTGCTGTTCAGCTGCTGGACAACCACAGCATGAGGCTTTAAGGCAAGGCAAAATCAGAGGGCAGGAATACCATCAGCCCTTCCAAACTATATCAGATACACACATGGTGGTTTTTATTGTGCTTCATTAAATATTTCATGTCTTCTTACAGACAACTGCATGAAAGTACATGTATAAAATGCAGATACTGCATCTTTACTTTATACAGTCCACTTTAACTTTTATTTAACTTGAAGCATATCTTGGGAACTGGTCTTTTATGGAGCCCTTGGTTATGAAAAGATGAGTTGTGTAAGTTCTTCTAGCTGATTCTTCAAACTGTCATAAATTGATTTCTCTAGGGAAATACATTGGCTTATACAGTTAGGCAAGGGCTGTAGCACTGGCATACTGCTGGCAAAACAATCATAGATTTGACAGCTGTCCAACAGTTTTAAATCTAAAGACTCTCAGATCTGTTTTCCTTTCATACAGTATACACTGTCGTGTTGTATAATACAATTGCAAGTCTGCATAAAATTTCTTTGTTTACTTACTATCCCCTAGTATGAGTTGTACATCTGTTCATTTGACTGTCCTCACCATTGCTTGGAAGATGAAAAAACTAGTTAAATCTATTAAACGGCAGATATCCTGTTTCTGTTAATTCATATTTCTAAGGGCCCAAACTTATAATTATTACTGACATCAGTCTAGTTTACATATGACATCTACATACTCAGAAACATAGCTTCCCCTTCATTTTCTGGTGACCCCCAGCTGATGCATACGTTTACCTACTCATCCAAGGCCCCAAAACAGAAATAAAAGTTGCAAGCCTTGAATAAAGCACTGTTGATTTTTTGACCAAAATATAAGTGTGATCACTGGACTTTGCAAAATTATGGAACTTTTCCCCTTAGAAACCAAAACCACCAAGAACAAAATATTGAACTAATGAAAACAGTACCATTTGAAATAATCAGTGAAACACTGCAAAGCAATCACTGAACTAATGCTAGCTATTAAAGAAAAATCAGATGAACCAAAAGAGGAAGTCTTTTGCTGTGCTCTCTTCTACAGGGCTGGCAAGCGAAGTACTGACAGAACAAGGAGGTGTCCATATGCTATTGTTAAAAGACTGCATGTGCTGATCTAGTTCAACATGTACTTTTGGTATCCAGTTAGTTCCTTGAAAGCGAAGTCTGGTACAGTTTTTCACCATCTGAGTCCACATGGGTCCCAGTGCTGCCATCAAATGTTCAAAGCATGGGGTAATAAAGACATACGGTATATTCTGTCAGTTCAGAGGAACACGAGGCACTCTGAGTGAAACTGAAAAAAAACGTTTAGTCTGACCTGCTATAGTAATACATTCCGAAATAGCAGAGACATAATGTTTGTAAATTGAAATAAATGTTCTATATATTCTAACTAATTAGACTGCTATATTATCTTTATTAGTATCAAATGGTCCACTTAAAATTCAGTACTATAAGTCTGCACAGAAAAACTTTGATTTTATCAAGGTCATTGAATTTGTCGTTTGTTTCTGTAGTCCATAATTCTGTAATCTGACTTGAAGCGCACTCAGATGTATCAAACCTAACTTTAAAAAGTATTTCAGTGAAAATAATCTCCAATCAGTAATTAGAAATGCAATGTGGTAGAAAACAGGAGTCCTGTTTCTGTTCTCCTCATTTAGCTCCTTCTGAAGCAGATGTCTGGTGTTTGTCAAGATGGAATGGCAGAAGAGTTTAGTATTTGCCCCATTTTAAGCTGCAGAAGGGGCTGCTCCTTTGTGCTAGTACTACAGTGAAATAAGCTAAGCAAAACATTAAATTAAAAAAGGATTCTCCATTCTTAATATCAAATGTCAAGTCAAGTGAAACTCAAGAAAAGATTAACAATTAATATTGCCCTTAAAAATCTTTTTCCTGGGGGATCTGAAGTCATGTACTGAAAACAGAGTATGGAATGCAAGTTCTGTTTCGGGTTTCTTTCTTTTTCAGTAAAAATAAAATTGTATTTTGGTATTATGTTATATAACCAAGAGTTTGTGTTCACTTCAGACTTAATGAGAGTGACGGGCGTCTGGGTACAGACAATCTCAGTTAGTCCAGCCTGGGTGTACGTGGGTGTATTTAAAGCTGTGAGTCCAACTAGTATTGCATGTAAGGCCCTGGGACTCATGGAAATATAATGCTTTATATGTTACTTTATATGTTATAAGATGACAGATGAAAGCTTCTGTCTTTTTTGCAGGGCCAATGCAGTGGAGGTGCACACCCTGGCCATATCAGGCTACTTGGCAAGAATGCACTCCCCCAGAGGTCACAAAAGGTAGGCAGCCCCCCTGGGCTGAGACACGCAACGTTGCGGATGTGCAGGCAGAGAGACATACCCTTCTTGGCTGTTAGAGGCAGCCACAGCTTCTTCTCAGGCACATGGGGCTGAAGTCCAAGAGAAGACGGGTTGCTATTCTAATAGCACCAGTTCCTTGTATCACAACAGGGAGCTAGGCAGTGAAGGCTAACGTTGAGGTGTGGGAGGATTAAATCCTCTATTGCTTTATTAAATCCACACCTGCAACAGCATCTATGACTCCTTCTCACTTAACTATGAGACAACTTGTCTGCTCTTCTGGACACTCTGGAAATGCTGGGAAATACTGGATGACTGTCAGCACTCCTTTATGTTGTCACTCTGAAGCTGGCAGCTTACTAACAAAAGTGAGAGTAAGAAGCAGGGCTGGTCCTGTGCCCCTGCTGGGCCAGGTCGTCTGAATTGAAATCCCACCTCCAGACTAAGTGAGATGGTTTCAGGTACCCACAAGTAGTCACCACGCCGGTGTAAGCACACAAGTAACACACCCAGTCAAGACAGTCCTCAGGCACTTACGGATTGCTGGTGGTAAGGGCTGAAAGGCTGCCCTTAGTGGTATATGGCAAACATGTTTAGAGACATGGCTTACCACATGCCAGAAAGATAGGACCTGCTGGAAATGGTGATCTTTGTGTGTCTGGAAATACAGATCTGTGCAACAACTTGTAGAACAGGCTATTCTGGGCCTGTTCCTGCTTAATATGGTTGTGCACTCTGAAACCACTGAGAATGTATGCAGCTGCAGAGCTTTATCAATTCAGAGAAGTTTGAAATGCACACTAACCTAGGCTTGAAATCCTCCAATCTAAAACATTCTGGACATTTAACATTCGTAAAAGCAGGGGAATTGGTAAATGGCAGAATTAGGATAAGTAGTAGCAATATTAGATGATGTAATTACAGTCCCTCAGACTGACAGTAACGATCCACTTGGCAACACTGACAGACTGTAAGACTATAGATATCAGCATCATCTAGCCAGAAGAAACACGTTGTGAATATACTTAGGTCTTCCACATCCCTTGCTTAGGCAATTGTTAATAAGAAGCAATATTGAGTTATCAGATACATTGGATTTTTTCCTTAATCATTTGCAAAGTAATCAAACACACATCCCTTTCTGACATTTTTAAAGAGGACTTTAAGATTCAAAGATGAAAGGCGTTTTGCACTCAACAGGCAACATTTGTGCCTCATTTAGTTATATGGTCTTTCAGAACATCTCAATATACTCCTCGGATTTTGTTGTATGACCGAAGTAATGTTGTGTGATAAATACTAAGAAAAACAACATTATATGTTTGCCAAAAATGTTAACATTTATTAAAAAAATGCAGATCTCTTATGGTAACATAGTATTATTTGTGTAATATCTTTTCAATGATTTATTGATTGATGGATATTTTTCAGATTATTCTCGATATGAATATCTTGCTGGATTTTGTTATCTAGATCTGTAAAGGTTCTTTTGTTAAATTTTTTTTAATTTGTTTGTCATGGGGTAGTTACATTTAATTGTTGATTTATTCACTACATGTCATTATTCAACTCTGAGGGCTGCAGTCAATAATAAAGCTAGTTCATATTTTTTTTTTATTTCAAAAGTCATATACATTTATTTGCTATTTTAAATGTACATGTTTGGTACAGAACAATTTCAACAGCCTCTGAACATACTTGAATAAGGAGGAAAATGGTAAGGAAATTAATAGTTCCTTAAAAGACCAGAAGAAACAATATCTTAGCATTTAACTGACGTTTCTTAAAGTTTCCTCCATACTAGGTATCAAAATCAAGAAAAAATTTAATCGAAGTAGTGTACCCAGTACTGTACTGTACTGCATACAGTGTGGAATATGCTCTTGCATAACTCACATATACATAATTTTTTAGTGTGATTTATTTGTATTGACTCCACTAAGTTCAGTCCAGATATCTGGCTGTATAAACTTCTGTATTTTTGGGGCTGTACATCAGTGCTCTGACACATCTAGGTGAGGAATTGGTTCCCCAGATAGATTCCTCCACAGTTCTGTTACCTGAAGGAGTGCCAGCAAGAGCCCCCTGGGTGACTTTTCAGCTGCCACTCACAGAGATCATCTGCATCATCTAGTGCCACTTGACACACCCTTGGGTATCAAAGATGTCTGTGGAGGGCTGGCAGATACACCATAAGACTGATTACAGATCTGCAGCTTTCTGAAGCAACAGCTGGAGAACAGGAGAGATATACCACATAGCAACTAAAATGGTACTAGACAACTATGTTTAACCAGCTTATTTAGCTTTTTGCTTCTCTAGTTAGGTGAGTACATTATTCTTTTTCTTGAGAGCAGTGTTCTGCGTTAGCCTCAAAAGCCAACAGTTCTTTACACAAGAAGTTACCCATCAAGAACATGATTATATACGTTATTCTCATTTTGATCGTTAACAAGCATATGCATTTATTTTCTTTCACAGAGCCTACCGTAATGTCTTCATACAAATAACATTTGGTAATACTGTTAATGAATGGAATGTCCAAGTACTTAACTCATTTCAGGCATGTGTTTCCACAACACATCACCATCAATTACTGCTCTGTGCACAGAATTCGAACTCCTTGATTTCTATTATTTCTCCAGCAGTACAAACCATAATGAAACTTCGGGTGCGTCTAGAAAGAAAACACACAGTATTAAACACTCACGTCAGTGTGATTACATAGCCATATACCAGTAAGCATATGGAATGTTTTTACAAGAGTAAACTTTAAAAGTTTCCCCTTTCTTCTACATCTACATATCCAAAACACCCTACACAGCAAAATCAAGATGTGCCTGTAGCACAGGGGGGTATATGTGTGCTAGCTTTACTCCAGTAAGCACAGTTACAAGTAGCAGTGAAGATGTAGCAGCATAGGCCAGACAGCACATTATATAAATCAGAATACAACCCATATAAAAATCTAGCAACATGCTCTGAAGCTTCTTGTTGTACATTTTTTCAGCTTCCAGCAATCAGTGACCAAAGCATTGAGATGGGGTTTGTATGTCACTGCTATCTTCAATGGCAGCCAGCAGACACCTTCCATTACCCTACCTACTTTCTCTTCAGTTTGCAACAGCATCGCATTCCACTATTTCTGTCACATGAAAAAATACTTCCCTCTGAATTTTTTTTCATCTGTTATATGATTCACAGGATGCTCCTAATTATCGCATTGTGAGATTATGTGAATGCTTGCTTCTTGTTTACCTTTCTACACCATCCACTGCTTTAAAGATTTTTCTTGTGCTGCTTTCCATCGTCACTCTTCTAGGCCAATAATTCTAACCTACTTAACTTCCCCACACATGGTAGCTATTCTCTATTACTGAAAGTCTCTGCCACCCTTCCTTCAACTTTTTTTTTGTTCTCGTCTACTATACCTTTTTCAAAATGATGTAAGCAAAACTCCATAAATGAGTAAGAATACTTCAGCCCAAATTAAAATGCTTTAGTTTATTCCTGGTTGTATACTTTTACTAGCCCGGACTTAAACAAACAGACAAATGCATGTAAGGTGCTCCAGGAATTAACTTGCAGCTACAGCACACATACAAAAAGGAAATTGGATCTCTCCCTGTTTATCTATAAATATTAGTATTCCCATAAGTTGTGTAGTGATTGGCCTTTACTTGACATTATGGTGTCATTTTTGTAGCTGATTGTAAAGAAAGGCAAGAATAGTAAGCTGTTCAGTGTTACACAGGATATACTACACATAAAACCACAGATCTGCAATCAAAGACACAAGTTCTGCTGAAACCAAGGTCCCAGACAAACCAAATAAATTTAAAAACCTGAAAAAATATTCAATAACAATCAATTTGTATTGCCCAGAGCACAGAAAAAAGCAAGCTGAAACCAAGTGCCTCAGAAGAGAGAAGCGTATCCAAGCAACAGCATTAAGACTCAAAAGAAATAGGTCATGTGAAGAGAAGCACTAAATTTAGTAATCAAATGTATATTCATCAGCAAAGCTAAAGAAGGGTTAGTGAAATAACGTTAAGAAAAATGAAAGAAATTAAAAGATTTCTGATCAGGTTTTCTGAAGCTGGGGAGACACTTGAGGCAAAAGCTCTGCCCTTGGTTGCAACAGTGCAACTGAAAAGAAATGCCATGACAGTTAATGGAGTTAAATTTATATGAAACATAACTCAAAGCAGATTTTGGTGCAGTATTTTATTTTTGATCAGTTTTATTCCAGAAGCTCTAGTTGATTGGGTCTCTGTGTACATGCAGATGGAAGTCGTGGTGTGTTAAGAAGTTGGTACAAAAGTACAATGACAGAACTTTCACTGACATCACAGGGTCTTGCAGGCAGCCATTAGGATTTGCTTTTGATTCTAATTAGGTCAATGACAAAACTCCCCTACATCACACAGAATCATATGCTTGATTTAATGAAAAGGTGTGACCACAGCTGCTGTTGGCATCCCATCTGGATCTAGTCAGTTCATCTGAAGAACTTGTTCACCAAGGAGCTTACCTGGAGGTGTGACAGCTAGCTGTCTTGAGGTGCAGGTGTGGTAACACTGAAAGAATAACTCTGCTCCACACCAGTCAGGAAAAACATTATACTTTCTTCCTCCCTGAAAGATATTTACTCCATTTCAGAGACTGTCTTGTTAAATCCTTGAACACTCATGGATGGCATTTGTTGTAATAGCGGAGCTTCTGCCACTTCAGATGCACCAACAGTGCCGTTCTCAGGAGCCATTTCTTCCACTGCTGAACTGCAGGTTTTCCCACCTTTGGACAAGCTCTGAACTCTGTGAGTGCTCCCTGCCCAACACAGTGGCAGATCATGCAGCCACGATAGAAGCTGCGGGGCAGCTGAATTAGGATCTCAGCTGAGACTCGCAGCATCCAGGAGAGGAAAGTGCTACTCTGTGCGCAGCAGGGTCACTTGTCCTTTCCTCCTACTTAGCTCTGTGCTCCGCGGGTCCCTGTCTCTCACAGCAACAGTTCAGCACCGTTCTGTTTCTGTGGGAAGCAGCAGTTTCAAAGCCAGCCCTCTCCTGAAGTCCTGTGGGAAATACCAGTGGAAGAAAGAGCCCTTTTCCCTCAGAAGTGATAGCGTATTTTCATTGAGAAGGAAAAAAGACCCAAATACAGCATACATGCTGCCCTATACCACAGCACTTCGAACACTAAGATTACATAAATACATATTTAATTAATTTAATCAATTCATCCTGTAGATCTGTTGTCTCTGGGAGTAGCCATTGACTTTGTTCTGTGGGCACTGCTAAATACAGCGGGCAGAACAGAATTATCTAATCATGCTAAATTTGCTTGATTTACCAATAACTGACACAGTAAAAAATACTGGCTGAAATCTGGACAAACATGACAAGGCTGGGGTAGGAACTAAGGTATGTGGTATAAAGGGTAGCACTGTGGTTTGAATGTGAATGCAAAGGTTGAGTACAGTTTGGAAGGACAGTGTGTATCTGTGTTGTCATCAGCACCCAGCAAGCAAATAGAAAAAAGCCACAGAGAGCAAGAGAAGCAACAGTTGTATGTCACCAAGAGAAAGTCAAAAGAACAAACTGTAAACAGACCATCTACCTTGTGTTGTTTGAGTCTTCCTCTTTTCAGAGAAATAGGACTTTGTGTCTATTTCTTGTAAATAAAAATAGTGCACCACAGACATAACTGAGTTCTTCTTCACTGCGTTCCCTAATTTAAAAAAACAAACTCGCAAGGCTGAATCTGGCCAATGGCAGAGGCTACAAAGTGGGGGGAAAAAAAAGTAAATCTAAACTGAGTTTAAGCAGTTACTCATCTTGGCATCGCCTTATAAAAGCGATCTTTATGTTAAAAAGGCCAAACTCCATGAAGAGAAATGTTTTCCACTCTATTACTACTTACTACTATTTTCTACCAGCTAGAATCAGTGTAAATAAAAAATATCTCTTTTTGCCTTACTGAGCTCTAATTTATTACTAAAAGAGAACAAAAGAAGAAAGAGCAATTTATCTCAAAAGGAGAAACAACAATTTAAAAATTGTAACCAAACATGTTTACTGACTTTAAATACCGCTTTCAATATTCTCTTCACACACACAAAGCAAAAGATTTTACTAGTAAAGGTAATTATTTTTTACTTATGTTGTATACGTAAATAAATGGGACTCAACATGGCTGGAAAATGATCAGTTATTTTTATGAATCTGGTTAACATTAAAAATTTATTATTTTATTTTAAGTATAGAGAAGTATTAAAGATCATATTTTTAACCAAAAAAAAGCCTGCAGTAGGAAATTATTTCTCAACAGTAATGACTGGAAATTCTCAGGTTCAGAGTTTACCAGATATCAAGTATAATACCCACAAGACACTTCCTGTATTTACCCATGGCAGATGTTTGGAGATTGTTGACCAGTTGTGTATTACAACATACATTTTAAGGTTAAAAAAAGAGATGTAGTTTTATGCAAAAAGAAAACTCCAAAACATTGCACAAGTTTTTCTTTACAGCCAGCAGGGTTAGGATGAGATCAGGATTACACCAGAGAAGTTGCACTGTGTTTCAGAGGTAAATTAACTTAACTAGGAGCAGGATTATGAGGAGGATTTTTCAGGTTGAAACCTTCAACTAGTATCAAGTGGAGAGACATGGGCACCAGGACATGAGACAGGACGAGGGGTGTACTGGTAGGCAGGATCCACTTTTTACCAAGGCCTTACCTACCACTTTTACAAGGCCTGTAGTGATAGGACAAGGGACAATGGTTTCAAACTGAAAAAGGTTAGATTTAGATTTGATGTAAGGAAGCAGTTTTTTACAATGAAGGTAGTGAGACACAGGAACAAGTTGCCCAGAGAAGCAATGCCCCATCTTTGGAAGTGTTCAAGGTCAGGCTGGACGGGGCTTTGAGCAACCTGATCTAGTGAAAGATATCCCTGCTTATTGCAGGGGGGTTGGATTAGATGACCTTTAAAAGGTCCCCTCCAACCCAAATGATTCTATGATTCTATGATATTAGCAACAACAGAAACATAGTGCTGAAGGGTCCTCAGAAAGTCGTATGGAGTCTCCCTGCCTCAAGGCAGCTCCACTATACCTACTAAATTTCGATTTATGGATGATATGTACATAGCTTGTTCTTAAAGACCCCAGTGACAGACCCTGACCATACCATGGCAATCTTTTTTCCAGTACCTCTTCCGTTGCAAAATGTTTGTCCTAATGTTTAACCTAAAATATCCTGGTTGCAATTTCTGCCCCTGGTGGACATAAAAAACAGGTTATTCCCACCTCATCAGTAACTTCTCACATATTTGTGGACTGTTGTCATTGTCCTACTCATCTTATTCTTCACTAATTAACCAATCTGAAATAATTCACTATTTCCTCTAGGCCCTTTGACATTCTGGTTCCTCTCCAGGTGGTCCACATCCTTCTTCACGTGCAACGTCCAAAACTAGCTTTACAACTGCTAAGCAAAGCAGAATTCTTTGCCAAGTCTTGCAAATTCTAATCTTCATAATACATCCCAGCAGGACGCTTATCTTTTTTTGCAATAACAAGCCATGGTTGACTCACACCCAGTCTGTGACCCACTCAGAGCCCGAGTTACTATTGTACAGAACTGCTACCTAACCAGTTTTCCCTACCAGTTTATTATTCCTGCCTAGGTCTGCAGTTGTTTTGGTTGAGTAGCTTCCCATTTTGTTCATATTTCTGATTGAAAACCATTTTTTATTCTGTCCCTGCCCTCCAGCATACATACTCCTTCCCAAATTTTATAAGCATTTGTCCAGGTCACCAGATTCTGGATCTGTGCAATCCAACTTCATACACAATTCCATTTTGATAGAGTACCACCCTGTTACTCTGGTTTTCCAACAAGCTTTGCACACGCCTAGCTGCAGATCAATGTAGAACATGCTTCATTAATTTGCTTATGGGAATCACATAAAAAATTACCTGAATCTCAAGACATGTTGCATATATAGCTTTCTCTATACATAAGATATGTCATGCTGTCATAAAGGCAATCAGATTTTTGAGACGTGATTTCTTGTTGATGGTTACTGTCCTTATGTTATTTTTCAGGGATGTACAAATATATTTTTCACTGTTTTTCTAGGAATTGAAATTAATTTGCTTAGTCATTTCATACCTTCTCTTTTTTCTCCTCCGTTCTCTCCACCATGCTTGTCACTTTACAGCCTCCCTCTATCCTACCTAACATCCATAACTTCTCAAAGACATTGACTATTGACACTGAGATTCTGTTAGCAAGATCTTTAAATACGCTAGAACGAAGTTAAAGAGACCTGAGGTCGATTTGAAAATACCCAACTTAAATATTCCACCCTTTACTTAACTGAGGCTAATGCATTAGTTTCCTTATTTTACTGATCTTTTTTAGTGAAGTCTAGTCTGCCTTCCTGACACCTTTTAGTTTTCTCACTTTAAAGTCAGAGAACTCTTTCTACCTCATACAATTAGTGGGCTTTTAGAGTGATGTGGGATTATTTTGTTTGCTAGTTGCATTTCATTTCACGCTTGTATCTTTCTGATTTTGTTCCTACATGGTTCTGTTATACTTTTATTCTCAGCCTTAACAGTCTAATCTGACTTCTTCCCTATATGTGTTTCTTCAGTTTGAGTGATTTAGCCAGGCTGGTTTCCTGATTACAGTTGCTCACTTTGCTTCACAATGAAAACCTGTAGATGTGTTCTTAGTATTAGCAACTCCTGTGAATTCACTCTTTCTTTTCTGTTTACTCGTTATACAAGTTTCCCAGGGGACCCCTGCTTTCCTCTTCTCCAAGTTCATCGAAGGCTGCCTTCGTGACTTTCATGGGGTTCATGTTGATCCTACTCCTCATTCTGGTCCTGCAGATGAGCGACTCACTGCAAGTTTACCTTGACCTTTTCAGCTGGTTGCTTCTTCTTACTGGTTGTAATCAAAACTAGAATAGCCTCATTGCTCTGTGTGGACTTCTCCAGAAAGCCTGGAAGGCTCACCTGCCTCCAGCTTGTGTGTTCATGTAGGTATTCACATTCACAGCTGAGGAAGAGAAAACAGCAGGTTGTGGCACAGGGACGCTGCTTAGATTACACAGCCTGACTCATGGAGCTGTATGCCGCATTGGTATGGGTTCTCACAGCTAGTGCCTATGACCCAGGCAGACACAGTCACGGTACCCTTGATGGGAGCACCCTTCCACCCACCTGAAAACATGAGACCTTGTCTCTCCCCAGCCACTCCTGTATCCAGGAGGGATTTTCAGGTTAATCACATGTGAGTCATGTACTCTGGAATAGCCAAGTATGACAAGATGGAAGTTCTGGCTAGCAACACATGTCTGTCATGGCCTCAGCTGTTGCCAATACCAGGCACCTCTCTTTGCAGTTCACTTGCTTCTTGGAGCACTTAAACTTCTCCTGGCCTCCTCGTAGCTGGCTCTTGCACATAGTTACCCAACTTCCTACCGCAACTGCTGTGGGCACGGTTTCAAAATGGTGCTATAGGCGCTCTGGGGCTCTGAATGCAAACCCACTCTGAGATGTTGTAAACAGCAACTCAGTCAGGACTGCTATTTACTTTACTTACATGACATGACCCTAGTGAAGTAACCAGCAAAACTTCCACTGCACCTCTTTTGCTCAAGTGCCAGGCTCAAAGAGACTCTTGTTTGCCCTGCCATTTACTCCAAGACTGTCCCCTCACAGTCATGGCCACAATGTCACCGGTTTCCCAGTCCACAGAAAACCTGCTCCCAGAGCAGGATCAGACATGAGTCTTGAAAGAGGCACAAGAAATCTGGCCCTCCTGCACAGCAAGAACGTGAAAGCACAAGAAGCTGAGATAGTTTCCCTATGCAGGGCCGGCATCAGGTGCAAGGACCATAGCAAAGCACTAGCCTTGCTTCAAGGAAGGTCTCCCGTGTCACTAACATCCTTCACAGCTTCCAGGAGTTTGGATGTCTGTAGAAATAGCATCCCTATGCTCACCAGAGACAGAAATGTGTTGATTGGAAGATGTTGGCAAAATTAATGTGAAGGAGGACCTACAAGTAGTTGAACACTTTCTGGTCAGCCTGTACTGATTTTAAACTCTTTTCCCACACCCACACCCAGATATGTCTAGGAAACAGGATAACATGGAGCAGTCACACTGGGAACATAACAAGCATGCTGCCATTGGTCTCAAACCGCCACTCCAGTCTGCAGGGTAGCACTGTCACAGAGACTACAAAGCAGTGAGATAGGCAAAAAGTTGAACAAGCTGCCTGTGGGCTGCAATGCCCCTGTGGACCACTGGGGCCCACAAGTGCCCAGTAATGTGAACCTCCAGACGCTACCAAAGACTGACATGGTTATGACTTTTCCTTTCTTTACAGACTTATCCAAGGCTGAAACATCCAGCTGCCAGACTGCTATAATACTGAGGTCCCGAACCAGGCAGCAGAAGCTCACCTGATGTCAGGATTCCTCCCCCACCTCAGCAACACCAAGAACTCTTCCCAGAGAAACACAGACAACAGGACTCTGGGCAGACTTCCTCATTTACATATGCTGAAAGCTGTGTATATCTCCAGTCCTCCAGCCCTACTGGGGCATCCACCCAGGCTTACCTAGCTCCAACACCTGCAGCTTCAGTCCCCGAGGCTGCTGACAAACATTAGGCTTCTCCCCTGAAGAAGCATAGCAGATAAGCTAAGTCCTCCAGTGACAGCAAGGCATGGATAGGAGCTCCCAGGGACACCCTATGACGCCTTCAAGGTCCTCTCGGCATCACAAGCAGAGACCAATCTGTTTTATTCTGCTTTTTCTTTGTTACTCTGAGTCCCCACAAAATGTCAAAATAAGGTTGCTCTCCTTTTCAGCCTGGGCTACCTGGGATGCAAGGCTCACATTTTCAGCTGGAAGTTACACCTGAACTAAAGGATGGAGAACGTGGAGCACACACTCAGAGGAAGAGGATCTGTGGGAGCAAGAAACAAAGGACCTGCAGAGGCTGTACAGTAGTCAACTACATGCTTGCTGAAACGCAAGGATGCAACTAGTGAGTCCCTTTGCTCGTGAGCTGGGGTGCCAGAATAGGCACAGTATATGATGTTACTTCCATCGAGCTGCCATTTTTTGCATTCGTATAAATAACAAGCATAAACAACCTTTTCCCCTCAGTCTGTACATACTTGGCCAGGTCAACCTGCTCTGTTATTTGCTCAGACTGATTTTAGCAAGCTATTCGTGATGCACTTTGGAGAAATAGCTAACTGGGTCATTATAAAAAATGTGGGTGATAAACACTATTGCTTTCTTTTCGTGCTTTATTAAGTCACAAGCTCCAGCTGACAAGTAGCTACCTGTGTTGGATCAAACGCAGGATCACAAGCATAGTACATATAATATAGAAATTCTGTGTAGTACAACCCCAAATATTAAACAGGTCAGAACAATTACCGTTACTGTGATCTGGCCTCTAACACAGACAGTCTCAAAGTTATTATGTGAAATCCAGAGTAAGCAAGATTGCTTCGACACTAAAACTTCCGTAATATCACCTGGAGTCTTCCTCTAGCATGGAGATTGATATTTTTTTTATGTCAGTCCAGGACAAGGGGAATTTGTGAGGTCAGCTCAATTGCTTTTCTTCTGCTAGCAAGGGGAACTTGCTTTTTTTCTGATGCTGGCAGGAAAAGATGTTTGCCCTGAAAAAAAGTACAGCAAAGGAAGCTGTAGGGATAACAACAAAGCGAGCAGGCATCTGCTGTTCTTTATTTTTTTAATTTTATTTTTTTCACTGTGAGAAAGTGTTTCCATTTTAACCTTATCTATGTTAGAAAAATGGATCTGAAAATAAAATTCTGGTTTATAATAGCAATATTGGGTAACATACCTGTTATTAAAGAGAATGACATCAAACTAATTCAATAAAGAGGGCCAGATATAAGTCCCACTAAAAATCAACATAGAGAAGTGAGAGATTAAACAGTGGCAGGGACCATTCCCTTCGAGTCAGAGACAGTTTCAGTGTCCAGAAATTTCTCTGAAATGCAGAAATGGAAAAACTCATCTGAACTGTTTGCTTCTCATTATGATACAGCTGTCCTTCATTCATTTACACAGCAACATCAGCCAATGATGCATGATCCTCTTTCTTCTATCAGCATTATTGCAGTCATTTCTTCATGCAGAGGAATACAGCTGATTTATCCACATAATCAAATCAGCTCTAAAGAAACTGAGTCATTTCTCAGTAAGAGAAAGAAAGGCTGCTAAGTGGGTGTGGGCTACTTGTACATTTACATTCTTAAACAAGTGTAACCAATTAGTGCTTGTGTGAGCACCACAATTAAAATTGCAGAGATAATTGTGTCTGAACACTTGCATGTTCCATGAGTAGGGTGTAAAGCTTGTTTATGAAGTTTTAAACTTACTAATCCATTGAAATTAAGAAGAAAAAAGTCATAGCATTTGCAGCTATTGTTTCAGGCTGTTTGCAAATTCTAGAAAGCATCATTGCAAACATTTCCCAGTGATCATATACTTGTGCACTCATTGATACCCACATTTTTCGTAAATTAAATCTTTCAGAGCAATAATAAAAAATAAATACACTCTCCAGAGAAAAATGTCAGCTTCACAAACCATCGTGACACAGCCAAGCAAACTTTAGGTGGGATTGTGTAATCTCAACAATCACTGTTGTTAAAATTGCAGAATGGTTTTAGCTCAGACTAATTTCAGCTATCACCAAATTAACCTTATGCCTTTTATCAAAGGCTTTCAGAAACCAAAATAAACAGTAATCAGTCTTCCATACGTTTTTCTAAAGTGTTTTAAGCTCCGTGGCAAAATCCAGAAGAAATGCAAGACTTAAAAACATCTTGCCACTCCTTCCACTGGCTGCACCTTGCTGCTTTATTTCAGTTAAGGTTTGTTGACTGTTCAATACGAACGCCGGTCTTACGCAGCTGAAAAATAACGCAACCTCTATCGTGAGGCTAAACGCTGTCTAAAACAAGCATACGCCTCTCCTCTGGCATTCTCCTCCCCACAGGCATGGCCGCACTTAAGTCTTTCAAAACACTTGAAAATGAAAATCACAACAGGCATTCTACTGGTAATCATCTTAGGGACAGATAATACTTGTTACATCCAAAGCTCCTCATTCGCTGCTTAGATGTAAACACAAACATGAACTACCAACCTGAACACCTAGTGCTGACTACCGCTGCTGCGGGCCCCGCCAAGCAAGCTGTGGCCAGTGATCCCTGGGGGAGGGTGGGGG
>JAVJGI010000050.1:100688150-100719014 GCA_035590275.1 Ibycter americanus
GTGCGCCCCTCGGGTGTGGGGCAGGCGGCGGGGCTGGCCGCCCCCTCTGACGCCCTTCCTCAGCCTAACGCTTGACACTGGCAGGAGACGAGAGCACACCTTTAAATTACAAACACAGGCGCTGTTGCTCAAACTTCTCCCTTTCCTGGTACCGCATGCCTACCTCATCTCCAGCTATCGCTGCGAACCGTTGCTTTCCTTTCAGTATCGCAAGGCATTGCTGGAATAACTCCTCTAGAATAAATTATTCTGCCGCTGTTCTTAGGATACATCCCTAATATTTGTTTGTAGCTACTTACGCCCTCAATATGTGAGTTCATTATAGCTATTAATCACTCTTCTGCCTGAAATTACTTAGTTCCGCACGGTATCTTTTGTCTCTGTACGTTCAAATGGTTCCATAATAATCGGGCTGTTAATCAGTGGTATGCTGTTCTTCCATTCACATATTCTTTACTCCTGTATGCCTTCTCACACCTTGTCTTTCAGTGTATGTTTTATTTCTCGTTGTACACTTCAGCTTCCGGTACAGACTTGTTCTTACACTCTTCCATTGCCACCAAATATATTGTCTGTCCCCCTTTATCACACTATAGAACAATACAATCATCCTATCTCTGAGTCTCTTCACCAGACATAGTTAATATGTCTGCTGGTCACTTATCTCCCAGTTCGTTCCATCATATTTTATGGTTCTAGACCAAAAAATACTCTATCAGAAGATGTCTAGCAGTGCTCTAGTCACACATGTGCTTTATCCCCTCCATCAAATGTGTAAATGTGCTTTGTGTGCACTGTTTACATGAATTTTTCCTATTTCCATCCTTTAAATACCAGGTGGTATATCTCATTGCTGATTATCTGGCCCTCAAAAGCTCTTTCCTTGCCTTTCTTCACCTCCCATCTCTCATAATTAAGTCTTGTGTTATTTTGTGAAATACCACTTAAAATTCTTCAGGTACTTGCATGAAAATCATGCTGCGCATTCATGACTTCGTATCAAGGATGTTACTATTCACGTGTTTTCATGTTATGTCTGTTCGGTTGTCTTTCAAAACTACCTGCGTTCTCAGTCTTCTTCTCTCTTTAGTCCCTTTCCCAGCTTCTGGCTTTGGTATTTCATCTTACATATTTTGCTGCCAGCTCAATCTGACCAGAACCGGACTGTCCATCTTTTCCAAACTCCTTGTTATGCCTTTATCACTATATATGCGCAGCATTCTCTTTGCAAGTATAAACTTCAAAGGCTTCCTTTTCAAAGCACTATGCAGTTCCATCTGCACTGTAGCTGTGCTCTCCTCCTTTCCTCAAACTTAAAATAGCTTTTCAAAATAACCTTCACCCCGCCTTCTGCAATGTTACCCGTTTGAAACTACAGCCCCCTTCTTGGTTCTGTGTTCTTTCTGACCCGTTCACATTCATAACGTACATGTCATTTGTAAAGCCTCTTGTTGATGGTTTACAGGTTTTCTAAGTAAGAGTCTTAAAATAGCTCTGCCTCAACCCGTTTTGTTTGTATGTTCATTCAGCGCATTAGCCTGAACTGTATTAGCTGTCCGGTTTGATGACACAGAGTACTGAGTGCTGCTGATGTGGTGCCAAGCGCCCTCAACTTCAGTAGCCTGTCAGGCTTGCAGTATTGTAACACTAGATGATCTGGACATAGGGTTTGGAATCGTAGGCTAAATTTTCAGAAGGGTTATGGCAAGCTCTCACCACGTTTACTCAGCTGGATAGCTTTTAAAGGGGGTTGATTTTCAGGATGTTGTCAGTGTCACCCTTCTGAACAGTTAGGCCTTTTGATGTGAAAGAGTAAGCCCTCCAATTCCCTAAACACTTCTCAGAACAAAATCTCATCCTTCTTTTCAATGAATAAGAAAGTGCATTAGCTTTGATGAAATGTTAGCGCTCCAAGTTGTTAGTGCTTTTATTGGTCAGTTTCTAACAATAGCAAAATTAGCATTTCTTCATCTTTTGCAGTTGAGCAAAGCTCAGTACCCAGAGGAAGTTTATAAACAAGTGAAATGTGTTAAATATTTTTTGAATTAAAATTCCGTGGCAGTGAGAGGAAGAGTTACAATATACCATCAAAACCCTAGATTAAATTGTTGGTGCCACATGTATATGAAAAATAAATATGAAGTTTACTTTATCTGCTTTGAAGAAAAGAGTGTGACTTAACTTGTTATGCAACACATTCGGTTTCTTGCAATCTGGTAACTGTGTAAAGCATTGTGAAAACAATAGCAGTGGCTCAGTTACTTTCTAGAAGATCTCAGCTGAAAGATGCTCATGACATTGTCCTAACTTTGAATGAGAAGATGAACCAAAACAAATGTTTTAGCATACATCATGGAAGTGATTGCTTGGTTAACATGTCACCTGCTAATGATTTCCAAACCTCTTCATAGCCTTGGACCTTCTCTGGCTAAGTTTTAGATGTAAACTTCTGCCTGTGAGGTAAGCAGCCTAGCATAAACATTTTGAATTCACTTGTTACTGAATTTACTTACTCTCACTCTGGATTCAGCATGACTGCTTATGGCTTGTAATATAAGTAGAAATAGCAGCTACTAAATGTGTGTGTGTGTGTGTGTGTATATATATATATATATACATAAATCTCCAAAACAGAATGCTGAGATTTTTCTCCCTCTGAGATAAGTGGAATAGCTTTCTTTAAAACAAATTTTTAGGGGATCTGCACTTACAAACCTGCATCAGATTGCTGGGAACTGGCCTGTAGTCTCAAAAAATAGTGGCTTGGAGTAATAGGTGAAAACATTCACTGCAACACCAGTAATCATTATTTTTGTGTTATTCTTCAAGCTAGTTTGTATTACAGAATTCTTTATACAATTTTGAAGTGAGCTGTTTGATTAATAAAGAGGAATAGTTTATCAGGCTTAATAGAGCCTATTTCTGCCTCTTAGTAGGACAGTTCACAGAGGTATCATAATAGTATGTTAAAGCATGTTACTGCAAGATGAAGGAACACTCTCAACTCAGAATTTTTGCTTGATTTTTTGCTCATTATGTCCTCTGGGTTTTAAAGCAAACTGAGTGGGTAGACTGCTGAAAGCAGGGCCCTGCTTTTCTTTGTGAGACTGGTGCTAAGAGCCTTTTCTATAGTGCAGGTGACTGACAGCAGGTCTGGTACCTACAACTTGCGTTTTTAAAAAGTGAGTGAGACATGAATGCGTTGTGGTAAGCACATGTGGGTAAAGGTTAAAGGATGTTTCATTCCTCTTTTCTGATTTTGTCTTTTTTGATGGCAGGGTTGTGTCAGTCATAGCTTCAGTGCTTAATGCCTTTTGTGTTACATCTGTCTGCTCATCTGAAAGCGTATGTATGAGCAGGTTTTCAGGCATTTATAGGATTTCTTCTCACAGTTTTCCTGTCCTTGTATGAATTTGGGAAGGGAAGGTCTGCGTTCATCAGGAAGATCCCCCAACACAGGCTCAAGGGAGAGACGGAAAGATGGCAAAAGATGATAGGGACTATCTTCTCATACCAGTGGCAGAAAGATTGCCCTGTCCCTGCACAAGGAAGAATCTCATCTAAATGCCCCCGAGAGGCTTGGTTAAACACTGATGGGGATAGAACAGTAATGTTCAGCTTTTCCCGGCTGGCAACCGTAGGCAGACATTGTGGAAAAAAGTTTAAAAAAATTAAATTGCAGTGCCTATCTTGAAGTAGATGATCTGTTCAGCTCTTTTTACTTGGTTTTGGCTCCTCTTTGAATTTTTTTTTTCATTTGCTTCACCCATTTCACACTGGTCCTCCATGGTTATACCTGATGAACTTGCCTTTGTGAAGGGGATTTTTAGATCTCAGTTAGACCCATTTATACATTTACTTACCACCTTTCAAGTTCCCTCAGCTTAGCTGGAAATTAGATGACAGGGCTGATGGCAAGAAGTTGCCGAAGGACCACAGCCTTGGTCAAGATCTGTTCATGGGGCAACAGTGAGGCCTCTGGCCTTCATTTCACATTTTAAAAATAAAACAAGTAAAATTGGGGAATCTCATCCATTTAATTTACAATTCAGCATATATGTTTATGATTTTTCAGAAAATTCTTTAGTTTGTCATAGTTCTTTATGGTTTTTAAGGGACGCTGCCTTAAGAAACATCATCTAGAGGTCTGAATGCCACAGGCTGGACACATCTAGGTTGAAAGGTTTTCTCCTCCAGTCTTTCTGAAACTTGTTCTTACATTAGACGCAGGAGGAAAGGCCACACCAATGTGCTCCAGTAAGCTGTGGAAGGTCTCCCCCTGTCTTCGAGCAGCGGGGCATCCTCTCAGTTGCTCCTTTCCAGTGGCCCTGGTTGCCACCTTTGAGGCAGCATTCAAGTGCGTGGTTTCCACTGCCACCGCTGGGCATGCAGGCACGCATCGTGTATGCAGTAGACAGGCATAAATTTTTACAGATGCTGTCACTAGAAAACAGACACTTTCAGTGTCTGGCTGAAGGTTTCCAGTGCCTCCCATAGAACATCCCGCTCTCCTTCAGTGGTTACCTGGCCAAGTCATCTGCTGTGACAGAAATCCCCCATAAAACAAAAATCTGACTAGATTTATCGGACATCTGGCTCAAGTCTGTAAAGAAAAATATGAGAATCAGAGGGAGGAAGATAGTAGCTACATAGTAGCTTTTAATTTATATTTAGGATGCTACTGGTGGGGAGTAAGGGAGGTTAAAGAGGCATTATTAGAAAGTCTGTTACTAATTGTGTGGGTCAAGTGGAAACTTTCAGAGTATCAAGCAAAGACTCTACTACAAGAATTGTCAAAGTAGGATTAGGGTACCTGTGAGTGAGGGGGGTTGTAGCCCCAGTGGAAATTAAAGCAGAGTCGTAAATCCAACGGGGCAGCTAGCTGTGGGGTTGCCGTAGCGCTGGTGACTATGGGTCACTGGAGAACACAAACTTCAGCCAGTATTGCATGCATTTGCGTATGTTAGAAGGTTTTTTAGATCCTGCTAGGGGGCTGGTAGGCCCAGTTAGAGATTTACACCTCCAAAAGCGACACTGTCTGTGCCAGGAGGATCTCTTGAGTTTTCTGAACTTTTATGGGAGAATCTGAACAACTTTCCCAGCTGATAAATTGTTAAAGCATCTTTTCTCTTCCCTCTTATGTAGTGGCTTATTAAGATTGCTTGTTGAGGAAATTTGATTCTCATGTTTCATAACTTTTGAGTATTTACTTGCAATTCTGACATTCTTTCAGGGTAGGTTTTTGTACATGATTTGTATTGACAGCCAGAGAGAAGAGGTCGTGGGAGGAAAGGTGAGCGTCTGCATTTGCATTGGCTCTGAAAGATCCAAATGAGAAGCAGAACAACAGGAGAGAGGTCAGTGGAGAAGGGAAGTGAAGCTGTAAGGGAATAAGGTCAGTCTGGAATAAGGTTAAGAGGGTAAAAGAGGAGGATTTTTAAGTGGCACCAAGAAAACATGGTGAGGAATGGCAGAGAAGGAAGGTGCTCTGAAGGAGTTGTAATAGAAAACTCAGGATCATAGGAGACTGCAGAAAGGAGGGGAAGATAAAGGTGTAAAAATGCATTCTGTAACAAAAGATGCAAGAGCACCTATTGCCATTGAGTAAGTCCACTCATATATTGAAGTGAGGAAGAGAAGGGTATTGCAATGAAGAAAAAAAAGAAATGGGGTGGGTTAGTGCTAGCAGATTATTGTAGAATTTTTTTTCTTGATTGCATTTAGTAAGTGTCATACCGACACTATAAGCTTATTAATTTTATCGTACCTTTGCATAAGGGGACATTGATGCAATGGCTTTTCAGACCCATTTAACTTTTTACATATTTTTAAGACTGCTTATACTTCCTTGACATCTAAAGCATTTGTAGCGTAGACATGTACACAAAACAATCTGTTATGAAAAGGGCTGTGCACTTCTTAGGTTTTTCCAGAAGTGGAAATGAGGCTAGGTAGCCCAAAATGTTGAATAGCAGTTCTTGAAGTTTGACATAGGTAACTGTTAGCACTGTAGGTGGCTATGATAAAGGAAGACAACATAGAAGCTGTTCTGATGATCTGCAGGGAAACAACCCGTGTTCAGTTTGTATTCACACCAAGTACAAGTGCTTGGAGCTATTGGAAATAACCATGTGCTTTAGGCAGTCTTTTATCGGTGTTCTTATATGGCACCTTATGGTAAAATGAAAACATCAATCTCCTATTTAAGGTGTGATCTAAATTGTGCATAATACACTATGGAATATAAATGAAAGATAAGTGGGGTAGAGCGTGGGTGGGCAGTGGTGCAGATTGATGAGAGGTGCCTGTTACATGTGTGTTTTGTTCTTGTCCTGTTTGATGGAACTCAGGGACAGTCTGGAGTGCAGGCCTCTGGCATGGTACGTATGAGAAGGCTGACAAAAAGATTTAAACAAGGTTGAGGTTATGCAATATCTGAAGAGCAGCAGGAGGACGTCAGTAGGTGAGTGAATAAAATGGAAGTAGTAGAAAGTTACGTGATGTCTGAAGGGTACCAAGAGGAAATTTTCATTTTCTTTATTTTAACTATGTTTTTCCTCACAGTTTCTTAATGCAATGTGCAACATGTTGTTTGTAAAAACACTTAACAGCTGTGGCAATGCCAAGTTCTATCAGACATGGGTTTACTGTGGAGGAGGCAGAGGGATGTAGGTCCTCAGTGGTACCTAACCTGGGTGTTACGCACTTCATCTCTGTCACAAGGTTAAGTAGTTTTAGTGGGACTGTGCAGCTCCCCCCTTTCCTCTCTTCTGCACCTGCATCTTTATCTCTGTATTCTTCCATACCTCGTCTGTAGTTGCTAATATGATTTTTCTCTAGGTTGTGTTTTAATTTCTCTTTTAAATCAAAACATAAAATAATGGGTCCTTAGAAGAGATGGAAGCAGCTAACCAAGGGTTTGCTTAGCTGGTGACTATTAGCAGTCAGTGGACCATAAAGTTTTTAAGGCGAAGTGCCTGCATGTTAGAGGGTGTGTTGTAAGTTAGGGAGGAACAGTGTTCCTGAAAGCTTGTTAGAGTTAATTAGTTCTCTGCTCTGTAGTGTATTTGTTGCCAGGCTTTAACCTGACTGTGGAGAAGACTGTGATGTTTTGAAGGATGGTAGTACACTGCCCTTATTTGTAGATTTAGGATCTATATAGCAGTGAACAGTAATAGGAATAAGTAATAGCTGTATGACCACACACATGGTTTCTTCATTATTGCACATACGCTTAATGGTTTCTTGCATTGGGTGCTAACACAGCTACTTTTTAAGCAGCATGAGCGTTACAGGTTGCAGGCTTAGGTGGCAGTCCATGGATAAACTTCATTCTTGTGGGACATACTGAAAAAGCACATGCCCTGAAACTGACAGCTTTCGGTATAACTAGAAAGAAGATGGAAGAAATGACAAAAACATATAAGAAGGATGCATATGGATAAAAAAAAATGGCAGGCAATACTGGGAGACAGAGGAGGAAATGGGAAAGGTGCGGCAGTCATGCAAGGTATACAGCGAGGTGTACCTTTGGCTGAGGTTCAGCATGGGAGGGAACAAAATTATATTTCCTCTCCACTGGCTGGATGCTCATGTTACTCAATTTAAATAACACTTCAAGAAATAAATTTAAATAAACTTCACTATCACTAAAATAGCCAGAAAATGCTTGTTGGTTATGGATTCGCATTAATTATTTACATTTTCAGGTTAATTTTGATAAGTGGTAGTCCTGTGTAGCACGGTTAATATAAATACAATAATAAAATTTGCCTCTGAATTTTTACATCAATTCTGATGTTGAATGTTCTGAATACAGAGTTCAAGATGCAGTAAGTACATGAGGAATGCATTGTTTTTTACCTCTGACCTAGTGTAGCAATATTCTGCAATAGCCTGTCATGGGCTTTTTGTTGGAATGGGGCTGATGTACATTTCACTTCCTAGAAATATTATGCAGAGGTTTTCAAAACATTCTATTTTAGTGTTACTGAAGTATCCAAGAATTTCACAACATCTAATTGCATGGAACATCTTGGCTCAAAACTCATCTAAACAGAACTTTACAGGCAGGGTTATAATGTCACCTGGCGGGGGGAATTGTTTTCCTTTTTAACCCATTCACAGCAATTCCATATGGGATTTTTTGGTCACCTCATGAAAATAGCAAACAAACATTTGTTAAAGTATTGAAGTTTTTTGCTCCCATACTGTATTCCTCATTCTTGCTTCTGGGTCTTGCCTCTTTGGTATGCTAATCAAAGTATTTTCCCTGAGGATTACAGCATTTTTTGTCTTCTCATGCAATGATTATGAAATGGAACATGGGATATTTTTCTTCTGATGTTTGTCTGCAGCTGCCAGAGCTTAGTTTTTGTCCTAGGAACATCACATTCAAATTGTTGTTGTGGTTACTACATCTGACTTCTACTGTACGTGCTCTGCCCCTGGATATACAGCCTTTGCAATAACAGTTACTGTACACAGCTTGTGAATGCTTGAACAATTCTGACTGTATTCATTAGTCTCAGAATACTGAAGCACTAAAGAACATGCTGCACTTTTGGGACAGGGAGGAAGGACAACAAGAACTCCCAAAATTGGTTATGCTCTTAAAGTTCTCATTAAACCATATCCTGAGTCGGGTTCCTGAGACATCCCTGCCCAGTTAAATCAGACTGGCTGAGGTCATGATTACGTGTTACTGTCTGTCATTGGCAGTTCTGACTTGCAAGCTTGCTGTCCTCCACCTTGCCTTGCTGGTCTTTTTTTCTGCCTTGTTAGCCCACAGATTGGCTGGTTAACTGTTTGGCTTCTCTGTAGCTGGGTCTCCATAATTACCTAGTTTAAAATACAATTTCTTTTAAAGTTGAATTAATTCACAAATCTGATAGAGAGAGCAGTCACAAAATAGTAGAATTGGCAAGATGGAGGGAATAGTAAGCTTTTAGATCTGATCTGGTCCGCTGAAAGTGAGGATGGCCTGGGATTCAGGCATTACATCCCCCAGTTTACCGCATACTGACACCATCAGGAGTAAAAATGCAGAAGTAGGGTGCTTCTCAGAGTCGGACTAACACACAGACTCCTCTGCATGTTTTATCTTTCTTATTTTAAAAATTGGCTTTCCTTGACTTGACAGACTTAACACTGAATATTAACAGCAGTCAACTACTTCTGTCAAAGTTTAAGTCTAATATATGTTAATTTGTTGCATCTTGTTCTAATTTTCATGCAGAACATGTTGCTTTCATACGATAAACGTATTTTTCCAATTTCCTAAACTTTCCAAATTTAATTAGGAAATTTGAGTCCTTTTTCATGCTAATCAGTAATGCATTCTGTCATTTTCAAATAAATACGCTTTGCTTTATAGTTTTTATTTCATTTAATAATTAATAAAGTCTCACGGTTATATTCTTATGTATTCTTTGAACAGAGGGAGCATTTTAAGAATTGCTCTTTAAGAATGTATTTTAGTTACTTCTTTACATTAAAACTTTCTGCACCTCAACTTTCACTCTCATAGCAAGATTTCTGCTTTAAACTAGTACCAACCCTGAATGTGTAATTTTCTTGCATTTTAAATGATTACAGTTGCTGAAATGCCAGAAAGACTACTGGCTTCTCTGAAACTGTATAGGAGAAATTGAACCTGTTCATAAAATCAAATCCACAATGATTAAGTGATATCCTAATTTTAGTGGTACTACCTTATGCATTTTAGATTTCTTATCACTGTTAGTCATTTAACATTGTGTTACCAAACAGAAAAATGTAATTGGATTTGATTCAGAGATACGCAGTTCCAATATATAAAATTTTTTAAACTTAGTACTGAGTTGAAAATAGTTGCCACCTCTGTATCTCCTCATTTGCTTTTCAATTTACTGGAGTTTTAGAAACATGTTTTCTTGTTCTTTCACACACTAGTTTGAAATAGGTTTACTGCGTTTTTTTCCAAAGTATTTTTTCCCCCAGTGATTTGTTAAACAATCTAAATTCAAAAGAAATTCTCCTGGGAGTAAATAGAGAACAAGATAGAACTTGGTTATCATGAATGCTGGAAAGAAAAATATTTTTCTTTACTGAAATAGTAGTTTTTTTGTAACGGTAGTGTTGCTGGTACATGTTAATAAAGAAGCATTAATTCTTGCCGTAATCAAGTCATGTAAACAGCACTTAGTATTCTGGTGTTGCAGGCCATTAAATTAATGAAATTGGAAAAGTTTCTTATAACTTAACTCTACCTTGGACATAAATTAGCCAGATGTAAGCCTGCTACTTTCCTCTGACATTTTGACACACAAAGTCCTGTTTGATTGTGTCAGCCGTGACTGTTTCTTTTGCTTTGTATTGTTTCAAGTTATTACCTGTAAACTTGAAATTTAGTAACCAGAAATATAATATGCTCTGAAAACTTGGTGGTGTTGACAGTGGAAGAAGCCACATCTTACCTCTTAGGCTTTGTGTAGACTACTGCTGATGCTGAGAAAAATGCAGAATACGTTCAGTAAACAGACTTATTTCTACTGTTCCTCTTAAGGAAAAAAAGAAAAAAAATTATAATGACAAGGGTAAAAAAGTGTCCCTAGTTATTTCACTTCAGCATCCGCCCATCCATCCAAAATCCTATGTTAACTATAGAGTGTTCTTAGAGCATTATAGTAAAACAGTTTTAACATTGGCACTATGCCCTTAATTTAATATGTTGACTTCTTGCCCTATTTTGAATGCCTGATGCTCCTTTTCACTCCTGCTGTTTTGCCCATTCTTAATATTTCTATAACAATTGCAAGGGCTGAGCAAGTTGCTTTTTCCTGTGGATGGTTGCTCCATTCTTTTAATTATTGATCTCTTTTGAGGGTTCCTTACAGATTAATGATAATATTTACATTATTTAGGGTTTGTTTTGATAAAATGCTGAGCATTATAATCTCAATTGAGCAGAACAATTATATGACTCATTTCATTGAAGTGCAATGCTGAAATGTTTTTATGTGGTAGGGTTATGTGAGACCTTAGAATAGTAAGCCTTATGATGTTTGTCATATTGAGATTTCAACACATTGGCAGTTCTGAATTTCTTTGTTAGCACAGTACTTCAAAGATGCAGAAACAAGAGCAGATAGTGTGAGCTGTCTTTCCATTACTCACCCTTGTTTTCCTGTTATGGGCAGGATTCTCTGAATGTGGGGCTAGCTTGAACTGATGGATGTTCATAACTGCCATGCCAGCTGGATGGCCCTGAAAATCACACCACTGTTCCCCTCTGTGCTGGGCAGAAACACTACAACAAATTTTCTGCATTAATTTGGTTTTGTTTCCTTCCTTATAAATAGCTGGAATTAATTCCGAGAGTCGAGAGAGGAGAAGGTTAGGGTTTTTGAAAGATCAGCTTGATTCTAATAAGATTTAAGAGTAAAGGGTAAAGCTTGAAATGGTTTACCAATGAGCTCACTCAGTGTTTCAGCTTTTTAAGTTTTTGAGCTTGTTCCCTAGCTAAAACCTTGGTAGTCTGCAACACTGTCTGCAAAAATTCAATTTACTATATTAAATATGTTCATTTGCTGAGAGTAAGACAGAAACAGATAGGCAGCCCTGTTGCTCGTGCATTCAGTTACATTCCCGTGATCCTCTGTTTGTGAGTTACTGTGTAATTGTTGCGTACCCTGAGCTCTGCTTTCCCTACTGATGCCGTTTTTAAGTCCGAATAATCTTCATGACAGGAAAGTTCATTCTGCACTCTTCTGTCACTGGTGCATGTTTCAGCACCTGTTTTTTGGTCTGTACTGGAACTTTTGATGACTGTACTAGCTTCAGAATTGTTAGTGAAAAGCTGATTTTCTATTCAGCACTGTAGAAAGATATCTGCATGTCCTGTCTCAGTGGGTCAGCAATTTTTGACAAATCATCATGTAGCAAATGGTGTTGCTTTCATTTACCGTGATTTAGTGGAGTTCTGTTGCTTACAGGTGTTTTGGTTTGCTTTTTTGCCACACAGACTTCCCATAGATTATTGCAGCTCTACAGTGATGTGGTGTACACGGGAAGATGCCTCTGTTGTATGGTTTTAAGCTTAATACATCTTGCAAGCCATGCATTCATATAACTCTAATGTGAATAAATTGAAACCTTGAAAAGTGAGAGAATGAGCTCCATGTGTATGTACATTTATATTTCCTAGAGAGAGTTACAAAAAACTTCTGCTGAACATTCATTGAACATCTTTATATGGTACAGCTTTATTTTTTAAATCCACATTACAAGCCAGAAATCAGACTGTTCAGCAGTTTGAGTGCAAAACTCAGTGTTACAATAGATGTTTTCAATTCTTCAGTATTATCTAGAGGTTTCACAAGCTTTTTGTGGAGTATGTAGAATTTGTGACTGACTACAGATCCATAGGTTGTCTTGCGCGTAATCAGTTCTCACCAAGCTCAATAGGATGAATCTAGCTGACAGAATGGTTGTATGTGAGTTATGTATTTGCTACATTCTTCATCCTATTTGACCTCATTAGTGGAGGCGGATGGGTGGGTCAGGTTCACTATGCCTCTGCCTCTACTTGATTCTCAGTTCTTTTGAAAGTTACCCTTGGGCAATTTAAGCTGTGCTGTGACAGCAAGTTCTTGATTCAAATTAACATTCAAACAGCTAAGGAAAAGCAGTATTATGCTTAGTTACATTTTACACAATATTCAATTATTCTTTACTCCTTAGATGTCTAAAGGTAATAATGATTCTTTATTCTTTATTTATTTATTTTTATCCTTTGTTATCCCTGTGGATCCAGGGAAACAGGCCACTTGGTCCAACCAGGCAGCGTGTTAGGTCCTGGCTGGCAGCTTGCCCCTGTGCGTAGAGGTTGCAGCTCCATGTTGTCATCTCTCTGCTTGAGTTTCTTTTGTTTTCATTATTTATTACTAGTTTTGGCCATCAGCACAGGCTACTGATGGTCTCACTAATCTTCTAGCCTCACACTAATCAGCTTGACTTTCTCCATATCTAAGGCTGTTCAGCAGGTGTCTCTGGGACTTTCCCTTACCTTCTGGTCTCCTGCCCCAGATGTGTTACAAGTGTGGAGGTCTGTTGGCAGAGAGAGTGACTTCTTTTTTGGGTGGCTGTGAAAAGTATAACTGATCCCAAATAGAAGATGTGAGGGAGCATCCTATGGCATGCGCTGCCCTACTGATTTTTGCTGATTTTAGCATGGGTGTGTGTACTGGTTTGTGTTACTGCATGGCCGCAAATGAGTATACGGGTTAAATTCCACTAGTTATGTGCCGTAGTAATTTGACCTGTAACGCTCATATGTACCGTCAGTATAAAAATTGTAGAAATTTGGGCTGTCAGTTGCCAGATTTATCTCACTCTTTTTGATACAGCAAGCAGCTAAGCCAAATGGATTTCTTAACTCCTCAAAATACAAGATTTCACTGTTGAGCTTTATTTTTGTAAAAATGAAGATGGAAGCAGAGTGTCTGTGAAGTGGTGGGTGATGAGAGCAGAGTGGGGTCTGCCACTTCTGGCACTGGGTAGCTCACTTACAATGTAACACTACTGCTGAAACCCTTCGTTTTCTTTCATGTCTTATCTCCATTGCTGATGAGCACACTGTCTTCAAAGGTCCGTTCCTTTTTTTTTTTTGACACTACATAGCTCCTTTTAACTTCATATCACAGAAATAAAAATGATAGGCCATGTAAGCAACTGACATTCTTGTGTGCATTTAGGAGACACATTTAGCACAGATGTATGAAAGAAATGATATAGCCATGCTCTAGTCTTCCAAAGCTATCAGAGAAATTATTCAAATAGATTAAATAGTTGATTGTTCTCCACATGTGGAAAACAGCTAACACTGTGGTGAATCTTTTTTTTTGGAAGGGGAGGGGCGGGGGTGACAAAGGATTACATCTTGAATATAGGTAACTAAATATTTTCTTTCTGAAATAACTTTTCTAGAAAGGGATCACTTTTTGTTGACAGAAAGCCTTCTTCACTTGCACTTTTAGTTCAGCAAGTACAAAATGACTGAATTGAAAACATTTTTTTTATTTTAAGTGTTTCAGCTTCCTGACTGTATTTAATCAGGTTATACATGTATGTGATGTCTCTTCTGAATGAAAAGCTCAGTATGTATGAACAGTACTGATAGCAAGAAAGAGTGGGCATCTATGGTGCAACTTTCCTATTCTGATAGAATTTTCTATATATTTTTTCTGCATATCCAGGTGTCTCCCTAAGACTGGGAAGTGAAATTCTGGGACTGTGAACTGTAGATTTCATTTTTATTTCATTGTGGTCGTATCTCTGCACTGTCTTCATGTTGACATGTTGCAGCTATACGTTTCTGTAGATTAAAAAAAAAAAATCTTTAAAGAAGTTTCTTTGCTAAATCAGGAGTTTTGCAAAGAAGAAACATTTTGTATAGTTTTGGCTTGAGGGAAATAGTGACTGAGTTCTGTGCTTCTGACCTGAGTTATGAATGAAAATGCCTGCTTAAACATATAACTAGCAGAAAGTTTGGCTCAGAAGGGTGGTGACATAGCTATTGTTTAATAATTTACCAGAGTAATTCATAACATTGGAACACAATTAGTGATGTTGTTAAACTCAGATTTCACAGTTATTTGCTGGTGAAATTGCTTTTGGCTGGTGCCAGCTTTTAACCTCTTAAAAATCTTACTTTTAAATAAATGTGTAGATTAATGTGGAAGCAAAACACTTGGATGCCGGCTCCTGTAAGATGCTGAGTTACTTCATTTCTTAGATTGCATGAGGACATGGCACGGAAGGACATATAACTATCCCTTCCCAGTCCCTCAGTACACCATTATAATGATTCCCAGAGTCTGGTGGTTTAGGAAGGTTATTTATAGAAGAGCCAGGCATCAGCGTGTTTCCCAGAGGAGTAAGTAATACTGAATAGCAATGGGCATGGGTGATTGGATGATTAACCCTTTTTGATCAGGGTGGTTTTTTTTCTTGGTATCCCCTAATATGTTTCTGTGAATATGAACACTGCTGCTTGCAGGTGCCTTGGGCATCTCCAGAAAGCCTTCCATGTTGTATCACGAACTTAAGTAGCTATGCAGCTGGAGTAGCTCAGCCCCTTAAAATGTGGGAAGAAGGTCCTTTGAATAAAGAACTTGGGGGTCCAGATCTGTAATTTGTTATCAGTGTGTTGTGTGCACTGAAAAATCGCACATAGTATCTGTATAGTCTTTTAACGTTAACTGGTGTACAATTATTACTCGCAGCGTTCAGTCCTGAAAATCCTATGACTATCTGGAAAGCAGTTCAGTGTAGGAAAAAAGTGCAAAAGAAAGTAAGTTGATTGTGAATTGGTGACCTTCTCCTCTTCCCTATTAGGAACAGTCTGGGGTCTGCAATAGCAGCCTTTGCACTGGTAGTCTGAGCCGCTTCAAAAGCAGGTGAGAGAAAAAGAGGATTCCATTTGGAAAACAAGGGATAAATCAGCACCCAGGAAGAGCTGTACCCAGTTGTTGTGTCCTTTGTAGCACTGTGGGTGAGGCAGTGCTGCTAGTTGAATCATTGCCCTGGCTGTCACAGTCAAGCTAGTACTACCAAGATAGTAACTGACAGCTGGAAAAGCAGCTTCTCTGGGGGGAATTGACATTGCTGGTTTGTTTTCCTCTGGGACTTTGTTTCTAAGTTGGTAATGAAGGCCCTAGGTTTTTACTTTGCTAGAATAAACCTGTTTATTTTTCACTTTTTAGATTTATCTAGTGTATGAATTGGTTAGTCTGGTGAGCACACGGTTTATTGCTTTTTTGAAAATAGTAGGTTCGTGCAAGGTAATGTGTGTGCAGGCAGACTTCCAAGGGAACTTCAGAGGAGGCTGGAAACCCCAGTGATTGTGTTATATATCCTGCCAGGCTTGTCGGGTTGGCAGGAGGGCTGATGTCTCCAGGTTCTCAGAAGAAGCCTGCTCTGATGGAAATAGATCAGTACGCTCTGATAAGGAACAGACGTTGGAGAAACAGCACACTGTTTGAAGAATGCCCCTGATCATGACAGCACTTTTATAAAGTGAGGAGAAAGTGAATTCCCTCCCACTGTACACTCCTGTCCTGCATGGTGTGTAGTTTACGTGGGTTCTTTTATGAAGAGCAGCAGAAGAAATGTCTTCAAAGCATCACATGGTGCAAACAATTACTGTCTTGCTGAAGAAATTTTTATTCTGTATTGCTGTTGTAGGTTAGGATGGTTATTCAGCTGGCTTCCTGCCTGGTGTCCCACTTCACTGCTACACCTTAAAGAGGCTGAGGACAAAATGCTAAAATGTAAGTCTTTGTTTTTTAATAAGATTTATAAATACAACTAGGTTTTCTGTAAATTTACATTAAATATAACCAAAGAAGTTTTTAAATATGTCTTTTACACTTTGGTGAAATAAACATGTTTAGAATTAGATTTTCATTGTTCCCTTTTACAGATATTTTTTAGTAGGCTCTCCTTTGAAAGGGAACTCCTATTTAAAGCAATGGTTTCTGTAAACTGTACATCATGTTTTATTAGGCATGTCTAGCAATGTCATTTTTTCCTACTCTTCCTTCAGGTATTGCAAGCACATACAATAAACAATATGTGTATATATCTAACGGAAATAAAATATGGACACTGACATTTTCTCCAGACCTTTCACATAAAACTCCGCTTGTTCTCCTGCATGGATTTGGAGGAGGTGTTGGACTGTGGGCTCTCAACTTTGAAGATCTCTGTGAGAACAGGACCGTTCATGCTTTTGACCTCTTGGGATTTGGACGTAGCAGTAGACCGCACTTTGACACTGATGCTCAGGAAGCAGAAAATCAGTTTGTGGAATCCATAGAAGAATGGAGAAAGGAGGTGGGGTTAGAAAAAATGATTTTACTTGGACACAACCTAGGTGGATTCCTGGCTGCTGCTTACTCATTAAAATACCCATCAAGGTATGTGAAAATAAAGAAATGACGGAATTCCTCTTCTGTATTTGACACGTGATTTTAACACAGATTTTACTCCATCAGGCTTTTTATAGATTAAGTAAATGACTGTGCTGATTTAAAGAAACTTGACGCTGAATTTTAAGCCCAAATTATTAATTGTATGGTTTGTTTCCAGGTGAATAGAAAAAAGTAGATATGGTAAACATGCTTTTCTGTTAGTTTTTCTGTACCTCTTTGTTTTTGTTCAGTAACCCTTTGCCATGTTATAAGGTGAAATAGCAAAGATCATATTTGTGGGTGAATGTTTTGTGACATCGCTGATCAAATGTACGTTTGTGAAGGGAAAATAGGCCTGTTTCTGCCAAACTTCCCATTAATATGGATAACATTGAAACTTCTGAACATAATTCCCGTAGGTAATTTACGTCTAAATGCTAGCAGTCGGCCTGGTGCCAGCATGATGATGTAAAAATGATTTTAGTGACTGTTTGATTTAAATTGTCTGTATGCCACTTCATATTTCTTCTCTGAAAAACAACCCAGCTGCAGCAGTCCTGTAATTGTATTTCATCAGCATTTTCCGCACCACAGTGTGGCCAAGAGCTAATCCATTTTTTTCCCTTAAACTAATAATTTGTCTCTTTTCTTATATAGTCTGGTTATATAGCCCCTGGTGAGTTAGGATCCCACCAGCTGAGGTCATTCTGTATCAAAAAAAGGACGTTACTTTTGTTTAGATAGACGTAGTGGACTCCTGTGAAAAACTGAGTAAGTTTAGCTTTCCACATCGTATGGCAGAGTCTGTATTATACAAAACATATCTTACCCTTTTATATTCACCTCAATTTATACCATATACATTTCTTTGTCTCTCATTTGGACATTTTGAAGTAAATTCATACATCATTTTTTCCTGAAACACTTTGCCACTTCCAGGTGGACGACAGCTGTCACATGCGGCTGGAAATAATGTGTGAAAGTAGGTGTGTGTCTAAATCCAGAACTGCCGTGAAGACATGCAACCCTCTGCTTTAGGGATGTAAACCTGTTATCCTTTTGGGCATAAAACAACTTCTGGCTAACTGTAGTTAGTTTCTTGTAGGAATCACAAGTTCCTTACCCCTTTTTCTGGAATATATGTAAATGGCACTATCCTATCCCTGTGGGATGGGACATTGTTTCTGCCCCCTGCTGACTGGCGTCGAAAGTGACACTGTTTTCATGCCTCACTGTGCGTAAGTTGGGGTTAATTAATTTGGAGGTGTTTCAGTTTGTGCTTTCACATTACTCATGTTTCTCTGAAATTAAACTAACGCCATCAAATTAACAAATTGACTGGTAAGATCTTAAGATGGCATCGAATCAAGCGATAAACATAGGACAGCTTTCAGCCAGATTATCTAACAATGCGTTAGAGGCTTAAGGGATTCTGGATACATATTGTTAGGCAAGTAGATCTGTTTCTGCCAGCTTAGATGATCCATTAATTTACTGCATTGTACCAAAGTTGTTCGTGGGACATCTGAGCTTACTAATCTAAAAAGATTCCCATTTAGAATAGTCCCGGGTGGTGGTGATTTTCAAATACTGCAACTTCTGGACTGTTACTATTGGGATGATTCTCATGGTCAGCTTCCTTTTATCCCGGGTTACATTTTAGGTTTAATTACCAAAAGGAGAAATGAAAGATAGATAGGAAAGTATTAAGAAAGGAAACATTAAAAAAAGCATACTCTTATTTTTATTCATGTCTTTGCTGTGTTTTGTTTAATGCCATAGTTTTTGCACAGAACGTGTGACTGTCCGGAACAGCTCCTCATTGCTTGCGCTCCTTAGTGTCTGATCTCTCCTGCTTGGTTTATATAGTTAAATTCTACCCTATCCTCTCTTACAGTGGAGTTTGTTGCTGTGTGCAAATACACTCGTGGCTGAGCTGACAGCCAGGAAACATCTTTGTGAGGTTAATCGTTTTCAACCCCACATTCCAAGCATGTATTTTTTGTTTCTGAACTGATCATAGTCCAGAATAGCCTTTGGAATCACTTCTGACATCATTTTAGGCATTAAGAACTCTGCTGTATTTAATATCTGATGTCGTGGTTTTGAAAGAGAAGGAAGTCTTGAAAGTAAAGATTAGAGAATCATAGAATCATTTAGGTTGAAAAAGACCCTTAAGACCATAAAGTCCAACCATTAACCTAGCACTGCCAAGCCCACCACTAAACCATGTCCCTAAGCACCACATTTACGCATCTTTTAAATACCTCCAGGGATGGTGACTCAACCACTTCCCTGGGCAGCCTCTTCCAGTGCTTGACAACCCTTCCAGTGAAGAAATTTTCCCTAATACCTAATCTAAACCTCCTCTGGCACAACTTGAGGCTGTTTCCTCTTGTCCTGTCGCTTGTTACTTGGGAGAAGGGACTGACTGTCATCTCACTACAGCCTCCTCTCAGGTAGTTGTGGAGAGCGATAATGATGAAGCTTGCATGGAAAATCACCTTAAATATGCAAAACTATAGCTAAGAGTCACTTTTTCAGAAATCGTCAGTATCTAGTAGTTAGAGTAGGTGTTATTATGGGATTAAACAGAAATGGATGATTCTAATCTGCTGAGATGAAACAGATTTTTTGCTTGAGGGCAACTCTCAAATTGTGAATTGATTGAAAGTTGCATGTGCTGGAGACTTGTACTGTGCTCTCTGTACTGAGATTCCTTTGAGTAGTATTTTTACAAATTGTCTCTCTGATGTTTCTTTCATGACCTAAAATCAATACATTTAGAAAACATCTGCTAATTTTGCTCTGCCTGTTTTAGTTCAAATTTTACTTTGATAAGATGATTTTTCAGATTAATTGCCTCTTTTCTTAGAACAGAGGGCTTAGATAGCTTGGAAGCAAGTTTACTTAAATGAAACAGTTGTAATTATATTCTTTTCTCTCATATTAAACTGCTCCTGCAAATAATATTGACTGAGCATATAGATTAGGCTGGTTTTAAAAACAGAAACAAGACTGGCCTTTTTCTTAAATGTGTATGACAGTGAGTATCTGTTGAAGACTGAGTTTCTTTTTGTGACATGAGCGTCCAAGTCCCTGGTGTTCATGCATATGATTACTTCTAATTCAATCTCTCTCTAATTAGCAATCGAAAGCAAAGTCATTGATGAATCAGAAAGTAGGTAATAAGCCACTGTGGTAGAAGTGATTAAAACAGGTTGCATAGTCCACAGGTAACACATTTCCGTTGCACTCAGTCAAAGAAAATTTAATGAACTCTAAACCTCTGCACCTTTTTTGCCAACAGGGTCAAACATCTTATCTTAGTGGAGCCATGGGGTTTTCCGGAGAGGCCTGACAATGCTGACCACGAAAGACCAATTCCAATTTGGATCAAAGCGCTAGGAGCTATATTGAGTCCATTTAATCCGTTAGCTGGGCTGAGGATAGCAGGACCCTTTGGTGAGTTTAAGCTACTCTTAAATCCTGTTTCTGTTTTCATTAAATGTAATCAGAGGGTAGATACCACGTTAAGATAAGCTTTGTTGCAAGCCCATATCACCCACAGAGAAAAGAGATGGAGAAGAAAGTGGGAGGGTTTGAGGAAAGATGAACTCTTCAGGACAAGAGTGTAAGCTCTTTCTATTAGAAATACTAGTGTGATAGTTTATAACAAGCTACATTATGTTATTGTAGGCTACAGGTACAGTGAGTCAGGTTATGTGGTCATCTGCTGGGGAAGCCTAGCAGAGGCATGAATGCGATAAGGTTTTTTTCTGGTTGCCTCCGGTCACAGTCCATTTAGTTTCCCGTCCAAATGCAGTTTGATGAACAAACAGAATTTCCAAATTTGGTTAACATTAGAAGGCATTCTCTCATAAACTCATTAATGTTTGGCCTGAATTCAGAAAAGTTAAATTGAAACTGGATTCTTTCCATGAGCCATTTTTTTATTATTCTAGCAAATTTTGTGGGTCTCACTGGTGTCCTGCATTACAGTGGCAGTCTCTCCTTCATATTTCTATGTTTCTTCAACAGCACTGATGAGATGTTAAACTCTGTATACCCTAATACTAGGACTGGGTAGGGATGACCAAAAATGCTGTGGTGCTTAGATTAGATTTGTGAATTCCATTCCTAGAGTTGAATACCTAAAAATTCCTCAAGACAACAGTAAAGTCACTGTAACCACACCCTTTTTCTGGAACTCGGAAGTCTTCAGTGTTAGTATTTCTTTTAGCGTTTCCATAGACACTGTGGAAAACATCAGCCAGACAGTTGAGAGTGTCTTCAGTTAACATTATGAGAATGAACCAGCGTGATTTCATTCCAAAATTTGTTCCTAAGGTGCCTTGACTCCTTGTTTCATTCTCTGCTGTAATTTCCCAGGGAAGGAGAATGGTTTTGTGATTGGACCCACAGGCAAAACACTTTTTATCAAAACAGAAAGCGAATTCTAAAATTTGGTAACTTTCAGTCGTTTAGTTTTTGGAAATGGGGATGCTGTGGCCTCTGCTGATGGCAGGGAAAGATACAGAGTTAGTCTCTTTCTTCCAGGTTTTCTTTTATTCCCAACCACCTGTATCATTTGTGTTAAAAAAAAACCCAAATGCAAACAGACAGACAGGTAAGTCCAGCAATTGAACTCTCTATAGAGAAAATACAAGCAGCAGAGCAAATTGCAGAATGTTTGCAAAATCTTCATCGCTTCAGGACTTAAATCACTGTTTCATAAGGGAATTACTTTCTCTTGAACTGTATTGGTTTTCTAAATTGTTTTAAAGCATACATAAGGGTGTGTTGCAATAGTCTAGTCTCAAGGTTACAAAAGCATAGATTACTGTGACAAGGTCTGCATAAATAGTACCAGGCCTTTGGCAAGGGACAGGTGGGAAGAAATGACATCATCATAATTGCATTGATTAACAATAGTATGAAGTTCCTACTGACTGGAAAAGGAAAAACACAACCCCCATTTTTAAAAAGGGAGAAAAAGAAGACCCAGGAAACTACAGGCTGGTCAGTCTCACCTCTGTGCCTGGCAAGATCATGGAGCAGATCCTCCGGGAAACTACGCTAAGGCACATGGAAAATAAGGAGATGATTGGTGACAGCCAACATGGCTTCACTAAGGGCAAACTGTGTCTGACAATTTGGTGGCCACCTGCAGCATGGTTACAACATTGGTGGATAAGGGAAGGGCAACTGACATCATCTGCCTGGACTTGTGCAAAGCATTTGACACCGTTCCGCATGACATCCTTGTCTCTAAATTGGGGTGACATGGATTTGACAGATGGACCACTTGGTGGATAAGGAATTGGCTGGATGGTCACACTGGAAGAGTTGTGTTCAATGGCTCGATATCCAAGTGGAGACCAGTGACAAGTGGTGTTCCTCAGGGGTTTGTAGTGGTACCAGTGGTCACCAGTGCATGTTGGTGACATGGACAGTGCGATTGAGCGCACCCTCAGCAAGTTTGCCGACGACACCAAGCTGTGTGGTGTGGTCGACACGCTGGAGGGAAGATGCCATCCAGAGGGACCTTGACAGGCTTGAGAAGTGGGCCTGTGCAAACCTCATGGAGTTTAGCAAGGCCAGCAGGTCAGAGAAGGTGGTGCTTCTCCTCTATACTGCTCTCATGAGACCCCACCTGGAGTACTGCATTCAGCTCTGGGGCCCCCAACATAGGAAGGGCATGGACCTGTTGGAGTGAGTCCAGAGGAGGGCCACGAAGATGATCAGAGGGCTGGAGCACGTCTCCTATGAAGACAGGCTGACAGAGTTGGAGAGGCGAAGGCTTCAGGCAGACCTTATAGCAGCCTTCCAGCACCTAAAGGGGCCTACAAGAAAGCTGGAGAGGGACTTTTTACAAAGGCATGTAGCGATGGGACAAGGGCTAATGGCTTGAGGCTGAAAGGGTAGATTTAGGTTGGACATCAGGAAGAAATTCTTCACTGTAAGTGTGGTGAGACGCTGGAACAGGTTTCCCAGAGAAGCTGTGGATGCCCCATCCCTGGAAGTGTTCAAGGCCAGGCTGGATGGGGCTTTGAGGAACTTCGTCTAGTGGAAGGTGTCCCTGCCCGTGGCAGGGGTGTTGGAACTAGATGATCTTTAAGGTCCCTTCCAACCCAAACCATTCTATGATATGATTCTATTTTCAGTTGATAAGTCAAAGTGGTGAACTGTGAGATGATCTCTTCAGGGAGGAATAATATTCTTAGACTAAGATTAGCCTTGTGGTGAGGCTCTTGTCCCAGAGATGCATTTGGTCAACTAGGAGAGGCTTCTTCCTTAAAGAAGTGATTCAGAATAGGAGCTTAACTTTAGAAAGCCTGAACTGGCCCCTGAAGGTACCTGCTTCTCTACTTTGGCTGTTCAGAGAGCATGGGGACAATGGCTTTTCTAGGTTAAATCTTACAACAGTTCTTCTGTCTTATGTCAAGGTTTCTGCACCTGTTTTTCAGCACAGACTTCTGTTCTTTCAACTAAACACTAGTTAGATGAACTAGCTTCAGAGGAAAACTGTTTTGTAAAAGGAGAGCACATACTTACATCTAAGGAAGAGAAGCAGCACAGCTTTTTCAACAGTGCCCTCTGGTTCTGAAGGGTGGGATGCTTTTGACCCACCCAGTGCAGCCAGAGCAAGGAGGAAGACAGTGTTGGTATCATGTGAGACAAAACTGGTGGCAAAAAGATGCTCTGCTTAGCCCTTTTGCTGGTCCCCTTTACATGTTTCTTCTGTTGCTGCAAGTGGCCCTTCTCAACCATTCCCTGTATGTATTCAGCAGGCATTGAATCGCCCCTCTTCTGGTGCAGTGTAAAATCCTTCAGAATATTTATGTTTCATTCCTGTTTGGTATAATGCCATCATGTTTTCCTAAGGCATGCAAGTGGTGGAACAAAACATTGGTTTAGAAGTCACCAAGCTTAGCCACAAGTTTCAAGGGAACATGTTTGGAGGGTTGTAATGAAAAGCGTTAGGCAATCTATTAAAGTTGTCTATACAAATTCTTCCTCTAATAGTGTTTTCTGTTTTAACAGGATTAAGCCTTGTTCAGCGTTTAAGACCAGATTTCAAGCGAAAATACTCATCAATGTTTGATGATAACACCGTGGCTGAATATATCTATCACTGCAATGTGCAGTCACCCAGGTGAGTATGAGTTTCCCAGTGTATGTTTTGAAGTCTGTCTTTCATTTACTGAGTGCCTGCTACTCCCTCCAATGGCCATGGCAACAGGGTGCATGTTTTGCTTTTTTTAAATTGTAACATTTATTGTAATAATTGAAGAAAAAAATAGCATTGCACTTTTCCTGAATTCCAGAAACTGATAAATGTAAAAGCTATCCTAATTCTGTATTTCTTCTAAACTGCCTATGTGTTAATTCTGAGAGAGTTTGGACCCTTATTTTTAACAAAAACACTGTTGCAGTGGCTTTAATTTGTAAAGAATTTCTTAAAAATAAGGCATGTCATTCTTTTAAGTATTATCACTAGTATTGTAAAAACATAGGCTCTTTTTGCTGAAAATTACATGCAGGCCTTGAAAACTTGTATTTCTTAATAGTAAAAAATCCTAGCCTCGTGTACTATTGCAATCTGTGTTACCAAAAGGCACAGATACTCCAGTTTAGAGAAAATGCTGGTCCAGTGGAAATTTAATTGTTTTTACCCTTTTGAATGACTTGAAGTGGTGAAACAGCTTTCAAGAACATGACAATCCCTTACGGATGGGCAAAAAGGCCGATGCTGCAACGGATTCCACAAATGGATCAAGACATTCCTATCACTGTGGTCTATGGAGCACGTTCCTGTATAGATGGCAATTCTGGCAGCACTATCCAGTCCCTGAGACCAAATTCGTATGTGAAGACATTAGTAAGTTGACTTTTAAAGCAGTTGTTTGTTTGTTTGTTTGTTTATTATGTGGCTTTGTTTAAATTGTATCTATGGGGTTTTTTATACCAACTGTGGAAATGCTGGCCCTTTGATTTAAAGCCGGGGTAATAACTTCTGTTTTCTGTAACAGAGAGAGAAGACAAGTGCTAGATCCGAGAAAACGCAGACAAAAGAGTATTGAATTGTCAGAGTAAGAAGGATACTTACTGTAGCACTAGAAGCTGAATTAGATCTTTGAGCAAGGTCATTCTTATGCTCTACAAAGTAATTTCCTCTACAGTGTGCTATACAAGTAGGTTTTGTGGTCACTGGGAAGTATCAGGAGGTTTGTCTGTGTTTTAAACCACAGCAGTCCCAATATCTGCATATATGTGTGACAGTGAGGAGGCTCTCATAAACTGTTCTAATCTGTCTGTGTAATGCTTTTATTTCTCTCATAAGGGAGTGGTTTGTACCTGGTGCTTAAGGTTCTTCTAAGCGTGCGTCTTTTAAGTCATTAAAAAAATACATAGTGTTGCCTTCCTAGCTAATACATTCTTGTTTAGAGGTACAACATTATCATTTAAAATGTGTGTACTTGCAACTTGATGTGAAAGTGCACACTGCATTTTTTGTAGATTTCTATAAAAACAAATGAATTTAAGTGTGTCCTTCATGCATTGTCACATCAGTCAGCTGTGATAATTGAACATGCATATATGTTACAATGCTATGAGGTGATAAAATGTTTGAATAGACCATCTGTCTTGTTACTGATGTCTAGATCTGTCTGGACAGAAGTGTATGATGGCATTGATAGTATACTATGACAAGTCACTCAGAATTTTATGATCTTAATACAGCTGACATCAGAGCTGGAACTGAGCGTTGTAATTGAACTGTTTACATGTTAAAGAGCACAAATACATTTCATAAATGTTGACATCCAGACTGAAAGTGTCACTTAACTGAGTTAATAGAGAAAGTTATAACAAAGAGTCTCTGTTAAGAAGTACGCAACGTATTGCTAGGATAAGCATATACCATTCAGGCAGATTCTTCCAGTCTGCTCAGTGGCTTTTAGAAGGGACTGTGGAAAACAATTGTATTCCAGGTTAAAATTTTTAAAGGCAAATACAGATACTAAAATGTAAATTGGAGTGGTAGAAATTATAGGGACATTAAAAAAAACATGGGATGCAAAGGGTTGGCATGAGGCTGAGGCTGAGGTGTGGACTGGCAGTGCCATCTTCGGTAAAATGCACAGAGGTTCTGGGGTTTTATGATGTGTGTTTATTTCTAATGAATTTTTACTTTCAGTCTGTGGGAGTTTTTAACACAATAACATAGCTATACTTTAATAGGCTTCAATTAGACACTTAAGAGGGAGTGTTTTAACAGAGGGAGGGGGAAAATAGATTTAAATACAAATTAATCTTGGACTGATAATAAAATTGAAAGAAAACAGGTTAAGTACCTTTGCTATGCACTATGGTGATGGCTTGCTTCATATTTTGGCAGAAAATGATAAAATTTAAAAATAGGGTAACCACCCTGTGTGTGGTTACTTTTGTCCTTAATTTTGTTACATATTTGCTGTGAAATAATCTGGGTCACAATTGAGCAGTTTCCCCCCCCCTATATGTTGCATCATTTGCATTTTACTTGTCCCTGCTTAACATAGGAGTCATTAATTCAGAGGGTTGAAATCTGCTTCCACAAGTCTAGAAAATCCCTAGCAATTTAAGCTTCTGAGTTCTTAATCATTTGTCCTAGTACCTTCTTTAGTCTCTTACATATCGTTTTTATAATAAGAGACAGAACTAAAGAGCCACCTGGCAGAACTATTTGAGCAGAGAATGAAGGGGATGAAGATGAATCAGAAGTTTGACATGTGAAGCATGTCCTCCTAAGTTTGTTTTGCAGCGACTTATATCCGCTTGAATGGTTGTCTTTTTCAACAAGGCATGCAGTTGAATGAGCAGTAGTTTTACCCTCTTTTCCTGCATAGCAAATTTCCTTCAACAGGTGAAACAAGCTGTCATTTTTCCTTGTGTTTACAGTCCTTTTTAGGCTGTATGATACCACCTCCTGGCAGCAGTTGTGCTAACTGCATTAACACAGGCTGGGTGCAAGAGTTCGCATTTTGAATTTTTTCTTTTCAAGTAATAATGTTATTAAGTAGGTAATCTGTGAAAGTCAGGTTCTTCACATATCCCAGTATTTATATGGTTTTTTACATTCTTGTGATTTTGACCTGTTTCTTCACCTTTATCCTCTAGGCTATCCTTGGTGCAGGTCATTATGTGTATGCTGATCAACCTGAAGACTTCAATCAGAAAGTGAAAGATATCTGTGATTCTGTGGACTGACTTGTCTTCTGTTCTTTAGAAAGTCATACCATAGATAGCATTTAATAGCAATACTCTCTAGGAAATCACTAAAGAATGCGGAGCTAATGGGACAGGCTCTGTTTGCACACTGTTTCTTCTAAGAAGCCATTTGCACACTTAAACCACTGAGTGCCTTTTGAGGGGCGGGGGAGATAGTGAGATTTGAAGCAAACTTTGTACAGTTTTGCTTTAGATTATTGGCCCCTCATATACGAAATTACATGTAACTTTTTAAACTGGAGTTTTCTTCAAAATTTAGTTGAATTTTGCACATGTTGGACTCTAGAAATGTTGAATTCTCCACTAGCACAGGGAACTGTATCGATACAGCGACAATGTATAAAATGCCATTTGGTTTCTTTACAAACATCTGTATTTTTTAGTTGATGTTTCATAGCAAGAATATGAAATCGCTCATGTATTTTCTTTTTGAAATTGAGAGCTCCATACACAATACTTTAAGCGGGTGGTGGTGTCTTTTTTTTTTTTTTTTATTGGAGTGATAACAGCTTATGAAGCTGATTTTGGGAGAAGGGCACAGCCAAAATAATGAGCAGCATCTGTCACTGAAATATGTGTGTTACTTTGTAAGGAATTGGGGCTCAGTACTAGGAACTCTTTCTTCTGTTGGATTTTATTTCCATTTATCTCAAGGCATCTTTTTCCATCTGTGCAACTTTTATGGAAGGCTCACTTCGTAAGAGTCGATGATGTCCCCAGCACTCATGCTTCCTTAAATATTTTAATATGTAGATTTCAGTGACTTAAAATATAGAAGATGGCTTGCTAGTTACTCCATCTATTTTTAACATTTTTCTGCAAGATTTGTTACTAGCCTAAACCTAACAATTTTAAGTTGATGAGACTTTGATTAGGGCTAGGTAATTCCTTTTCTCTTCAGACAGAAAACCTAGTCCGCTTTTTAGTAATTTCAGGGTGGAGGAGAGGCAGAGGGAAAATACTGATGTTCTCTAATCGGGAACTACAACAACATAGTGTATTTCAGTTAACATGCAGCCTCCTTATAGGAAGGATTATTACTGGAATGAACAATACCACTGTAACAAATTATAATTACATGTTTTGGTGATTGTTTATATAAGTATATATTTTAATTGAGTATTTCAATATCGGAGATAATCCAGTCTCTGCATCTTTTTGAAATCGTAGTTTGATGTTAGTTCTTCACATGCTTAGTAAATTATATTAAGCAAAATACTTTGTCACTTTAAAGCCAAATTATGCGGTGGTTTGTTTTTTAACAAGTTTACATGAATCTATTGATCTGCTTTTGAATCTTAAATTGACTACTGAAGAGTTCTTGATACTTTTATACATAGAGAATTTGAATTAATGATAGCACCGTCTTCTTAAAGCTTGAGTGGAATTCAGTGCATTTTTTTCTCAAATTAAGAAATTGTTGCATATATTTATGATGTGGAAGGCAAAGATACCTAAAATATTCAGGAAGTACTCTGATTATGTTACCAGCTGAACATAATCTCCCTCTTTCTGAAGGAGATATTTATCTATATGGTGCTATGTAAACATCAAACAGTCTTTGTTGACTGCCTTGACTGATAGCACTTAATATCTAACAAGCTAAAGTTTTTAATTAAAATTAACTATTGAATTACTTTTTCAATTAGGAGATGCCAGGTTTTTTTAAACAAAGTTTTGGGTTATGTGCTAAAATCTTGAATTCAAAATGGAAAATCAGAATATCATTTGTATTTTTTAATATAAGCTATAAATTATCAGTCTTGCCACCATTTAGGTGGATGCCTTCAGTATGTATTTTCTCACCCTTTTCAGTGTCTTAATTTGTATTTATCAACTTAAACAGATGTTTTGTTTGTAAAAATGTAATGCAAAATTATGTTCTGAGTCTCCTCCAAATAACAAATGTGAAGCAAACTTGGTATTTGCAAATAGCACTTACTGAATGGAATTCTAGATTCCACATCAAAAGATGGAAGTAGGGATAAAAATTGCACGCTGAATATGAATATTGTTTTAAATATCCCTTGCTTTTTCAGCTTATTGTACTAATAAGACTTATTGCTTAAGTTTTGCACGATAAAAAAATCGTAAATGTTATGTTTGATTAATGTTAAGACATGGTGTTGCTTTTGTAAAAATTGTGTAATGAAGCCCTGGAAATCAAGAGTAATTAACAAGTTGAGCTAAACCATCCCAAAAAACATGGTAATGCTTATTTTCAAATGTCTCAATGTTCTTAGGTTTTCTTGTATTTAACTGAAACTGGCAAGTATTTGTCAACAAGTAGCTGCAAGCTCAGAATGCTGGTTGTATACAAAGAAAATGTTTGTTGATTATCTTCCAAGCAGTATTAGATACTGCTGTGAAGGTCAAGGTGGAATTCTGAATATTCTATTGTGTGCAGCATAACCCAATAAAGTTACTTTAATAAACATCATAAGAGGTGTTGAACAGAAAATGAATGGCACATACTGAAAAGATGTGGGAGCTAGACCTTTTGTGAGCAATTACTGTCTAGGAACAAGCTCAGTTTCTCCAGAAGTTCTATTTCAGTGCGATGACCAGTTGCTTAAATGTACTGCAGTGAGCACTGATGGTGCTATTTTTATTACAGCACTATAAAATAAGATGAGAATCACAGGCATAAAGATACCCAAAGATCTATCCTGTTCTAGCAACAAAATGAAGACAGCTTTATACCAGAGGCTAGGGCATAACAAAAAAATCCAAAATATTAATAAAAATCAAAGATTAACTGTCTAAGTCTCCAGGACACGCTCTTCTTCCTGGGGTTGTTGTGATAAAATTTTATTAAAGTAACTTAGTAATAATATTCTGTTTGCATGGTTGAGTTCATCTTATTACTTATTGAACCCTGCCAGATTAGATTTTAGTTCTGAAAAACTGATTTTCAGAGAAGTAATTTATTGATAAGATTCTATAATAAAACATTCACAACCGTCACAAGAAGGTCCCTGTTTGTATCTGATTGTGAAAAGGAGAATGTGAATTCATAGACGTTGAGCTTGGAAAAATGGGTCCAAACAGTAGAAATGCCATCATCTGGTTTCACTCGGATTAAACCAATGCTAGTGTTTCTTTTTAAACCTTATTTTTCCAAGGTTGCTGCAACTGTTTGTGCTGAACTGATGTGACAGTCTCTGAAGTGCTCTCTGTGGTCTATTGTGGTTCCTCAGATTCCCAGCCCTTCCAGATCAGAGTTACACAGCTTTCTGAAAGTAAGACAAGATTAAATGCAATAAAAACATCTGGAATCAACGTATGGGCAGACATACTCAGGAATGCCTGTTTTGTTAGCATTCATTAAAATGTGAGCCTCCAGAAGCCTAGGGCTAATAGTCAACTGCTGTTTAAATGTGTAATTTCTTGGAGCTTCTTCACATATCTGTCATGTTGTTGGGTTCTTTTACATCAGCTAGTTCACCATCAGCCCATCCTGCAATGTTTAAGCATAGCAGCACACCCAATTTGCCAGAAGCCTTCTGTTGCAGCACTACAAAACTAGCTGGCTGCAGCAAGGCTTTCCCACACAAGTCTCCAAAAGTTCATCTACTGTCTGTGCTGTTTCTTCATCCTCTTCAGGCCAGTCCACCCTGCTTCTTGCCTC
>JAVJGI010000050.1:100719114-100745168 GCA_035590275.1 Ibycter americanus
GTTTAGCTACTTAGCCCAAACAAGCCACAGCTGTACATTATCCACATCAGCCAACCCACTGCCCCAGAAGCAAGCCCTCAACCGTATATTATCAGTGTTAATTAACCCTCTACAGCCTTCATCTGGGCATTGATTTTGTAAGAAACAAGTGAAAACTTGTCAAAGGATGAGTCAGTAAAGGTAACTGGAGAGATGCACGTTTTAGTGGGACTAGTAAGATCAGAACAGAACACAACTGCTTTGTGGTATCAGTGGCAGCAGATGAAAATGGATGGAGACTTCAGGTGTTCAGGCAGGGGATGGATGGACTAGTGCATAGAGCAGAGGCACATAGCTGGAATGACAGCATACACCACAAGGAACAGTAAGAGCTAGAAAGGAACAAGGATGCTGAAAACAGCAAGATTCAGCTGGAGAGTGGGTGGGGTGTGAACACTTGTTTCAAGAACCAGGTCAGCTCTGGGTGAGGGTAAGGGAGATGGTGAGAGAAAGGTTCAGGATGCCTAGGGCACAGAGGGAGCGAGGACTGGCAAACATGGAGAGAGAAGAACCTGGCTGGCATACTTGGGGTAGGTGTGGAGTTCTGGGCTAGAGGAGAAGGTAGCCTGCTGCCAAAGGAGCGCATGCAAGGAGACGACAAAGTCCCAGACGCCAAGCATCTGTAATCCAGTTGAGAGCTAAACTGAAGTATCTCCTCATATAATTAATTCCTCATTGCCCAGCTAGAACACTGAGTCTCTGTCTTGATCGCAGCTTTCTCTGGGTGCTTGAACTAGACAGCAAGCTAACATTTCCCTCTCCAAGCTCCTTTCTTTTCAATTTTATTTGGGCTTGCTGGGGCTGCCACAGTCACAGACTCGCAGAATGGTCAGAGTTGGAAGGGACCTCTGAACATTATTAGTCCAACCCCCTGCTAAAGCAGGTTCACCTACAGCAGGTTGCGCAGTCATGTCCAGGCGGGTTTTGAACATCTCCACGGAAGGAGACTCCACAACCTCGCTGGGCAGCCTGTGCCAGGGCTCTGTCACCCTCAGGGCAAAGAATTTTTCCCTCATTTTCAGAAGGAACTTCCCACGTTGCAGTTTGTGCCTGTTGCCCCTGGTTCTGTTGCTGGGCACCACTGAAAAGAGCCTGGTCCCATCCGCTTGACACTCGCCCCTAAGATAAGGTCCGCTCTCAGCCACCTTCTCTCCAGGCTACACAGCCCCAGCTCTCTCAGCCTTTCCTCACAGGGGAGACACTCCAGTCCCCTCATCCTCTTCACAGCCCTCCGCTGGGCCCTCGTCATTCCCCGTCTTCCTTGACCTGGGGAGCCCAGCCCTGGACACAGCACTCCCGATGGGGCCTCACCAGGGCCAAGCAGAGGGGGAGGATCACCTCCGTCGACCTGCTGGCCATGCTTCTCCTCATGCCCCCCAGGATCCCACTGGCCTTCTTGGCCACAGGGCCACTGCTGGCCCATGGGCAACTGGCTGTCCCCCAGCACTCCCAGGCCCTTCCCAGCAGAGCTGCCTTCCAGCAGGTAAGCCCCAGCCTGTACTGGTGTGTGGGGCTGTTCCTCCCTGGGTGCAGGACCCTGCACTGGCCCTTGTTGAACTCCGTGAGGTTCCTCTCTGCCCAACTCTCCAGCCTGTCCAGGTCTCACTGAATGGCAGCGCAGCCTCCTGGTGTATCAGCCAGTTCTCCCAGTTTTGTATCACCAGCTAACTCGCTGAGGGTACGCTCTGTCCCCTCATCCAGGTCACTGGTGAGTAAGTTGACCAAGACTGGACCCAGTACTGACCCCTGGGGGGACACCGCCAGCTACAGGCCCCCAGCTGGACTCCATGCCATTGATCACAGCCCTGTGAGCTCTGCCATCAGCCAGCTCTCAGTCCACCTCACTGTCCACTCATCCAACCCACACCCACACGGCTTGCCGAGGTAAGGACAATGCCTGCAGCACCAGCTAGAGGGAAGTCTGACTGGAGAGCTTGGATCTACACAATGTGGGGCACTGTAACATTTTGGTATCCCTACTTTGATTAAATCTTGTCCTTTTGAATGTAAGTGCTGTTTCACAAGCTGGACACTGTTGCCTCAGACTGGTATTGAGATGGGAAACATTTAAAGAACAGCTGTCTCCTGCAGTACTCGAGAAATCATGAGAAATGGTATTCTCACAAGTCAAAATTGAGCTGATGGCAAAGCACGAGGTAGGGGGGACACTGGACTGCCTGAGATAAGATGAAAAATAAAGATGCACAACAAGACTTGCCACTGAAGATCCTAGAGATCCATCGTTTACAAGAGGAGTGGAGGGCCTTGGCTCTATTCCAGTTTGCCTCGTTGCATTTTGATCACAGGAATGTGTTACCTTAAGATTTGTATGTGGTCAGTAGATCGTAGAAATATAAAATACGGGAATATTTGTCACATATTTAAAAAAAAAAACAACAAACCACCAGAAGGTACTGCACTGAAACTTGGACATTTTTGGATATGTACATAATTTGCGATAGTAATTAGCAGTAAGGTGAAAAAGGTGAAAGTGATGACAACACTAGAAGGTGTTTGCTTGTATTTATGCTTCTTGTAGAGGAAAGCTAGCAAGCTGAAACAACTTGTTTTGGAAAGCGGGGTGAGGGCTGTGAGGTGGAGCGTGACCCCAGATGCACACTAAGAAGCAGGTGTGCTTTGAGAAGGACCTACTGCAAAAGCAGAATCTCCATTTATTTACACGTCTGTTTCTGCACTCTTGAATTCACCTACTTGATGTGCAAATGACTGGAGCTGTGCGTGGAGCAAGGTGAGGCTATCGCTCCCTTTGTAGCTTCGTGGTATTTAAATGCTTGCCTGATATCCAGCAGCCTTTCTGCTTTGACTTTATTTGAAGACATTTGCATTCACTCAGAGCTCAAACATAAAACGGAGGCTAAACAGCTCAGTGGATGCAAATCCACCAGCTAGGGCACCCCTCTGAGAAGGGGATTACTGCTCACGTTTACCCCAGGTTCACATTCTCCTCAGCGCCTGCCAGGAGTAAGATTGATCTCCCTTGGCTTGTCCTGCTGGACTCTGAGCCCGGGTGTTTGACCATGCGCGGTGGCCAGTTTTGCCTCATGCCTGCTCCCAGTAGATGCTTTGATGAATACAGGGTTAAGGAAAACAACCGTTCTGCAAGCACTCCGCTCAGCAAGGCTGTACGGGTGGAAGGAAGATGCCGGTAGTGGGGTCATGCGTAGGGGAGAAGGACCAGCACATGGTAATTCCCGAGAGCGGTGGGATGATGAGCCCCATCCAGCCCTTGGCTCTGGCTTGTTGCAGGGCCTGGGCACTGTGCCGCTGCCAGCTCTGCTTGCCGCACGCCCCCAACTCATGATTTAATTCCCTGCGTTCAGCTGCTTGAGCTGCAGGATTAAACCTTTGAGCCTCTTGGGCATCTTAAGCACCTCTGTCCAAGTAATCCACTGGCAGTTATCCTGCTGGCAGCAGAGGCCTTTAGGAATACGCAGCTGTTTCGGCAAAGAAACTTTGCAGCGTACTAGTGGGTGCAGGGAAGGTGCGGAGAAACTGAGGAGGTAACCTGCCAGCCAGCTCATCCACCTGCACTGACTACTGCCCAGCTTTCAGCCCCTCTCCATGCCCTGCCAGAGACCAGGCACACAGCAGGTCTCCCCAGAGAGGAACTCCTCTCCCTGGCCTCAAATCCTCATGCTTTCCTTCATGGACATCTCCCGTGCTTCAGCACTGGTGCTGGTGGGTAAGTCCCTGTTCTGTACAGGCAGGATCAGGCCATGCTGGGACTTAGTGCATCACCCCAAAGCAGCTTGCAGGCTGTGTGGCACCTGCCGTGGTTCCTAGCAGCAAATGCCTGAGTCGGTACCCACCGTGAGTTAGGGTCATGCCTTCTTCATAAAAAAACAGAATTCAGGTGTGCCACAGAGGCAGTTGTCACCAAAATGTTGCATCAACTATTTTTTTTTTAAACACTGGCAGATTCCTGCAGTAGTTTGGGACATAACAACTATTAACCACACAACAGTGTTTGCCTGTTGTAGAATGGTTATAGATTTGTTTTTAAAAGGGTTCTAAAAATAGTTTTGACTGAAATGCCGAAGGGCTAGTGAGAAACTGCTTCCCCACCCCCCCACCCCCCCACCCCCCAGCGATAATCCGGAAACAGATGAAAATCCAGCCAGGTGAATGAATCTGGCCTCTCATCAAGTCATATCTTTTATTAACAGGCAAATGATTACAAAAGTATTGCCCCTGGCTGCATCAGTGCAAGCCAGCTCCCAGCTGGGGCTGCATGTCCCCACCACCCCAGTATGCGCCTGCGGTGCTGGCCACCCAGGGGGAGGATGGCAGGAGCAGGGAGGAAGGGGGGAGGCTCTTGCCTTCTCTCCTCCATCAGTTCTGTGCAGACCCCTCTGGAGAGGAGATGGCACTGCCAAACCACCCTGGTACCTCCTCCGGGCTCCTGCTTCTGCATGGCGCTGCCTTGAAGGAAAGAGCTGCACTGCAATTTCCTCTTCCGTGCCTGATAGCTTGATACCTATAGGTATGGGCAGGGGTGAGACAGGAATTTCATCTATTTCATTCACCCCTTTCATGTGGGAAAGGGAGGGTTGTGGAAAGGGTGAGTGTGGTGTGGTCCCATTAATGTAGACCTCTGTAGTACTGCATAATTGGTTTATTTATCCTAATGTCTTTTCACAAGGCAGAAATGAAACGCGCAGAAAGACTAGACATTGGAAAGAGGAGGGAGGAGCACAAATCAACCTCCTCTGTTATTACAGACCGGCCCCAGAATGAGAATAAATGGTGATAAGAGGAAAAATAACTGCGACAGAATTATTAAATAAGGGGCAACTTTTAAAGTGGCTCCAGTCTGGCTTCTAATTTTGTTCCTGTAATTTGATTGTGGGTTTAAATGGGACTGCTTAGACATTAGCTACTTGATCTGCAAGCAGCAGCAGGTGAGCTGTACAGCAGTGTGCACTGGGGCACGGCCAGGGGCAGGCTGTGCCAGGGCTGCCAGCCCCTGCCGGGGGCGCTGCTGCGCCGGCGCCACAGGCAGGGAGGTGTGCGCCAGTTTCAGTGAGTCTGTCACGGGCAGGTGCCGAGATCCCCAGAAATGGGGGAGAGTGGGAGCTGTGTGGGGCGCAGGGTATGGGTGAGGCAGCCAGGATCCCCCAGCCTGCGCCAGCCTGGCCTCTCAATACACCCTGCTCGCTCTGAGAGAGAGAATAGAAGCATAGAATCATTTAGGTTGGAAAAAAACCTTTACGATCATTGAGTCCAACCGTTAACCCAGCACTGCCAAGTACATCGCTGTCCCTAAGCACTGCATCTATGCGTATTTAAACACCTCCAGGGTTGGTGATTCCACCACCTCCCTGGGCAGCCTGTTCAAATGCTTGACTGCCCTATCAGTGAAGAAATTTTCCCTAATACCCAATCCAAACCTCTCCTGGTGCAGTTTGAGGCCACTTCCTCTCATCCTATCGCTTGTTACTTGGGAGAAGAGATCAACCCCCACCTGCCTACAGCCTCCTTTCAGGTAGTTGTAGAGAGCAATAAGGTCTCCCCTCAGCCTCCTCCTCTCCAGGCTAAACAGCCCCAGTCCCCTCAGCTGCTCCTCATAAGACCTGTGCTCCAGACTCTTCACCAGCTCCGTTGCCCTTCCCTGGATGCGCTCCAGCCGTGCAGCAGTCCGCCGCTGGCCATGCCCAAGGAAAAGCGGTGGCAGCGTGGCTGCTGCATAGCCGGCGCTCTGCAGAAAGCGTCGTAGCAGGCCTGCACACGTGCACGCTCGGGTGTAACAAAACAGGGCTCGAAGAAAGCAATGCTGTAAAAAAACTAGAGCAGAATTAGTTATCGAGGTAATATCGACCTATTAGTCAGCAAAAGTAAAGATACGGCTACAGAAACCCCTTAGGTGCTGTAAGTGGCACCAGCAGGAGGGTATCTGCAAGGCTCCATTGCAGCGTGCCGCCACTGCATGTCACTGTTAGGACAGAGTGGCACGGGAAGGGCTGCCTGAGGGCCGGGCGGCTCTGGTGGGGACAAGACCCCCGCTGTCCCCAAGGGAGGGACCACCCCTGTGGAGATGGGCTCTGGGAACACAGCACCCAAGGCCGGCTGCCCCGGGGCGAGGGACAAAGCAGCCGCAAGGCTTAGCATGCCCTGCAAAACAGGTTGTCCCCAACGCGACAGAAACAAGTAGTCCGAGCTACGTGTTTAGTTAGACTGGTGGTTTTTTTCTGAGAGGGGCACCAAAGTACCACCTGGTGTTGGTAACAGGGACAGGGGAGTAAGAAGTGCTCTCCTGGCCATTCCCAGTCAGCCCAGTCCTTCACTGGGGCAACAGGCCTTGGGGCAAAGTGAGACCGCTTCCCTCTCCTCAGCTCCCCCACCCAGGATGGTGACCAGCCCACGGCGGGGAGCAGGATTTGGCCTTACTACGACTGGAGCATGGGGCTGGCCAGGGTGCCAAAGAGTGCTGGAGCAAGCCTGTGAGGCTGAAAGCTCACCCCAGAGTTTAGGGAATTCCTGCCATGGCCAAGGCCATGTGGGCGCTGTGCTGCTGGACGTGGCTGTTGGGCACCTGCCTTTCTGCTCTGAGTGCTGATGGTGCCAGAAGAGGTGACACCCTGGCTGATGCCCACACACACCCCTGCACCCCTCCTTCCGATCGGAGGTGGGAGCATGGTGACAGACTGCAGGAGGGATGATGTATCTGCCCCAAGAGCAACTGTTACAGAAACAGGGTGCGATTCATGGTTCAAGGGAAAAACTGAAATGCCACCACGTGCTGCGCATCAGTCATCAGGGGACATGGGTGTAAGTAAAGGAGAGGCTCTTGCTCTTTGCCTCCTTACTCCTGTGTGCTGCCATACATCTAATAACACCCTCTGCAAGCTGGGATTTGTGCTGACGGGGGAAGGAGAAATACCTCGGGCTGCAGCAGCATCTTCTTTTGATGGGAGATAGAGAAGGAGAGGTGGCATTGCTACAGCCAGGAGCATTTTTATGACACAGACTCATGGTGGCCAGCAGTGTCATCACATGTGAAGGCATTTCACCTGCCCAATGCCTGTATTCATCACCATGCCTGCCAGCTCCAGGTAAACAAAAGCATTATAGTGCCCAGGTGGCATTCGAAAAGATGACACGGGAGATGTCTGTGGCATTCCATCAGTCCTTGGACTGACCATCTCAGCACCTGTAACTTCATCTCCACGTCCCGCTGCAATCCCTGCCCTCCATGGTCTGTCACCACCAAATCAAGGTGCCTGACCCAGACCCTGTGGCCATGTCATGTCTCTCTGTCACCCCTGAGGGAGCCAAGGTTGGGACAGGAGAGATTTGGCAGACCAGCACTTGCTGCAGTACTGAATTTCTTCAAGCATCTCAGCCTACGTCCCAAAGGGGACATTTGAGCATCTTTCAGGCTCAGATGTTCTAAGAAGTTCTGTGACATTTGGGCATCTTTCAGGCTCAGATGCTCTAAGATGCTCAGCTGCTCAGCAGCTCCCCCCCTCCCCCCCCAGCACACATGCACAGGCTGTTTGTCTCAACAGGATATTAAAAAGAAGAGGTTATAAAAGCAAGGTGCGATATGAGGCAAGGCTTAGCTTGCAGCGCCAGCATTTATCTCCTCTCTGCAGCTTGCGTTCAGCATGCAGGAAACATCTGCAGTCCCTGCTGCTCTCTTCTCACGCCCCCACGGGGCTGCCACACTCCCCCTGGGGGCTCTGGTGCTGTGGTGAGAGTCGAGCACTCTGGTGCCACTGGGTTGTTTTCTCATGGGAAACCAGGAGACCTGTTTCAGCTCTGACTGGGGCACCCAGTCCTGCCTGTACTATGCTGCCTGCCTCTGGCTCTGCCTCCAACATGGACTGTGACCCTGTGCTGTGGATGTCTTCTACCTGGCATGGACACCTTGATCATACATTGTCACTTGTCTCCATCCCCATCTCCTTTTTCTCCTGGCTGGATTTTCTGATGGCACCTTGGACCTGGTTCGCCGGGCTGGGGGCTGTCAATGGTCTCCAGGTCCAACCCTGCTACGTCAAATCCCCATCACTGGCCAAGTTGTGTTTATTCGGTTTCCAAAAACTCCTGAAAAAATTCACCTTAGTTATTTGATTCCCACCAGCTCTGTGTCTGATTCGGCACCCAGGGCAAATGGTGTTTCCCATGACTTTATCAGGGAAAGAAAGAACGATCAGGGATCACATCCCACTGGGCTACAGGCACTGGTGATGCCCCTGGCCGGGACAGGATGTGGAGGGTGAAGCAGTGGGGAGGTGCATGGGGCTACCCATTGCAACATGAAACAACATCTCTCAATTTTATTTTCAAAATAGCTGGCCATATTTTCTCAATGCATGAAGAGGCAAATTAAGATAACTTGCTGTCCAGCTCCTGATCCCAGTGCTCAGGCACACATGTGCTCAAGATTTCTCTCTGTCATGGCTGCCCTCTCTAATAATTGTTTATTCCTATTTCTCCCTACACCCCAGTCATTTTTGTCTTCTCTCTCCTCTCTTCTGGTTTTACAGTCACTGGATAGACAGGCTCACAGGATATTTTTAGGTCTCTAAATTACTTTTCATATCTATTCTAAATTTATCTCCCAATAATCTCAAGTCTTGACATTGCAGGAGTGGGAATCTGCAAAAGAAAAAGTTTAAAGCCTGGCTTGCTGGACTGGACCCCCTTCGCTGTGGCGGCCTCTTAGTCTTCCTCCTCCTCAGCCCTCACCTCTCCCACTACAGGTTCCCTGGCTGTCCCGGCCAGCCTCTGCCAGGGGCGAAGGGTGGTTATTCCTACCTGAGCAGTGGCAGGGGACCAGGGATGCTCCGGTGACGTGGGGGGCACAGAGGAGCCCAGGGGTAGTGGGGAATGGAGGCAGCACCCCAGGGTGCCATGTTAACCAGGTGCAAACCAGGGAGCAGGGTGGATAGCTGTGTTTGCAGCTGCAGTGCATTGAACCCCAATGTTTTCGTACCTGCAAAGTATCCTGTGGAAAAGAAAAAATTAACATTTTTGAAAATTAAACAAGAAATCAGGTGTTCTTGAAGAAGATCATGCTGCAAGCTCAAGGCAAAGTTAGGAAGAGGAGGTGGGAGCCCTGGATCCCTGCTGCGCGATTGCTGCAGGTTGCTGTTACAGCTGAAAAATAAGAAAACTTTCAAATATTCCTTCAGGGCTGGAAGCCCTTTGAGCCACTGCCAGCTCCTTCATGCAGCACCTGAAGGATAAATCTTTTCTCCCCGCTTCTAAATGTTTCACACACCCCAAACAACCAATCCACCCCTAAATCCTCAATAACTGCCCCTTTTGAAAATCACATGCAAATGATTTTATCTGCTGGCCTCAGACGGATGAAACCTCAGGCTACCGGTGCAGGGCTGCGTTCCCGTCACCCTGAGCCACGGAGCCATGAGGACTAAATGCTGTTAAAAATAAACTGCTTCCTCCTCTGTTGTTCCTCCCAGCCAGTTCCCAGACAAACCATCAGGATGATGCACTGGGCCAGAGGGGAGGGGAGAGGAGAAGGGGAGTGAAGGGGTTAACCCTCTTCCCATGGTAAAGCACTGAGGCTGCCTGCCAGTTTTCAGAAAAGCTGCAAGTCATCCTGCCAGGATGAGGAGGAGGTTTTGAAGTCTCTGGGATGCTCTCACAAAAGTGCCGCAGTACAACCCCAGCTGAGCTGGCATGGCAGGCGGGGGAGGCGGCAGGGAGGGGACCTACCCAAACTGGGGAGGGGGGAGAAACCCCAAGCAGGAGCATCCTGGCAGGACTGCAAATATGCTCGTGTCTTCAGGTTTCCTTTCTCACTTTCCCCTCTCCTTTGGCCCTCATCATTCACGCGTCCTAGCCCTGGCATCCCGGGCACTGCCTACTCAGCCAAGAAATTTGGGGAGGGAGATGGTGCTGCAAGCCCAAGGCAGAAGCAGGAGCAGCCACCTCAGCCCTGGCTTCCCGGTGCACAGCTCCCACAAGGAGCACCGGAAAATATTACAGCTTTTGGATACCCTCTGATGGGAGTAGAGGTCATCCAGGGTGCACCAAACACCACCTGCCTGTCAGGGAATAGCTGCGGTTGTGCCTGGCCTCCTCCTCCTTTCCCCCTGGCCCCAGAGAGCTTCCCGGCATCCCACACCAATCTCCAGAGAGAAATGAGCTGGAGCTGAGGGGATGTAAGGGGGCACCTTGCTATCAACACCCATTTCCTGGGAGGAAAAATGATTTCCTGGAAGGAAAAATGATTTCCTGGAAAAATAGCAGTCCGTGGTGCATTATAGGTGGAGAGAAAACAAGTAACCCATCAAGGTAAAATATCATCAGCAAAATGCAGGGCTCCCCCCAGGGAAGTCTCGGCTGCATATCGGCATGGTGGCTGCACCGAGCAGGTGGCAGATGCCCAGAAAGATGAGGTTAGACTAGGCAGAAAATCATCCCACAGCAAGCGGTGCCGTGTTAGAGCCCACATTTGCAGGTTTGGAAAGCAGAGATGGTGGGACGAAGGAGCAATGCGAGGCCACTGAACTGCAGAGTTGCCGTTTGGGAAAAAAAACCCCCAACCCTTCACAGCCGGGTCCCATCTTGATTTTGTTGCTTGGCAGCATAAAACCTGCCCAATTAAAGGCACGTAAAACCACCAATGTAATTTCCTGGCTTATATTTTCGTGTTTAGAGGCATATTACATCCAGCACAACCCAGGCTTTTGAGGGATGCTTTGGTCAATTAAGATTAGCTGTCATTTTGCATTTATTACTGTCATTTATGAATTCTCCTCCTTGCCAACAGGCAGAAGGAGAAGATGGTGCACCAAATAAATAGATAATTGATGGAGAAGCTCGTCAGGGCCCTGATTTCTATCCCCCTGTCATCTCTGGCTCATCTTTTTCCTATGAGTCAGCTCTGGAGGGCTCTGGAAAACCTTCGCTGTTTCAGTGCTGCTATTAACCTGCACATACTTTCTCCTGTTGGCACTTGGGGTGAGTCGGGGGGGCATGAGCGAGGGCTGCCTGCCAGCTGGGGTGCCACTGCCCCTAACCTATACTGGTCCCAAAGGCACTGAGCATCTGCTGTACTGGGCATCGCTAAAGAAAGGGGACTGGGCTGGAAGGACCACCAGGCTGACCTGTCACAGGGGTTTTTGTCTATGACTGCTCAGGTTGGGACCAAAGCAGACGCCCTGTGCTACAGATGGGTGAGGAGGAGGCTCAGGTTGCACAGCTCCAACCTGGCACAGGGAGAGCGGGACCTTGAGGCACCCAGCGTACAGGGCTGGGTGGCCCTTCTATGCCCTGGGCTGCATAGGAGCTGCACAAAAAATGGTCAAATTGAGAGAAAGGTGTGGGGAGTATTTCAAACATATATACTTAAATGGGCTGTCCTAAAGGCCCTGTGCTCCTGGGAGCGCATCAAAACCTTCTGTGTCTTTTTACCCCTTTGGTCCCTGCCTTGCTTGTGCAATTGCATAATAACAAAATGACCTTGAGAGAGAAAAATGAGCAACTCCAGGATGCTGGTTCAGATGATGAGAGCTTGTGTAACGCTGTATTTCTGGCAGGCCATCACTCCAAAAATGTATGTCCCTAATCAAAGGTAGATTTAAAAAAAAATACTTGTCCCCTCTGCTACAACAGCACTATTTCTAAGGGACATGTTATTATCAGCATGCTGTTGGGCAAAGGACTTAAATCTCTATGTCTTTTACATTGCATGATGCGTGCCTATCACTTCTGCATAGATCTGGAGTGAAGATGAAATAGCTTATTACTCATCAGTGGCAAACAAAAAGTACCATGAACCAAATTAATGGTCAAAGGGGAAAAAAGGAAGATTATCGGGTTCCCATTGTTCAATGTCTTTCTTATCTTGCAGGAGCACCAAGGAGCAAACAAGCCCCCCAGCTTGCGCAGAGCACCTTCCCTGAGCAAGGTGCTCTGCAGTAACCCACACAGTAAACCCTAAGCCCTTCTGCACGGTTAATAATTAGAGAATCTGCTGAAAGCGAAAGAAAAAAACCCACTGTTTGATTTGGCACTCAGGGGGAAGGTTAGGGCCACTCTTTATATTCCTGGACAATGGGTTTTGCAAAGCTCGCAGAGGTGGTGCCAGTCAGGGTGAAGATGCAAAGAGTCACTATCAGCCCACCTTATCTGGTAACCCACCGCGCGAGCTGGGCAAGGGTCCTCACCAGCTGTTTGCGAAGGGCTGCGGCAGCGCGCCTGAGCCTAGCTTCGTCAATGAACAACTAATGAAGGGGCAAGAGGCAAACAGGGCCCAGCCCGGAGGCCACGGGCCAAAGATCACTTGGCACCGGCCCTGCGCATCCTTTTTCCTTGGGAGGGAGGGCAACACAAGTCTTATCCAAAGGGATGTGAAGGCAGCAGGACAACTCCCCTGAGGTCACATCCCCCGCCTTGTATCTGTCTTTGAACGTGTACCAGAGTTTTACCAGTCTTCAAATGTACATGTGGTCACCATCTTGTCTCTCACTTCCCTGAAATGTGAGGCACACTTCTTGCAAGGACAGCCACAACCTCCCTCTCCCCACGGCCACAAACATTCACGCCAAAGGACTGCATTTCTCCTTGCATCATTACCTTTCCATATCCTTCAGTTCAGACATTGGCCCAGCACTGGAGTCTTTCAAGCAGCTGGTGACAGGACGAACTAAACTTGGAATTACACCGACTCTTCTCTGAATCCTTTTTTTCAGTATCACCTCTTTGAGGTCACGAGAGACCTTCAGTCGCACGGGGAAGGACTGTCACCCTTGCTTTGAGTTGCTGTCATTGCTGATGAGAAGCTCCCACACCCTTTCCTTGGAAAAAGAGTTCCCACAAAGTACACGTCAGGGAAGAACTTTCACTTTGTTGTAGCTGATGATTACATAGATATTGTATACGATGATTGCCTTTGACCCCACGGGCTAGGATGACTCCTAGTAGTAATATCCTCTGTGGGAAGCCCTGGAAATTTGGTCAATTCAAGCCCCGCATGCTGCACGGGACCCTGTCCCACTCTGTGACCCACAAAACACAGGCCTCTGCTCTGTGGAGCCACCAAGGGGACCACGGGGCAGCTGATGCTCGGGGGAGGTCTGCTGCCAGACCTCAGCTACCTCCTGTACTTCCCCCATCATGGTATGGGGCCTATGGGGGAAGGTACACATTATTTTCAAAGCAAACTCTCTTCTACCATTTTTCCCTCCCAGAAACACCTCCTGCTTATTCTTCTCACCCTCCCAGGAGGCTCTTGACCACACTGGGAAGCTCCATCAGTGGTTTCCCTGTCCTCACAGCTGAACTACCCTTGGGTTTCCTCCTGAAGCCCCTCAGCTCTGGATGACTCAAGGAAACCTTTTGCTTGCGATGCTGGGAAAATTCAAACCAGTGTGTTTGGCACGATGGGGTGCTGCTGAGAATTACGATGTTTCTTTGCGCTTGAAGAACATGGTGCGGATGCAGCAGATCTCTGGCACAATTACAGCACTTACTCTTTTGAGTAGAGGATGGATTTTCAAATAATTTGCAAATAAATTGGATAATTTGCCTGAGTTAGAAGTACTTTGGAAAATACGTCCTCTGACAAATTTAGCAGCAGTCCTCAGACTTCTGCCTTCTCATGAATGCACCAGAGGAAATGCATAGATGTTTCTCCAGTGTCCCCTTAAGGGCAAAGTATTTCTCACAGGCTGCATTCACGGGCTCTCAGAGAACGGTAGGTGAGTCCCTCTCCTGCTGTTGATCACTGAAGCTTTGTCAGCCTTTGGGAAAGGAAAAGGCAATAACGGCTGTCCCAGAGATTGCTCCATTTCGTAACGGATGGAGCTCCCTCTTGGGAGAATGGGGATCATGAATTGGCACAATTTATCTGTCCTTTTAGAGAAGAGGAAGGTGGAAGTAAGTGTCTGCTGAGGAACAGGGATATTTGCTGGGGCAGGAATGGTCTTAGTGCAACTGAAAGCACTGGGAGCTGACACATGTTTTGGAAAAGCACAAGGGCTGTGAAAGGAGCAGGAGGATGGGGTGTGGGGGGGCACCCACACCCCTGCATGGGGCTTGTGCGCACAAGAGATACGGGGGGAGGGTGTGGGCAGGAGGGCGATGTGTGTCATCTGAGGGGGCCGCGGGGAGGTCTGCGGGGTGTGCTGAGTTACCTGCTTCGGCAGCTCTGCTTTACAAAACAAGAAAGCTGGAGGTTACAAATAAGCATGCTCATGAAAGACCAGAAATGTTAATAAAACTGATATTCCTCAGATTTAAATCATCACATTTCCTGCACGTAGTAGTGTTTTCTTTGCATTTCACGGTCACTGTAACAGTCTGACATTTTTGACCTGGGCAAAAGAGGAGAGTCCTCAAACTGATCCAAACACACTAACACTAAATGCATCCATGGATGCATGGTTAAGAAAAGAATACCCACATTGCATATGCTGCCATCCTCCTCTCCCCAACCCCTGCCATTACATATGAAGAAGTGCAAAGATGGAATAAAACATTTAAAAATGTGGAAAGTCACAGTTAAGGCATCCCCAAATCCCTGACTCTGCCCAGTGTTGATAGCATCATAAAAATTAAAAAAATTATTAACTAGATCATATTTTGCAAATCAGGCTCATCTAGTGCTGGACTGAAAACTTAGTTGGAATGTCATAGTTACATGGTTACTTCACAGTGTCACTAAGGGGCAGAGTTAAGATTTGTCTCAGCCTACCTGTGCAACTTTGGCTTTTTTCTTAAATTCAGCAATTATTTGTATTTTAAGGATTCACAACATTTTTTTTTGGCAGAATCGAAACCTGTCAATGATGTACTTCCCTTAAATGTGGGTGCTCTAACTTGTTCCCCTCAATGTCACAGGCTTTTGAATTCTCCCCTGTAGGGAATAGAAGCAAAGAAACCTAAAACTGTGGTTGGGCACTTAATTAAGATTATATACTGTATTTTCACACCTTTTAAAGTTTCTTTAGTGCAAATTCCCTCCCAAACAGGGGCAGTGGCCTGCTGTGAAGCAGCCGCAAAGCTCTTGCTCTCAGCCATAGTTCTCCATTTCCGAGGGAATTGGGGTGTGAGTGGATGGACTAGGGGGGTGCTGGCAGGTGGGTGTAGGTCCTCGTGCCTCTCATTTGTGGATGCACGTGCAAATGCACACATATATTTCTGCATGACGGTGTAAATGAGAAAGCCTTGTTACCCTTTCCATCTCCTACCTCCTCCTTGGGACGGCTGCTGTTACGTGAGCGCACATAAAGACACCACATGAGAGGAAAATGGGATTAACTGCCTGGAGGCTGTCTAGATTTAAATGAAACACTATACGGGGAACGAGCCCACCTCCGGCTTCTGTAGCCCTTGGTGTGAAACGGTGGTTTCAGCCCAGTAACACCCCACTCCCTCACACGCATGGTCCTTGCCTCTGCCTGTAAGCGATGAGTGGGATCCCTGCATGGTGCTTCTGCATACATCAGCCCTAGGGGCATGTGTGGCATGGGGAGCCAGGCACAGCCCCATGGCCAGCCCCACTGCTCAGTGCTCCTCTCCCGTTGCTGCCCCTGCAGACTGCAACAGATGCCATTGCACCATCCCACCTCATCTCCTTTAAGCTAAGGAGCCACCCAGCTTCTTTTCGGTGGCCTTTCCCCTCTGGGCTTGGGGCAGCAGGTCTTGAGGTAGCACCCAGGCAGGGAGGTGGGCGGCATGGGGCTGGGGCAAGGAGACAGGACCCCGCATTCTTGCTCTTTGCCTGTTGGAGCTGACCTCCCGAGAAGGCAAAGTGCTGACCACAGATCTTCTCTTCCTCCTCCTCCTCCGCTCACTCTCCAGCAGTAATGCACATGTGCTTTGTCCATAAATATATTATTTTGTGTTCCTGCCAGCCCAGACTAATAGGGCTAATGTTTCCTGAGGAGCAGCCCAAAGCTACATTAGCCACAGATGTTTGATTGATTTAAAACAAAGAGCCCGACCGCCAAACTGCTCCATATGGTTTCTCTTCCTGTCACTTTGCCTGCAGGGTTATCTCTGAAATGCAATTAAGGTGCTTAAAAGTACATTTTCAGGAAGATGCAGAATTGATGAGGGTGGGTTTGCCGATGGGTGCCTCCAAATTGTTCGAGCAAGAGCGAGGAAAGTCATGCCCTACCCTTAGCAGCTGCACGCATGGTTTTTCCACTTAGGTGAGGATCTTAAATAGGAGGGCAGGCCAAAAAATGCCCCCATTGTAAAGACTTTGCTGTAGATGTACTTTGCCAGTACTCATGTCTCCTGATATTCTACTCATTTATTATTGAAGTCAAACATTTGTCTAATTAGATATTTACTTGGAAACTTAAGTGCTGCAGAGATTTCATTCAGCCCCACCTCTCCCCTGCTGCTGCTGCCCAGGCACTGGGGATGAAGCCCCTCTCTTGTGCTGCTCTGCTGATGACCCAGCAACGTTGCCAAGGACGAGACAGGCTCGTTGGCTGTGAGGAGGGGAAGGTCCCAGTCCTGCCTGAGCATCGGGGGACCAACGCCGTGCCCAGGGACACCTGTGCAGCTGCTGCAGACCCAGGGCACCAGGCCTGGCTGCTGAAACCATCCCCTGGTCCCCCATAGGACTGAGACCCCTGTTCTGTTCAACCAGGACCACAGCATCATATGCCCTGTGGGGGCTGAGACCAGCAAAGGAAAGTTACGGCCTCTTTCATTTTAATGCACAGAGTAGATGTTTGTAGATGAAAAAAGTGTACTTCTGTATGCCAGCTCTCTGTCTCCTCTTCAGTTCAGCTGACACAGGAAAGCAGCAGCCCCTTACTCTGCATTTCTTAAGAGCTTAAATGCTTTGGTTTCTGAAAACAGAATTTTTAAAATCCTTTTCCATGAAAATTCCCAAAATAGGTGCCTGACATCTGGCATCTTAATTCACATCTTGGTGCATAAACAGAGTGGGATGAGCCATCTGCGGCAACCTGAGGAACTGTCAGATCCCCTCTCTGGACCACTGACAATAAAAAACCAGCAGGTTTGAGCAGGGAACTCCAAGCCATGGTGCAAAATTAATATCATATTATGGAAAACAGAAATAATGACGTTGCAACAGGTCTGAAGATTCATGGCAACCGTACATGCTGTAAATATACAGCAGCGCAGAATAATTATCTGGTGCTCAACTGTCTTCAAACTAGACCTCTTTTAACCTTGTCCTTACCTCTTTCAGAATTGAAATCCTACGGTAATTCATCATAGAAACATACCAAGAGTAACTTCAAATATAACTGCTAAGTAATTTTCAAGCACATGTAATTACCATGCCTGATTAATCTCATCATGAGTATTAAAACCAGCTTGTTTAATGGGCCTTAGATCTAAATAAACCCCAGCATATATATGTATATATATGCATGTGTGTGAGCCTGTTTGTATCGGGAGGAGAGTGGCCTTCAGAAATGCATCTTTCTCTGTGGCCTGCTTGATTCTTTAATTAGGCATTTGTAGAAATATTGCCCTGGCTACAGCATAGTCCTTAAATTCACATGCGTGGCCAACACTGTCCAGATCTCCATAACCATTTAAAGTGAAGCTTTTCACAGAAAACTGATTGTACAAACAACACCATATTGCACCGTGCCTATTTTCTTTCAAGGGCTTCCAGAGCAAATGTTCTTCAGCTCCAAACAAGCAGAGAAGCTTGCTTTCTTTTTTTGCCCATGCTGCGATCAACCTGAGATCTGAAACCTCAGCTGTTTTCTCCTCTTGGCTTTCATAGCCCCTCAGGGAAGACAAACGGATTAGAAGACCCTACCCAGTCTTTCCTACCCTGGAAGATCAAGCAAATGAACTTAGCCGCTTTCTGATTCATCCCTACACCACTGATCATCAGTAATAAAACAGCAGAAAGGCTCATCCCTTACTGGTTAATAGGTTAAACGAGATGTGCTGGCTCCCAGTACATGTGGAAGCACCGGTCCCCATGTCTTTGTGGCAAGCACATCTTCACCAAGTCATGTGAAACTGCCTGCTGTGCCCACAACTTCTTGCTCCAGCAGTGAGAGCAGAGATCTGTTTCGTGACTGCAGGGTCCAGGCTGGCGAGTGGGAAAGGGGACCTTACCTCTGTGTGTGCCATTGAAACCATGGGTGGAGCGAGGAGACGTGGTCATTCAACAGTTGGTTCGTGGCCATGGGAGCTTTTCCCCTTTCCCCAGGAGTAGTGAAGGAGGAGTGATGGTCCATGTCCTTCATCTACCTCATGTGAGGCTTTAATTCTTCTCCTGCAGCTTTAATGAGTGCCCTGGGCAGTCAAGTTAGATGTTTTTCCCCTGTCCTAAACATGGAGGACTTGGTCCCTTCGACGGTGAGTGCAAAGCATATTGCTGGGGTAAAGGACCTTCCCGGTGGCCTCAGCAGTGCTGTGTGGGAAGTTCATCAGTGGGAGGTTCCATCACTTCTGCGGATGCAGATCCACACCCCGCACAGCTGAGCCAGCCGTGGCGACAAACCCAACATGTGGGCACGCTCCCACGTGGCACCATCCACCTGCATCTGCTGTTCCCATGGGTCAACGCCATTGCCAGGTTCACTGCAGGACTACCTTCTTAGGGCTAATAATGATGTGGCTGTTATAAATTGCTCGAGGATAACGTTCAACCTGCAGTTCATGAATTAAGAGATGTTTTGCATGAAAAGGTCTTTATTTGGTCACTCTTACATTATAGCACAGAGATCAAGCACTTAAGGCCTGTGGTGCTTGGGGAAGGTGTTAGGATAACACGATGGGTATCTGGAGTGATTCAGTGTGACACAATTTCCCCCCAACAATTTGCCACTGCTAAAATCTGAAGACATTTCCTTTGAACTGAAGACCCCCACAGGCACCCGAACACACAACTCAGAAACTTCAAAGCAGGAGAAGAGCTACTGGCCTGTAGTGCTCGTAACTGAGCGAGTCCTTCAGGTTTTGAATGCATTTTATAGGAATCATTCTAAAACAACTTGCTAAAATGGCTGAGGAGCAAGATTCACTGTATGAAATTTGAGAAAAATGTCTAGAGAATTCTAGAAAGAGTAAGATATTTTTTCTCCTGCATTTTGCAGCTTCACATTTCCATACAAGTTTGAATCTGCGATTTCCTGCTGTTTCTCCTTTCTTCTGAAAAATATTCTTTAAAGAGAAGCGCCAGGAACATTGCCAGCCAGTCAAATGTAGTACGAGGCATTATTTGCAATGCGCCTCCCCAACTCCTGCAGACAGCGTTGTCCCTGGCCTTCTCACCCTTGCAGATGTTGAGCTTAGGTAATACCTGTCCTTGAATTTTGCTGCCCTCAGTGCCTGCTGTGCCTCACGCCAGGATCCCTTGCCTCTGGGACAGCCCTGTTGCCTGCTCTGCACAGGGATAAAACCCGATCCTCCCTTGCACCTGTATCTCCGGGGAAGCATTGCAGAACACTCTGTGTGAGCATCTCCTTCCCACCCAGAGGAGCGGACATGGCCCTGGGACCAGACTGCTGTGAGCAGCAGGAAACGTGGGCATGGTGGGAGCCTTGTTAATAGGAAATAGCCATGGCACCGAGCCACTGCCCGCTTTGGACCCTTCTCTGATTCCTCTCTAAGCTACAGCAAATTCAGCTGGTTCTCAGAGCCACACTTTATCTCCCCTCTGGGGGGTTTCTGGGTCAGCTGTATTAAAATGCATTTATTCTTAAGGGGGTCAGTAATCTGACACAATAGTGATGTACGAGTGAATGGGGAGAATACATAAATTTCTAACAATGCAGAAAGAATAATCCCAGAGTTTTGCTATCTGTAAAAACAGAGCACGGGATCTGTCACTTCATGTCACGACAGCCAAATTAAACAAATGCAAGCTGACAGGAGGAAAAGAAACAAAGGACTTCTATCCAATTACTTCCAGAAGAATATTAAATTATGGAGGCACTTGCTTTTGTGTTAGCAAATAAGTATTTAAATGGACCTAAAGTCCTTCATATTCTGAAAGTTGGGTTTATCTGCATAGGAGAAATGGATGCCATGTGCACTCACTCCTGAATGGGAAATGGAGGACCTCTGCCAGAGGCTGTAGGCTGACACATGTGGATTGGATGGCCGGGAACGGTGTTTCTATGGCTGTTGAGATAAGGGAGGGGGCAGTGAGAACACCTGGGTGTCTCGTTTGGGATGCCTCCATCACTGCTGCTGAAGCAACGACTTGAGTGTATCACAAGAGCCCTGGAGATGGAGATGCCTTTGTAAGCAATAGCTCAACTTCTCTTTTTTGTAGCACACAACTGGTTGACTTTGGTAACCGGCAGCATGAAGAAAAGTCCACCTTCTGCATTTGGAAGGGTGAAGAAAATGATAAGCATGGCTAAGCCTTGACATGCAGGGGGCAGGTGGAGCTGCTAAGCGTTGATGTGTGCTGCTGTGGAGGAGGGACTCTGAGCATCACTGGTGTAGAGACAACGGCCTGGGGCTTTCTGCAGCAGAGCTCTGAGAGGCACAGGGAGGAGATGGGTGGTTACCATGGGGCATCACTGGGTGCCAGCAGGATGCAGAGCCTCATCACCAGCCAGGAAGAAGTGCCAGGAAGGAGCCATGGCTCACTGCATCACCTGCCTGCAGAACACAGTAATGTTGGCTCCACGTGTATGTGGAGCAGGAGGTGTCTCCTACACAAGCGGGACACACAGGCTACAACACAGATAGTTCAATGGAAGAAAAGGTTGACCCTATCACCCTTGCTGTGTGCCTTGACCTCTCTGGAAGGAGACTCCAGGCACTCCTGCCAAGCACTGAGTAGGGTTGGGTGCAGGGTGGCTTGAAGGTGGCAAATTGTCGATGGTCAGACTGCAAGGACCAAGTGTCCTGTGCTACCTCCAGCATCAGAAAATGAGGAGCAGTGTACACAGATGGGGACTAGTTTAAAGCAGGCTGCTCAGGGATGCAAGCAAACGTAGAGTGGGCAGCATGAAACAGATAAACCTTGCACTCCTGCAGACAGATCAGCCGCAGAGAATATTTCCTGCTGGAACAAACAGAGGAGGGTGAGGTGTTTGCAAAGAGTACCGCAAGGAACAGAAGAAAGGCAAATTTAAGCCATTTGAAAGTCCAACCTGACCCTAGGAAAAGGTGAGCATGGACCTGCAACTTCTGGATGACCACAAGATCAAAGTGATCTGTTTGACCAAGTCTGTGAGAAGCTGACTATGCAAAGGCTCCTCTCATAAGAAGTACAGTTAGGAAAGACAAATCCTGGCAACCTCTAGTGCATCTGATGCGCTGCGCTCCGGCAACTGGTCAGAGCAGGCTGCAGCAGTTCTGAAATGCGTCATGGTGAAACGGGAATGTGAATCAAAGACACTTTCCCCTGGGTGCACACAAGGAAGAGGAAGGTGACAGTGTCAGGAAACATCAAGACACTCACAAGAGAGAGAAAACAGATACTGAAAGACAGCTGCGAGTAGTGACGGATGATGACCATGCGCTTTCCCAGGGTGCAGGTAGCTGCCCACTGCCACAGCCCAGGGACCTGCCTGCGTAACCCAGGAAGGCTTTCAGCAGGAGGTGGCCCCAGCCTGGCTTGCATGGACAAGACTTGGGAGCCCCAGGGTGAAGGTAAGTCCCTGGGACCCAGTGGTTCCATGCTGGGACAGGGATGCAACCCTGGTGCACAGAGTGCTGAGGAGAGGCGCGTGCCTGGGGAAGCAGGACAGCACTGCCACAGCTTTTTAGCCACCTCCAGCTCCACCAGCAGTAAGCAAGGGAGGCAAAACTGACAGCTGGGGAGGAAGGAGTGGGTGGATCAATGCCCCCATGTCCCACCCTCCTCTGGAACATCCCAGCCACCACTTCAGCTATCAGTTTTGCAGGTGATGCGGGGGTGATGGTGGGTCCCAGGCAAAGGAACCGTTCACTGGCCTCTGTGGCTGTGCCTCCTGTGCAGGCAATGGGCAGACGGCCAAGGAGCAGCTCTGACCCTTCCCTGGCAGAGCTGGGAGGGCAGCAGCTCCAGCAGCACAGGGACCTGCCTGGCAGGGGACACCAGGACAGGAGCTGCCTGTGTCAGACCTCTGCACAGCAACAGCCTTAGGCTTATTGATAAATTTTTCTGCCGTGTTACCTTTGCCTCCGCAAGGTCCAGAGAGTTCCTGTTTAAGGAGAAGCTGCAGAGAGCAGCTTTGGATCACGGGCTGGTATGACCAGACCCTTGTATCATTGAAGGTGAGAAAGAAAGCCAAATTCCTTTGTCGCAGACCCTGCTGTAAGTCCAGAGTAATTACGTTAAATGTAATAAGCCTCCACACTTCCTTCCCCACTCCCACTTGGGAGCAGTGATTTGCTGCTGGCCAGTTCCTGCGGCAGATGATGCCCTTACCTACTGAGCTGGCAAAAGTCTCCTGGCCAGGGGACTGTGGAGCAGAGCAAAAGCTGCTGCCCTGCCCTGCCCTCTCCTGCCCTGCCCTCTTCTCTTCTCTTCCTCCTCACCCAGGGAGAGAAGAAACACTGCCCCTCTACTAAGGCATTTAGAAAGCAAACCTCAATTTCAGCTGCGCTCAGTCTTTATATGCCAGGAGTAAATGGGCAGTGCTTCATGCAACCCTCAGTTTTCTAGACCCTGGGCAAAGGCTTTCCTGCTGGCTCAGGCGCAGCCCACTGCACCCCGTGTGTTGAGACGCTGGGCACCATGAAAGCATCCTGCCAGCTCGGCAGGTCTGCTCCTGGCACAGGCAGAGAAGACCACGAGCAGCAGCAAAGGTGTTTAACCCTCCTGCTTTGTGCCCCGTAGTTCTGATCCCTGTGGGGTCGGTCCCCTGCAAACCCTCATCACCCCGGGGGGGTTCTTGGAGCTGCTCCTCCCTGACAGGAAGCCTGTTCCAGGGAGCTGTGGAGCTATATGTAATAACTACACATTCCACATTCCCATATATTAATTTGAGGACCTGGAGGAGGTGATAGCAAAGGCCTTACGGGGGTGATGAGTAGCTGTGTTTAAGCCTATCGGTTTCACCAGAGGAAATTTTGGGACTTTGGCATAACAGCAAGGCTGCCTTCAGCACTTGGGTCTCCTCTCTGCTTTCCTTCCCCGTGCAGGGAAATATTTTCAGGCATGTAAATCAATTTTTTTGTGCTCAATCCCACTGTGCGTTTAAAGCATCAGGGTTGGGATGCATCTGCGCTCAGCAGAAAACAAAGGGGGGAGATGCAATTCCACCCAAGAGCAGCGCTTTGGGAAGAAAATCCTCCAGAAAAAACCAGCCCGCACTCTGCTTTCTTCTGATCGTGCGGACTGATTCGTGCCGTCTGTAATTGTAATCAAAGTTAATTTAATCCTGGTGTGGAGGTTGCTGAGCAACTGCAGACATTTATCCAGAGGAGACAGGGACTGTAATCACGTCACCTCGAGTGAAGTTGGGAGGGCAGCCACGTAACCCTGATAATGCCCAGGGCAGATTGCTGCAGATCACGGGAAAGCACTGGTATTCATGGTATGGAAGCCAAGGGGAAAGCACTAGGATTGTGCCAAAACTGTGCTTTCTACTGTAATCCAGAAAGATTGGCTCAGATTTGGAATAGGGCCCTGTATGGGCCCCACACATGAAAGCACAACTTCCCAGAGGATGAGCAGTGAGTGCCTACCTGGCCACGTGGCTGTAAGGAGAAAGGAGGTGCAACACCAGGGAACTGGTCAGTCAAGTCAGTTTGTGTCACAGGTGGCCCCTTGATGCCTCCTTTCCTCTGAAATCCCAGTGTTTCCTCACCATCCAAGGAGCTACGAGCCCTCCTGCTCAAAACCAGGGAGCGCTGGGCAGTGCCACCACCACCCGTGCCAGGGCTTGGGGCCAAGCATCCTCAGCATCAGCAGCAGCCAGAGCCCGAGGGATCTGCCGGGGGGGTGGCGGGGCAGCCTCCCTCCCGCCGGCATCGGTGAGAGATGGGAAGCTCCAGCACTGCCGGTGAAGCTCTTCTGCCCTCGCTAAGAGCCGGCCTTGCTCGGCACCTGCTGTGTCATCATCAGGGCCATTTGCCGGTGATGAGGAGGTTTCATGAGGCCGCCTCGGTGGGCACCTGCTGCTGCCGGAGGCGGCGGGGCCGGCCTGATTAAGTGCTTCAGCAGGAAAAGCAACCCGCCAGGGAGGAGGGGTCCTGCCATAAGCGCCTCAGCAATCAAGGAGGAATTTTCCTCCACTTTTCCTTTTTTTTTTCTTTTTAATTATTATTTTCTCCAAAAACAAAGAGCTTTCGTGGAATTTAAAGGCCTGTGGGTGCACCAAGGGCAGGAGGGGGGGCAGCAGCCTGCCAGGGAAAGGGACCAAAACGTGGTGGCATCCCAAGCATGCTGAGTGGCTCCTCACCCCTCCTGTCAGACCCCTTCCAGCAATGAATTTTTGGGGGAAAGTAGATGCCACAGAGCAGCCAGAGTTCAGCTCTTGCCACGCTGGCCAAGCTGTCTCTGAAATAGCAGTTGCAGGGAAAAAAGGGAATGATTTTGCCTTCTTAAACAGGCATGTCGGTTCCCCAGATGAGAGGAGGAGCACCATGATGACTTAGAAGGAGACTGTGGCTTTTCCAAGCAGAGCTGTGCTTTGGTATGTCCGAGTGACTAAACAGTTGGACAGATGGCGGGGGGGGTGGGGGGAAGTCAATGCACCAAGCATCAGCATTGCTGCATGTCAGACCTCATGAACCAGAGACGGCTTAACCCAGCAGAGGCAGGAGAACAGAGGCAGGTAAAGCCTGGTTTCAAGTGGATTTCCCAAACACAAGCTTTTCAAAACAAAAAAAAGCCATAGGAGTTTATTTAGCTTTTTTCCTTTTGCTAAAATTTTGCTACATTTCCCATCATTTTGCTCTTCTTCCCTTGTGTGCTGTGCCCAAAACGGGGAAAGCTGGGTCGCTTGTTTCCATCGCAGAACAGCCATCTCTCCCTCCTTCATCCCACACCTTTCAGGGGGTAAAGGCATGTAAGTGCATGACACGTTGGGTATTCACCTGGCTGCTGCCCACACCAGCACCCTCCAAAACATGCCCATTCCAGGTGGATGCAGCTCTTCCCAGCTGGGACAGGCTGCATTCTTCCTTGCCACCCAGGGTGTTTGCCAGTCCCCATGGCTCACCTGCAAATTTCAGCTACTGAGTGGTGACAGCAAAAGTGAGAGTTTGCCTCCCCTGGGCAATGTCAGTGATGCTGCGGGGATCTCTGCTCCTGCGCTAAGCTGCTCAGGAGAAACCTGCCAGCCACGCTGTGCTGGGCTCAGAGGATGAGGAGGTCCTCCCCAGAAACCACAGATGGGAGGGAAGGGTAAGGCAGTGCTGAGATATGGTTGTCAAAAAAAAAATGGGGGCTGGGGGGGGGTTGGGGAAGTGACACACAAAAATAAAGTAAATTTTCCCGAGAAATTTTAGTTGGGGAAAAAGAGAGGGTGCCATTTTTAATCAAGATGTGGTTTTGATTAAATCCTGTACCTAAACCAGGCTTTAGTTTCACAGCCTGGTTTTGGTCAGCCCCAGCGCTGATGGTTCCAAGCATGAGACATTTTGGAGCAGCTCCTTAAAGGAAACGGAGGGATGAGGAATTACAAATGACTTCATGAAACCCAGCCATGGAAGCAAAAATGCCCATCAACGCACAGCACTGCTGCCCTTTTGTCCACAGGAAAGCCCTTCTGAAGCCCCACCAGCTTTCTGCAGTGATTTTTGGTGGCTGGTGGCCCAGCATGTGGTGCTGAGAGCTGGGGGGAAGGAGCTAATCCATTGCTGGGGGTCTGAAGATGTGCGCAGGCCCTGCCTATATCTCGTGGGTGAGTTTTTCCCAAGTGGGCTGAGAATACAAGACCTACAGGAATTTCACCCAGGTGACAGGTTGGGTATCAGGATCTAATCGTGTGGCTCGTCCTAGATCTCTTCAGCACCGCACTGCTTAACAGGGAGAGGCGTGAACCAGCCAAAGTGTTCCCCTTCTTGCAAGGAGATTTAAAGCCTGTTCCCACCTCAAGTTTACATTTATTCCTGTGTCACAGGCTCTCTTTTTCTTTTTTTTTTCTTGTTTCTGGGGGCGG